>OY728127.1:512145377-513378294 GCA_963277665.1 Viscum album | reverse complement strand
ATGACTATTTAAATCATTAATATAATTAATTAATAAACATAAATATGGAATTAAAATAAATATTACAATATATAGAAACTTTATCTTGACAGGGTTATACACTTATATAAAATCAACTTAATATGAAAAATCATAGAACAAGACAAAATGGGTGGTTTGAAAATTAATATAAAACCCCCTCAAAATTAATATTAAGCTGGTATAGAAATCCACTAAATGAGTTAAAATAGAATCATAGTATAAAGTTCTTTTCCATCCCAAGTCAGTGTGTTTTAATTATCATGGAATTTTATCTTGTGTACTTCGGTTGACTTTAAGTAGTTCACATCAAGGTTTGACTACCCAATCCAGAATTCATGTAATTAATAGGAAAAAAGTAAAGGAAATTCATGTCAAAGATTTTAATATTTGGTATTCCACTAAATAGAACAAGGATCTGCGATTTGATGCATTAGTAATGTTACACCTACCTAAAATCCTTAAATTAACATGATAGAACAAATTATAGGTTATGAGAAGGGGAGTATGGATCCATTCCACTAGAATATCCATGTGATGGGATATTCCAAAACTAATGGTGGTGGTATTTGGTTGTGATAATTTATTTTTAGATTTGTAAAAAAATTATTATCTAATTTTGTAATCCATATATAGTATGGAAATTATTATCTTATTTGTTGTAGAAATGTAAACCCATACGACTTAAGCTACACCACTGTAATCCACTCTAGATAAGGAAAACCATATCACTATATCAAATATCATGTAATGGTATAGGAAGTTATTCATTATAATATTCCATGAATGGATGTTATATGTGTTATAAAACCCTATTCTTTTGGTTCTGGGAAAATAGGGAAATGGGGAAGAACTGTCTCTCTGTATAAAACATTTTCATGGTACCAAAAATATCGATTTTTTCAGGTTACATTCCATCAAAAGGTGATATTTTAAAATAATATAAGGATATATATATGTTAATCATTATGTATCACTATCATGATATTTATTAAGAGATGGTGTGAAAAGAGAGTTATGATGTCTAAAATACATTGTTAATGTGAAATAATAGAGATTAAGTTAATTTTTGTCCTCATATAGTTCATATGATTGCATCAATTAGGTTCTTGGACATCTCATGTTTTAAATTCCATGATTAGATAATCAAAGATCTCATTTTTTCCTTATTTCCAATGTGATTTTCCAATTTCATTGTTAATGATAATATGATAAATTTTGAGAAGTTTCTCTTAGAACTCATTACGTTTATTCTCCATGATTAAAATGAAATTAAGAGTAAAAATATGAAAATAAATTTGGAGAATTAATGAATGAAAAAACTTAAATATCCTCCATAATCATACCAAAAAAAGGTATATAAAGAACTATCCTTCCGTGAAATGTATGATCGAAACATAGGAAAAATAAAAGGATATAGTATGTTTTTTATAGATAATTGAGCCATTGGAATAAAAATATTTCTTGTTACAGAAGAATGGTTAAGTATCATGTTTGTTCATTATCATTTGAAATATTTCCAAATCTACATAATGTTTATTTTATCAATCTTGTGGTTCTCAAATTTTTATTGAAATACAAAAACTGGGTGGATTTATACTGATCTATAGAGGAGAGATTTATTAATATTATACCCGTGGTGTGAGGCTAGATGCCCTAGCTATTGGAGACTAAAAACATCTATTGGTTAATTGGATGGTCTTAGTTATAAATGATTGATATTATTTACCAAATGTTACCAAAAACATAATTTCTATATCCTACCTAAATATAGAAGGTTTAAATTTCATTTTCAAAAAAAAGTTTTTTCTTTTAAAATGATATCATATGTTATGCCGTCTCACATTTAAATAAAAGTATTTATGTATTAAATTATGAAGGATAAGTGTTGTAAATTGGTAATTAATCTAGTTTTGATAAATTAATTAACACATAGTTGTGGAATCACCTTATTATTCAGGTATAAAAAATCATTTGAAAAATACATGTCATGATTGTTTCAGAGAATATTTTGAGCTAAAACCAAGTGATAAATGTCATGTTTATTTAAAATAAAAAATTTCCAAACCTCCTTTTAGTATACAAGTGGTGATGTATATAGATATTCTATAATTAGTAGTCATGTGTGTATAAATTTTATAGTAGAATATAGAGGTGGGTATTCTTATATGATTTCCATTATTGATGACTTAATTAGATATGGATATGAATATTTAATTATGAATATGTAGGAATCATTTTATAAATTTAAATAATTGATGAATTATATAGAGAGTAAACTTCATAAAAATGTAACGAAACTTTTCCCTTATCGAGATGGTGTGTATATTAACTAATAATTTAATAAATTTACTGGAATCTGTGGTATTATACCCCAAATCAACCCTCCTAATAATCCATCATGGACTAATATCATTAAAAGGAGGATATGTACATTTTTGATGCTATAAGGTTTGTGATGATCCATGAAAGTATTCTATTATCCTTTTGGGTATATTCATTACACTTTGTAGAATGTACAGTAAATTGTTTACAATATAAAGTGGAAGGAAATATTCTTATAAAGTTATGGATTGGAAAGAAACTTGTTTTGTTACATATTTATTCTTGGGGTTTCAAGGAAATTTTTATGGCTAGATTTGAAAAAAAAAACTATAATATCAAGGCGTAGATTGTACCTTTATAGTGGATCTAGTGGAAAAAAGAAGATATTATCTATAAAACGGATATAAAAGAAGGTCACTGTCATAATACACACCATTTTTCTTGATAGGGGGAACATTATCAAGAAGTATAGTGGTAGAAATATTAACATCGATGAAGTTGATACATAAGATGCACAAGAGTTGGTACAATAAAATATTACAATGGTTTCTATTGTAGATGTTTTCCATAAAAAAGTGATATGAATGTTCACCAAAGAGGATTAATGAAAAGGAATATATGGTTTCTATTTCACTAAAAATGGCGACTCATTATTAGTGGAAAATAATGATTCTCTTTATTTAAAGGATAAAGTAGAGAGATTATAAGTTCAAACATAACAAGTAGCCATTAATTTTGAGATACATTCCTTGTATCAAAACCATGTTTGTATTCTAGTAGATCTAGAAGTTTAAATAAATATCATTAGGTGAAAATTTGTTTTCAAGAGAAATCTCAACATAGAAGGTAAATTTTTTACCTATAATGAATGTATAGTGGATAAAGGGTTTAAATAGTGTTAAGGACTTAACTATGATTAAACCATTACGGAAATTTTTAAATTTAAAGACCTAAATATTCAACGTAACATAATTGTATTACATGAATATGTGACTTGGAATATAGATCTCAAAATAGCAGTCCATAATCAAAACATTCAAGAAGATGTTCAAATGACACAACCTAAAGCGTTTGTCAGTACAAAATACTTCAATAAGATATGAGTTCTAGATATCCATTAATGTTTAAAATAAGGAATCTTGGTCATGGAAATTTGGTTTCATAAAACTATAAGAGATTTTAGTTTTATAAATAATGAATGTGAGACATGTGGTTACAAGAAGTTTAGTAGGATTACAACTGTATTCTTAGTATTATATATTAAGGATATATTACTTATTGAAAATGAACTACCAATCTTACAATCATTTAAGCGATGGTTAATTTTTTTTCTCTATAATGGACATATGTGAAACAATATCTATCCGAGGCATCAAGATCATTCATGATAGATCCAAAAGGATACATAGACTACATTAATGTACATACATAGAATATATAATTAATATATTTAGAATGTAAAAATCTATGAGGGTATACATTTTTGTATCACATGGTATATATCTCTTAAAGTTAATGTGTCCTCAGATAAAACATGAGAGAGAGATAGTGAGAGAGATATAATGATTAAGACCCCATATGAATCTATTATATGATCCTTAATGTTTGTCATGTTATGTTCTATGATTGATGACTCCTATGGTTTAATAATGTTAGGAAGATAATAATATGATTTAGGATAATATCATAGATTTATTGTAATGGATATACTTAATTATCAAATGGGTACTAAGGATACGTTCTTGGTATATGGAGGATATGAAGAATTAGTTGTTAGAGGATAAAATAATTCTATTTTACAAATAGATTAGAATGATCTGATGTAAAACCTAGGATATGTATTTTGTCTCCATAGAGGAGTTATATGCTTGAAGAGTTCAAATAATCCAAATATCACCGATTCCATATCTAGTTATGAGTATATAGTGTCTCCCAATAGATCAAAAGAAGCCATTTAGATTCTGAAATTTGTCCAAAATTTTGATTTAGTTCTTATTAGTATACATAATATGAATTTATATTATGATTATACTACAGTGGTGACTCCCACAAAGGAGACATGGTAACATCAAGGAATGAAGAACACACTTCAAAACAATTACTAATTGAGGGATTCTTATTTATGGGGTGAAGTATATTTTATCAATGTTCCATTGGAGGAAAATAGATTGGACCTTATAATTATATTCTTATCACATAAAAAGCACAAAAATTGTGTGACAGTTAGTAGAATATGTTTTCTAATAGTTGTATCCACTACAAGTGTAATTTTTTTAGAGTTAGTGTCTTAGAACAAACTTTTATGTATTCTCAGACTTCATGTATTCATTTTATGAATATTGATAAAATATCTTATCCCATAATTGTTATTGTTATGTGTGAAATAGTATGTGATAATGTTCTAAGTGTACTAGTCCTATGAAAAGTTCAAAGTAGTTCCCCGCTATGATGAGAAACAAGAAGTGTCAAAAACCTTTTCTTAAATATAAGTTATGTATTTTGATCATAAAATTTGATGGAACCCAAATGATACAGGATATCATGGGCGGAGACTAATGAGACATTGAGACCCATTCTCATAGTTTACACCCTTGGTAATAATTTTGGTATAAAATTTTGAGGACATGACCCACAAATATAAAATCCATAATTATATGTTTCATTAGATATAACAATCTTATAATGTTTATAATGATACATAGACATTAATTGTATGATTATATAATTTCATGAGTTGATTACTTTGGAGAATTGATGAAAATCGTGACAACATATACTCCTAGATAAGTAGGATATGTTGGTTGAATAATATCCAAAATAAGAAATTCAGTCTATTGGTAATATATAAAAAATGTAAATAGGTTCCAAAACCATTATCAAAGCCTATGGTCATGTTTTTGAAATCCGTAGCTATATATGCCATTACAATAGGTCTTTGGCCTAAGGCCATGTTTTGAAACTATGTCCCTTGGATGGCTATAACCATGATCTTTGTGAATAATAGAAATATTCCATGCCGATATGACCTATTTATATGGTTTATTAAGTGATGGAAATAGATGGGTTATGGCCATGGTCTACAAGAACCATCACCATATTCCACACATCATAAACCTACTCCAATAGTTTAACTAATTGTGCTGATAGACATTAATAAATAATATAGATCCCCCATGTTTTGATCTCAGGACCTCTTCCAAAATAATCTTAATACTTTACCAATATTATACGCTATCTTAAATATATATAATTATTTTTATCTATATAAATTTATTTTTAAATATAATTTTATTTAATTATAATTTTTAATATTTTTATAAAATAATAAATATATTTTTTTCAAAAGGTATATTGAAATATATTTCAGAAACCATGGCCATAGACATTTCCACATATCATATTTCCACAATTCTTTAATACTATGGAAATAGTTTTTAAATATTTCCATGTTTTTTAAAACCCTGGTCGTAGGTGGTCTGGAAGAGGCCTATTTCCATGGTTTATTAAAACTGTGGCAATATGTTTTAGGTATGTCCATGTATTTTTAAAATAGTGGATACTAGAATTATATATTTCTATATTTTTATAAAACTAGGGAAATGGTCCTTTTTAGCTAATTTCCCATGTATTTCTAGTTGTTCCTATGAAATTTTGGAATTTTCCTCACCTTTCAATCGCCATGTCTATATGAAACCATGGATATATGTAGACCTAGTGATACCTATGGAAATGGTTTTGTTAAACCACGTCTATTAGCTTCCTTATGGACCTATATTTATAAATCCATGGCTATAAACTTTGGTCGTATGTCCATTTTGTAGTTTTATACTTTCATTATATTAATGAATAATAGAATAATGGATTTATCCATTATGTAATTTAATAGTAGTTAATATCTCAAGACCTTTAATGGGAATTAAACTAAATGATTATTTCCATGGATATGGAATTTTTTGGAAGTTCATTTTTATAAATTCAAAGGAAGACACATAGATCATATAGGTTGATGACACCAATAAACAACCTATGTGAATAAATATATCAAGATAAAAGGATTATATAACAAAATGTATATTTACATGAGGTAACATTTTAAAGTGCCATTAAATTATTTCATCATGGTAGAAATAGTGTGTTTCTAGACACTATCATTAGACTAAAGGAAATGTAGCATAATTCCATTACGAAAGGGGACTAGTGGGTGACACACTATGTGTATCCAGTTTATCAGTTAAATTCAACATGAATATTACATGTTGGATAAATTTTATTCCTACAAATGTTTTTAAAAATAATTTTTTTCAGTTTCATAAAAAATATTCAATCACCAACTATTTCAGAGAACATATATGTTAGTTGAATATTAAATAAATATTTAATAATTTGGTTTTTATTTGATTATGTGAATATAAAATATTTATTTATTTTGGTTTAATCACAAAGTAGAAAAAGATATTTATTTGTTTTGGTACATGAATATTTCAAAAATATTTATTCACTAATTTCATCAAATATAATATTTTTATATTTATTAGTGAAGAAGATAGTGACATTTATCTAATTAATTAATTAATTGGTCATTAATCCAGGATCGATAAATAATTGTGAAGATTGGAGGAATGAGATTAATGGAATTGTAGGAAATTTCATATATAATATTATTTGAATAAATATTAATTTATTTATTGAACAAAAATAATATTAATTTTACCCATGATATTACAAATTTCCTGTAAATAAAAAAATTACATTGTTATTTAGATGTGGGGTTCACTAGGGATTATGAAAAATAGTAAGGGACCTTGTAAAATTTTTATTTTCTAACCATAGAATTATTTAAACCCATATATGAAATTTTCCAAGAGTGTGTGAAAGTGAAAGACACATTTTTTCATTGTTCACTACATTTTTTAGAAAGGATTATCTCATTCTCTAGAGATCTCTCTCTTATAATTCTTGGATGAATGTAGAGAATTTATCCTCGATTACCAAACTGAATCCATTATCCATAGAAGGATTCAGTTGTAAGAAACATTGATAATCAAAAGCATTAGAACCATATATGTTACCACCCAATGTATTCTATAGTGATGATCAGAGGATTATTGGGAACATGTGGATGACTAATAAAGAGAATCTAGCCTTTATTCCTCTAATAAAATGAGGATATGAAAAGTGTGGTCTACTAATTCATCAACATTAAATAAATAATTCAAAAAAGGTCATTATTAATTAAATAAATAAATTATAAATTAAATGTGATATAATAATATCTTCATGATTAGAGGATCTAGTATATTAAACTTCATTTTAATTCCATTGATCATAATTTCTTTCTCCATGTTCATATTAGATTATTCACGGATTGACACAAAAATATGTGTTGATTTTTTCCAACTTCGTGCTTCCTCAGTACCGAGAACCTTCAATGGGGAAATTTCAAAGAAAAATAATGGATTTCTCTTATATGGAAGAATAACCTAGAAGCGTAATTTGTATTTGGAATCCATCCCCATACACATCAAATACTGTTGGAGAACTACTCAATCTTATTTAAAAACACAACATTCTCAACTTTAAGATATATAAACGTTTTGGTTTGGTCATTGTATGACTATAGTTATGGTTTTGGTACTAATATTTTTTGTCATTAATTTTAGAAATTTAATAAATTTTATTGTTTCACCTTATTTCTATCAATTTATTTTTGTTCCTCCATTAGAATTATCCTACTATATCCATATAGAACTAATCATAGTATTGGTAATTGGGGGAATACACTGGAGAATTTAGATTTGGTATTGAATATATGTATCAAATTATATCTATTAATATTATGAGTTATAGTAGTTTGTATATAAACTAGTAAGAATTGAAAATGGACCTTTTTACCATGTACTGTGTTCTTCTTCTCACCTATCATTATCTTTGAATTATTACCTTAATATATTTTCCATCATACAATGGAGATGTTATATACGATGGAGATTGGTCTTAAGATCAGCAAACATGAGTAGTGGAAATATTATCTTGGTTTATGCCTAACCATGGGAAGACTCTAAGAAATTAGAATCTCGATTCAGGATTGGTAACCACAATTAGAATTTTGACGAAAATATGAAATATCACAAGAAATATTAGTTTTTTGTTCATAAATACAGATATTAATGTGATATTGATTATTGGAATGATATTTATTCACTCAACTAATCAATAGTGGGTCTGATTATTATATTTCAATACTAATATGATAGGGAATTTCTAGTGTCTACCCCAAGGATTTAATTTCATTCTTACAATCACTTTTTATGAATGTAAGTACATTAATATATTTTCCTAAATTTTAAAAAGAGTAATAAGCCCATATATTTCCAAACATTCAATAATTAAAAACATCAAAAAATATTAATAAGATATTATAGTAGTGAGCGTTTAATAAAAAACCTTAAGAGAGATGAACATACTCATTAAGTGTACTACACTATAGAAAATATAAATTCTATTTTGTAAGCCCCCATGATATGTTTACCAAAATATAGTGTCAATTATAGGTATCTATGTTGATAGATCATTAATTTTTGAGTTTGAAAATACTTTATTTCTTTCAAATTTAATTTAATAATCTAAAAAATGAATGCATGTTTGAATCACACTCACCACTAGATAAAGTTCACCTGTTTAGTTAAAAAGGTGTGGGGATTATAAATTTCTTGTTTTGGAGTAGTGGTGTTCAACATGATCATCAAGGCTCTAAAATAAGACCTTGAGAAACCAATTTTAGATGCCTTGTAATAGGATATCAAAGTGCTGTCACATTAATTTATAGAGTTCCATAAAGATGTGATCAAGGAACCAAAAGAGGTAATCCTTATTACTTTTGGTGTTGAAATCATGGAGGTGGAAATAGAATTTAACAACCCATCTCACCCAAATAATTCAATAATACTCATATTGACCTTACAAGAATAACCAACACACGAAGATGATCGATTAAAGGGTTTGGACTTAAAATTAGGTTATCTTATTTTGATTTTACACTATTATCAAAATCAAATCATTAAATTTTTTTAAACCAATACTTATGTTTACTGAGAGATTAATGAGTATGTGTATGAATAAACCACTAACATGGTGAATGTGTTGGTGAAATTTGAGGATGACGAACTTGCGGGGGATCTATAAGATAAAATGGGCATGAAATCGAATAAAATTTGATGGATCATGCATATTTAAATTATTATTGGTCAAATATTTATCAAATTTAAATTTTAAACCATTCTAATCATTTGTTGAATATATAATTGAATCTTTTGAAACCAACCATGGATGTTACAATAGAAACCTCCCAAGATGTGGTGATTAATGAAGTGGAGAAGCTCAAGGAGCCTATTGGGATGCTACTACCTCCTACAAAATAAAGAAAAAATCTACTAGGGTAAGAAGCATTGATGATTAATTATTAATACCCATTCTTTGTTTACCCACCTGCAAATTCAAACTTATTTATTTTATTATTTTGTGGATGTGATCATTTTTTGATTATCTTGGAAGACTCAAATATTTGTGTCTACTCAATGTCACTAAGAGAAGGAAAATGTGTCGGTTTATATAACAAAAAAGAAAAGAAGTTTTAGATTATTGTTTTAAAAAATAACCTATGCACTATAGAAAGTAAAAATAGACCACCGACATGGGGAATGTTCCATGATTATTCTATTTCAATATTTTATTTTGTCTAGTTTGTATTAGGAAATATCTGATGTTTTTTTTATATTTTTTACCTATATGTTTAATATGTTATAAGTGGGAAGCATCTATTGTTTATGTTTCTAAAAAATTATGTTACATTTCTCTTATAATTTTTTAATCAATGCTTAATATTTATGAATCATGAATTAGATTAAATGGGAAGCATTATATGAATATAATGTGAGTCAAAACCTATTTTTAGGATATATTTTGAAATTATTCTTTCAAATTTTTTTTTATTGATTTTGATTTTTGGCATGCTTTTAAATAAATTTTTTTTATCATTATAACCTTCTTATCTTATGAATATATTTTTTCTATTTTTTATGATTTCACTAGTTTTGAATTTGTGGTGTTTAAATGATTAGTGACTGACTTTTTTAATACTTAAATGGAATTGAAAATATGTTATTTTACTTAAAAAGGGCATATAATATATTAATTGAATATATATATTGTTCCATTACACAACCGAAGAGACATTATATGTATAATTTTATATATTATTCCTTTAAATCTCTTCCTTGACAGTATCATGTCATGAGTAAAAGTAGAACATTCTCTAATTAGTTTTTGAATCGATAGTATTTGTGTGTGATATGCATGATATAGAACATCATTCAATTGAAAAAAATAGTTTAACATCTTGTTTTCTATCAACCTTGATAATTGACCCTCTTTAAGACTTAGGGACCATAAACATAAAATTAAGTAAGACACATCATAAGCTAATTTAGTCCCAATCCACCCATATATTTTTTGAAATAAATTTTATATTTTTAGTTTTTTAAGGAGATAATATGTTATTAGTGAAGTCTAGTGAATAAGTTAATTATATTTGGTTATGTGAGGGTCTCTTTAAATTTATTTTGGTAGTCCAGTTATATCTAAATTTCATTATTGTTATTCACGAATCCTGAATTTTATATAAAAAAAATGAATAATGTAAAAAAATTATAAGTAATAAGAAAGAAGGAAAACATTCAAAAATATAAATAGAATAATGAAAATTGGATGGCCTACATTTGTATTCACTATATAGTTATAACCCGCCACATTCAAAAAGAATAATGGAGTAGGTGTTGAGAGTGACATATTGGGTGTGGAAATTAATGATTTTCCTTCACTATTTTAGACTTATTGAAATATTACAAGTTCTGTGAGTAATAGATAGAAAAAACCCCTTTATACCTAAATGATTTTCATATATACAAATTTCCTGCCCTTGAACCATAAAAAAACACATTGAATGACTACTTTATTAGTAGACTTGACTCTAACTATGTACCATCAAGAAATCAGTTGCCACCCAATGGTTCACAGTGCTCAGTTTGATACATGGCCCCAGGCACATATCCCCAAATGATAGAGGTTTCCATATACTAGTTAGGTCCTAGGTGAGTTAGTTGGGAGAAAATACCATCATTATGAGAGTATCACAACAAAAGTCAAATACACACAATATCGGAAGTGAATAATTAAGTAGTGAACTAAAAGTACGACAAGAAAGGAATACATATCAATAACCTGAGGTGTGTTATGTAAAAAATGATGAAGATGTTACAAGTATCTAGACTGAAGAGAGAATATCACATGAATATAAACTATTGTACAAGTATCCCAAAACAATATATGGCCAAAAAGTGCTTGTATCATTGCAAGCCTCATCTTGTTCTTATACACTCCTGTTCCAACGATATAATCAACAAACTGTATTAGGGATCCTTCCCCTATCATTACATGAAACCATGTAATCTATTTGGGTCCTTGAGGAGACCCAAACAGGTTGTGAGATAAACATCCCAGTAGGAAACCACCTAGTACTATATAGTTCTAACAGCAATTCTACAAACATTCTAGCTAGGGTAAATGAATCAGTAAAGTAAATTCAATGCCCATGGCATCAGTCTAATGTAATAATGAAAACCATACAACCCCTATTGATACCTGCAACAAAGTATGCTCTTAACAAGGTAGCTACAACAAGAGTAAACAAGTCACCCAACCACGCCGTACATCCATTCATATAAGGAAAATCACAACCATACTGTATAAAGAAGTAATAAATCCCACAACCACGCTATATAGTGAAAATTAGAATCTCATAGCCACACAATATTGTGAAATGTGGAATACCAAGGCCATGCCATATAGTGAATAAGAGACCTTTAGGTCCAGATCCAAGGCATCACATACTAGGGAATCCATATAATAAATCTAAACCACGGATGGACAAATCAAAGGATCTGGTCCATGGAATCCCATCGAGTCCCATGGGAGTCTAAATGGAAACAAATTTAGGAACTACATAGGGTCCTAGGTGCATGGAAATAACATTTCCTATGAAATCCCAAGAAATATATATTTATGGGGTATCAAGGCCTAAGGAATCTCATGGAATCAAGACTCAAGGGGTAGAGTAAACCAAAGGCATCCACTACCACCTTCCAGGTCCATAGGTAGTAGCCCATGAAATATTTCAAACCATTCATTCAAGCATTCAATTATTCAATTTAAAAAATTAAAAACATGTGAGTATACCCACTCACATAAACAAGCACAATCCATGAGTACACCCACTCATTCAAAACATTTATCAATCCAAAGCATAAGGGCCTACCCTCCCATACAAATTATTTAACTTTCCCTTAATCATTTCAAATATGTATACCCACCCATATATCCATTTCACATTTTTTATCGGTATACCAACCTATATCACGAATTTTATTTAATAAAAAATATCAAAATTGGCATGGAATCAAAATATATCAAAATTTAAGGAGTCAGTACATCTCCAAAACACGCTATTCAAGATACCAAAGCATCGATGAGCTTCCTCTAACTAAAAATGCACAAGAACACCCCCTAGTGTGGTCTAAATAAGAATAAAGAGGTTATATCATTAGGGATCTCCCCTAGGGTGACCTTGAATAGGTAAATTGGTGCTAACACACCTAAACAGAACCTATGGGAATCCTCACTAGGTCCGACTAATCCTACGGTAAGAAACTCGCTAAAAAAAGGCCTCGCTGGAAAGTCTGACGGGCAACAAAAAGGAAGAATGCTCAAACAGCACCGGAAAAGTAGAAATAAATTATAGACCACCAACCATTCCTCAGTAGTAGAAAAATCATCCAGTATCTAGCCCTAATTCATCCTGGTTTGGATGAAATTTTAAGAACAGAAAAAGAACAGAATATTAGGAAAAATGAGTCGAAATCCAAATAGCCTAGTCATTATTCCGAAGAATCAAGAATGACTAAATAGGAATCTAGTACATGCTGATGTGGTTCCAACAGGATAGACCACTCTCAAATCGGAGTCTGGAAGACTTCTATATCTGGAAAATCATAATATATGGTTTTTAGGATTAAAAAACGAGAGAATGCTTATTTCCATTAAAATAAGAGGATAAACCTCTATTTTTAAAAGAACTAATGGGAAAGTACATGAAACATGCTTTCCAATATTATTTTTTTAAAAGAAAACCCATACACATCCCAATGGGAAGGTACCCACTGTGAACATGAATTACAAGACATGTACTTCAAGTACACAATGTATACCCAGCTTGTAGCCAAACTTTATCCGGTTTTTCCCCTTCTATCCCCAAAACAACCCAACTGGCCCATGGCATGGCTTAGGATCTAAGACAAAAAAGAAAATTAAACACATTTAACCATAATGGAAAGATATGTACCTCAATAAATACCCAAGATCATTCAATCTCCCCCTATAACAATTCGTCCCATAATTTCTCTCTTAAGGGTGGTTAAAATTATTATGAAAACAAATCTTTCCACAGACCACATACATTGTCCTCCCTATCCCAAGACTTTTTCTATAAATGTTCATTCGACCATAGTATGCGTACTAGATGAACTGACCGGACTTAGAGAACCATCATGACCTTATCAATGATATGAATCACATGATCATCAAAGGATGCATCAACCTGAAGCTCAACCTACTAGTGCTGAAAAACACGAGATAGATTTGAGTGATAGTGGAACAACTAAGTTACATGGGATATGTATTCCATGGATCAGTACCTCTCAAGTCAAAACTACCAATAGTCAACTAACCAGACTCTCTCCAGAATCATGAATGGCCCGACATATCTGAGTGAAAGATTACCATATCTCCTGATCAACCAATATCCCAACCTCGGTGAAACATGAATGAAAACCCGATCCCCTAATCTAAAATATAGAGGTCATATAAGATGATCGATTTATGATTTATGATGAGAAAGTGCAATATCCATCCTTTTATGAATCAACTGGACCTACTCAGAAGTCTCTTTCATGAGACACAGTCGATGTAAAGCTACCTCACCTACCTCTAACTAGCATAGGGGATAATGACATGCCATACCATATAAATCCTAATATAGTGCTATTTTTATGATCACATAATAACTATTTTTGTAGGGGAACTCATCTTGGTGAATTTTCCTCCCCCAAGAGGCCCAAAAATCTAGGATAGATGCTCACAACATGTCCTCAAGCACTTGTGTCATATACTCTGACTGGCCTTTAGTTTAGGGGTGGTATGGTGTGCTTAGAAGAATCTGTGTACCCATTTCCCTCTGAAAAATCTACTAGATATGGGACATAATGTGGGCATCCCTATCTAAAGTAGTTGTGCGTGGGACCCCATGATGTAATACCACCACTCGTATGTAAATTTTTTGATATCATCATCACTGAAGGACTCTTTGATTGGTAAGAAATGTGTGGCCTTAATAAGCCAATCTACAAAAACCAACACAACATTCCTACGTTAAGGTGAACTTAGTAAACAAGTCAAAAAATCGATCCCAACATCATCTCATTTTCATTCTAAGATTGGAAACTAATATAAAATCCAAGCCGGTCGTTGATTTTTTTCCTTCACCGGCTACAAGGTGGAACACCTCATAAAAAAACTAGCCACCTTACGCTTCAGTCCCAACCACCTGTACTGTCATCGCAAGTCAACATAAATCTTGATGACCATGGGATTAATTTCCCAAGATTAAACATGAAAATCCAACATCAATTCCTCACATATATCTAATGGAATCCAAACCAATCCATGGATACAAAGTATTACATCATCACCAACCATCCAACCAAGTGGAGGGTTATGACCCGCCACCCCTTCCCATAGAACTTGGCCTTATGAATATCATATATGCCACATCCTAACATTATCCCTTACGGTAGCAGTCACAATGTAGGATGATAGAAAAGTAAGCCCCAGACTATTAGAAACCTTCATATGTATCTCAGAAAACAATGCCATAAGCTGCCACTCACTATTGTCCTGTTTCACTTCTTGTAGCTACGTTCTCCTCCTAATTGCATCAGTCACTGCATTTCCCTTACCATGCATATAGGCAAGATCAAAATAAAATAACTATAGGTACTTCACCAACCCTTTATACCTCAGATTTAGATCACGCTGTGTAAAGATATACATGAGACTTTTATGGTCTATGTACATCAAAAATGATCTCCGAGTAAATAGAGTCTCTAACAGTGCAATTCATGAACAACTAAATTTAACTTGAGATGACGTGTAGGGTATTTCTTCTCATGAGGCCTCAATTTTTGAGACCCATACACCTTGACTTGATCTCCCAACATCAGCACTTACCCCAATCATATACCTGAAGAGTCATAGAAAACCATGTAACTCTTGACCATCTCTATAAGTATCAGGGCTGGTTCTGATGTCAACCTCCCCTTCAGCTCCTGAAAGGATATATAGCAATAATATGACCACTCAAACTTCACACCCTTCTTAGTCAAGCATGTTAACTGTGCTTCTAAGAATTATAAGTCCTATATAAAATTCATTTATTTACCAGATACCCCCAAGAAACATCGTATGTCAAAAATATTCCTAGGATATTTCATGGAAACTACACCTATCACCTTTTCTAGGTCTACTAACACACATGTCTTTGAGATGATGTGACCTAGGAAGTGAATATGATCCATCCAAATGTATAAATTTGTGAGCATAGAATATAACTGATTATCTCTTAGTGTATTCAAAATTATCTCAAGATGGTTTTAGTGTTCGTGTTGATTATGAGAATACACCAAGATGTTGCACATGAAGACCACCACAAAATAATTCAATTACGGATGGAACAGTCGATTCATCATCACCATGAAAACGTATGGTTCATTCGTGAGATCAAACGACATAACCAGATACTCATTTAACTCATACCCACTTCAAAAGGATGTACAATGTATTATTTAAGGTTGAACACGGACATGGTGATATCTAAACCTCAATTCAATTTTTGAGAACACTTGAGCTCCTCAAATATGATCAAACAATTCATCTATGCATGGAAATGGATATTAGTTCTTAAACATCAGCTGGTTCAGTCTTTGATAGTCAACACATATCCTAAGAGTTCCATTTTAATTTTTTTTTCAAAAAGGACTGGTGAACCCCACCGAGAAGTATTGGGTTTGATAAACCCCTTCATCTCAAAATCCTCTAGCAGCCTATTGATCTCTTGCAACACTGTTGTAGCCATCCTGTAAGGAGGAATGGATAATGGTGCAGATTCGAACATAATCTCAATGGAGAACTCCACCTATCTCTCAATAGGTAACCCAAAAAATTAATTAGGAAATACATACTTGAAGTGCTCAACCACTAGAGGGAAGTCAACCTGAGTCACTCCCTAATCATCTAGAAACAAAATAGCAATCTGGACACTCATCCTGCCCAACCCATAATGATCTGGTCTAGATCCCCTTTCCTAGACATCCTATTCAAACTTGTGAATAAACACTACACCCTCTAGTGATTTTAATGCCATCGTACGGTGATAGAAGTCAGTGTACACTTGATAAGCTACTTACCAATCCATTATAAAAATTATTTTAAACCCTTTATTTTTTGAGGAAATAAAGATCCCCAATAAAGTGACACCCTTTGGCTTTAAGGGGACACTACATATAATGGATCACATCACTTGTTCTGACTCTCGATGGTGTATCTATTGTCAAAACACCCTCAGAAATAAAAACAACAAGCCCAAGGCTTTTAACCACCCAAGAAGATATAAAACTATATGATGAACCTATATCAAAAAGAGAAGATGCAATAGTTGATGATACTAATACTGTACCTCTCATCATAGATTTTCTAAGATCCTGCTCTTGATAGGTCTGTTTCATTGCATAAGTCTGGCCTGTAATACGACCATATGACACTACCTGGCCACCCTATGATAATCCACTATACTGTATCTGAGAACCTTGTGCCTGGTTACCACGACCATGACAACCATTACCTTGTGCCAACCAACAACCACTGCTCCAGCTCCCACCCTGATGTGGAGCTAAAGAACCTTTTGTTGAACCTGACATCGGAGCTGACTCCTACCGCTCACAATTCGTGGGAAGGCCATACAAAACCACTTCATGTGACCTATCCTTCGGTAAGATCAACACTTTGCTGGGTCCCCGTCACACCAATTTATCCCATGGCCTTGCCTACAACACTGATGGAAAAACACCAAGATTAATTCACCCATAGTCTGACTAAGACACACATCACAGGAAGCCTCAAAATGATGCTTCCTGCCTGAATATATAGAATCAGTATTGTGATAAACAACACTTCCCTTTTCTATACCCTCTTCTCCCTTAAAGTTTCACTCTGTAATTTGTGCATGATTGACAATAACAGGGATAAAAGGAAATGTAATGTCTCGGATTCTAAATCCACTCAAATGGTGCCCCATACCTAGTTTTATGCATGCCCTCAAGAACATTTCCACTAATTCCAGAGGCTTCCAACTTGCAGTGAGGGCCTAGGGTGCGATAGTGGTGAAACTATACCCTTATTGGAAGAGTGTAATACAACAAAATAAATAATAATACAATAGCATGAGCAGTAAATGATATAAATTTGAAATAAATAGTGGAATAATGAGAAGATAAATAACCAAGAATCATTTAACAAAAAACATGATTCAACATATTATGTTCTAAGAAACTAATCCAAAATCGGTAAACTGCATAAATCCACAATATATGTTTCAAAGAAAAAAGGAAACTAAGGAAACTAAGGATCATCGCAAGTCTGGGCCGGGTCACATGCTCTTCATCTCTTGTAAAACATCTCTGGTAACTATAGAATGGTGATTTCCCTTATCAAAATCTATAACAACATAATTTATTTGGGTCCTAAAAGTTGACCCAAATAGGGTGTGAGAAAAAAATCCAAATAGAAAACCACCAAAGATCTACGCGTTTTTGTCTGTGAGAATATGAAACATATAAGGGAAAAAAAGAAAAATAAGTAAATAAAGAAGCACTCAAAAGTAATAAATCATACGAGTAATGGCATCTATTTATATTCAGATCATGTTATTTAATTAATTCAATTACATTGAATTATATAAGTCTTGGGATCTAGCCTAAGCTTGTCAAAACCATGTATAATGGAAACTCAATAAATATGTTAGAAGGATATCTAAAAGAGATGATTTAAAGACTGAATCCAAGCATGTGTTCTATCTTGGAAGAAACATCATAAGTTATTCCATATCAAAATTCAATTCAACATCTCACTCGTAGGCTTAAAAAGTCCTCACCCATAGGCATAAAAAATCCTCACCTGCAGGCATAACAGTTAATAGGGTGGCACCTAGTATATCTGCATTTCAACATAATATAGTACACATGTAAATTACATTATTATGTAGATAAATTAATAATAAATCATGTGGGTATCAAAAAAACATGAAACAGGTGAATTAAACTATCACAAGGCTTAAAAAATTACTCACATGGGTAGTTCATGTCACAAGCCAAAAGTGTAATCTAACAATGACAACGCTTAAAGAAATATACTCACATGGGTAGATAATGTATAACAAGAAAACATGTGAATTAAACTATCATAAGTATTAGAAATTTTAATCTCACATGGGAAACATTCAATTGAAAAATTTCATTTTAAACAATTCCCAAAGAATAAAAATGGCATGCCAATAAGAATCCAAGTCCAGAAGGACAAAAAAATGGTCATCCGAGGGAAAAACTACCACGTGGTGGCTCTTAATCAATCCAAAAAGCTCAAACATGCTTAAATTAATTTAATTCATGAACTAATCATCTTTAAGCACTAAAAGTTTTAATTTCCAATAATGGGTATACCCCAAACATTGGAGAATGTAACTACAGAACATATAAACAACCTGACATTGAACGAAAGGCACATGACCACCTACCTCACCATATTACCACAATCCTTGTCCAACCTCAACCTCCAATTCAAGATTGAATGATTTAGATCTACAAAATCACTATGAAATCTCAACCTTAAATAACATCTTCAGGAGAAAAATACAGAATAACGACTCAAGTGGAATCGAGAGAATACTGATCGAGTTTAAATAAAACCGATGGAAAAGGAATCAGGGTTCAAATGATCAATAGGGAAGTGATTGAAGGTCTAGCACTACATGTTCATCAACCCAAGAGGCCCCTCGTCCATTTTCACAAAACAATATTACTACCCGTTTTAATCAATAAAAAATTACAGGGTGTGTATATGAGGCTACACATCATGTCCTTATAGTTTTTGGGGAGACCATTACATTTCTATTTATTGGGATTATATGGCATGTTCCATAACAAACATATAATGTACTTATAAGTACACAAAGTTTAGTTCTCAGTCACATCATGTGATATGCTTGAAGCCATCCCTTGGCCTCTTTCTCCCCATATTCTTAAGTATAAACTAAAAAGGAAAGATCCATACCTCAAAGGAAGAACCGAGTTCAAAAAAATATCCCCCTTAAATAAATTCAGCCTTGAATCATCCTTCCAAGGGTGGTGAAGAAATATTTTAGAACAAATCTGGCCACTGTGATCATACATCGTCCTCCCTCTCCCCTATCTTAACCTATACTTGGCCGTACTGGCATAATACCCATACCAAAAGAACATACTGGCCATGGACAATCTTCATGTATGATCCGCAATATGAATGAGATTCTCCTTAGGGGATAAATCTTCCTAAAAATCAACTTCCTCAAGATGAAAGGTCTGAGATAGGTCCAAGATTTAACATCTCAACTGAAAAATGGGGAATACGTTGTGCATAGCCCCATACCAATGAGGTAACTTCAATCGATAGACAACCAGACAAACCCTCTACAAAATCACAAACAGGCTGATGCATCCTAAAGGAATCTTACCTTGTCTCCTCATTCTATTGTTTCCCAACCTTGCTACAGCCCAGAAGAAAACTCAAACCCCAAGATCAAACAATATATTTCATCTATAACAATCTACATAAGATTGTGGATGAGACTTCAGAGTAACCATACACTTCTGAATAAACTAGACCTTCTCAGAAGTCTCCTACATGAGATGTGGTCTATGTAAAGTTGCCTCAACCACCTCCATCCAGCACATGGGTGATTGGTATGTCCTACCGTACAATGCCTCATAAGGTTCAATCTCTATAGTCACCTCAAAACTATTACTGAAGGAAAATTAAACCAAGGGAATATGTTTCTCCCAATACCCCCAAAATTCTAGGATGCATGCCTGTAGAATTTCATCCAACACTTGTATCATACTCTCTGATTGGCCATCTATCAGGGGATGGTAGGTTGCACCCAGAAGAACCAATTTACCAAAATCCATCTATATCCCTTTTAAGAAAATAGAAGTAAAATGGGTTTCACTATCTGAAATGATAGAATGATGAACCAAGTTTAGTTGTATAGTCTCCCAGATGTACAACCTCCCAAGCTCATTAATATTGAATGATTCCTAGATCAGCATGAAATGTGCAACCTTCATAAGCCTGTCAACCAAAACTCATACTACATCATTACCTCGAGGTGACCTTGGTAAAACCATCACAAAATCGATCATTAAGTCATTCTATTTCCACTCTCAAATGGGTATCTGCTTCAAAAGTCCAGCTAGTATTTGGGGTTCTACCTTCCCTAGCTAACAGGAGGAACATCTCATAACAAAACCAGCTACATCTCCCATGATACCTGGCCACCAATACTGATGATGAAAATCCTGATACATCTTGTTGAAATTAGGATTTCCTTCCCACACTAATGAATGAAAATCCTAATAATCTATTTATTCATGTCTATTGACACCCACACACAACCTTGTAACCATAGAACCTCATCCTTCACTATTTTCCAACTAGGAGGAGGGTCCTCTCCTGATATACTCTTTAATTGAACTATGCCTTATGAATCCTACAACTGCCTCATCTTCACCCTGCCTTGTAAGGTAGAGGTAATAGATAAGTATATAAAAAAATTCTGCTTCTACCTATCATGCACCTCCAGATGCATCTCAGGGAGAAATGCCATAAACTGACACATGATACTGGCTAGTTTCACTACCTCCATCTACGCCATCCTGCTTAGTTCATGACCCACTCCATAGCCTTTTCCAAGTGTGTAGGCAAGTATGAAGCCGAATGAATAAAGGTATTCTACACACCTTCACTACTTTAGATTTATATCATGCTATGTAAATATATACATGAGACTTTTATGGTCTATGTAAACCACAAAACACTCCACCATTAATAATATATCCTACAACGTAAGCCATGAACTACTACGAATAACTCGAGATCATGCATTGGGTTGTTCTTCTCATGTAGCGTGAATTTCTGAGGCCTTTATGCAAAGAACCAATCCCCCTACATAATAATTACTCCCAGATCGATAACAGATGTTTCATAGTACATAGTGTAACTCCTACCCAGCACTGTTAAAATTTGTATCTGTGCTGATGTTAATATACGTTTCAAATCATGAAAGGTAGTCTCGCAAGAATATGACCATACGTACTTCACACCATTCTTTGTAATGCCCTTCATGAGTGTTGAAATGTGTGAGTAGTCTAGTATGAAATTTCTGTAGTAACAGACCAACCTGAGAAAAATATGCACCTCAAAGATGTTCTTGGGCTTCCCCTAAGTAAATACTACTCTAACCTTCTATGGGTCCATAGATACTCTTTTCTATGAGATAATGTGACCCAAGAAGGGAATCTGATCCATCTAGATATGGAAATTTCTGAGAATAATATGTAAATAATTCTCTCTTAGTGTACTCAATATGATCTCTAGATGGTTGGTATGGCCGTGTCAATTATGAGAATACACCAAGATGTCGTCCATCAAAACCACCATAAATTAATCCATGTAAGGATGGAAGACTTGGTTCATCAATGCCATTAAAACCTCTAGATTATTTATGAGACTGAACAACATAACCACATACTCATATATCCCATACCTAGTATGAAAGGATATATAAGATATTTATATATGCCGAACACAAACCTTTTGATAACAATACATCATGTCAATATTTGATAAAACAAGAGCTCCCCAGAGCTGGTCGAAGAGATTTTCTATCCTTTCTAGAGGACACCATTTCATAACCATAAAATTCTTTATCTTTTGATAATCCACACATTGCTTGTGGGTACCATCTTCTATTTTTTTAGAAAGGATTGACAAACCCCAAGGAGATGTACTGGGTTAGATGAAACCCTTAGTCTCTAAATGTTCTAGTTGCGTCATGATCCCGGAAACATAGTTGTAGCCAACCTATAAGGAGGAATGGATATCGGTGCAACTCCTTGTTCTAGCGATATTGAGACCTCTACCTATATAACTAGCGGTAAACCTAAAATTCCGTTTAGGAAGACCTCCCTAGAATGTTCAACCATTAGAGGGAAATCCATATGATGTGTTCCCTAGTCATTTAGATATAATCTCTAAATCTGTTATGTAATCCCACTCAGACCACAATTCTTCGGTCCATATCAGCTCACCTGTGCATCCCATTCATGATTATGTAGAAAAGATCAACCCTCTGGTGATGTGAAACTCACCCTGTGGTGATAGAAATCGATAATGGAATGAAAGGAGAATAACCAGTACATTCTGATTATAACAAAAAATCCTGTCATATTTAAGATATAGAGATCCCAAAAGAAGTGACACTCACCATTCTTAGGGGGAGAACTCCTTACAGTAATTCCCACATATTTTTATTATCCCTAATGAGGTGTCTTGCCTCATAACATCATCAGAAAAGAAAACAAAGAGCCCAACACTCTATAATGAGCCTAGATATAAAACATTACAAATATCCTTTATTAATGATTGAAGAAGATAAAATGAAGGAGACTAGAATTTTACCTATTATAATAGAAGGTGTAGGATTCTACTCCTACTTGGGTTGTTTCAATGTATATGTCTGAACTATACCGTGACCATTTCCTGGATTCCCGAAGCTGACCCACCCACACTGTCGTTGAGATAGTGGGGTCTAGATACCATGACCACAACCACCACCTAGTCCTGAATGGCCTAGAGTATTCCAATTCCCTAATTGGTAAGAAGTTGTTACCCCTACTCCTGAATGTGGTGTTGGATTATAAATTCTCTCACATGATGCTAATGAAAACACCATGTATAAGTTCTATAGATGATGCATATTGATGAATCTTGGCACTCGAAAGGGTCAATCAATCATTGTGTCCTCATATTCCTATATCTTCTACACTATTATCACCTCTATTAGATACTGGAAGAAACATTATGACTTCTTGTATCACCCTAAGAAACCTCCATATGATGCTTCTTTCTCTCGGTTGAGACAATACTAGATATTAGTGTCGAACCTCCCTAGTTCACACCTCCAGCTTCCTGAAGGTTATGCTTAGTAATAAGAACCTAATTCATGAGGGTATATATTGAAGGAAACTGGAAAATGTTCACCTATGATCAGATGTCGTACCTAAGACCATCCTCGAATCTCCTAGCCCTTGATGTCTCATCACCCATAATACTAAGTGTGAATATCTATTTATCAGTGAAATGGGAAAAGTATTCTTTCACTAACATAGTGAACTTTTCCATATGAATGAACTCTCTAGATCTATCGTCACTCATTGTCTTGGGAAAATAGTATTCATAGAAGACCATTGGAAAATTTCCCCATGTCATGTCCCAATGACACTCTGTCTGAGTGATAACATCCCACCTCCTTTGGGCCGAATCATGCAATGTATAAGTCGCGATCCTGACCCTTATCTATGAAGGTATATCATGATGCATGAAGATTGATAACATGTCCTCTCTCCATGAATTTACAGACTGTATCCCTCCTTCCCTAGAAAACATTGGCGGATGCTACTTTTGGAACACTCGTTTCAGTTCTTCCATAGACATGGCATGTTGTGGTGCTCCTTGAAAGGTTTGCACAAACATAATAAACCCTTCACAGAAGAGTGCATCAACACCTAAGTCTGGTATAATACCTTTTTCTGAAACTTGCATGACTGGAGGTTCCACTAGTACCCCATGGCCTACCACTTCTTGAGAATGATCATCTTTACTCTCCTGGCACACAATTGGAGGTATTGAAGGTGTAATTGTTCTATGAATTCCAACACATAAATCTTAGTATAAGATTACACATCAAGGAATGTATTTAAAGAGGTAATGAAGTAAACATTAGAAGAAAACACTCAAAAGTTCAAAAAATTTGAGTACACGGAGTTTAGAATCCTTACATGATGTGTATACTTATGCTATCACATGGTCATGTAACTCTGTCCGCCTTGGTCGTGTAATCATCCTAGGTACATGGTGTGTCAGGATAAAACACTTTGTGTACTCATGTCTACCCCTATCTATGTACTTTTACATGGACAGTTCAACACGGATCTACCTATGTAAAATATACATGGGGTGTACATAAGGTACATGACTTGTTCTGATTCAAACTCAATGACCCGTGTTTTCTCTCACACATCCATACACACGGTCAAAAAAACCACATCGCATGTACTCAGTGTACATAACATATACATAAAAAGTTCTTTTCTTCCTAAACAAAAGATCACATGGCATTTGTTCATAGTATCACACATCATGTCGTCGAGGTTTCCAAACATTAATCCTTTGAAACCTCCCTAGAACCCCTATTTTAAAAATTAAATCAATTGTGTTCCAAATTCGGATCAGTGGGGCCCCATACTCTCCTAAAATCAAATCTTGGCATCCATATATATCATAGAACAACAGAATCTATATCCCATGGATGAAACCTGATCCATCAAATTTTGATCCAAGAGGCCCATACTCTTCAAGGACCAATTTTTGGCATCTATATAATTAAACCATAAAATATATTAGTACACATATCACAATAGTATGGATATCTATCACGGTACCTATCAGAACAATATACATATCGAGCACGACATCTATCACAATAATATGGAATCAATAATTCTCTCGAAATGTAATGGAAATAATGGATGGAAGGCGATTTCTAACAAGTTCCTATATGATGCATGAGATGGAATACACTCATCTCATCGAGTTGCAACTAAATAGAACCATAATGATATCAATAATAAAAACAAAAAACAAAAATACCACCCAACTATGAAATAGAATCAACTAAAATATCTCATAATCCAAAAGCACAATTTGTATTGAGGGAATTTGGATTTACATTGTACCTGGGGTAGGTACTCCAAGGAATTGATTTGTACAAAATACCTTGCATTTACATCTATTTATATCATCACCAAAAAATAAAGCAAACTAGAAAATCAATCCGCTAATACCACATTGTTACATTTTGAATCTGGATGCCACTCAAATGGTTCCTCATACCTGGTTGGCCACATGGACTCAATTGTATTTCCCCAAATACCAGAGGCTGTCGACTATAAGAAATCTCCAAGGGTTTGATATTGGGGAAACTATTACCTCATTGGCATAGTGTAACATAGAGGAATAAATAATAATACAATACCTGAAGTATTAAAAAAAATAGATCTGAAATAAATATCAGATGGATGATATGATAAATAAAAAACCATTATTTCTTACAAAAGATGATGTAGCATATTATTATCAATGAAAATAGCCAAAACAGGTACACTACATAAATCCACATTATGTGTTCTAGAGAAAAAAGGAAGAAAAGGAAACTAAGAAGCATCACAATTCTTGACTCAGTCCCATGCTCCCCAGTTCCTAGACAAACTCTCAATTACCTGTAGAAGGGAACTTTACCTTATTAACACTTGTAACAATATAATATGTTTGGGTCCAAAAGTGTGACCCAAACTAGGTGTGAGAAAAAAATCCCAGTAGGCAACCACCAAAGATATGTGCCTATCATTCAGGGAGTATGTTCAACAGGTAGTGTACAAAAAGGAAAACCAGTAAACTAAGAAGCACTAAACAGTTAAAAATATAACATATACAAGATTCCATTTATATTTAGTAAGTGTTATTTAATTAATTCAATTACATTGATTTATATATGTCTTGGGATACAATGTAATCTTTTCAATCCCATGTATAAAGGATAATCGAAAGATACCTTATAAGGCTATCTAAATAATAATATGTTACGTCTGAATACAAGCTTGTGCTTTGGATTGGTAGACACATCATAAGTTATTACATTTCAAAATTAAATTCAACCCGATTCCCGCAGGCATAACAAATAATCTCACACAGGCATGACAAATCCTTTCTCATAGGCATAGAAAATCCGATCCCACAGGCATAACAAATCCTCCCCCACATGCATAAAAAATACTCACCCATAGGCAAAACAGTCAGTAGGGTTGAACCAAGTATATCAAAATTTTAGGATAATAGAAAACACATGTAAATTACACTATTACATGTTTAACATAATAACAAATCAAGTGGGTATAATACAAAACAAGCAACACGTGAATTAATCTATCACAAGGATTATAAAATTATACTCACATGGGCAGTTCATATCACAAGCCTAATACATAATCTAACAATTACAAGGCTTAAACAAATATACTCACATGGGCATTTCTTGTATATAAAGAAAACATGTGAATTAAATTATTACAAGGATTATAAATAATCATCTCATATGGGAAACATTCAATTAACCAATTTCATTTGAAAAACATCCCAAAGGGGAATAAAGGATCACCTGTTATCATCATAGTCCAAATGGCCAAAAAATGGTCATTTAAGGGAAACAAACCCATGGGGTGGCCCTTAATCAACCCAACAAGATCAAACATGCTTAAATTAATTAAATTCTGGACCTAGTCATCGTTAGGCAAAAGAAGGTTCAATATTCATTCAAGGTTATACCCTAAACATGGGAGAACAACACTATTCTACATATAAACAACTCAACATTGAGATAGAGAGACAACCTACCACATCATAGTACAACTCTCTTTTTCAAGACATGACCTCCAATTCAATATAGAATGACGTAGATATAAAAAATGATGATAAAAGATCAGCCTTAAATAACCCTGTTGAGATAATAAAATCACAATGAATAGCTCATAAGGAATAGAGAGCATACTGAACAGGTTCCATTGCAACTGAGGTTAAAGGAATAGGGGTTCAAAAAATCAATCAAGAAGGGATTGAAGGTCCAGTGCTTCTTGTTATTAAACCCTAGACATCCTCTACCATTTAAGAAAATGGTGCTACTGAAAATTTTAATCAACATAAAAAGTACACGGTATGTACTTGAGACTACACATAGTGTCTGTACAGTTTCTGGCCTGACCATTACATGACGATGCATGAGGACTACATGGCCTGTAAACATAGATACACGACATGTACCTATAAGTACACAATGTGTAGTTCCTATTCACATCGTGTAACATGCCTTAAGCCATATCTTGACACATTTTCCCCCATTTTCTTATGTATAAACTAAAAAGTAAAGATCAACACCTAAAAGGAAGAATCGGGTTGTTACAGGAAACCTGAATACATTAACTTGAGATTTGGTAGCATGTCTAAAACCTTCCCTTAAGCATATCACCTTTGAAAGATCATCTGTATGATTCATGGGTGAAAACCACTATAGCTCTGTAATGTGTTCTGATTATTCCATAACCTTCATCACGCCCTTCTCTAGATGCATGAGCTCATTCGATTGCTCTGTTCGTAGAGTCACGGGGTAAATGTAATTGTATATGTGGGTATTGAATTTATCCCAATACATATCTCACATCCCATCATCCTAGATCAAAATGTCACTCTAAGGCTTTGCTTCTCCACATAGCATGTAAGTCATGAGATTGACCCTCTACTATGGAGGTGTCTCTAAATGATCAAAAATATATACCATGTTCTCAAGGCACAACTCTATAGCCCGTGGTCTGCCATCCCCTAAAAATTAGGAGGATGATATTGTTGGAACAGTTATGTCATCTCATCCGTTGTCAAGGCTGGTTGCGGTGCTCCCTGGAATGTTTGCATATAACGAAAGAACCCCTAATGAAATTGTGCCTCATAACTTTTGTCTATTATAACATCTGGTGCTAGAACTGGCACTAAAGAAAGATCACATAGTATCATGTGTCCCACAATTTGAAAAGTATTGTCATTGCCACCCTCGTGACGTACCACAATAAGTAGTCATGGAGACATGTCTTTAAAATTCCAAACACCCACCTCAGGAAAGAACAACATTAAAGATAGATCAGAAGTGCAGGATATGTCAATACCCTCCAAGAAACCAAGTCATCCCACAACCTACTCCTAATTCTAGGAATGTATAAATAAGAACCAATGATACACAGGAAACTATTCCTCTTTCCCACTCAAAATATGAGTCTATTTCAAGTCTCTATTTTCCAACCATGTTTTAATTTCTATTTCACATTCATTTATTCAATAAATTTTATCAAGTTTTTACCAATTATGAATCAACGAGGGCCCATAACACGTCTCAAACTCAAACATTATTCCCATCCAAACCATAAATGTAACATGTTCATTTAACATTTACATTCCTTTAGTTTTTCATTTCTTAATTCATAAGTTCCTATACACCATAAGAATTTAAAGATGATGTCACTATATTTTCAACTACACCAAAACCAACACAACACCAGTCAAATATATCACATAAACTATCAAAATATCATGAAATATATAATGCATCCTAAATGACTTGAAATAAAATCATGACATGTGGTTATAAAAAGTTTCTATATGATGCATGAGATGGTATACCCTCATCTTATCAGGTTGAAACTATCATAAACTTCAAATTTTCATCAATAGTAACACCATAGACCAATTGCATCACCCAAAGGTGAAATTAGAAAAACTACAACTAAGAAAATCCAAAAAAATAGAAATCTATTCGAGGCTACTTGCATTTTCCCTATACATGGGGTAGCCACTCCCAGGAACAATTTATTACCGAATTACATTTCCTACTTATCCCTTTCTATTGTATCAAAACAGTGAGGAAAAATAGAAAATAAGAACTACCACTAATACTAATTTGTAACATCCCAAACCCAGATGCCACCCAAGGGTTCCCCAATCCCAGTTGGCTACATGGACTCAAGCGAATCTCCCCAAATTCTAGAGGCTGACGACTAGCAACGAGGTCGTAGATGAGTCAGTGGGGAGACTATTTCATTATTACTAGAGTATCACAATAGAAGTCTAATACATACAATCGAGGAAGAGAATAATTAACTATAAAACTAAAAGTAATACAAGACATGAATACATATCAATAACCAGAAGTGTCTCATATAAAAACTGATGATGATGGTGCACGTATCTAGAAAATCATCCATAATAGTAAATGAAAACACAATATAGTACAAGTATCCCAAAAGAAAAAATGATCAAAAGGTTCGAATAGAATTTGAAGCCTTAGATTTTTCCAATGCCCCCGCTCCAAATATATAGTCAACAACCTCTATTGGGGTGATTTCCCCCATCACCATCTGTAACCATGTAATATGTTTGGGTCTCCAAGGAGGCCCAAACAAGTTTTGAGATAAAAATACCATTAGAAACCCACCCAGGTCTATACATTTCTAACATCAATTCAACAAAAATTCTAGAAAGTGTAAAAAAAGAAGTAATGTAATGTGAATGCCCATATAATAAGTCAACTACAATAATGAAAACTGAACAGACTCTCAAGGCTACCCACAATAATGTTCTCTTTAAACAAGGCATCTATAAAAATTGTAAACAACTCACATGGCCTTGTCGTACATCCATTCATATCAAGAAAACCACAACCACAATATATAAAGAATTAATAAATCCAATGACAACGCCATATAGTGAAATGGATAATCCCATGACCACACTTTATAGTGGAAAGAAGAATCCCACAACCATGCTGTATATTGAAAAGCAGGCCCTAAGTGCTGGATACAAGGTTTTACAAACCAGGGCATCCATGTAGTAAACATATACCATGAAGGTATATATCCAAGGATCTTGTCTAAGGAAACCCCTAGAGTCCCATGGGAATCCCAGTGAAAACTCTGTTAAGAACATTTTATGTCCTACGATTATGGAAATAGAAAGTCCTACACGAACCCACAAAATATGGATCAACAAGGTAGAAATACCCAAGGCATCCCACAGAATGAATTCCCAAGGGGCAGAGTCTACACATGGAATCCACTACTTCATTCCAGATCCATGGAGGGAATTCCATGTCATTTATCAAACCATTAATTAAAGTATAAAATTATTCAATTTAAACAATTAAATACTTTTTATTATACCCACTCACATAAAAAACAAAAATCCATGTGTATACCCACTAATGAAAAACCTTTATCAATTAAAAGAATATGGGCCTACCCTCCCATAAAAACTATTTAATGTTCCCTTAATCATTTCATAGAGGTTTACCCACCCACATATCCATTTCAAATTTTATATAGGTACAACCACCTATATCATCCATTTATATAAATATAAACTGTCAAAATTGGCATGGAATCATAAGAAATGAAAATTTAAGGAGATAATACATCTTCTAAACATATTATTCAATATTTCAAATCATTAATGGGCTTCCTCTAACAAGGAAAGCATAAGAACACATCCCTAATATTGTTTAAATAGGCATAAAAAGTTTATTTCCTTAAGGTGAACCTCTTGGGTGACCTAGAATAAAGAAATAGGTTCCAACTCACCAAAAAAAATATACAGGAATCCTTAATATGTCTAGATAGGTTTAGGATAAACAACTCTCTCAAAATGAGAACTTTCTAGTATGTCTGATGTGCGGCGGAAAGGATGAACGCCCAAAAAGTACCTAAAAAGTCGAAAGAAAGTATAACCCACCTACCTAACCTCTGTAGTAGTAAACTCATCCAATATCAAGTCCATATTAATCCTAGTTTCAAATTAATAAGAATACCATATGAAGAACATAATATTAGGGAATATGATATTAAATTCAAATAGCATAATCATTGTTCCGAAGAATCATGAATGACTTAAACGGAATCCAGTACTTACCAATGTAGTTACAATTAGACAAACCACACTATAATTTCATTCCATATGGATTTTATATCTGAAAAACCATAGTTGAAGGTTTTCGGGATTAAAAAACATGGGAAATGTTATGTCCATTAAAATAAGAGGCTACTGTCTCTATTTTTTTTTAAAAATTTTCAGGAAAGTATAGGACATGTACTTCATGTACATGATGTGTACCTAGCCTAAAACCATCCTTTATCCTATTTTCACATTCATTCACAAAAACCACCCAACTGGATCATGTCCAAGATTATGTTCTAAGACAAAAATGAAAGTAAACACATTTAGCCCAAAACGAATGATCTCTACCTCACAAAAGACCCGATATCTTAGAAAAAGAAAATAATTTAAAATCTTGGAAATTATATGGATGGTCACATGTACTCTATTAATGATAAATACTATATTTTAAATATTTATAGAGTGAAGAGGGAAAATTTAGAATAGAGGTAAGTTATGTAGTGGGTTGAAAATGATTGGAAAGAGCAATATATTTTCGAGATTAAGTGGGTAGTGGGCTGGAGTAATAAATGTGGCCTGAAAAAATTTCAATAATAAATTTACCAGTGATTTTTTTTCTATGTTTTTAGTATCTAAGATGGATGGTTTGATATTTTTTCTTAAATTACTTTCATTGTAGAGGTTTTTCGTAATGTATGTGTGGGGGAATTAAAAAGGATTCTATATTTGTTATTTTTTTCTTTATAATTAAATGATATATATTCAATTTTTTTTAATTTTAATGGAAATTAATACAACTTTTGAATATTAATAATAATCTGAATTAAATATGGAAAATATTAAATATTGATTTATTAGTGAAATATTTTTTTGAATGGTTAATTAAAAAACTATATTGATTTTTTTATTCTGATGAGGTTTTAGGTGGAAATGTCTTGGATGTGTGATAAGAGGTCAACTAGGATCAGAAATATATAATCGCTGATCGAGAAGTAAGTTGTTATAAATTTTTGTTAATTTAAGGAATCAAGAGAGTTACATTTCAAAAGGTTAATGATGTTAATAATGGAACACATAAGGGTTTGTCTACTGAAGCCCTTGTAAATAATGGTCACTCAATTGATAATGATAATATAGAGAAGTACCCCTGGAATAGAGGGTTATATATGATTGAAATTAATAATAGGAGAAGTTATAGTGAAAATACTTATTTAATGGTTTCCCCATGAATGTAGTAATAGGAAAATGTTCTATTTTTTTCTTTGGGTATTTTTCTTTGATTTACAAGGAAAATGAATTTACAACTATAATTTAAGAATAATATAAATCTTAATGTTGGATAATACTAAATTACTATTAGTGATAATAAGTGCTCATATGTGATATTTTTTATCCAATAAAATATATTAAACCAAAGAATAAATGGAACATAATGTATATTACTTTTCAACTAATTGATGAAATTTCATTACGCAATAGTTCCTCACTGATAGAAGGATATATCTAAAGGTTTTTCCTCTAAAAAATAAAAAAAAACGTCTGTTGAAGTGAAAAATAATAACATTCAATGACTCCGATGAATTGGGGTTGTTAAGATCATCTCAATGTGACATTGCATGAATCCAAATATCATAATCCATAAACATGATTTCAAATCATATGTGGAAAATGATTATTAATTCAAATAAGGGGAAGGAAAAACCAATGAACATGGGGACAGTTTGAATAATAATAATTTTTTTATTTATATTGAAGAATCACCAGAAAGTTTCTACCTGATTGGAATCCATAACCCTAAACATCGATATTTGATGAAACACTGATTCTATCTATTAAAAATCATTATCATATTTAGAAGATAAAATATTTTTAGTTTAATCCCCGAAAAAATATTGTTTGTGTCTTTTTTTCTTATTCTATAATTTATCACATTATTTTAATAAAAATTTGTGTGTCTCTTTATTTTAATCAATTTCATTATATTGTTATACTATAATTATCCAAATTATTCTATATAGAACTAACCATTATAGTGATCTAAGGGGGCTCAAAATAGTGAATTGTGGTTGTGTTTTGAAAATTTATATCTTATGTTAACAATTATTGTTCAAGGTTATATATTTTTATAGTTAAACTTTTTATATTAGATGATGTCCACCTTTACCCTATACTATATTCTTATTATAACCATTCATGATATTTCAAATATTCCCTTCACTATATTATCTATCATACAATAAATATATTTAGTATAGTAGAGAGTGCTTTGGAGATTATTATCTATGTGAAGTGGGTATCTTGTCTTGATTATTTCATGTCTAGGGTAAGTTTCTAATAAATATAACTCACCATTATAGTTTTGTTACCACAATTGGACTTAGGAAAAAATGATGAACTCATACCAGAAATTTTAGTTTTTTTGCATAATAATTGAAGTAAAAGTGAGGTTTTTTGGGGAATGTTATTGAGTCACTCACCCGAGCTTGATTATATTTGTGAACTATAGTTCAATAGTGGAGTGATTTGATATTTATAGTCGATCCCATTAGGTTTCAAATCCTTTGTTGATAAAAATTATTTAGTTCTTAATTTTATTCATTTTTTCATTAATATTTATCATAAAAATAAACCCATTAATAATCACAATGCAAATAATTAATAACACAAAAAATATTAATATGTTATTAGAGTACTCAGTGATCATCAATGATTCTCAAGAGAGATACTCATCCAGACACTTTGTTTCACTAAAAAACAATAAAATTATTTTCTACCACCCCAATATAGTTATGAAAATATGATTTTACTTAAATACATTAAAATAATTGTAATGAAACTTAAGGATATAATTGACATATACTAAAGATATTTCTATCCTACTTATGATAGCTAATAATATCACTATCAATATAATTTCTTACATATGCAGGGGAAAATGAGTTAAAAAACCACATAACCAGAACTATTAATTGTTAAAATGTGGTTAGAGAAACAAATATTTTTTTATTATGATTCCCTATTAATCCACTAAAAAGACTTTATAATGAATCTAGAAGTCTTTATATTGTTATATTCTAAGTATTTATTTATATAATTATGTTTTTTGTCTTAGAGGTATTTTTTATACTTCCAATTATTAAATAATTAGGGATTTACTATGTTATTTTTTAATCCAAAAAAATGAATGAGTTTTAAGGACATAATTTCTAATTAAATTTTTATTTTCCTATTTTATAGTGCATAACTATATTTTTCACTTTCACTTCATCACTACATTTTGTGATCATCCAGTCAAAGTTTATTTGAGTGAGGATTAGAAACATGTTAATTTCATTATTACACAATCAATTATATAAATATAAATAAGGTAAAACAATTATAACTAAATTCCCATACTAATATTATAATAGAATATGAGACATACATTTCATAAAATTGAAAATTTAAAAATATAGATAATAAATATCATTATTTTCAACAAATATTATAGAATTTATACCCATAATAACATGTCTACTCCTCTAATATAAACTCACCTTTAAGATATCCTCCTCAACTCATATTTTTCAGCACTCTTGTGATTCACTTCACCTTCGCTTGAATTATTGAATGTATCAGGGGATTTTTCTACTATTTATTCCTTGTTCATTTAATATAAAATTAATATAATTCTCCTAGATAATTTGAATCATTACACATGGAATGAATTATTTGACATGATATTTACACGTGGGTGAGGAAATAATTAATATAATTTTTTTCTTATCCAATATATGGGAACTCATGGATTTTTTTCTTTTTTTCTTTCTACCATTTTTTTCCATGTGGAAATTTTTTCATTATTTTTTTATTTTTTTAGGTTGTGAAATCAAAGATTTATTGTTCCCCTTAGTCTCATGCATGAACTCTATGTGTGAGATTCCACATGTCCACACTTCCAAATATAGTGTTTAAAATATATTATTTATTGATAGTATATGATATAAAATAATATGACACAAACATAAAATCCATAATTAAAATATTAAAAAAGGTATTTAATCACTTACATATCTAGGTCCTTTTTAGGATTATAGTTTTAGAGAATTATGAAAAACCAAACCCCATATCATTCTTAACAAATGGGATTTTTTTTCCAAAAAATGATGATTCCTTATTTTATTACAATTATTCAACACATCTCTAAAAATCGTTAGCACATGATACACACATATATTTTTCATACATAATAATCTTATTCAGACCTAGGGAAATGGAAATATAAGAAGAGTGAGGTCAAACACTCAATAAGGTTAAACATATGTGATAATAATTGAAGATCATAAGTGAGCATAAGATAAACATGTGGGTAAGATAACATAATCAATGTACAAAAACAGATCATAATGAAACCATACTTGATAAATCATTCACCATAAGTCATTAACAATAACATAAGTTTTTTACATAAATAAGTATATAACATTGTATCATAACATTATAATAATGTGTAAAAAATAGGATATCAAAATGTTATGTCAAGGATCACTACCGTGAAAATATAAAATAGTAGACATAGTCCCCTAGTGGATTTAGTTTACTACTAGTCCCTTACATGTCATCTCATTTGATACAAAACAGTTTGAAAATAATTTTAGGGTTTCATAATTTTGGGAATTCCCATCACTTTATAATAAGTATATTGGTATGTTTTTCATATAATAAAGTAATAATAATTTCATTAAATTATAATGAACCGAAGAAAAAAATATTATTCAAGAATATTTCAACAAGACATGGTAATATGTCATATAGAGAATAAATATAGACAGTATTATTAGATAGTATCCATTTCAAAGAATAATAAATATTAAAAGTTATTATCATTTTTGAAAAATACTTCAATTGGATGTTTGGATTATTAAATATTTTGAATAGTATCAATAATTGGGTATATTTATATCATGAGTTCCATATCCCAATATAAAAAAAATAAGATCTTATTAATGGAGATACATGAAACATAAATCCAAAGGAGATAGATATTTTAGGGTTAGAAAGGAAAATATAAGTGAAAATATATAAATAAATTTTACAAATCATTTGTAACATGGATGTAAAAAAAATTATAAGTCACATAAAAAATAAAATTTCATGTGGATTAAAAGAGGAAATAGAAGACAATAATTATAAAATAATTAAAAATATTTAAACCTTGAAAATAAATAATGATAAATACAATATATTTGGAGTAAACGATAAAAATATACATAAGTTGAATGAAATCCCTTTTTTTATTTTTCTAAAATATCAACCCATACTTTTTAAAATGAATAATTAAGAAAATATAAATTTAAACTGCTTTGGATAATTATAAAACATAATGAGGAGGCATCAATAATAATGAATTTATAATTGTGAGAAAAGGTTCTCATACTGTAAACACAAATAATGAGACTATTTCCACCCTTTTGTAAATAAATTCAAAAATGAAATGTGTGGAAAAAAATAAGAATACTTATTTTATATCATTTCAAAAAAGTAAAATATATTTTAAAATGAACTTAAATATTCATTTATGTCTATATAAGAATAGTATTTAAATGTTATATAGAATATGTACATGGAGAAAAAAGTATCATACAAAAGTTTGGAATTATTCATAAAAACATCATATATTTATAGAGAATGAATTCCATAAAAGTTGAATAATTAGATTTTAATATTTAATATATAAATAGAGAAATAAAAAATATCATTTATAATAGATAAATAGTATAATAAATTAAAATCATAAGAGCATAGTCGAGGAAGAAATTTTATGATCGAAAAAATTATAAATTAAGTCGACAAAACTCATAATGATTTTGTAACCATTGATTCCGAATAATTTTAATGATTGAAAATGAAATTAAAATTAAAATATTATAAATAAAAAAATAATCATGATATAATATATTTAATTAGCACTATATATACAATATAAATGAAAATAAGAGAATACAATGAAACATGTATTGAAGAAGAAAATTTGAGATGGGAAACACATACGACTTTGGTATTGTATGATTATACATAAAATGAAGGGGATAACAAGATATTGAAGTTGAAATATCATAAATAACATAATTTTATTATACATGAAGACATTAGGGTATTAATTTTACAATATAAAATAAATCATAGTATAAAATAAGAAAGTTGTCTCAAGGAATTGAAATTGAGATGTATAACACTTAGTTAGGATTTCCTCTTAGTTGGATGTGATCTAATATCCTCTATAATAAAATAATACTAATTAATAATTTATTTAATAAAATTATTCATGAATATTTTATTTTTTATTGTTAATTTATTATCATATATCAGTTATTTTTTGAATAGTTTTTCTCACATTATCTACTTAGGGTCGTTCAATCAGTTTCACTAAGACTGCATCAGAATGCTGAACCAGATAAACAGTGTTATAAAATATTTATATAATAAATAAAATTATAGGGTTTTATATTATTTATCATTATATTAACATAAAATTGATACATCATAATATATTTACCATAATATATATAAATTATGAAATATTTATTAGGATGTTTGTTTTGGGTAGTTAAAATCATTATGATAATTTATTATTAATATTATTAACATAATTATAATTATTTCATTCAAAATTATAAATAATTTAATTAATATCATATTTATTCTTCAAATAAATTTTTAAAAACATCCATGTGTGTTTGGTATGGTGAATAAAATACATTTTTCATGGTGGTGGTAAACTAACAATAATATGTACAATGTTTTTATTTTTTGAATGGATTGGAAGAAGGTTTATTATGGTTATTAAATTTAAATAATAAAAATTAATTAAAACAATTATACATATTTAATTATTTTATAATGTGTATAATATAATTATAGGAGTTAAAAGAATAAAATTTAATGGAATATAAATGAGAAAGTGAATATTAGTTTATTACATTTCCACTTGGGGTGTATCCTTTTATAATTGTAGTATTTTAATCAGATTATTTACTCTAGGACATATATCAGAGTGTGGGGAAAGGGTTTTGGTTATAATTTTTTAGATACGAATATTTCTATGTGAGGAGAAGTGGAGTGTTGTAGGTTTCCATTTATGTGTGAGAGGTGATACTTATAAAAAATATTTATTTTGTAATATAAAAATTTAATGTTATATTCGAGTAACGGGGATCCAAAATTTATTTAAAGTGATTATTAGAAAAGTTATCATATTTTAAAGCCTCAGAAATGAATTTGGAGATGATATTTGTGACCTATTTTGAATTTACTTCTTGATTTAACACTTTTACCTCATGTTATCTTTCATTGTGGTGACTAATATTTACCTCAATAACTTATTCATATGGCCTAAAATTAAAATGAAGTTATTAACTAATTTTTATTATTTTAATTAAAAATATTAAAATTATTTTATATAATTAAATTTCTAAATTTGATAAAACTAGCTTCTATATAAATATGAATAACACACACATTTTTTTTTGAGAAAAATGTAATTTTAAACATAAAGATAGTTATTTAGAATAAAATTTTATGAATATAATTAATATATATGATATTTTGTGGTTTATTTTTAAATGAAATAACTTTATTTTTCTTTACGATCATTCCAAAAATGAATTCTATCTTATGAATTATTTGATAAATACATAGGACCAAAAATATTTTGTTATAATAATAAATTTAAATTAGTTTCAAAAAATTCAAACATTGGATAATCAACTAAAAGTTCTATTTTAAATGATTTATTTTACTCCTCAAATATTTAATTTCGGGATTAAAATATTCCTTAAATTTATAAATCATTCATATAAATAGATGATATTATGAAAGTTATTGTATTGGTATAAATTATATTTTGTTCAATTCACCTAAAAAAATCATACATTTCAAAAAAATACAAAAAAAATCATCCTAATATATTGAAATTTTGAATCAAAAAATTAAGTAAATTTTATAAAATCAAAATTGTAAAATAATGGAATTATTGTTTAAAAAACATAAAATATAATGAAAAATATTTTTATAGGAAAATGACATTCAAACATTAGGTGGCAATAATATTATTTCATATTAGTTACCATTTAAATGAGTTTGAGTATATTTTTTTACACTAGAAAATTTAAAATAATATTTTTTAAAATAATAAATTAAATTTAAAATGAACAATGATTTCCACCTTAAAAAAACACTTTGTTTTAAAAATTGTATTTTTATCATTAAATAATTTTAATCACATCCCATGATTTTTTATCTTTTAACAATTATATTTTAATTAGTTATTTTGTATTAGAATACATCAATTAAATAATTTTTAAAAAGTAGTAATTGATCTTAATGAGTTAAAATACAAGTTCTTTAATAATATGATTTTTATGAGCCCATTAATTTCCTGGTTTTGTGGTTGGTGGGTGCTCAGAGGAGGCTACATAATGTTATGTGGTGGTTGGAGTTACAGAGGAATTGCAACATATATTTCATGATGTAAAATATGGGTTTGTAGGACAATCCAGTGTATTATGACTTATGGGATTATAGTTTAAATATTTTTTTGGATGAGGTTCATCCCATGAAATTGGTTTTGTAATGTAATATAAGGATTTATAAGGTTTGTTAATTCTAGTCAAAGCAACATGTTTTTTAATGGGAGTTGGATTTTATAGGGATTCATGAAAAAAAGTTAATTTTATAGTGTGTAATCCATGGACTCATGGAGCTTATGATATAAATAATGGATTTAAACCACATGTGAACAAATTTACAAAATGTTAATATATATTTGTCAATATATTTTCTTATCATTTGACCATCATCACCCTTAGTTTTGGAAGAACCCTAGAAGCTTTATTGGAACTCTCAACCCCATATCTCTCTGTTTTTTTGTGGGTTTTAGTGGTTGGTAATTGAAAATATGTAACGATTTATTCTACCCTTTTCCATAGTTAGTAACATGATTATTTTTTTGAATGTGTTGAAACATGTAATTTAAAATGGGCATGTGTGGTTTCGTTTAATGATTATGTGGTGTGTTACATAGAGTGGGGGAAATGATTAAGATGGTTATTGTATGGCATGGTGGGGTTGGTGCAAAGTACACTAGTGATGTTTTTCTGAACACATAAGTTTGGTACTCTTTTCTATCCATCAATATTGTAGGTTATTTTATTCGTATATACACTCCACATGAGTAGGATAACCACACCAGTGACTAACATTTTTGGGTTCTAGATTTTTTCCCCAACAACTAGGATGATAGTGATATTGATGGATGGCTACCCCTACTTCCAACTCTTTCTTCGGTAGTAGAGTTCACCCTAGTTTCATTAGGTGATATGTGATATGAAATCATAGTTTTCTACGGATGAGGTGTGATGTGATGAGGCAGTGATGTGGTAGGATATTTGGTGGAGTTCATGCGTGGTAGAAGGATGGAAACAAGTTTCATTTACTTCATGTTCATGATACACTACTTACCCGGTTATGTGATGAGATATGGTGTGACTGCCCAAGTGTCTTTTGGTGAGATGTGGTGTGGCGGACCAAGTGTCTTCGAGTTGAATGATATGAAATGTGATGTGATCCTATGTGATGTGATGTGACATTTTTGAAAGGGATGAGAGAATAGGATGTTCTATGTTATCTATGAGAGAGGAAAATTATAGGTTATGTAGTAGCAGGGATCCATTTTTTTCAAGATTACTATGTTACTATATTGGATGTGTAATTTTTTGACAAAGACATGGGGATGCTTGGATTTTTTTAGTTTTCTTGGTTATTATATTTGTTTACTAGAACATTTCTACCCCATTTTATCATATTCAATTGTGACCTTTTTATTATCCAACTAATAATACTTGTATGTTCACCCTATGTATATAAACTATTTTTAGGTTTCCATGAGGAATTTGGGGACAATGATAGACATTACTAGATTGTGTTGGACTTACTGTAGAGTTTATATTATTGGAATGGATTTAATATTTACTTAGAGAGGTGTATTTTCTTATTTGACATTGTAAATTATTTTTGGTATGGTTTTGGGTTTACTAATATATGTTATGTTGATGTGTTTTGGAAATTTATTACTCAATATCCAAATAATGCATTATTATATTGTGAAATTCCTCTATTTATGTTAATTTCATACCCTCAGTTCTAATCTTAAACGTGATTCCTACTAGAGGTGGGACTGGAGGAAATTAAATCTATTCCTTTATTGTGGTATCTATGGAAGGAGAGTGTCATGAAATAGTTGTATTGGCGGTTTTTTGTTGGGATATAGGAATGTTTTTTGAGTTTTTCAGTATGAGGATTGTATGGGTTAGTAGAGAAGTGGTTGTAGTTGATCTTGGAGTTTGATTTAGGAAAGAGATACAAGATAGGACACAAGATTTTAGGGCCCCTATAATATAGTGAACAAACCTGGAGCTTATTGAACGCCTGTGTGAGGTGGATCTATTTTTAGAATACAGACCTATGAGAGATACTTGCATCATGATTGATTTTATAGATGTGTGGATTGAGTGTTTGTAGGAAATTTAAATTAAATAACAGAATAAACCTATGATAAACATTCTTTCTACTAGGATTACGATACTCTCCTTGACTTTTAGAAATGGCTCGTATTCATTGTCACTGAGTAACTTAGGAAATTGTCGATTGAAAGACTAATCTAGTTGACCATTGGAAGGTTGACTTGACTGAGGATATAACATGAAATATATCCTTGAAAACCATTAAGTGGTATATTTAGGAAACTATAATGGGAATATATTTGATCTCAAGACAGAGTGAAGGATGTGGGATCTGGAGATCCCTTTTGGTGTGACCAGAGTATGAGATGAAATTTTGGTTTTGTTGGAAGTTATTTATTTATAGGGAGATTCATATGAGTGGTATATAATATTTCATAGTGACCAGAAATATTCATATGTATTAAACCTATAATTTCATATGGAGTTATATTTATAGTTCCTTTAAATGATGATGAGGGAAAGGAAGAGGTAGGAGTTTCTCTCCCTTCATCAAGGGAGTATGAGTGCATGGGAGCATAAGAATAGGTCCAATCATCTTCTAAAAATTTCTCAATATGCTTATTCTAGATAGGGAGTGTAGAGAGTTGTGTTTGGAAAAAGACTTTGTGCCCATTTATTAGGTATTATATTACTTTGTTTAATCTCCCTTCCTATCTAGAGGTGAAAATATATAAGGGTATTGATCAGATTCTTTACATGGTAGTTAAGCATTGAGAGGGTAGAAAGAATGAAACATGAGGATAATAGACTCAAGAGGTGGGTTTATGGTTTTCATTCGGCTAGGGTTCTATACAATGGGGTTCCAACCGCAATAGATATCTTCCCATTCTTTTATGGAAGTTACCTTCTATGAACCTACTAGAGGTTATCATTTTCTTGTTATGCTTGTGATAGGATTGAAAACAACTAGGATATGTGTTTGACTGCTTCAGGAAGATGAATTTAGGTTGAGAATCTGACCCTTTCATGGAAACAACAATGGTTTCCTTCAAGGTAGTTTTAATGATAGGGACCATCGACCTTTGTTTAGCAAAAGAGGAAAGATGTTGTTGGAAGAGGTAAGAGTCATAATGGTTGTACAGACTTGAACTTTTATGACTAAAAGTCCATTTATATTAATTAAATTTCATATAATTGTAGAAGACATGTGAAAATATATTATTATGTCAAAATAGATTTAAATTACCATTAACAATCATTACTATTGATAATATAGCCATTTAATAGTTACCACATGACTATTATAAACATAGGTATTTAACATAACCTTTTGACATAGACAAATGAAGTGATGGGATCCACCAGTAGTATTTTTCCCTATTAAGAACATTTATCATAGATTTCGATGGATATAAAATTTATAGGCTTTTCCCTAGACCAATACCAAGCCGTTATCGAACAACATAAGCATGAGTGAAACAGTTTTTTGGAGAAGTTCAAGCTCATCAAGAACACGACCCAAACAAAGTTCACCGAATGACCCAATGAAAGCCCCACCATCTCAAACCTTAATCTTAAGGAGTATGCCGGTGTAATAAAGGGATAAGTAACAAGACCCTAAAATTGTTATTATGTACATTAATTTTTCATATAATAATGAATATACTTTCATTCTATTATTGCCACTTTGTAAATTATTTTTAAAGATAAAATAGTTTTGTTGGTTAATATTCAAATTCAATTAGGAAATATATTTTGATCAATTAAAGAATTTTTTTTAAAATAATACTCTAATAAAATATTATTATTAAATTAAATTTATTAAATTTAAATGGGAATAATATTTTTATGAAGTAAAATGTAATTTTTTCTAAGGTTTAAAAACTATTTTTGTCAAACCCTGTCAATTTTCAATGAATGTTGGTTTTTATTTTAAAATAGAAAATTCACATATTTATAAAATTACAAAGATAAAATTAATATTATTTGCAGAATATGGTCCTCTAAATAATCAAATTTTTAGTTTTTTTCTAATTTCCTAAGATAGTCAAATTTTTGGGTGAAAATTTCATATCATATAAATATACGGTGTGTTTTATGACATCATAATGGAAAAATAATGATATAATAAATACAATAAATGGAATCTTCGTATAAATATATTTTTTTCATTTAAAATAATTTAATTTTTAATTTAATTTATTTATTTTATAAAGCCTTAGTGAATCCTCTAAAACATATAATATATTTTATGATTTTAAAATAATTTCCTGGAAAGAATGGCTCACCTCCACTTAATCGAGTGCAATATTTTAATATATTCAGACATTAGCATTATAAAATAATGTATACCACTCCCCTTTTCTATATACCATGGGGAAAACAATGGTATGGTCTGTGGTTTCGAATATTTTATTATGTAGTGTCCAAAACCAAAATAACAAAGAAATTCCCATCCTTTCTTATATAAACACACCCATTATCCCATTCCTCTTCATTCAAAATAATTGATGATTATCCAAAATCTTATCTATACTCCCAAGATTCCCCCCAAGGAACCCCCATCCTCCCAAAAATACTCTCCCATGCCTTTGTAGTTAGACATCAAAGTAAGGTATCTTCCACTCTACTCTTTTATGAAGCACACCTTTTGTGATATGCCTTTTAATTTCAATTTTCATATGTTGGGATAGGTTAACAGATACTCCCATCACTATCCATTTGATTTATAAATAATTAGATCTTAATTTAACTCTAATTAATCCATCTATGTTCCTTTATAAATACCTTTTACCTTGCCAAAATTTCATATGAGATCCTCAATTTTCTCTTTTCATTTCAATTCAAGAACCTTGTTTAAAATTAGTCTTATAAATTCCATTTTTTTATATTTTCATATTTTTATGAACAATTAACTAATGTTTTTTTTTCAATGGTTAATCATTTATAATCCCCAATTTTGACACTTACCTAAGCCATTACTAGGCCAAAATTCAGTTTGGGATTTCTCTCTCTCTTTTTATCAAGCACCTCAATTATGATAATACATTAAATTTTCAAATTCATAAATTGGGATAAATTATTACCTATACTCCTTAATTTAAATATCATTAAAAAATTATGAGATATACATTTCTCTCTCATCCATCCATTTTATGAATTTATATTTGACCTTGTTATGCTGTCAAAATTGCACATTGATTTTCCATGAAAAAGTCATCATGTAGTGAATACCAAACACATTTCTATATCAAGGGTATTCACATTTATGCTTGTATACTTATTTATTATGAACTTATATGTATTTATTCCACATTCCATAGCCGTGGAATAACCTATTATGTTGAATGAACTCATGTTATAAGATATATTTGGCACGCTTATGCATGAAAATGAACTGATTAAGAATGGTTCACCCTCATAGCCGTCCAATGCATTGGGTAATGTTCAATATTAGGATACATCATGTGAAATGAGGGTTTAATCATTCCCATTCATGTGATATTAGGGTCTACTCATGCGAATTATTTTTCTATATGGGTTTAATCTTGGTAATCCATGTGCAATGATCCTTGACTCAAGCTAATATCTTGTTGTATGTTGTTTCTACATTTCCATGTTATGATTATCATGATTATTATGAATTTATGTTCATATTAATTTATGATCCATTTGTATTCCTATTTTTTTTACATGTATTGTCTTCCTTATTTTCTACCATGTATATTCCCTTACAGGGATTTATATCTCACACTTTTCTTATTTATGTCCTTAGGTCATCCCAAGAATTGTTAAGTATGAATGAATGGTGTGGTCATGTAAAAGAGGATTTCAATGAAGATGTTGTATTTTAGGTTTTATTATATTATTTAATGTTCCTAATTTCCCAAGACAATAGACCACTCAATTTTATAGGTTGTATTAACTGCAATTTTATGTAATAAATCATGTATAAATATGTAATAAAGAACAAGGTTGTTATTGTTGGTGTCACAAGATAATTTTAGTTATTATTGGTATTAGGATAAGATAACCTTTGTGAAAACCCTTAGGGATAAAACTAATTGTAATAAAAACATCTGTAAATCTTGGTGAGTATATATTAAATGTTTTACCCAGGAAATACATCAATGTATGTATAAAAACAAGTGGATGTGGCTCTGGCACAGATGTATCTAGGGGTAAAACCCAAAAACACCACTTCGATCTAGACTTGGATAGGAATTGGTGCCTGAAAATGGGCCATTCTGTACTCATGGTTTGACACACTTGGGGGACATGCTTAGGTAAATTCATAAGCTCATTATAAACCATTATTAAGGGATCAAGAAACCCCATAAGAATAAATGATTGGAAGTAGATCATGGATAACATAAATTGAATACTAGAAACACATATGGTAAAGAGATAAACATAATTTATAAGTTATCCATTTAATTCTCATTGGATTCACATTTATGTGTTTAATATTTTAAAAGTACACATACCAATGTCCATATTTGAGAAATTATAATATGAATAAAAAAGTGAAAGGTAGGTTTATCATTAATAGTTCTACAAATAATTCTTTATCCCAAAATTTTTGTAGAACAATTCAAACACCACCACAATGAATGGAAGTAGATATGTCGATGAAGACATCAAATGGAGACAATATTACATCCCATGTATATAACTACTCCCCATAAGAATTTTTAGATTTAAAATCCCAGTGAACCTTGTCATATTTCTCCTGGTGGAATTTGATGCAATTATAAGACTAGATTGGATTTATATTTTTAGAGTCAAAATAAATTTCCATGAGGGTGAAATCAATCTTTAAATGGTGAATCAACCCAGGATTCTATAAATGTGGATAGAAGGGGTTGAATCATCATTATCACTGTCACCCCAAGCATGAATATTATTTCCCTATAGGAAAGAGTATGTTGCTCAAATTATTGGCTCTATGGAATAAAAATTCTAGAATACATGCCTACTATGAGGGGATTCACTAATGAGTTTCTCGAGAAATTACGAGTTCTTCATCCTAGATGAGAGGTAGGATTTTGGACTGAACTTATACCTAGTATGTTTCTAATATCCTTGACTCCATATATAATGGCTATTTTGGATCTTGAGGAGATAAAGAAAAAACTATAGTATAATTTGGATAAAGGGTTTATATGCCCAAGTGCGTTACCATGGTGTTTACCCATCCTCTTCGTTAAGAAGAAGGATAGGTCAATGTGCCTTTACATTGATCATCATGAGCTCATCAAAATCATGATAAAGAACAAGTATCCTCTTCCATGTATTGATGACTTTGTTTGATCAGCTACTTTGGGCATAATACTTATCCAAGGTGGAACTATAGTCGGGATATTACCAATTGAGGTTGGTGAAGGAGGATATCCACAAGACTAATTTTTGTACAAGGTACATGCATTATGAGTTCATAGTGACGCCATTGAAACTAACTAATGCTTCAGCAGTCTTCATGGACATTTTGAATAGTGTCTTTTTAGATTTCCTCAAAATATTTGATGTAGTCTTTATAGAAAATATAATATTATATTCCAAAACAAATGAGGCGCATGAGAAGAATCTAAGAACAATTTTAAAGACATTGAAAAAGTATAATATCTAGGAAAAGTACATTATTGTTCGTTTTGGTTGAAGGAAGTCTTCTTCTTGGGGAATATCCTCACAAGAAATGTGATATTTCCATATCCTTCTAAGGTAAAGGAAATTGAGAGATGGAAGAGGCGAAAATCTATTATAGATATCTATATCTTACTTGGGTTATCTAAATATTATCTCTGATTTGTGAGAAATTTCTCATGATTGTCAAAAATTCTTACCAATATAACTCAAAAGGGGGTCATGTTCGATTGGAATGATGAATGTGAAGAAATATCTAGGGAGTTAAAAAAGAGGCTTATCACTGCCCCTATGCTCACACTACCCACAAGTGTGAAAATTTTCATAAAAATTAGTGATTCTTTAAAGAAGGGATTTGAAATTTTGTTGATGAAAAATGACAACATCAATATCTATGCCTCAAAGAAGCTGAAAATTCATGAGAAAGAACTGTCCCCTGAAAGATCTGGATTTGGAAGTTGTGATCTTTGTGTCAAAAATTTAGAATCATTATTTTTTTTGGGAAAAGTGTGAAATATATAAGGATCAACAATGCCTAAAATATATATTCAAATAGAAAGGGATGAATATGTGCCAATTAATATGGTTAGAGATTATCAAGTATTACGATTACTCAATCCACTACGATCCGGAGAATGAAAACAAGGAGGTAGATACTCTATGTAGAAAGGATCTAGAAATTATATCATTTATGAGAATTGAAAAGTATATAATCTGATTAGATTTGATGAAGATGGACATGAGAGTCATAAAGAAGGTGACATCATCAGTTCATTCACAAATTATTTCTCAACAATCTCTTTTTAAAAGGTTAAAGGTTTCTCCGAAAGATGTTGAGGGAATTCAAAAGAAAGTAGAAACTATCAAGGAAGTGAAATACTAAGATTTCAGTGGTAATGAAGACAGAATTAAGAGATTTGGGTTAATACTGTGTGTTCCATCAAATATTGAGTTAAAGAAATAACATTTGTATGATGTACATAGTTTGAATTTATCTATTCACCTAGGATACAAAAAGATTTATCAAGATCTCCAGGATCACTATTGGGGGGATACCATAAAGAATGAGATAACTGAATATACATCAAAGTTCCTAGTATGTCAGCAAGTGAGGACCGAGAGGATGAAGTCTAAAGGGATGATGAAAACATTACTCATATCAATAAGGAAATGGGAAGACATCACCATGGACTTTGTCACAAAACATATAAAGACATCCAAAGGAAACAATGCTATCTAGGTTGTTATGGATCATATAAAAAATTCTGTATACTTCATTGTTATTTGAGAGGATTTATCACTAGATCAAATGGACTATATATATATCAGAGAAGTTGTATGTCTTCCTGGAGTACTGCAAATTATTTTATTTGATCAATTTACAATATTTACCAGTTAGTTTTGGAGAAGTCTCCATCATAATATAAAATCAAAGCTAACCATCAGTATGACTTATCACCATAAAAATGATATTAAATATTACTAAACTATCCAAAAAATTGAGGACAATTTCAGAGCTTTATCAATGAACTTAAAAGGAGGATGGGACTAATATCCTACTTTGGTGGATTTCTCTTATAAAAAAAGTTTCCATTCGAGAATCAAAATGTTTCTTTATAAATCCATTTATGGGAAGAGGTTATGAACATTGACCTATTGGGGTGATTTTTGGGAATGAAAAATTCTAGGTTATAAAATGGTCAATGAAATGATAGAGAAGGTCAAGACCATCCAACATCACATCAAAGCTGTTCAGAGTCAAAAAATAGCTATTATGAAAATTATTGAAAAAAATATCGTTTGATATTGAAGACATATTATTCCACTACATATCTCCCTAGAAGAGAGTGATGGTATTTTGAAATAAGTGAATTATTATTTCAAGGAACATTGGAACTTTTTATATCATTGATCACATCATATCAGTGGACTACCAACTAAAACTCCCACCAAACCTCTCTCAATTAGAATCTTTATTTGAAGTATCCCTCTTGAGATAATGTACATACCATACCCCTCATATATACTCAATATATAGGTGTTACATTTAGAGAATCACATTTCCTATACGAATTTATGCATGTTGTCAACTAGTTGAAAATAATAGTTTTTGGGAGCCTTGTGTTCACTATAAGTGTTATGCCTTGAGACACTTGATGTTTTTTCATTTATCACACCATGACTTAAAGAGAAAAATAACATATATGGCTAATAAATTGGATTCCCATGAAAATATAATTTATTCGAAAGTATGCATACTAAATAAATAAGTAATTAAATGAAATCTCATTAATTAATTATGGAATTTGGGATATGTTGCTATTGTGTGTGGTTTATTTGTTGTGTTTACTTTTTTGTTTTGGTTTTTGGTGTGGTGGCTTTAGTTATAAAGCGGTGGTGATGTGTGATATTTGTTTTCTGAGACAAAGGGTTGTTTTTGTATGATGGGTTGGATGACATGGGTTGGTGGTGATGGTAGATGTGAGATGGGATGTTTTTTTGTTCAAGGCTATGTTATTTTTACAATTAGAATTTGAATAAATTATTATGTTTAAATGAAATGATATGGATTGGTAAAGGAATAAAGAATTAGATAACAGCTTATGTGTTGTAGTTGACAAAATTAAAGGTGTTTTAAATATAAAATTTTATGGCAATATTATTGACATTTTGTGGTAAAATCAATAATTTTGAAAATGTTGAAACATTTAATTGAAAGTGGGAATGTTTGGTTTTGTGTCTTTGATGTGTGGTGTGTTGAATATTGTGGTGGTAGTGGTTGTGATACATGTTGTGTGGTGATGTGGTGGTGGTGTTGTGTATAAAGGTTTAATTGTTGTGAACCCGTAGGTTGGGTATTTTATGATACCTATATATAATTCATTTTATGTAATTTCTATACATGTTCCCCCTGAGTTGGTTAACATTAACAAATCCAGAAGTATTTCGGTTCTACGTTTTTTCCCCAAAATCCAAGATGGTGGTGATACCAATGGTTGGCTACCCCATCTTCCTTGATCTTTTGTCGACATTAGTGGTGTCCCATGTGTCTTCTAGAGAGATGTGATGTAATAGCCCTGGTGTCTACATATGAGGTGAAATGTGACGAGTTAATGATGTGGTGTGATATATGGTGGGGGTGATGCATGGTGGGAGAAGGGAATGATTTTTATGTCCCTAAAATTCATAATAACCCACTAACCTAGTTATACAATGTGATTTTGATGGGTGACCTAGGAATATTTAGATGAAATTTTGGGTGGAGACCGTAATGTATTCTGGTGGTAAGTGATGTGATGTAAAGTGATGTGATTTGATGTGATGTGATGTGATGTTATTTGATGTGATGTGATGAGATGTGATATTATGTTTACAAAATGCATGGGAGCACATTATGTTTCATGTTTGGGTGTGGGAGAGGAAAATTAGTGGGGTGCCTTTCTTTTATTCATTATTATTATGTTACTATATTGTATAAGTGATTTGGTGAGTAAGACATTATGTGGCTAGATTGGTTAGTTTCCCTATTTGGGTTCTTGTTGATTCTATGTATACACTGGTGCATTAGTCTAATATTTTATCATGTTCACATTATAAATTGGTATGTTACTAATGGGTATAATTTTATTCGAACTATACATATAGAAACTATATTTTTCAGGTTTTAAGGAGGACTTTGGGGATTGTGATGGACATCACTAGCTTGGTCTAGAGTTTATCATGAGTATATGATGTAGGACTTGTTTTGGTATATACTTGGATACTTTATTTCCAATCTATTGTCATTGTTCTAGAATAATGGGATGGTTTTGGTTTTAATTTTATGTCATATGCTAGAGTTTTTTAGTTTTCTGTATATCATATATTCTGATCTTATTTTATTATATAGGTTAATGCCTCCCATTTATGATATTTTTATTCCATCAGTGACAATCAACAAACTGTGGCCTACTTGAGGTTGGACATGAGGTTTATTATATATATTCCTCCATTGTGGTATCATTGTAGTTTGGGGACATGAAATATTTTTATAATATATATTTTTAATTAATTATTATTTATTTATTTACTTTAGGTTTTATTCTTACTTTAATTTTCTTAATGATGTTTCACATTGTTTTATTATTATGTATTAATGTTCAAATTACATTGTAATAAAATATATAATGATACATTTTTTTAATGATTCATGTGATATAATCTATTTGACATAATATTTATTTCAAGGTATAGAAAAACTAAAATCTTGATTACTTCATTCTACGCCCTTAAATAAATTGAACCCTCAAAAGTTTAATCCATAATAAATGAAAATATATGAGGTTGTTTTTAATATTGTCTTAACTCATGATAAAATTTCAAATGTTAATCTTACCTTACTATCATAGTTCAGTCTACCAAACTCAGTTTTCATTCATAATAGGAATATATTTATATTTTCATTTGTCACAAAAATTTGTGTCAAATGTAATTGATTATAAGATATAGGATTTTCCTGAGACATACCTTTCAAATATTTATTTTGATGACCATTTACTCAAAAAAATGACAATAAAACTAAAATGATTGTGATAATAATGAATAAAATAATAATAATAAAAATTATTGATAACACTCTTTTCATTTAAAACCATCATTTAAATCTAAGATTTATTCAATTCAATTATTGGTTAAAATTATAACTCTTCTAGTTCAACCAAAAGTTCGTTAGGTTTCATAATATATTTATTAATAAAATAATCCAAAAAAATAACTAATCCAAAATTTTCATAAACATTCATAATATAATATAATTCCAAAATCCTAAAAATAAATACTCCTAGAATTCAACTTAACCTTTTAACAAAAAAATAAAATAAAATTACTTATCAATAAATATTATCTTAGTAATAAATAATCCCAAAAATATATTTAACTTTTCCCATTATAACCCAAATCACCTTGTCAGCAAATCTATTTTCAGACCCTAAGGTTATTTGTACTGGTTAATATATACTCCTAAAATCAATAAACTCATTTTCTGAATTAACCATAATTACATGGACATCAAATCACATATCATGCTGAAGTGTTTTCAATACCTCAATTACATATTGATCATTAAAACCCAATAAAAATATCTTAAATATCAATAATCACCATAAAATCCAATCATATAGTAACCCAAAATAGTATATATCTTTTGAAATAATGATAAAACATAATCATATTAACTCATAGTGGTATATATAAATATTCAAATATCCTCATATGAGAACATCATAACCTCTAATGTTATCAAAATACTACTCTAAAACCAACTAATACACGTCGTGCCTATACTCCAAGATCTGATGCTAAAAGAAATTCTTTAAAATATTGATTTTTAACCACCAAAAGCTACTCAAACATAGAATTCCTTAGTTTTAATATCAATAAAAAAATTAATCTCTTACACACACAAGGCCTTTTAAGTTATAGTTTTTGAGAATTAGGTTAAAAGAAAACCCATATCTTTCCTAATAAATTGAAATTTTTCCACTAAACTAATAATTTAAAATTTTACTGTATGTCTTCAACAACTCCCACCAAATTATCTACATGGGATAAAATTCCAGAAATTTCATAAGTAATAATCTTCTTTATAACCATGGGAAGTAGAAAAATAAGAATGGAAAGATCTAAATCTATGTAAGGGTAACCATAAGAGATAAAAAAACCATAGTTGATGATAAGATTAACATGTGGGTATAAGAACATAATAAAGGTATAAAAACACATCATAAGTAAATATCTATAGATAAAACCACAATCATAATTCATGAATCATAAGAGAAGGTTTATTTAATAAAAAATTAAATAACATAGGATCCTAAAATAATAGGAATGTTGAAAAAATGATATTTTAAGTGTAAGACAATGACCAATTTCATTAAAACATAACATAGTGGATATAGTCCCATAGTAGATTGGGTTTACTCCTAGTACCTTATATATATTCTCATGAGATAGAAAACATTGTATAATTAATTTAAGGGTTTTATAAGTTTGGGTCAACCTATCACATCAAAATATGTACATTCATATGTGTTCACATAAGAAAACTATCACAATTTCATAGAAGCATAATTAACCCTAAAAATAAATAAGTTTCATAACGATTTACAAAAACCAAAACATATACCATACAAATTAATAATATGGATTTTACAATTAAAGTATATACTTAGTGTAGTATAAAAAAATTGAGGGATGATAACAAAGTTTAAAAAATTATTCAAATAAGGGTTTCATGAAAAATTTGAATGGTATCAACAATTGGTTTGTTTGATGTGAAAAAAATTCAATATCCCAAAACGAAAAATTATATGAGAATTTCAAGGGAGATATAGTAACCATTACAATAAGGAAGATATATATTTTTTAGTTTCATAGGAAAATAGACGATAAATTGTAAAAATATTTTACATAAAACTCTTGTAACATTGTTATTGAAAAAACATTTTTAGTCACTTAGAAAAATCCTTACCTTAATATTAAGATAATTTCAAAAGTCCAAACATTAAAAATAAATAATTTTAAATGTAATAAATTTTAATTGGAAGAAAAAATACACATAAGTTTAATAAAAATAATATGAAAACTCAGAAAATAAGAATCATTAAGAAAAAATAGTTCAAAATATGGGAAATGCACTCATTTTGTAAATGTTAAAAATGATATTCTTTCAACACTTTTATAAAAAATTATAAATTATATCATTTGAAAAATGTGAAGAAGAATTATTTTTAAACATTTTAATGAATGTTATAGATATTTTAAAATGAACTTAACAATTTATTGAAATATATAGAATTAATTTTTTGAACATTATAAATAATAAGGACATTGGTGGAAAAAATCATTATAAATGATGCGAATTACTATTAACACCATATTTTTATAAGGAATGAAATCTATAAAAGAAGAATATTTTAATGAGAATATATAATTTAACAAAATAGAATGAGATAATAATATATGTAATAGATAAATGTAAAAAATGTAATAAAATATTATAAGTATAGTTATGGAATAATTTTGATGACCCAACAAATAGAAACTTTTGTCGACAAAACCCTTAAGGATTTGGTAACCTTTGAATCAAAAAAAATTAAAGAATGAAATTGAAATGAATCATTAAATTCAATGATTAGAGGATTAATTATTATTTAATTTGTTAAAGTGGAACTATATATACCATATAGATAAAAATAGTTTCATAATACAAAATATATAAAAAAAGAAGGAAATTTGAGAAAAGAAACACATATGAATTTGGTACTGTATGAATCAATAAAACATGAAATGGATATAATATTATGAATTTTAAATTATCCTAAAATAAAACAGTCCTATTATAAATGAATACATTAAGTTATATATTACACCATATAAAATAACAAGGCACATAATAGGAAATATGTCTGAGGAAATTGAAATCAAGATGAAGAACCCTTACCTTTGATTTTTTTCTTATTCAGGAATGCTTAAACCTCACATATATAATAAAATAATAATAATTAATTTACTATTTTACAACCTTATTCATTTATATTTTTTTAATTATGTTTTATTTATTATCATATGTCATTCATTTACCTTATAGTTCTTTTCTCTCATCGACCACTTGGGGTTGTTATGAAAATTTCTCCAATATTTATTTGGTATGTTTAACATGATTGACTATATTTTAAAATTATTTAATAATATAAAAATTATTTATTAAAAATTTATTTATCATTTAATTAAGACCAAATTTATAAATATTGAAATATTTTCTATAATATATTTAAATTATAAAATATGTCTCAGTATACTAGTGTTGGGTGGTTAAAATCCCGATGATCATTTAATTTTAGTATCATTAATATAATGATAAATTTATATTTTAGTAATCTTAATACTATTAGAAATATCATATTTATTAATTAAATATAATTTTACGACCATCAATTTAATTTGGTGATGAAAACCCAAATACAACAATAATGTTTGTCTTGAAATGACTATAATACGGGTGAGGTTTTCATTTCTAAAATGGGTGGATGGAAGCTTAATAATGGTTATTAAACTAAAATAATTACATTTAAATATACTAATTATACTAATTTAATTATATTAGTAATGGTATAATAAAATTTTATTTGAGATAAAAATAAATTTTAAAAGAATAAATATGAAAATGTGATTTTGATTTTCTTACATTTCTCCTTAGATGACTCATTTCCTAATAAGAACAAGACTTTTAATGGTGGTTTATGATGAGACTAAAAAGTATAATTTTTATAAGAGTATTTATTTATTTTTTTAAAAATGTTCCTGATAAGAAGATTTATTTTTTGGAAATTTTTTGGTGGTGAAGTGGTCTTCTTATAAGTGAGAGAGTGGATGTTTTTTAAAATATGAATTTAACAAAAAAATAGTGTATCATTCAAGGAAAGTAGATAGAAAATTTATATGTAGTGATTAAAGTATATGTTAGGGTCATGAATAAAATCATCATCCCATTTATAAATGAGGTTTCTTGATAATTTTTTACATTTCCTCTTGATTTAATAATTTTACCTCATCTTAAAATTTTTCATCATGACACTTTTTTAACCTTGGAAACTTATTTATATAATATATAATTAAATAGAACTTATTAAATAATTTATCTTATTATATTTATAAATTTGAGATATATTTTATTCAATGAAAATTTAGTTTGTGATAAAACATTATCTTCAATATATGGATGCATAATGCAATAAAAAAATATTTTTTTTAAATAAATATTTTTATGAAAAAAATAGTTAATCTGGTCAAATATTTGGAATAGTATTAATATACATTATATTATTGGTCTATAATTAAATAAATTACTATTATTTTTCATTCAATGCATTCAAAAAACAAATGGAATCTTCTGAATTATTAATTAATAGAAAATGACCAAGAATAGTTTATTTTATTAATATAAAATTAAACATAGGTTTCAAAATTCCAATCATAGATTTATAAATTTTAAATATATTTTTAAATTATTTATTTCACTAATTAAATATATATTATATATATAAAATATTCATAAAATTTTAAGTCAATAATCATTTTTTCTATTTCATAAAAATTATATTATTTGTAAAAAATATATGTTGTACCATTATTATAAAAGTAAATATTTGTTTTGAAAAATATCAAAAATCAATTCTATATTATTCATGAAATTGTGAATAACAAAATTATGTTAATTTTATAAAATTAAAATTATCAAATTTCCCAATTTTAATTTATGAAAACATAAAATATAATGAAAATGGTTTTTATAGGAAAATGAATTTTTAAACATTAACCATTAATAATTATTTATCATATTAAATTCCAATTAAATTAGTGTTAATATATTTTTTAAAATAAAAAAATTTAGAATAATCATTTAAATTTAATCAAATTAATTTAAGATAAATAATACACTCCCTTAACAAATGGTTGTTTTTTAAAATTTTCCTCTTTCATTATAAATTAATTTTAATCATGTCGCATTAATTATTATTTTCTAACCATTGAAGTTTCATTAATTTTTTTTTGTATTAGAAAAAATAAAATCATGTTTTAAAATAATATTAATAATATTTAAGGAATTAGAATAAATATTTTCAAATTAAATAATTTTAATTAACTATTATCTCTGTATTTAATTTCAGTTCTACCATTTTTGAAATTATCTAAATAATTTTTAATATTATATTACCATAGTGTATTAATTTTCATCTATAATTGTAAACATATATAACATTGTTAGTTTTAGTTTGGTTTTTGCATGTGATATAATCATCCTAAAATATTATTTATTTAAGGGAAAAAATGTACTAAAATATTGTGGTGTTAAAATATGGATTCTATTCTCCACAAATGTAAATTGATTTACCCCAAAACACATATTTTATTCACCTTGAATAACATTATTTAACATACAATGTATTTTTATTAATCATAATTATTGAATTTTTTGTTATAGTTTAATGGGTTTTATAACGGTATCTAATTCTTATGGTTATATAAATATCATATTTTGTGATATAGTGTAGATTGATTAAATTCCCCTTTTAACTTATATGATCCTAAACAGTTGTAATCTATAAATTCCATAATTTTAATGTTGTTATTTTAATGAGAACAACATATCATATAATATAATATGTGTATCTCCTTTATGTTTTAATTTCCTGATAGTCATTTATATTGAGTTTTAGGGATGATAAAAATACTCACAAGCCAACTTAAGTGTTGGTAGGACCCATCCAAATGACAACAAATAATGAAAAAAATATCAAAATAATAAAATAAAAACAATTTTTTAAAAGGTAAAAAATATTAAATCAAGATTAACTTTTCAAATTTAAAAATCCTTATATATCCACTAAAAATTTTATTACCCAATTCCTAAGTGGGATATTAATCCTCTATTATGAGTAAAAATAATGAACTCATTCAAATAATTTTTTTGAAACCTCTAAGTACCCCCATTTCTTTCTTAAAATAGAATGAATATTAACATTACCACTCCTTTATATTTATAGTGTGGAATCCAATATACTCCATGGAATCTAAATTCATTAAAAAAATTGTGATATAAATTATCTTAAATTGTAATTTAGAGCATTGAATACCCTACAAATGTTGATTATGTGAAAAACCACCTTGGTAGGTGTATTACAGATCCTCTAAATTAGTCAAATCAAAAAATGTAGGTATTTAAATGGAATCTTTAGATGATATTATGGATTTCCCCCTTGTAATATTTATTATAATCCCATTTTTCCAAGGCCATGCTCAAATATATTTTGGGATTTTCTGTGTCCACATGTTTTTAATTAAGAAAATAGATAACTTATTATTTATGCTGTAACAGAAAATTTACTATTTAAATTAAAATCAATTATTGAGTTAAATATTTAAAATTCATAAAACATAAATACCATTTTTATTTATAATAAAAATTAACATTTTTACACAAGGAAAAATCACATTAGTCCAATAATCCAAATTACTATTATATTATGTGAGAACACAAGGGCCCTTTATTAATTTAGAAGTGGTCATGAATATTATTTATAATAAAAAACTAGGAGTACTTTTTAGAAACACATAATAGATACCCCAATTAAAAATGGGATTATTATTATATAATCTTACACATATCGATTAGAAGATTTAATTTGTCCTTGAAATCATGATTATGCCTGAGATACAAATTTTGTTACTCTTATAAAGGTTATCTCCTTTTCTCAATTGCTATTCTTATGAAATATTATATAGTTACATAACATGATATTATTTTGGTGTGTCTACATACATAATCAAAACTCAATTGAGGTCCATGATGTCCTAACTCATAATATGAGTGGTAACAGCTGGTATTGGTTAATAAAATATCCAGACTAGATTATTTCCAAACCTAATTAACTTATTTAATGAAAAAATTTCAAATAGATTAAGATATATATAAATTTATAAAACATTTCATGTATGAAAACAAATTTCCTAACCTCAAGTTAAAGGATCCATAGCTAATGTTCTCTTATGTAATACCAATGAAACATATATAGAAATCCTTATGGTAAACATTAACATGGTGAATGAGATAAAATTTCACCAACTTATATCCCATGTGTGATCAGTTTTATATCTATATAATTGATTTTACTCATCATGATATTGACCTACCATAATAACATAATATGATTATAAAAAATTAGGGACAACATTGTAATACACATATTCCATTGGTTTATTATCATATCATATCCCATGTCCTATTTAAACAACCTAGATAAGCAATAAATTATTTCTATTACAATAAACTACAGGATATAAAACGTCTCTAATAAAATAACACTTGATAATAATGAGGGCACAAAATCTGAAAAACACTAAATTGTACTAAATTATGTAACCCTTGTATCTAAAACCATGTGATCCTGTGAGATATCCCAACTTTATCATACATATATCTTATATTATTATATATTATTAAAAATATCATATCATAATAAATAACAAATCTGAAATCCTAAAGGTTTAGTGTATTTGGAGGTTAGATAGATAAAATCAATTTTTATAATATAGTGTATATTTCTTCTACAATTGATTCACACTTCAATCCTTCCCTAAGATATCATATGTTATATTATTCATTATATCTAAGATAATAAGAAGAAAAGTAAAGGGTGACCTCATACACGTAACGAGGGTTAATATATAAGAGATATCAATTGATTCAGTGTAGCTGGTCAATGAAATTTCATAAAGTAGTAAGAATGAAACAAACATATAGGAATGGTAACATAATAATAAAAATTATACCAAAATGAGTAAGAGCCATAAATTATAACATGAATAATAACATATAGACAAAAAATTATTTTTTAATGTGTAATGAAATAAAGATATTGTGTACTTATAGGAATATAAAATCATATATAATATCAAGGATCACTACCAATATCATCACCACATAGTAGGAAAACAAACCCCAGAAAAAATTGGACTCTGATCGAATCCCTTGTCCAATAACATAAAATTCCATGTAAATAGTATGTACCCAATCCATTATTAGGATATAAATTTTTTTGGCCCACCTCTCACAAAATAATAAACCATAAATATCTGTTCCACAAGATTATTAAAATATTCATAAATCCATCATAATATAATTTACCACTGAGAATAAAATGGGTCCCATAAAAATTGTTGTAATACCTAAATAAAAATCCCCCAATCAATTAAAGTGGATGATCCCCTTAAAATATATCACTAATGAAACATAAAAATATTAATGATTATTTACAAAAATGAAAAAAATTGCAGAAGAAAATTAGAAAATCAATTAAAAAAAAGTCAAAATATCCATTATATTTAGATAAATTTCAAAAATAAATAATTTTTAATTATAATTATATCAAATATAGTTAAAAATTCAATAAAATATACATTATTTAATTGTGAAATGTTTAAATTAATTCTTTGTAAGGTACGCTAAATAAAATCGTGGGTGAAAACAGTCAACTAAGAAACTAAAACGATAGTTGATAAAAAATATTAATCTCGATTTTTTTATAGAAACCAAATTAAAAATAATAAATAATTGAAATAGGTATAATGATTTTAAGGAAATAATTTAATGAATATGGAAATATTAGAGAAATATTTCCACATGAATGGAAATGATAAAGATATTTTCATTTACAAATATCATTTTTGATGAATTATGAATAAAATATTGGGGAAATGGTGAAAAGTTATATAAATCCCTGAAATAACCCTTGGAAAAGAAAATATTGGGGAATTAAATGGAAATTATAGAAAAATTCTCCCAATTTAATCATGGGAAATACTTATATTATTAAATAATAAGTCTGGGAGAAAAACACATATATTTACATCTCAATCCCATAGACATGTTATAACCCATTGTATGGTAAATATAAATATATTAATAATTTATTTTTTTAAAAAAATTATATTTAATACCTTTTATATTAGTAATATTTAAAAATTTATAATATATATTCTACTTATATAACATTTTTATCATTATATGTTGTAGTATTGATTATATTTTTCTTATTTCAGCATAGCGATTTCAAGCATCATTATATATTATCAAGTTCATAGTTCCCATATTATTTATGATATTGGAATCATAGTATTATATTGGTGTATAAATTACCCAATTAATTTTATGAAATACACGGGAACAGTTTTAAGGAATGTAATTCACAACACATATTCCTTGAATGATTTTATCAATAGCAATGAGATACATTCTAAGGAAAATGTATTTTAGTTTGAACCTTTTTGAAACATAATCATAACATAATTGATTATATAATATAAAATGTTATAATGGTTTATGTTTCAATAGTAATTCATGACGAAAATGGTAAATATAATATATCATTGTTTATGTAGGCACTTGAATCGACCCAAATGAAAATATTTTATATTAATGATTGAGTTTGAATTTAGAGTTATATTATATTAGTATAATTTTTAAATGTTATAATATTGTTAACATTACAAAAATATAGAGGTTAATGAAAGTTGTAAAGAGTTTAAATGATAAAATCATTGAAAAGGATATATAATGACTTTATACTTACTTTGATGTCTTTTCTTTTCATAAGTAGTTCCTTTCTAATGAAGGATTTAGACCTCTTTCTCAGAGATGAAGCAAGACATAGTGAGATATGGATCTTGGGGAGGAAACAAGGATAATGATTTAATAGGAAACAAAAATATATATGGGGTTTCATGTGGGTATAGGTGAGGTCCCATTATGTATTAGTTTAAGTGGCATATTTGTGAATTTTTTCCATAATGGTAAAAAAGGTCTTTTTTATATGATAAGTCAACAATAAGAGAGAAGGGGAGGTATTGATTACATATGATATAATAATATTTTTTTATATTTTTTTGTAACATTTTAACCACATATAGTATTTTTCCGTTTGAATAGTTTATTAAGGTAATTCACTATTCACCCTTATAAATTATTATTTTTCATAAAAAATAATTTAACCCTGTTACCTAATATTGATGACTTGATATAAAAAAATAATTTATCGAATTAAATTTCTAAATATGTAAATTGTTAATTTTAAAGAGAAGTATATAATATATTAAAAAATAATTCCTCTTAAATAAAAAGAAAATATATCATTAATGACTATATTTTACTAATTTAAATTCATAAATTATGTAATATTTATTTCATTTTATTTTATATGTTGAATATATAAGTTATTATAAATCATTAAATTATAAAAAAAATTATATCAGTTATTATATTTTCTGTATACCCATTGGTTATATATACTCCCAACAATCATATATATATATATATATATATCAAACAGTCTTATTTCCCACTTTCCTCCTATATAATGCAATAAATACTTCATATAATTTCATTCATTATACTCATATTTATTTCTCATAAGTTATATCATTTTAAAAATATTTTTTATTCCAAATACTTTTATAGTCAATAATATGATCTTCAAGGAAAATAGTGATGAATAAAATTAGAATTTTATATTATTTAATTTATTTATAATTATATTTCTCATGTAGTTTTCATATTTATGTTTTATATTGTTTTATAATAGCATATTAATATTTATTATCTTATAATTTTGTTACTTAATAAAATAAATTATTGTTCATTTTTTTGTGTTTTTCTTGAAAGAAGTTATTTGATATAGAGAATGAATAAAAATATGGGTCCGTAGAGTTATTATGCCTTTCATGATTTTGTTATGTTATAATATTTATTGGGGTATCCAAAATATTATCCCTTATCAACAAACACTATAAGGAAATCCTAACTTACCTTATGGAAAGGAATGCAGTTTGTGACATATTTTATCATGAATTAGTCCTTAGCCATACCAGCTTGGTCTGTGGTAAGGCCCAGAGAGCATTCTGAATCTCAATGGGAAGGAAATTAGTGTAAAGGAATTATATCTACTTAGGGGGAATTATTTTTGTTAAGGAAATTTAAAAAAATATAAGAAAAACAATTTTTTTTATATTTAATGATGATGTTTACATATGTTAGACACCAATGAAAATATTAAATTAGATGTTTAGTTATATAAAACAACAAAAAAGGAATTAAAACTTATGACCTAAGGTAACTATCTAACCGATGTCTGAGGAACCCACTAAAAAAGACGAATTGAAGAAGTGTTCAAGATGTGAAAATCTTCAAAAAAAAAATGAATGAACCTACAAGATCTACTCAGTCTACAAACACAATGTGGTGTGCATGGGGGTGAGTTTAAAAAGGCCAATGATATTTCACCAATGGGTCAATGCATACCCTTTATCTAAAAATCCTATGAACACTGTGTTAAAATTCACTAATTTAAAATAATATTTATTGGATATTTTTAGAGAAAACAAACTAAAATATATTTTTTAAAAAATTGAAATTTAATGCCTAAATATCATTGAAAATCATAAAAAATTCATTTTCCAAACAATTTTGAAAATTATTTTTTAAATATACCTCTATGATTAATTTTTCAAGTCACAAAAAACTCCCATTAAAATTCTCAAAATTCCTGTAACTAAAAAAAAATTAAGGTGCACAAGATTAGTGACCCAAGAGAATAAGAGACTAGATCTATGCTATTATAATAAAAGAAGTAGTAGTCTATATAATAATGATAAAATACCATATAAACACTAATATAATAGTAAAAAATAAGAAATATAAATAAAAAATAAAAAATTCATGATTCTTGAATAAAATAATGTTCTCAATGGTGGAGGAAAAATTATCTAAAGAAAATACATAGATTATAATGGGAGTATATTAGACATCCATTGAGACGGGCCTATATTTTCTTAGTTTAGAACCATCCATCAACCTACCAAAGAAGTTCCTATGTCATTAACCAACCATCTTACCCTCAAATAATCATACTTGTGGAACTTATCTACTCATTAATAGTCTAAAACTACTAGATACAACTCCATATTGTAAAGATAACTATAGAAAAAATCTACCAATCTCCCAATAAAATACCTAGGATTCAGATTGAATAAGTGGAATGTCATGATGAAACATTTATCATAAAATTTTATATTCTCATCCAACATTCAATCACCCATTACCCAGTCTATATAAAAATAAAATTATCATAAACCCTCAAAAAAAATATACAAATATAAGGAATTCAGTAATAATCTAACAAAATGGGCTTTGTGTAGGGGTCAAAGTTATTTAATAAAATAATACTTATTTAATTAAGGTTTCAACTAGGCCTCAAGTTAAATATAAGAATTTAATTTTTAAAAAAATATATATTAAATTTTTTCAAATGTAATGTATTTCAAAAACCGTATTCTCCAAGTAAAAACCAGACCTTTGAACGATTCTTTAAAAATCCTCATTTAAAATCACTTTTTTGTAAACAACATTTGAAAATAGAATATGACCTACAATTTTTTCTAAAACCATAAAATTATTGAATTGATTTAGAAACATGTCTTTTAAGGCACAAATAGGGGTGAATCATCTTAAAAAAGGAATAAAGGGAGTAATAAACACAGTTCATATATAAATAATGATTAAATACAACAAGAAAGATCCTTAATAATTATAAGTAACCAAGCCTAAAATTATTTCATAGCTTAAACATGAAACAACAAATTCATATAAATTAAATAGTGTTATAAAAAACATTATAAATTGAAAAAACCATTTTAGAAATCATTTTATTCCTTAAATATAAATTGAAATGTAGAAACATCCCTATCTCAACCTATTAAAAATGAGAAATCATAACACCCATGAAACAAATCTAATAATCCATTTAACTTTTTTTCCTATGAAATAATACACTAATAGAAAGAAAATACATAATTTTTGAATAAAATTTTAATAGGTAAATTCATTCATATAATGGTATATTATGTAATGGATGAAGTATGTAAGCACTTAACTAGGTTAAGAGCAGACAGAAAAAACATCTGATGCGAAGAGAGAATAGAAAAAGAAGGATGCCACACCTTAAGAAACCAAAGATTTAAAGGATAAGAAAAAAACATCATAGGGTTTAATTATACAATAAATGAACTGGGATAAGAGATATAGGACAAGAAATAATATGAGAAGGAGGATGATGAGGATAATAAAAACTAATGAAACACCCCATGATTTTACAAATTAATTATTATTTTTTGAAGAAATAAAATATATTTGATGTATACCGTTAAATGAATCAGTTTATTAAGATCATGTTACATGAAACAAAAAGTTAAGATTGTATTAAAAGCAAAACCATGTTAATGTCTCATTATGTTCAAAACAAATGTTTTCTTACAATACACTCAATATTGTTTTAGCTTATGTAACACGTGACTCTATGTTTTAACCCAACACTGATACACTATTAATATTATTATTCAAATGAGACCATTATAAACTATCCATTAAACATATTTGGATGAATAGTAATAATAATATTTAACTATTAATTTAAATATATTTATATAATAAAAAAATATTGAAAAAAGTACATAGTATTTTGTAGTGTAATTATATGTCTTGAAAATGCTATTTTCCTAAAAATAGATTTTTATTTCATATTTTGAACAATAAAAAAATTAACTTTTCTCACTTATATAAAATTAATTTTAAGAAAATAAATTAATTTTTTAAATCAACAAGTTGGAATTATCTTATGGTTAATTGTTGGGATTTTTTTGAATATTTTTTGATCAATAATGAGAATTATTGTATTTTAATTGAAAACATACTTTTAGATTAATTAATTTATAATATTTTATTATATTTTAATTTTTTTATAGTGAAATTTGTTCAATTATATATGTACTAATCCAATTTATGTTAATATAATCATTCAATATTAAATTTAGATATAAAAACATTTAAAACTTTTGGACATTGTTATCATTGAAAACCCACTTTCTCATTATGTCTGCATGATTAAGGATAATTTATATTATATAAAAAGTTAAAATTAATATATTAATTCAATAATACTGATAAATGTGAATATTAATTACTGTGGTTAAGGTAAAAATGGGTTTAATATGGGTTTATTTAAAAATATAATGGTTAAAATGGCTATAAAAGATGTAAAATATCTATTTTATAGACTAATTTTAATATTATTCTTCCAAAGTTATAATATATTATTAGTTTAATAATTTTTTTTAATGATATTTTTTTTTGGATTTTTTCAGGAAAGTTCCACATAGTTTTCCACATGGGTACCTTTTCCAAACTTATAAAAGGAAACCACCACCCTCCACATCTTAAAACGTATGAGGAAATATATTTTTGAAAAATTTGGAAGAAATATATTCCTTAAACCCTTATCTATGTTATTTACCATATTTTATTCCCAATATAAAAATAATACGAACCTTAATAAGATATCCCAAGGAGGTTCTTTTATATAAAGGTAATTATCTTCACTAATCTCATTCTATCGTTTTCTTATTTTTCAAAATTTAATTATGTATTAATAATTATAATATAATAAATCAATAATATAATATAGAATTATATGTTATTATGTTAATTTAACAACCTAAAACCATTTCCACTTCTATCAAATGGGTTACAAAATAATCGTTCGTGTACAAGGAAGACTACCACCTCTTGAACTGATTTCATTCTTTTTTTCCACTAACACCTCCCACAAATAGTCACAATGATGTATTAAATATTTATATTTTAAATCTATTATATTATTATATCTATGTAATTAATATTTCATACACACCTAAAATTATATATTTTATGGGAATACGATAACGTTGATCGTGTCTATAGAAGACTACTACCTCATGAAACGATGTAATTAGTTCACTTTTTACATGGTAGAGAACTAGGATGGGTTTAATAAAAATTTGTGATATATACAAAATTATAATTATTATTTAATTATAATATACCATTTTCCTCTCATTATTTCAATCCAAATAGAAAATTGAAACATCGTCCTTGTGTACGTATGACCTACCATATCCATGAATGGTGTATTTCATTTTATCAAACTAATTTTTTTTATTAATATAAATACATATATAATGAATATGTATTATATTTATATCGTGGAAAAAATTTGGGACAATGTGAAATTAATTTCAAATTAAAAAGACCAAAATAAAAATCATATCATATACGAAAAACAAAGTGTTTATTAGCGGAAATATAGAATTATATTGGAATTATAAATAAATGGGAACTAAAAGTTCCAAAGATAATAATATTTTCCATGATATATATGAATGTTGTTCTATAATATATTTATAATACATTTATATTGATTAAATATTAGTTTTAAGCAGGTTTTATAAAATTCAAGACTCAAGGTTACATATTTTTATATAAATTTTCCTTTTTTGAGACATATGTTATGTTATGAATCAATAATCCCATTCAGTGGAATATATAGACCATTTGACATGTAATATAATGAATTTATTTATCTTCATAATATTTTACATTATTACATCATGGGGTTTACAAAAATAAATTGACCAATGTAGAAAGTGATTTTTAGTGTCTCTTATTTCTATGGGACTTATGAAAATTCACTAATTATTCCTTTTGTTTGGTGTATACACTTCCAGTGTAAAATATTATGTCATAAATATAATAATTTTAATTAAATTGAAACTCTAATTTTATGTTATTATGTTTTTTGTGATTATTATTCAAATGATTAGTAAGGTGGTAATGGATTTCTATGACACTTGTTACTTTTGTGACACACACGCCATATTTACCCCCTATTTATTTTTTATGGGGTATATATTAACCATGAAAGTATTTAAGGATGATTCTATAATAAAATTGGTTGACTAAATATATATTTGAGTATCTCACTTTCATGGCGATTATGTTTATAATTTTACCAAAGTGGAAACATATTTTTGTTACAATCTCATTGTATAGGGATTGTTTTTCATTATATTTCATATTTTAATTTTTTTTCCACCTCTTAGGAATGAAAATAAATTTTATTCTACTCTAGATACTAAATATAAATTCATATAATAGTTTAATTTTTCACTCTATAATTCTTAAAATAATTTAAAATTACTTTTAATAGAATATGACTTTATTTCACCCTTCGATTCAAAATCCATTTTCTTTAAAAACCATGTTTTTATGATTTTTTTCTAAAAATGTGTTCAATTTGTTTAATATTAAAAAAAATTAACCATTTTAACCATGTTTGGAATTTTTTTAAATATTTTTAAGGGAATATTCATGTTTTCTTCAATAAAAATTCCTATGTTCAATTTACCCTCAATGTTAATAGAATATTGGTTTCCTAACCTGAAAGGCTAGAATATACCTTCTCACTATCATGACCTCATGAAGATTTAAATATTACATTAAGTGTTTTGAAATTTAATTTCAAGTCAAATTTTCTTAAATTTTTTATGTTTTAAAAACTGTTATTACAATGTGGAGATGATATTTCTCTTAAGAAATGTTTTAATAGACCATTAGACCTTCCTTTATATGTTTTTTCACATTTATATTTAATTAAATGGATTTAAAAAAATTATGAATTTTTATATTAAAATGTTCTTTTCAAAGAAAAATTATCTTCCTCAAGAAAAATTACAACTAATTTATCATTCAGATTCACTCTCTATCTAAGGTGATATACATTGATATTACTTATGACCTATTGGGGATATAAATTAAGGATATCATTATTATTATTTCTCTAAATGGTTAATGAGTAATATATTTTTGTGAGACCCATTTATCTTACATGGTTAATATAATGATAAAATTGTTATGAAACCTTATTTTTCATGGTGTATGTAATAATGAAATGATGAAATTATAATAAAACATGTCTATTTTCTAAAGTTTATGATATGATGAAATATTTATGAAACCCATTTCATTTCTTGGGTTATGATATAATGAATATTTTATGATCTTATTTTACATATACATGTGATTTTATTTATGTGATGTGTGAAACATATATCTACCTCTAATACATTGGGTAAATATTGATAACTGATGAGTAAATATGTTATTCATGAGCCTGATTATATATTCATAGTGTTATGAGTGAACCTAATTTTATGTTGACAATGTCATAGATTAACATCTTTACATGTTCAAAATATTATGATTGAACATAATTACATGCTTACAATGTTATGCATGAATATATCTTTCAAGTATCTAATGATATTCGTGGACATGGTTTCATTTTCAGATGTTTATGTGAGGTCAAGATTTCATGTACCTATCTTAATGACTGATCCTATCTCAATTTATACATGATACCAATGTTATAAGCTGATGTGTGTGCCCAAAATTTAAGTCTTATGAATATGTTATACTCACATCGATCATTTTATTTGATTCCCTTATTATTCAGGTAATATGAAAATCTATTAATTATTCGATGAATCAATATTATGATCTTTGATATAAATGGTTTTGTTTTCAAATTTTATACTTATGTTCTCAAATCCTTATGTTCATGTGATGCTTAAGTATCTCCCTTGTTTACCCATAATGAGAATCGAATCTTAGACTTTCTTACGTTTTGTTTCCCATGGTTATGATAATTGTATTAGGTTGGTTATATTTTTTAAGAGTGAAAAGGGAGAAGATATTTATGGGATAAATTGAAGATAAATATCTAAATTAGAATATTTTTTACATAGTATCCGAAGACACTAAAATATTTAGGTCCATTGGGATGTGTTTATGTAATGTAATTAATATTAATTTAATGTTATTCAATATCAATGTATGAGATACTGGGTTCACTATTGTTGGAATCTTAGGATATTTTAGTTAACATTTAAAAACTACGACGGTATAAAATCAGAAAGATACCTAAGTATATTTGTATAGGTATTTCTAGGGATGTCTATAATGTTATGTTTAAGGATGAGTTATAGTCTAGGAAATTTTCATGAATTTTGGTAAAGTATCGAGTGTGTAGTTTTAAGGAAATTACATCCCTATCTTGATCCTAAAAGTGAATTTTTCTCTAGAATACATGTACCATAAAGTAATAACTCAAAAGAAGAGACATTGATCTAGAGTCAATCATCACCTGTTGCAAGAAAATGATCACTACTCTACACCTAGTTTGACACACCTGGGGGATATACTCTGTAAATTTACAAACACATTATGAAACATCCTAAATGATTCAAATAGATTATTATTAAGAATGAAATAGGACAAACCTAAGGTATCAATAATTAAAAATAATTTTTCATGATTTAAATACCTTATAAGTGATTTATGCCCACTATGATAATTGTTTCTTACACTGTTTTTTAGATTAGGTAATTGATGGAACCCAAAGAAACCTTGTTAACGCGGAATGAAAAAAATAAATGATATTCCTCATGAGGAACTTAATTTTTTGAGGTAATAAATAAAAAACCCAATTTTTATGATCGCAAAAAATTCTAATTCTATGACTTATGAAGAAATTAAAAATTTTAAGAGAATGGGAAAACATTTTTTTGAAATCTTCATGAAGCAACATGCCCCTTCTTTCAATGGTTCTACTGATCTAATTGTTTCTATACAATGTATTGTTACCAATGAAAAGATATTTTTTGTTACCTGGTTTTTGGAGAATAAAAAATCATTTTTGATTTTATCTATTTGAAAGGCTAGGTAGATCAGTGGTCTACTCTTACTATGAATAGAAGGAAATGTGAAAAAATTACTACCTGAAGTGGGATGTAAGAAAATATAAATTTTCAATATGTGCATTTATTATATTCTTGTTAAACAATGGATAAAGAATTATTTAATATTAAGCAATAGGGTGATGAATCTATTAGTACATATGATAAAAATTTCATTACAATTTTGAGAAAAAAATAATGTATTTTCATTCATCATGAATGTAATATTGAATGATTTTTCAGTGGCATAAAACTAAATCTCTAAAGGGATTTATCCATAAGATAATTTGGATGATATGAAAAAATTATTTGATGTGCACTTAAAGTAGAAATGGAATCCAGAACACCTCTTGGTTTTGGTGAAAAGAATAGGAATATGGTGTTCCATGGAAATTCCAATGATATTTTACATGTAAGGAATAAGTAAATTCAAAATCCTACCATTCAAAAATATGGGAATGATCACTCAGATGAGTACCTGAATGGAACAATAAGGTGATTTGAGTGTGAAAATACTAACCCTTTTTTTGATTAAGAATGTTGGAGTAGTGTAAAGAGGACAATGAATGAAATTAATGGAGATAGAGTTCTTCATAATGAACCACCCACACTCTAATATTTAAAGTGTATGGATTTTGAGAATTATGGGATGTTTTTCCCTAATATAAGGGCTAATGTGGATGATCATCCGCAATAACCTCTAAATAAAAATGGAAAAGGTAAATCTTATTCAATCATAATTGATGAAGTGAATCATGATAGTTAGGGTAAAATTTTCCTCCTCTCTTTATTCTAGAATTTCACCTTTTGATTTTATATGAATTATCCCTAAAAAATATTAGTTTTTAACATTCATGTAATTTCATGTGATTGCCTCCCTTTACATGGATTTTGGAATAATGAAATCAAAATTTAAATTTTATTGGTACACGGATAAACCCAATCTTATAATGAAAATGTTTTTGTATAGGATAAAAAATTATATAATGAATTATGGGTAAAATACTATTTTAATGTGTATATGATTCCATGTAATACTAAATTAATAGTAACAAATTCTATCATGGGGTATCAGTTTAAGGTTGATCATAAGTTCAAATTCATTAAAATACATTTTGATTTTTATGTAATGGGAGTTTATCATAATTAAGTATATTTTATGTGACATTTATTTCAATACAACCCATTGGTTTTGTATATGTTTTACTAAAAACATAATTTGATGTGGAATTCCATTAAAAATTTTGTACATATGATTAATGTTACAAGTAAACATTCACGTTTATCTTATCTTTAATGTTTTGGTAATTATGGGATGTAGTTGATCACCTAATGAAGTCAGCACATTTCAGTTCTACTAGACAATATTTCTCTCTAGATCATATTTCTAGAAAAAAATTGTAATTCTAATGGTTTCATGGGGTACCACATTCAAATTTATCAAATCGAGACACCTTGTTTTCCTCAAAGTTTTTTTTAAAGTCTTCACCAAGCTCTTCCTGAAGTGTTGAGTTTTACCACATCATATCACACTTAGAAAAATGATCACTCAGCATGAGAAATTAAAACCCAATAGGATATGCTAACATATTCATGTATGTATTTAAGTGGTGGTTATTTTCAACTCCTTCATCAATTTGGGTTTTCAGGAAACAATATATTTCACTCCATAATATTTGTGATACACAAAACCAAAACCAAACAACCAATGATTATTTAAATACGAAAAATTTAACCATTCTATTTAATTTTATATATGAGTAAGATTAGGTATCTTATTAAATATATATATATATATCATATTTATTGAAAAATTCTTAGTAAATAATCAATCAATCTTTGGTAATTGATTTCCATTCTTAATAATATGTTTTCTTCGAAAATATTTTTAGTTAATTTATATAAATAATAGAATTATTTTATAGAATATTTCAAAAAAAATCAATAAAAATAACCTCTTTTTTATATTATAATATCAAAATTAACATAGGGTGAAAATTTAGTATTTTCTTGAAAATATAGATTTTTCAAGGAAGAGTGAAAAATATCATTTTTATGAAAAAATTTCATTTGTTTTGATAAATGAAATTATTTAAATGTTCAATTTTTATTTTTATTTTATTTAAAGGTAAAATATATAATATTTAGTTATATATAATTCACTTAATTACATTTTATTCAAATTTTAAGCTGATTTTAGTGTATTTTGTTCTGATTTACAAAAAACTTATCTAAAAACTATATTAAAATGAATAATGTATCTCAATTTTAACTAATCAGAAAACTAGTAAAGAGAAATGATCAAAATTAAATATTTATATTATCTATATGTATTTATGAATTTAATTTTAAATAATTAAGAATACTAGTTTTAGAGTTAATTTGAAATCATCTTTTCCATAAAAAAATTCTATTTTCCAAAAACATGATTTGACATATTCTTATAGGTTTTTTATTAAATTATATATTTCTACATATCCCAATTTGTTTTCAAAAAATGTATTCCATATTTGGAATCATCATAATTTATATTTGAAAATAAAGTCATTTTAATTTTTGAACAATATGAATTGTAAATGTAAAAATTATTATTTACCATGGTGGATGGAAAATTTGTTAATTTGTGGTAAAAATAATATAAAAAATACTAGAAAAAAGTAAGCCTAATAGAATGACTATTGATATTTCCTTTTAATTTGAACTATAAATATATTTATTTTTTAATTTTTTTACTTTAAAAATGATTATGTAATATGTTTGATAAAATTTTATTTTTATATGATAAAACAAAAATTATATTTTTATGTGACATGAAATTTCAATTAATTCATTTTTTATGAATTAATGAATTTATAAAATAAGATATATTTTAATAAAATATTATTACTTAATAATTTTTAATAAATATAAATGATGATATAATTTTTATGATTCCTAATGTAATTTTTATAAGGGTTCAAAACTGTTATTGTTAAAAGCCCATCATTTCACAATAAATGTCGATTATTAATTTAAAAGTGAAAATGATCATATATTTTGATAAAATTAATATTATTTTTGGAATTATAACAATGAAATTATACAATGGTGAATTATTCATAATTTTCTAAGTCGAATGTTCATGTAAAATGTTAATACCTTATAAATATATGATGTATATTATAACATCACAATGACCCAAAATGATGTAACACATACTATATATGGCACCCATGACCAAATATATGGTTTAAATTTATAAAAAAAATTGATTGTTAGGTATTTTTATTTTATTAATCCAATATGAATCTTCAAGAAAATGTAATATATTTTAAACCATTAAAATAATTTCATTAAGGACATGAATCACTTCTACAATAGAAAGGGTATTATTTTATTAATTTAGACCCTTGTAAATTTAAAATAATAAAAACCACTCCCTTTAGATGAAACCATGGGAAAAATCATGTGATGTTTTTTATATGGTTATTTTATTATATAGAGTCCAAAACCTAAGTTTGAGAAATGATAAAGAATTTACCACAAATTTACTTTATAAGCCCACCCAAACTCCCATTTATATTCACTAAAAGTTAATTAAGAACCTCTTTATTGTGATATAATATATCTAGATTCCTCTAATGGTTCCCTGATATGTCATGGATATCCTCTTAAGAATTTTAAATCACCCTCTCAAGGTAAGGGTTATGCCACTCTCCCTTTTCCTCAATCACGGCTTTTAATTTATGCCTCTTAAATTACCATTGTTAATGTTTGGTTTATGTTTTTATAATTCCATATTAATACCCTTTTATGTCCATGTTATGAGATAACCATTTCATGATGAGTCAACAAGGTTTCCTTTTTTACTTTTCCATTTCTTCATGTTTTGAAAATCACAGACACTCTATCTTAAGGAAAAATTCATTTCCCCTAAGATTTATCTTAATAAGGAAAATTTTCATTCCTCAAGGAAAATTTATCCTTACCATGTTTTCATTGTTCATGTTATAATATAAATCATTTTATTACTACATATAAAATTTGATTTCGTATCTAAAACCTCAGAATCTTATAAATACTTACATATAGATCATTCTGTTTTCAAGATCTGAATTCCGGTTCTGAATTCTATGAATTTAGGCTTCGAATTCTCTGTATTCAGAATACAAATTCTTATAAATTCAGACTCTGAATTCTTATGAATTCAGACTCCAAATTCTTGTCAATTCCGACTCCAAATTCTTATGAATTCAGTCTCTCAATTCTCTGAATTCAGACTCCAAATTATTATGAATTCAGACTCTGGAATTCTATATAATTTAAGATCCAAATTCTTTTGAAGACATAATCGAAATTTTCATCTATTATAGACACTGAATGGTTTTTTGGTTTGACTCTGAACTTTTTTTTCCTTACACTCTGAAAAAATGAATTTGGATAAGCAACCATATTTGGGTTACTCTTGTAATAGTTATAAAATGATGTCATTCATTCTGTTACTAACCAACCGTTGTTTGAGTGACACGTGTACAAGTCCCTTCAAAATTCAAGAATAAAATGACTATTAGAGGAGGGAGCCGACCGTTGAAGATGTGCTTATAAATAAGAGTTAATTTGAATGATCTCAACACACATTGACCAATCTAGAGGTTCCATGCTGCTGAAGGGATTTATATATAGAGAGATATTCATGATTTGTGTGTATTTAATATCTTGTTCAGAATTACATAATGTTACTCCGAATGTTGTTGAGTTCGTTTGAGGGCTTCCGGGGATAGGAAGACAGAGGTTCCGACTACATTGAAGGTTGTGGGATTGTGGGGATAGCATGATAGACTCCTATATTTATATCGAGGGCTTACCCCTGTGTGGTTAATACAAACTTTTTTGAAAGTATAAATTATGGGACCTTCATCCAAGGTTGTTGGATACCATACTCTTTGGGTTAAAAGATTTATTACCTGTTACTTGTATTGTTTCATGTTTTTTTCCGCTGCATTTTTATTGATAAGGAATGTATAACTATCTTATACTTTCTTGTACTTGTACTCTGATTAGTAAAGATTCTATACACTTTAATGTAGATTCTTTTTTCTTGTAAACTTTTCATAAGTTTCATTTACAGAACCGTATTTTTGGAATCATGGAAGTTTGTAGAACTAAGAGGTATTGATAATTTACCATGTTTAAATTTGTTAAACATTACCACATGTAAAAGTTCCAATGGAATTTTTTTAAACTATACAATTCACCCCCTTGTATATTTAGTATATACATTCATTATTTCAGTCCTACAATTGTTTTTAGAGAAGTTCTTTTAAATACTTATATTCACATAAAAGATCTCTTAATCAAGTTTTTTGTTGTTCTATATTTTCCGGGATTAGGATATTTTTATCCTTGTTTACAATCTTTTATTAATAAAAAGTTTGTGTGGAAAGTATCTTTTCCTTTAAGAAGGCAGGAATGATTGTTGGTTCAATAAAAATATAAATCCTGTTAAACCACATTTTTATGATAGGAATTATTATGAATATTGGAGAGATCATATGAATACATTTGTTATTAACATTGGAGTGGAAAAATTTTTTATGCTTATTGTATATTACAAGAGTCTTGATAAGGAAGTCAAAACTTTTATTATTAAAGAGAAGTCAGAATATCAACTAAACTATAAGGCACACAATACATTGTTGTGTTCCATGACCAAAAATATTTATAGCTAGATTTCTTCTTATAAAGCTGCAAATTTTATTTGTAAGAAGCTTGAAGTAACTCATTTTGGAACATCCAAATTTATTGAAACTATATGATCTATGCTTAGAGTTGAGTACCATGGTTTTTTCTTTCCTTATGAAGAACCTATAAGTAAGGTACAATAATGATTTATGACTATTGTCAATTACTTAAAATACATGGGTGAACAAGGTTTGGGAGATGAGCACTTGTGGACAAGATTATAGACCTCATGCCTAATGAGTGGGAATCCAAGAGGACATCTATATATGAGAATAGGATTGTCCCACAGATTACTCCTGATGAGATTTTTCTAACTCTTCTTCCACAAGAGAATAGAATGAAGAGAGATGATGACAATGTTATGAAGAAGAATGGGAATGGAAGTGTTACTTTTACAACTACTTCATATCATTTATAGGCCAAGACTCCTGAGAGAGTTAAAAGATATGAGTCTAAGATGGTTACTATTTTATTTGAATCAAGTGAAAGTGAACATTCTTAGAATGAAAATTATAATATTTCTTGAAGGATGAACAAGATAGTTGGGAAGAAAGACTTTTAGTATAGAAACAAGAAGAAAGAAAGAATGGATAAGAAAGAGTCTGAAGTCACTTGTTATGAATGCAAAAGAGTTGGGCATATAAGGACAGACTGTCCTATCATTAAGAGAAAAGATAGAAAGGAAAAGCATTCTGAGAGGAATAGAAAGATGCACTACAAATCTAATTCTAGGAACGTTTTGAAAGATAATGACACCTAGAGTGATAGTGATGGAGACTCTTCTAAAGAATCACCAGATTAAGAATCTTATGGACAAAAGAATCTTGGTCTACTAGCCAAGATACCAATTGAAAATAATTAGTTAATGGCTAAGGTACCAATTCTGAATCCATAACAAATGTTTCATTGAATTCTAATTATAGTGATAGTAAATATTATGAACCCTTGGATGGTGAATCTTTTTAAGAAGAAGATAATACTTTACCTACATATGTATAATCTAGGTTTGATAAGCTTCTTGAGACAGAAAATTCTAAAGTCAAGAAAAATCTTGATAAAGAAAATTCTAGAATTTATATTCTTACTAATTAAATATCGGATCTTTCTAAGGATCTTGATAAGAAATCCCTTGATTTTGAATGTATTTCAAAAAACCTTGATGAAGTTAATTCTAAGAAGGATAAAATTTCTACGGATAACAAAAATTAATTTATATGAAAAATGTTTTTGAGCCAAACTCTAGTGGTAGAACTGACGTTTTTAAGTATAAGAACATAGTAATTAGACTAAAGTCACAAATATTTTCCTTGAGGAACTGTTTGTAAATCTTTACCATATGGAAGGGAAATTTTGATATGATGTATTCCCAACTTCACATTTAAGGAATAATTTTTGTTTTTGTTATACTAGTTTAAACCCGATTTTTAGTAAAAATTATTTTGTTCCTCAAAGTGCTCATTTCTGTACTAAGTGTCAGTGTGGTGGTCATTGGGAAAAAAATTGTTACTTAAACAAAACTTAGTCTTTAGGTTTTCGTAATGCTTATTTTTGAATGAAAATGTAGATTCTTAAAATTTTTCTTTTTGAAGTTTCCAGATCCAAGAAAGTTTAGGTTCCGAAAGTCTAACAGTCTTATTTTCCGGAAAGTAAAGATAGTTCCAACAAAAATACATGGTACATGTATAGTGGGTGTTCTTGTTATATGACTGGTAACAAAAACTTTTTTGAAAACAATATCTAGACAAAAGGAGGAAAAGTAACTTTCAGAGATAATGCTAAAGGAGAAATTATTAGTATAGGTAACATTGTTCTTCTTGAAAAATTTTTATTTCAAATGTTTTATTTGTTAAGGGTTTTAAGGACAACCTCATTTTCATAATTCAATTATGTGATGAAGGTTACCTTGTGAATTTTATGAATGATATGTTTTTAGTACACAATTCCAAGGAAGAGTTTATTCTTTCTGCTAATAGGCTAGAGAATGTTTACATAGTAAACATAAAAGACCATAGAAACAAAGATCTATGTTGATTTAGTGCAATAGAAGAACATTTTTGGTTGTGGCATAGAAGGTTAGGACACTATAACATTAAGACCCTATGCAAACTCTCTAAGAAAATACTACTTAAGGATATACCTAAGATTAGATTAGATTATTATAATGTCTGTGATCTTTATCAATATGGAAAGAAACATAAATCATGTTTTAAATATGTCGGTGAAGTCACCACTAATGATACATTATAGTTAGTTCATATGGATCTTTTTGGTCCCACAAAAACTGGAATCATTGTAGGAAAATATTATGTATTTTTTTTAGTTGATGTTTACACTAGATTTACATGGGTCTATTTTCTAGAAAAGAAATATGAAGCTTTTTTTTATTTGATAAGTTTTAGATCCTAACATAAAAACGAGAAAAACCTTCCTTTGATAACTATTTATAGTGATCATGGAGGAGAATTTCAAAATTCTGATTTTGAAACTTTTTTTAGTAGAAAAGGAAATACTTATAACTTCTCAGTACCCAGAACACCTCAAAAAAATGGTGTCATTCAAAGGTGAAATAGAATTATTCTAGAGATAAAAAGAACCAAGTTGAGTGAATAGTTTGTAGCCAAAAATTTTTGGTATGAAGCTGTAAGTAATTCTTTCTATACTATAAATTGTGATTTTATTAGACATTTTTTTAATAAAATTCCTTTTGATTTATGGAATAGTAGAAAACCTAGTCATTCCTACTTTAGGGTTTTTGGTTGCAAGGTATTAATTTTGAATACTAAAAGTAATCCACCCAAATTCACACCAATATATAATGGTGGAATTTTCTTAGGCTACTCCACAACTTCTAAAACTTATCGATTTTTCAATAAAAATACTTGTACTGTTGAAGAAACAGTACATGTAAAATTTGATGAAACTGATACTCTTTTTTAAAAAACCTCAACCTACATCTTCTGATGTGTTTTCAAAAACTGATTATCAACCCTTGATAGAAGATCATTTTGATAAGGAGAGTGTTCAAAAAAATATTTCTGAAGCACTTACCCCAGAAGACTTCCTACCCTATGTTGATGAACAGGTTTTACAAAACCCAAATCAGTCGTTTCTAAAGAATCATCCCAGTGATGGTATCATTGGTGAGGTAACTCATCCTATAAGGACTATAAGTCCTTAAGAATTAAAGTAGAACATCTATCATTCCTTTCCTAATTAGAACAAAAAAGCACTGGTGAAGCTTTAGGTGATGATGATTGGATAAAAGCTATGTAAGATAACCTAAATGAATTCGAAAGGAACAAAGATTGGACCTTTGCTGAAAGACATATGGATACTTCTGTTATTAGAGTAAAATTGGTGTTAAGAAATAAATTTGATGAAAATGGAATCATAGTATGAAATAAATCTAGATTGGTTGCTAAAGGATATAATGAACAAGAAGGAATAAACTCTAAAGAAACCTATGCTCTAGTAGCTAGACTTGAATCTATTCATATTCTTCATGCCTTTTCTGCATTCTTCAATTTAAAACCTTTTAAAATGGATGTTAAATGTGCTTTTATAAATGGTTTTGTTCAAGAGGATGTTTTTGTTGAAAAACCTCCAGGTTTTGATGATAAAAAACATCCTGAACATGTTTCCAAACATACCAAATCTGTGTATGGACTCAAACAAGCCCCTAAAGCATGGTTTGATAGACTTACATGATTTTTGCTTCAAAATAATTATGTTAAGGGTTGTTATGATCCAAAAATTTTTATAAATAAAGATATGAATTTTTTTTGATAATTCAAATTTTTTTGATGGCATTATATTTGGTTCAACTCAGCAATATTTAACTGATTCCTTTGCGGATCTAAGGAAATCTGAGTTTGAAATGAGTATGATGGGTGAGTTATCATTTTCCCTTGGTTTTCAAATTTCTTAAAAACTAGAAGGAATCTATATATCTCAACATAAGTATATTAAACATATTCTTAAAAACTGTGGATATGACCACACTAAGAGTATAAGTACTCCTATTGGTACCTCAAATTCACTTGATCTTGATGAATCTGGGAAACCAGTAGATTAAACATCTTTTAGAGTTATGATAGGAAGTATACTTTACTTGACAGCTAGTTGTCCGGACATAATGTTTTTAGTATGCTTATCTGCAAGATATCAATCCAATCCTAAGAAATCTCATTTAAATGTAGTTAAAATGATTTTTCACTACTTAAAGGGAACCATGGATCTATCACTCTTTTATACTTATGGAAATGATTTTGTTTAAAAAAATTTGAATGCTGACTTTGGTGGATGTAGAATGGATAGGAAGAGTACATCTGGAACTTTTCCATTCTCAGGAGATTCATTAGTTTCGTGGTCATTCCAAAAGCAACACTCAGTATCACTTTCCACTACTGAAGCTAAATATGTTGAAGTTGGAAGTTTTTGTGCTCAAGTGTTGTGAATGAAACAGAAACTCACAGACAATGGTATGAGTTTTACTAAAACACAAATTTTTTGTGATAATACTAGAGCCATTGCCCTAAGTAAAAACTATGCACTTCACTATCGTGCGAAACACAAAGATATTAGGCATCACTTTCTTAGGGATCACACACAAACAGGAGATATCATTCTTTAATTTATTAGAACACAAGATCAACTTGATGATATTTTCAAAAAATCTTTACCATCCGATAGATTTGAATACATTAAACAGAAGTTATGAATGATAACTGTAATGTAATGTTCCATGTTAACTTCCTATTGAAACTAATCTCCTTACAGTAAGGAAATATTTTTCATAGGGGGAGTAGATTTTTTTTGTTATATTTTCAAACTTTTCGTATTCTATAAATTTTTAATTTTCAAAATTTATCGTAGTCTAATTTTTTTCATATTCTAAAAATATTTCGTAGTCTAAATTTTTTTTGGTATTGTAAATTTTTTTATAATTTAAAATATTTTCGTAGACTAATTTTTTTTTCTGTAGCCTAAAAATTTTAGTAGTCTAAATATTTTTTGTAGCCTAAGAATTTTTAATATTCTATATTTTTTTCGTAGTATAAAAATTTTCGTAGTCTGACAAATTTTCATAGTCAATAATTTTTCATAGTCAATGTTCTTCAAGAATAATTTTCTTTATTACGAATAATCATCCTAGAAATCGAAAAGGTATGTTTTCCTTCTTAAATTCTCATAATCATCTTTTACATGTTGGTATTTTCATTCATTTTTTAGATTTTTTGTATTCACTTTTTCTTAAATCCAAATGTTTTCCTTAAAAAACATCAAATGATCGAAATCTACAAAAATTCTTCCTCAGTGATCTTTTTAGTTATTAGATCTAGAAAGAAGGTTTTTCAACTGCTGGATTGAGTTGGAAGCTGAACTGTCACCCCAAACACCTATATAAAGGACCCCCCAGATGGTGCCCCACATAGATATCAAAGCTCATGTGTGCTGAAGCTCTGTCCTTCTTACATAATCTCGTTCCAAACATCTCAAATTTTCCTTACTTCCGAATGTATGTTGAAGATTCTTCCCAGAAAGAAATGTCTACTGTCAATCCAGAATCTGAATGGAAAATATACAAAGAAAGGTTTGTTGATACTGTTAGGTCCACAAGAATGAATACCCTGAGAGGGGGGGTGAATCAGGGTATGACTAATTTAAAATTAACACCCGTTCTGATCTTGTTTCGATGTTAAGAAAAACACTCTTCTATATCTCTCTCCTGCTGCGCAAAGTAAATAGAAAGTAAAATATGCACATGACACAACAATTTTACTTGGTTCACCACAAAGGGTTAGGTCCAAGGAGCATACGCCGACAAGTTGTCGGTCGTACCAAATTCCACTAAACTTCACTAGCTGTGGATTACAAGGTTTGGGCTAGATAACTTCCAAGCCCAGGCTCACTACCTTTACAAGTTTAGGGTCAGCTCACTACTTTCCCAAGGGTCACTCCCGGTTTCTCTCTCTCTAGCTCACTGCCGGTGGAGAGGATCACCTTCTTCCTCTTCCTTTGCTCACTGCTCCGGAAATGACCCACTCACAGTTTATAGACTTGTAGGTCTCTTCATTTTCATGAAACAATGCATCTTCCTCTGTATGTAGATGCTCTGTTGAAGCCCAATTTTCACCCGTAGAAGAATCTCTCTTTGCAACGAAGGTATCAGGAAAACTTCCAACTTCCACGCAGCCCGAAAATCACTGTTGGAAATAAACCTTACATGGTGCGCAAGTCAATATCGGCGCACAAGTATCGGCGCGCAAGTCACAACAGGCACACAATTCCCCCTCAGACACTTGCGCGACTCAAGCTTCCTCAACTCCAAACCCGCGCGGCTCACTTCCATTTACACCCAATACAATATTGGCGTGCAACTCCACACTGGCGCACAACTTCAAACATTGGCGCGCAACTATCACCCTGGCGCGCAACTCCCACCTATGCGACCAAACACACCACTTGCGCGACCACCACACCTGCGCGGCAGGACCTCTGATTTCTCAAAGTGTTGAACTCCGCTGAAGAATGAAGAGGGGTGGTACAGTATTTATAGGCAATCTGACCACCCCAAGCGACGACGCTCAAGTCAACCCTCAGCGCGCAAGTCTCGACGTGCAGGTCTCTTCCTCTGCAAGTCACTTTCACGAACTACTTCCAAACTTGCGCGAACATATTTCCTTTTCCATATTTTGATCTTCTTATCTTGAAAAACCATAGGCGTGCAAGTTCTCAAAATTCCAAGGAAATGGCACGCAAGTATCTTTCACGGTGCGCAAGTCACCTGCGCGACCTCACCAAAACTTTCACGAACCTTATCCTCTTTCCATACATTGATAATCTGATCTTGAAAACCATATGGCGTGAAAGTTTCTAAGCCTTCATGTACACGGTGCACAATTACCTTTTCCAAAAACCACTTTTCTTCATTTTTCGATTTTCAGTCCCAAAACTTTGGCAAACACTGGAGAACAGCGCCACCTTTTATCTTTTCTTTTTATGCCACTTCCAGATCATTCAGTCCTTTATCGATGTTCTTGAATCAAACATGGATCGTTGACCAAAGCTCTTGAACACGGCATTCCATCATGAAATACTCTTTGTCAACAAATTTTTATGCCATTGTTTTTCTTTGTCAACAATCACCACTAAGATGTCCACTTTTTCAACAAACACAATCACCTCAAAAATGCTTTAATGATGCCTTGAGGGATTTTTGCCCAAAAATCTCCCCCTTTGGGTTTGATGACAACTCTTCCATTAAAAGATACATTATTGATTCTTCGACCACCATTTGCCTTTTGTGATTTTGATAGCGATCAAGGATTTACTCACCACATGCTCTAAGCCCACACGAGAAATGCTCGGCGTGAGAAACAAGAGTAAATGAAAAGTTCATCAATGAATCACTTCATCTCTGACATTCACTGTTGACACCAAACTGAACCAAATTTGTTCTAAACTCATACGAATTGTTGAAGGACTTGTGGGAAGACCAATGTTTGGTTTGGAAATATTCTTACCACTCTCCAACACCACTCTGCTGCTTTTATCACGATCCTCAGCTGTCGTGATATCTATTCTTTGATCGATCACTTCTAGCATCCTCAGATTTAATGTGCTCCCCCTTTCTGTTCACAGCTTCGTCCCTTGTCAGCTTCAAAACCTCTTTAGCCCTATTTCCCATGTTTTCCAAGCTAAGCTCTGGGTAAGCACACTCAACTAGCTTCTACCCCCCCTATCCATTTGCTCCACTTGTCAGCTTTTCCTCATATCATTTATGATTTATCAAATCACCACATTGTCTCCCCATTGAACAATCACTATTTTATCCCCCTTTGTCAACAAACCCAAAGGTCACTCCTTTGTAGTCTGTAACAAAGGAGAGAACAAATCAGCACAATAGGGAAAACCACATCATACCTCGGGGAGAGGGGGGGGGGGGTTCCACATCCACACTATTTCAAGTGCGGGGAATCGACTGAACTCCCAAATCCAGTCGATGCCTCTCAAAAGATTCCCTGGGTATGGCCTTTGTTATAATGTCTGCAAGCTGGAGCTCTGTAGGCACATACTCCAACTTCAAGATTCCATGCTCAACCATCTCCTTGATAAAATGATACATTATCTCAATGTGATTTGTCCTTGAGTGATGGACAATATTTTTGCTGATATTTATAGCACTTGAGTTATCACACTGGATTCCGATCGGAGACTTCACTTCAACTCCCTTATCTTCAAGCTGTTGCTTCATCCACAATAATTGTGTGCATGCTTGAGTGGCCGCAATATACTCATCTTCTGCGGTGCTAAACGAAATGCAATCTTGCTTCTTTCTTAGCCATGAAATACACAATCCACCAAGATAGAATGGACCACCTGACGTTGATTTTCTATCATCTGCTGAACCGGCCCAGTCTACATCAGTATATCCCAATAACTCTGTCTGAGATTTGGCTGTATATGTCAAGCCGAAATCCACTGTGCCCTAGATATACCGAAGAATTATTTTCACTGAAATCATGTGTCTTTCCTTGGTATTACTCTTATATCTCGCTGCTTGGCATGTGGAGAAAAAATATCAGGCCTTTTTGCGGTTAAGTACAACAGACTTACTATGATTTACCTGTATTCTGTGATATTAACTGCATTGCCATCCTCATCTTTTGATAATTTCATCCGGGAAGCAACCACAGTCTTCATCTCATTGGAATTTTTCATTCCAAACCTTCTCAGGACCTCCTTGGCATATTTAGATTGAGAAATTAATATTCCATTCCTTCTTTGTGTCACCTGTAGACCATGGAAAAACATTACCTCTATAATCATTGGAATTTCAAATTCATTTTTCATGAATTCGGAAAACTGTCTCCACTGAGATTCATATGATCCGCCAAATATTATGTCATCGACATAAAACAACACCATCATTCTTTGATTACTTTCATTGCTCAAATAAAGATTGTAATAAACTCCCCCATGCTGGAAACCAAGCTTCTTCAAGTACTGATCGAGCCTTGAGTACCATGCTCTCAGTGCTTATTTCAGCCCATATAACGCCTTTTTCAGCCTGCAAACTTTGTTCTCATCCTCATGAATGAGAAAACCATCTGGCTGCTCAATATACACCTCCTCTTCTAGAACTCCATTCAAGAATGTAGATTTCACATCCATCTGGAACACTTTGAATTTTCTTTACACTATTATGGCCAAAAATAATCTGATTGTCTCTAGCCTCTCAACTGGTGAAAATGTCTCATCTACGTCTATTCCCTTTATCTGGGAGTATCCCTTGCACACTAGTCGTCCTTTGTTCCGAATAACTGTGCCATCTTCATTCATCTTGTTGTGGTAGACCCATTTAGTCCCGATTACATTCTTGTCTGCTGGCCACGAAACAATCTCCTATGTCTGGTTCTTCTCAATCTGATCAAGCTCTTCATTTATAGACTAAACCCAGTTTTCACCTTCAGTTTCATCGGAAAAACATTTCGGCTCCACCTGAGATAAAAACGATGTTTGTTGTAACGATTTCATTCTTTGAGTCTGAACTGGAGCTGTCTGATCACCAATGATATTCTGCCTATCAATTTCAGCTCGACTCTTTGGCTTCCTTGCAGACACAGACTTGACACTTTCTTGTTCATCATCAGTATCTTCATCTGAGTCAGCCTCTGCCACTTATTCTCCCCCTGTGTTTCTTACCTCATCATCACATTCATCCAGGAACTGTTCACTGGATCTTTGAGTATTCTGTTCATTTTCAACTATAGTGACATCATTGCTCTCAACAGTTTTTCCCAGCCTTTTGTTGAAACATTTCTATGCTTTGATTTTCCATGAGTAGCCAAGGAATATCCCCTCATCTCCTCATTCCTCAAACTTCCTATGATTTTATTTTTTTAGAATGAAACTCTTAAATCAAAAGATTCGAAAGTCATTCAATGTTGGCTTCTTTCTGAACTACAGTTCATACGCAGTCTTTCCTTGCTTCGAACAGAACAGAGACATGTTCGAAACATAGACCGATGTCAAAACAGCTTCCTTCCAAATTTTCTCTAGTAGGTCTTTATCAATAAGCATCGTTCAGGTCATGTTGTTGATGATCCGATTTCTACTTTCAACCACTCCATTCTATTGGGGAGTTCTTACTGATGAAACTTGATGTCTTATCTCCTGTTTTTCGAGATAGTTTTCAACTTGAGTGTTTGTGAATTCTGTACCATTATCAGTATGGAACTTCTGAATTCTCTGCACAAGCATCTTTTCTGATTCCCTCCTATACTGCTTTATGCAACTGAACACCTTTGTCTTATGGGTAATAACAAATACCCAAGACATTCTTCGATAATCATCAATGAAAAGAACATAGTACCTTTTATCATTTATAGCTCGTGGGGAGATAGGTCCACACACATCATCATGCACCAATTCAAGCACTCTAGTTGATTTTTGTTCCATTGGCATGTATGTATTTATGATAATCTTCCATTGTTGGAAAGCATCACACGTATGAGTGTGATCACGTGATAGTTTGGGATGGTCTCTAGCAGCATCACACTTATCAGATATTCTATAGATGGTTGGCATAGATGACCAAGTCGCTTATTCCACAACTAGTTTTCTTCCTCTCTAGATAAGAGGCACATATCTTCTTCTCCACTTACAAGGTAGATATTCCCTTTTGTCCTTTTTCCCTATATAACAACAACCCCATCTTTTCCCATGATAGTACATGTCTTCATGGTGAACCGTATAGAATGTCTTCATTCACACAATTGACTGGCACTGAGCAAATTATGACTGAGACCTTCTACAACCAAGACATCAGCACGTCTGATTTCATCACCCCCAAACCTAGCCTTTCCTGATCCAATTATCTTCAGGCCTTCATCATTTCAAAACATGAAAACTCCTTCTTTTGTCATATTTTATGCCTGTAACCACATCCTTGTTTCCTATCATGTGAGACGTACAACCACTATCAAGAATCAACACACCAGAAGGATCTGATGCTTTAAGGGTAATTTCAGCAACTACTGCCTTCTCTGTTCTCTTATTCTTGGTCCATATTTTTGTCTCCATACTTGGTATAGATTGAGACTCATGATCATTATCAGAGTATGAGGGACCAGCATCATCTTGCAGAGCTGAAAATCTGTTCTGAACTTTTAACTCACTTGCCAGTTTATTGATCTACTGCTTGTGAACATTTTGATTCTAATTTGGCACATTTCTTTGAATGGCCGAAGTTAAATACCTAGCCATGTGTCCAAATACTCCGCACCAAAAACAGTGTCCCTCAAAATATGTTCTGGAAAACCGTTCTCTGTTTGGATCCCATCTCTGTTCATGTTCCCTTCTATATCTCATGGCTATGGAACACACATACTGTGAATGTCCCATTTTCCCACAGCAATAACACCTGATATAGGATACATTCCTTCATGATACTTCAGCACTACGATTTTCCCTTTGGGATCTCTGAATATTCTGATTCTATTGTGTGCTCAAATCAACCTTCAATTTCGGGATGGGTGCTTGAAGTCTGACTGCAATTGTCATAGATTTTTGTTCTAGATAAATCCCTGAAACGACCTTAAAATCTGATCTCAATTGCTACTTCTTCCCTGCTGAACTACTAGGGTCCACTTTCATCTTCTCTGTCTTCTGAATGGCCTGCTTTTCTGATATCACATTGGGGGTCAAGATTTTTTCTTGATCCTTAATTTTTTGTCGCAGACTGACCACTTCTTCTTCAAGATCCTTGATACGTCTAACCAACTCCTTTCTTGTGTTAGTCAAACAATAAATTTCCTTCTTTTGTTCCTCAATTTTAAGCTTATACTCAACAATATTTTCTGAGCTCTCTAGTGTTAAGGATTTTAGTCTTTCGATTTCTTCTAACAGCTCATACTTTTCTTCATCCTGTTGTTTCATATAGAGTTTGGCATCACAAACCACCTTATTGGATTTCTTTGTTTTGGCTCTCCAAACGTCTATCTCCTCAAGAGCTACTTCCAATTCAGCTTCCATATCAACTCTCCCTTCAATTTTTTATTCTTCTTCAGCGTCAGCTTCTTCCTTTTTCTGAGAACTTCCAACAATCGCCACCAAGGCACTTACCCCATGATCTCTGCAATTCTCTATCTCCTCAACCTCTTCATCCTCAAACTCATCTGAACTTTCAAATTCTTGTGAAAGAAGATTCTTTTTTTGAAGAAATTTCTCTTGAATTGTTTCTTCCCTTTCACAAATGCTGAAGTCTTCTTCTTGGGAATTTCAACTTCATCATCATCATTGTAATTATCTTGAAACTTCTTGGGACATCTTGTCACAAGATGACCAACCATTCCACATCGAAAGCATGCTAGTGGAAGTTTCCCTTTAAACTTTCCTCTTCCTCTTTGCAGATTTGAAGAAAGGAATGGCATCACCTCATCTGTCTCTTATTCCTCATTAGAATCTTCAATGATGATATTCTTCATGTCCTTGAATGCCACCTCTTTGGATTTCCCCTTTCCCACAGTCTCATTATCATCGTTTCTCATTTCAAATGCAACAAGAGTACTATGCAGGTTATCCAATGTCAGTTCTTTTGGGTCTTTATCTTCCAAAACAGAAACTTTCGGATTGAACCGAGGTGGAATTTTTCTCAATATGCGCTTCAAAATTTTTATATCTTCGATAATTTCTCCAAGACCCTGCATATCTTCTACCACAACATTTACCCTATCAAAGAATTCATCAAGAGACTCATTCGAGTTCATTCTCAGATATCCATACTTGTTCCACAACACTTGCAGCTTTGCCTCTCTCACCTTTGTATCCCCTTCATATATATTCAAAATCTTTTCCCACATGGAATGTGACGTTTTTCATGAAATCACTTTGTATAGATGGGATTGGAGAGGGCTCCCCCTAAGGTGTTGATCACTTTGGAATCAGCATCCAACTCTCTATTTTCAGCTTCTGATAACGCACAACTATTAATATCAGCTGTGATACCATGCATAGCTGCTGAAAACAAATCCATTCCCAAAGATCGGAAATAGTGTTGCATTCGATTCTGCAATGTCTAAAAATTACATTCGTCGAAGATCAGAATCCGTTTTTGATTAGTGACCTCCATTGAGAGATGAACAACTATCAACCTCCCTTTGATACCAATTGTTAGGTCCACAAGGATGAATACCCTGAGAGGGGGGGGGGGGGTGAATCAGGGAATGACTAATTTAAAATTAACGCCCATTATGATCATGTTTCGATGTTAAGAAAAACACTCTTCTCTCTCTCTCTCTCTCTCTCTCCTGCTGCACAAAGTAAATAGAAAGTAAAATATGCACAGGACACAACAATTTTACATAGTTCACCGCAAAGGGTTACATCCAAGGAGCATACGCCGACAAGTTTTCAGTTGTACCAAATTCCACTAAACTTCCCTAGATGTGTATTACAAGGTTTGGGCTAGATCACTTATAAGCCCAAGCTCGGTTCCTTTACAAGTTTAGGGATAGCTCACTGCTTTCCCAAGGGTCACTCCCTATTTCTCTCTCTCTGGATAACTGCTGGCGGAGAGGATCACCTTCTTCCTCTTCCTTTGCTCACTGCTCCGGAAAGGACCCACTCACAGTTTATAGACCTATAGGTCTCTTTATTTGCATGAAGGAATGCATCTTCCTCTATAAGTATATGCTCTGTTAAAGACCAATTTTCACACTTAGAAGAATATCTCTTTGCACTGAAGGTATCGGGAAAACTTCCAGCTTCCACACAGCCTAAAAATCACTGCTGGAAACAAACCTTACTTGGTGCGCAAGTCAATATAGGCACGCAGGTATCGGAGCGCAAGTCACAATGGGCGCACAAGTACTCCTCAGACAATTGCGCGACTCAAGATTCCTCAACTCCAAACCTGCTTGACTCACTTCCTTTTATGCCCAATCCAATATTGGCGCGCAACTCCACACTAGCGCGCAACTTCAAACACTGGCGTGCAACTATCACCCTGGCGTGCAGGTCCCACCTGCACGACCACACACACCACTTGCGCGACCACCACACCTACGCGACGGGAGCACTGATTTCTAAAAGTGTTGAACTCCGGTGAAGAATGAATAGGGGTGGTCCAGTATTTATAGGCAATCTTACCACCCTGTGCGACGGCGCGCAAGTCAACCCTCAGCGCGGAAGTCTCAACGCGCAGGTCTCTTCCTCTACAAGTCACTTTCACTACCTAGTTTCAAAATTGCACAAACCTCTTTCCTTTTCCATATTTTGATCTTATGATCTTGAAAAACCATAGGCGCGCAAGTTCTCAAACATCTAAGCCATCAGCGCACAAGTATCTTTCACGGTGCACAATTCACCTGCGCGACCTCACCAAAAGTTGTGCAAACCTTATCCCTTTGCCATATTTTTTATGATCCTATCTTGAAAAACATATGGAGTGCATGTTTCCAAGCCTTCTTGTACACGGAGTGCAAGTCCCTTGGCCAAAAACCACTTTTCTTCATTTGTCGATTTTTAGGCCCAAAAATTTGGCAAACACTGGAAAACAGCGCCACCTTGTATCTGTTCTTTTTATGCTGCTTCCAGATCATTCATTCCTTTATAGATGTTCTTGAATCAAACATGGATCATTGAACACAGCTCTTGAATGAGATATTCCATCATGAAATCCTCTTTGTCAACAAATTTTTATTCCATTGTTTTGCTTTGTCAACAATCACCACTCAGATGTCCACTTTTTCAACAAACACAATCACCTCAAAAATGTTTCAATGATGCCTTGAGGGATTTTTTCCCAACAGATACAATGTTTTATGCCAAATATGACTATATCATTTCCATGAATATCAAACTCAATGGATGGGAGAGTGTATGTATTTCAAAACCAAATGAACCGGATTTGGTATATTCGACTTTGTTAGTAGAGTTCTATGAGTTAGTATCTTTATTTAATGATGAAGGTAGGAGTATCTTTTCTTTCAAGTGTATGGAAAGACATATTAACATTCTTACACCAAGGCTGTAAGCTTGGTTGGTATTCTTTATGAAGGGGAAGCTGAGTTTTGTACTCACAAGTGACCGGATGTTCAAGAATGGTTTATTAAGGAAAACACCACAGATTTTCTTGGTCTTTCAGATTTAAAGACTCTGAATATTTTTAACCTGTCTACAACCTTTCAGATTCTTGAATTGTGGGTTCATGGATTCATTATACTGATAAAATGTGACATAGATACTATAAAGAAGATTGAAATCTATATTTTGTATTTCTTGGTGAATGTAAGGAAGATAAATTTAGTAATGTACATTCTTTTTACGATTGAGAATATAAAGAATTGGAATTTAAAATCTCAAATTATTATATATCTATACATTCAGTCAAAGTTGATTGTTTGTTATTTATAATCCTTCAAAATTCATTTCAGTTCTAAGTCGAGGAATTGCAAAGTCATGTTATTGAGTGAAGATACATTGAGGAATATGAAAATTGGTTTTTCAATAGAATTTGAAGAATTCAATGATTTACCAGAAGATGAAATTGAAACTCTTTCAAAGAAACATGCGGTGGATGAAACCTATAAAAAGGGTGGAAGGAAGTGGATGGTGAAAGAAGTGGAAGAGAAGTCCAAAACTCTAAAGGCAAAGGAAATTCAGTCAGCACCCCTAAATCCAGAGAAACTAAATGCTCATCCTGATGAGGTAGTAGAAAATTAGAGAGAAGATAAAAAAAATCTAAAAGAAGGGGGGAGTAATTATGTCCTGGACACTACTGAGGCAAAATACTTAAAGGAAAAGGCAGCTAAAGAGCTTGAGAAGTAAGAGAAAGAGAAGAAGTTGAAGAAAAAGTTGTTTGAGGCAGACATAGTCCAATCACTTCTGAAGGATACTGAGAAAGATTTTAAGAATATTACGGTAATAGAATCCTTTCTGATAGAACCTTTACTAGAGACTCTAGGTAAAAAATTTGTGACTTTGAAAAAACTCCAAGAAAAAACAAGTACAAGGAGGAGGAGAAGAAGGTAGTGGTGATACCGAAGACTTGATAAAGAAATTTGAGGATTTTCAGGAGAATGAAAGCCCTTCTGAAAAATTATCCTTCCAAACCTATGAAGTCTAATATTCAAAACATTCTACCCTGGGGAAAGATGAGAAAAGTAGAGAATAAATGAAAAAAGTGTCTGATAAAGAAATATCCAACCATGATTTTTTCAGCTAGAAAATGTTGAGGTAGTATGTGAGAAGGAATAGATAGATGAAGTCAAAATTATGAAAATATCTGATAGTGAACATGAATCACCCAATCAATAAGAAGTAATTCTGAAAGATGATAAGGGAAAACTGGTGGTTTTTGATACACCGAGCAGAGAAGTGGTAAATAAGAAAGAAGTGGGTGCTTCATCGAATAGGAAAGATGCTGATATTGAAAAAGAATCCTCAAATAGAAAAATCTATGATTAGGAATCATCCTCTGTTGGAAATGATTTTGTTGTCTAGTATTTAAAAATTATTGTTGGAATTATCCCTTTATTTCCATGATTAGACTCCAGATGCCAGATACTCCAGCATTCCTTAAATCAGAAATTTGATACACTATCCATGGTGATGGATAAGTGTATAAAACATGAGGCTGATTTCAAAACCTTTTTTTCATAAACTATGAATCCCACAAAAGATCTTGAAAAAAATATGACTCACTGGTCGAAGAAAACTATGGAAGACATGATAATTCTTGATGAATTTCAAGATAAAGTCAAAGATGGATTTGAAGCCAAAGATGGTAAGTTTAAACATCTCACCAAGTCTTTTGATGAAAATCTATCTCTTGAAGAAAATACTCGTATGTAAGAAGTCAACGATATAAATGGGAAATTATATTCAGTTTCTTAGAGTTGGAAGGGAGAAAGGGATATTAGGATTGAGATAGAAGAGATTCTAGTTAAGAAAGAAGAAGTTCTAAAGGGTCAGGCAGAATCTCGTAAGGATCAGGAAGAAAAAATCAATGCCTTAGAGAAGAAAATAGAAGACCAGGATCAGCTTATCAGACATGCAGAGGAGGATCACAAGGGACTTAATAAGCTCAAAACCATAGTGAATACGATGATGCTGAAGTAGAAGGAAGAAAAATATTGTTCAATTCTGATGTTTTGTTGTATTTATTCCGTGTAACTGATTTTCCAATCATAATGAAATTTTGGTTTCTCTTCATATATTTTTTTGTCTTGTACTAATATTTCATATACCATATTTTTTTTCATTCCATGTATTCCATTTGTAAAATCACAAAGGGGGATAATGGAATGTTAAAAAGAATACTAAGTAAAAAAAGAAAATTCCCTATGTTAGTGGGAGTTCATCTAAGGGGGAGTTATTATCCAACTAGATTTTCATATGTAATAAAATGCTAAGTCTCAATCTAGAAATCAATAATACTATACTTAGTGTTTACAAAGCCTAAGGGGGAGTTAGATGTATTCATCATTTCCCATGTGTTATGGTAGATATGTTTTATTTTCAAATTGTAGAAATATATTTTCTAAGTCATTATATTATTTTCGTAAGGATGTTTGTGATTTCCAAAAAGGGGGATATTTTTGAGTCAATAAAGGTTCCTTATGAATTTTCTATTATTTCATGTTTTCAAAATCACAAACACTCTATATTAAGGAAAATTTCATTTCACCAAAGATTTATCTTAATAATGAAAATTATCTTTCCTCAAGGAAAATTTGTCCTTACCATGTTTTTATTGTTCAAGTTATAATCTAAATCATTTTATTTCTATGTATAAAATTCAGTTTCATATATAATTCTTCGGAATCTTATATAAAAATACATATAGAGCATTTTGTTTTCATGATCTGAATTCCGGTTCCAAATTCTATGAATTCTGACTCTAAATTCTTAGAATTCAGACTTCAAATTCTTATGAATTGAGACTCTGAATTCATTACATTCAGACTATGAATTCATATGAAATCATACTATGAATTCTTATGAATTCAGACTCTGAATTCTTTAGAATTCAAACTTTGAATTCTCTGAATTCTAACTTCGAATTCTCTGAATTCTGACTTCGAATATTCTGAATTCAGACTCCAAATTCTTATGAATTCAGACTCCAAATTTCCTTGAAATTCAAACTCCATAATTCAATAGAATTCAGGTTCTGAATTATTTTGAACACTGAATACAAATATTTATGTATTATATACACCGAATGATTTTTTGGTTAGACTCAAAACATTTAATTGTTTTCCTTACACTCCAAAAAAATGAATTTGGCTAAGAAATCATATTTTTCCTACTCATGTTATACATATAAAATGATGTTGTGCATTCTATTACTAACCAACCGTTGTTTATGTGACACATGTACAGGTCCCTCCGAAATTCAAGGAAAAATATGACCATTGGAGGAGGGATCCGACCATTGAAGATGTGCCCATAAATAGGAGCTCATTTGAAAAATATCAACACATGTTGATCAATATAGAGGTTACGTGCTGCTGAAGTGATTTCTAGAGAGAGATACTTTCATGCTTTGTGCATAAAGGTCATCTTGTTTAGAATTTATTCGTGCGACTCTGAATGTTGTTGAGTATATTCAAGGGCTTCTAGGGATAGGAAGATAGAGGTGCCAACTACCTTGAAGTTCGAGGGATTGCAGGGCTATCAAGATAGACTCCAATATTCATATCGAGGGCTTACCCTAGTTTGGGTATGATAGAATTTTTTGATGGTATAAATCAAGGGACTTTTATCCATGGTTGTTGGATACCCTACTCTTTGGGTTAAAATATTTCTTACTTGTTACTTGTGTTGTTTCAAGTTTGTTTTCCGTGGAATTTTAATTGATAAGGAAAGTATAACTATCTTATACATTCTTATACTTTTACTCCGATTAGAAATGATTATATACACTTTAAGGTAGAATCATTGTTCTTGTAAACATTTCTTATGTTTCATTTCTTGAACCATATTCTTGGAATCAAGCAAGTTTGTTGAACTAAGAGGTCTTGTGAATTTATGTTGTTTAACTTTGTTAAACATTACCATCTTTAAAAGTTACAAAAGAATTTTTTTAAATTATACAATTCACCCCGCTCTAGTATATTGAGCATCTACATTCATCATTTAGATCCTATATTTCACTCTCATTAAGGCCTCCCATGAACCATTATGTACACCCATTTCCAGGATAAAATTTAGTACGGTATTTCTCTTTTCTCATTTCTATTTAAGCACTTATATTATTGTATACCAAAAAATTTCATTTTTTATGTTGGTGTATATTATTCCATATCACCCTTAGTATCTATTTAATTTATAAATGATGTGTGATCCATTTTATTGTCATTAATCTCTCCCATGAACCTATATGTACAACCGTTAACATGTCAAATTTTAGTAAGGGATCCTCTCCTTATTTTCCTTATTCAAATTTCATCATTATCTTCTATATTTTATCTCTAATTAATAATGTTGGGATATGTTCTTCAATATCACATTTACTTTTAATTTTATGTCTAAATTATCAAATACCCATTTATGTCTCACGAATCACTTCCATGAATGTTTACATGCCCCCATTATGATGTAGAAATGTTACCAGGATTTTCCATGCCAAACCATTGCATAGTAGATTCCTGCACCCATTTCATATCAAGGGTTTTCACCTTCATGAACATATACTCATTTTTTAGTGAATTAAAACTATTTATTAAACTATCTTGGTAGTGGAATGAAATTTAATGATAAATGAATACATGTTTTAATGATCATTATGGAGTATTTAAGGAAGGGAATGAAATAAATGTGGCAGATGCTCACTGAATTATATAGAACTCTAATGCATTGAGAAATGAGTCAATGTCATGAAACTTCATGAAAGGGATTAGGGAGTGAACCTAATCAAAAATGATAATTTTCCGTCATGATATATTGGTAGTTATCCTTTAAATGTGTTTATAAATATGTGTTTTAAGTTATTTCAACAATTCCCATGTTTCTTTTATGTTATCATGATATATCATGCCTTATTATTCAAGTTTATAATTATCACCCATTTAATGACCCATTTATATTCATATATTCTAAAATATATTAATTTATTCATGTTATTTGTTTTTATTCCCTTAATGGGATTTATAAATCTCCCATTTATTTTGTATGTCCTTAGGTAATTGCATGATGTTTTATGTAAGAGCGTGTTGAGGATATTTTTAATAATGATTTGTTACTTAATATTTTAAGTTGTTATTTAATGTACCATACTCCCAAATAAAATAGTAATATACATCTTCTAGGTTTTATTATGTGAATTTTATGTAATAAATCATGAATCTATTTGTAATAAAAAACTAGGTTTTCATAGAGTACATACCTAACCATTCACATGCATAGAACTTAGAATTCATACAATTGGATAGTGATTAATCTTATGATGAACAACCTTCCTACTGAAATGGATCCTCCTCTCACTAGAGAGAAATGTAAAATGACTTTATTCCGACTTGTATAATGTTTTAACATTCTCAATTTAAGAGCCCTAGCGCTCACTTTTCTCAAAAAAGTCTTATGATGAACAATAGATGGAGATTTTTGATTAAATAGATAATGCTCTATGAAACAAAACCACTGACCTATTTAAGGTTTTCTATAAAGACCATTAGTTTGAGGAATATATGTGGGAACCATTTGATATTATAAGGATGAATAATCCTAATTTTTTATATTAAAGTGATGACTGTCAAGGAAAAAAAATCATTTTATGTTTGTACAATGTATCAATCTTAGATATTATAAATTAATTATTATTATTATTTGGAATAAATTAAATTTCTTTGATAGGTTGCATTACACGTAGAACCATGTTGAAATTTTGTTACATTAAACATAATAAAAAAACATTAATTACAAAAAACACCCATTTAATCTTGTGTTACACACAACACCGAGTTAATATTGTGGTACTAGTAATATTGGGACAGCTTCTGTTACACATGACACTGTGTTTTAACAAAACCACAATATACTACTAATATTTTTATTCAAACATGACCATTATAACCTAGTTGTAAAACATTTCTTGATAAATAGTGATAAATATTTTTCAAATATTAATTATAATATATTTATATAAACTATTCTTATTGATAAAAATGTGATTAATTTTCGGCAATGTCTATATGTTTCTAATATACTATTTTCTAAAAAAATGTTTTTTATTTTTTTAAGTGAACATTAAGAAAATAAAATTTTCAAAATATTGAGAATATAATTTTTTTAAAAATAAATCTAATTTTTGAAATAATCATGTAAAAATAATTTTATGGTTGATTTTTTGTATTTTTCTCAAAAAGATTCATTTTTGATGAATAGGGAAACATACTAAATTTTAATTGAAAATTGGCTTTTCATTTATACTATTTATAATAGTTGATTATATTTTAAATTATTTTAAATTTAAAATTTGTTAAATTATATATATATTAATCCAATTTAGGTCATTTATTAAATTTTATACTAAATTTTAATTTTATATTTTTCAAACTTTTATATATTTTTCTATTTGAAAACATGCTTTCTTATAGTGTTTGTGGGATTTATTTTAAATTAAAATTTTAAAATTCTATGAATGGAATTTGAAGAAATAGATTCAGTATTTAACAAAAAGTAATATTACCTACTAATTTCAACTTAATTTTTGACCATAATGAATAGTGAAAACCCTAAAAAATTAATTACCATAGTGAAGAGAAAATTGAGTTTACCTGGGGGGGGGGGGGTAAACTGAGAAGATAAAGATTAACAAGAAAAAAAAATGAAAAATTCCCATCATATGGGTATATTTCAATAATATACATTATATGTTCTAATTTATGGTCATTTTGAGGCTTTTGATTGGGAATGAACTTTTTATTTTGGATTCTTTTACAAAATTTACAATTAGTTTCAATGTGGGGTACCTTTTCCCACTTATTAAAGGAAACAAGAACCCTACACTTGATCAATCCTATGAATAAATTCATTTTGGAGAAAACCTTTCATAATTCATCCATAACATACTTATTCATGTCACAGAGATTCTGGACCTCCCAAAAATCAAATACCATATCCATTAATAAGAGATCCAATGAAGGTGCTTCTTAGAGAATGTAATTGCCTTCCCTATGATCCTTTTTTATCTCTATTATTTTTAAAACATTAAATATGTATTAGATATAATAATATACTAACAAATTTATTATTTATATTATTTTATGTTATTATTTAAAGGTAAAAACCTAAAATTATTTCAACTTTCATCAAATGGTTTACAAAATACTTATTCGTGTGTATGGTGCATTACCACCTTGTGAACTAATTTCATCCATTTTATCATTAACACCTATCACAGATGGTTATAACGTGTAATTAAATGTTTATATATGATATTTGTGACATTATTATACTTCTATAATTTTTATTTCACGCATACCTTCATACTCTCCATTTTTTGGAAGATGATAATGTCGCTCGTGTGTACGACAGACATTCACCTCACTAGGTGATGTTATTTATTCATGAATTACATGGAAGGTGACAAGAATGTGTTTAATTAAAATATATCATATATAATAAATAAAAATTAATCAGTATTTATAATATATCATTTACTGTTATTTCATTCAATCCATTAAGAGAATGGAAACAATGTTCATGTGTACGTACAACCCACCATCTCCGGGAATGGTGTATTTCATTTTATATAATTAAATATTATATATTAATCTAAATAAACATATAATAAATATATATAATATTTATTTCAGGATAAAAATTCTTTAAAAAACAAATTATTATCAAATTATGTATACCAAAAATAAGAAATCAATCGTATATGAAAAATAAAGCGGTTAGTACCTGAAACATAACTTTATCATGGAATTATTAATAAATGGTTAGTAAAAAGTGATAATAAAATCATATATGATATGATATATATAAAAGAAGTAACATAATAGATTTAGAAGAAGAAAATATTAATTATATAAGAGTTTTGAACTTATACGATGGAAGTCAAGAGATGAGGTATGTTTTTTGTATCAATTTTCATTCTTTGAGATGTATACTCTATTATTCACCTATATATCATTATACGGTACATATACATCACATTTTTCATTTATTATCAAGATTTTATTTATACTCATGATATTTTATGTATACTGTTTTTTTAGTTCATTTGTTTTAATGTTTTAAAGTTACCAAATATGTAATAGACTTTCATTATCTCTTTTATTTCTAGGAGACATATCCAAACTCATGTTCATTTATTCCGTATGGTGTATGTACTTGAACTCTTAAATTTTATATCATGAATATCCTCATTTTAATTATATTTAATTTTTTTATTTGATTTTATTTTTTATTGGGGCTTAATATTGAATATATTTCTAATGCGAAAGGGGATTTCTATCTCACTTTTTTTTATATTGTGAGTCACATGACATATTCACCACCTATCTATTTTAGGTGGTGTATATAATTCCCGAGAATGTATTTTATGATGATTATCTTAAAAATAAATGGTATTATGTTTCAAATGTTACCATAGTGTTAATGGATTTATGTTACAATCCCATCCTTTAGTGGGATTGTTTATGATAAAGTCACCAATATTGATATATTATAAAATAACTATAAATAATTATCATAGTTTTTATTATCCTCTTATTACACATGTTATTTTCAAGTAATAGTATCAATTTACCACTCTTTCCTACTTAAAATAATTAATAATCTTTTTATGAAAATCTGGCATTATTTCTCTATTCGGTCGGAAAATTGATTTCTTTCATAACATTGTTTTCTAAACTTGTATTCAATCGTGATTTAGTATTTTAAAAATATTTTTAAAATAAAATTTTACCCATGATTTACTTTTTCCCAAAATATTTGTAAATAAACCATCATTTCATTTTTTAAAATAATTCCCATTTGGATTCTACATGAAATGTGGATAGAATCATTGTTTTTAACTTGAATGTCGTGAATAGTAATACCAGCTACCATGAACACTCAATTTTTTCAACATCCCCTTAATTTTTTTTGTTTTTTTAGTTAAAATTATTTTCAAAATGGTTTATGTTTTAAAAAGTATATTTTCAACGGTGAAAGGGTATTTTTATCAAGAATTGTTTTAAATGTTTTTGAAATCATTATTTGTAACATTTTAAAGTTTATTTTTGAAGAACAGTTTTCAAAAATTATATTATAAATTTTTGGTTTTAAAAATCAATTTTAAAATAAAATTTATTTTCCTCTTGGATCCTTCCACGTGATATATCTTTCAAAATCCTTCTTATTCTAAGCTGAGATCCTTCATTACTTATTCTTTAATAAGGATATGAACCTAGGATACACTTTTTATTCATCATATGAGTATTTTAGGATGAAAATTTGTGTATGAGACCCTTTTATATTCCACTGGTTATACAATGATTACATAATTATGTAACCCAAATATTTTTTACTTGGGTTATGTAAAAATGAAATTATGAAATGATTATGAATACTTTCTATTTTCCACAGGTAATGATATGATTAAATGTTTATGAAACCAATTTTGTTTCATGGGTTATGACACAAAAAATGTTTCATGATCTTATGTCACATATATGTGTTAATTTCATTATGTGATGGATGAGACCTATATCTCCCTCTAATGGATTTGGTAATGATTGATTACATATTTGTAAATTTGTTATTCATGAACCTGATTACAAGTCCAAAATGTTATTCATGAACTTAATTACGTGTCCAAAATGTTATGCATGACCCAGATTACTTGTTCACCATGTTATACATGATCCTGATTTCAGGTTCAATGTGTTACTCCTGGAACATTATTTTATATTCATAATGTTATTTTTGGACCCAATTTGATGTCCATAAGTTTATGTGTGTGCCTGATTTCATTTCCCTAACATAAGAATTGAACTTCTCTCTGTTTATAAATTTTAAAAATGTTATAATCTAATGTGTATGAAACAAATTTATGCCTTATTCATATTTTTTAATCTCATTGATTATTTTATTTGATTACCTTATGATTAATATCATTTAAAAATACAATATTTATTCCATGAATCCACATTATGATTTTTGATATGTAGGATGTGGTTTTCAATTGTTATTCTCATGTTATCATAAACTTATGTTCATGTTATGTTTATGTATGTAACATTTGTTACCCTTACTAAACATCAGAGATCACCCTTTATTATGTTTCCTTTTCCTTGGGAATGATGAAATGTTTTAAGTAGGGGTTAATTTTAATGCATAATAAAGGTAAAGAACATTATAGAAGAAATTTAAGAAGTTTTACCAATTTAGAATATTGTGTACCTATTCTCAAAAGGTAATAAAAAATTAAAGTGATCAGGAGTGTGTTTATGTAATGTAATCAATATTCAACAGAAAATATTTTATATGTACATATATATATATATATAAGAAACCTAGTTTTTTATATTTGAACTGGGATGGTTTTGAATAAAATCGGAAGGAAGGTAGAGTAAACTCATAGGGGAGAGCATAGAGAAGTCACACATAGCTCCCCCTAGTTGGGTATCATGTGATTGAATGGGAGATATGAGTAAACCCATATTAGGAATTAATTTTTGAAGGGGTATATCCAAAAAATTAAAATTTTAAAGTGAAATAAATATCCAATGATTTAGGTATGGATTTAAAAATTGTGGTCCAATCATACACCCCTCACTAGACACACCTGGGAACTCACACATTTTGGATAGACATTTGAAGAAACCAAACTAAATATTTGAAAAATGTGTCTACAAAAATATGTTCATATGCACATAGTCATTGAAAAATTAGTTATAACCATGGGGAAACTGATTTACAATCCATTTTTTTTATTTTACATAAAAAGTTTAAAAGGATGAGCCTAATACTCGTGGGAAAGAAAAAAATATAAATAATTTTTTAAATAAGTTTTTTGTGATATGATAATTTCACCCTCCAGAAATTTTTTTCCCTCACAAATAAAATAGTCTTAGGAGGGGCTCGACTACCTAAACATAGAGCATGATGGAAGATAATATGGTGGGTTAGAAAAACAATAATAGTATTTAAGAATGAGAAGATTTGAATAAAAAATAATCTTCCAACCAAAGAGGACATAATAGAAAACTGAATAAAATTAATATCCATAATCATGAGAATGAAAATGATTTCTTTGATAGATGATTAAACAATATAAAAAATCAATAAACATAGGATATTTTTTAATAGTGAAGTAAATGTGTTAATAATAATAATAATATGATATATAGTATTTATAATGATGGAATTGAATAAAAAAATTGAAAATAAAATTCCTGTATGGTTTTACCTTTTTACCAGCATGAACTAAGATACATTACAACTATTTATAGATCTAATAGTGTATTCAAACTCCCAAAATAAATAGAAAAATATACCCAATATAAACACCTTTGAATCTCATCAAATTTTTTATTCCTCATGATGAAATGTGTTCTTATGAAGAACTCGTCATGGTTCATGGTGGTGAACATAGTTAATGTGCCCTTATAGACCACTTCACCAGGAAAGTATAGAATAAATTAATGTTCAAAAAACAAATGTTACAAATGAATAACAAAAAAAGGTAATTATTTTAAAATAAAAAATCATTGGGGTATGGTCTAATCATTGAGAAGGTTCATTCCGTACAACTATAACCATAAAATGGTAAGGGTTGGATACTAGAAAGGGATACTCTAGAGAATTAATATAAATTAATATAATGAAACATCCCCAACAAAAACATTCAATAATTCATCAAAATTTTTATAGGTGGAATACTTAAATTAGAAACCAAAATGAATTACTCCATCAAAAACCCTTTAAAACAGAATCTGAATTTCATCAAGGAAACATAAACCAAATTTAAACCATAACATAAATAATAAATCCCAACAACTTCCCCTAATACCATAAAACTAAACAATATTTAAAATATTTTTTATTTAAACTTTTCTATTTTTAATATTCATACCATACACTTAAGATAAGCCTTTGAGAAAGCCTCTTCATGTTACCAAAATGTAGAATAAATTTCACATATAATGTAAGATAAAATTTATTAATTATTTGTTTAAAATCCATTTTGGACATCCAAAACATTCCATTAACTTTAAATTATCTCAAAAACTCCAATATTAAATTTAAACCAATAGTCAAATTCCCATTATATATATTTTTTAAAAAAACTACTAAATCTCAAAAAAAATAATTGATTCAAATAATACAAAGACACAAATAAAATACACCTTTAGATCAGCCCATAAATAATCTAAAATAAAAAAAAACACAAAATAAAAATGATTCAATAATAATAATTTTAATGAGGGTGGTCGATATACAAGGTTTGGTTACACTTTTAAAAAAATCATGCAACAACCATGTGATTGAACACTATGATATTTATAAAACCATATGTATGGGCAGTACACGATTTTTCAAGATATAAGAATAAAATATATACCTCTTATAATTTTCCCATTTCATACAAAATATAAAAATTCTAAAATTAAAATTTTAAAACACATATTAGAATCAAAATACAATCAATTCAAAACAAATATATCAATAAGAATGAAAAGGAAGGTTTGAAATAAATATTCAATACACAAAATCCTATAGTCTATTAGATTTTATAAAAATATATGGTTATTAAAAACCCACCCAGGACCTATATCATAATCTTAGACGTTCCAATATTTTAGCTACTATATATCTTTTATATTAATTTTACATCAATAACCAAGGACCTCAAAATATCCTAGGATCTGGTACTATTTTTTTCATAAACCAAATTATGGCCATCCCAACCTAGATTAGAGAAATAACTAAGGGTAATTCACCATTTTTCATGGACCAATATTAGTGTATTCCAAAATGATCCATTGAAAGGCCAGAGTTTTGTTCCTGGTCCACATAGGCTAGAAATCAGTGATAAGGTATCTCGTTTACTCGGTGCTAATGATTTAACATGATGAAATTAAATTAAACAAGAAATAGAATTTTACCAATTTCATTAAATTATGTGTCCATATATGGGATTCCCATGAAAAAAATACACTATGTAGTATCGTAATAGAAACAAAAAAGGCCTAACACAACCAATAAAAAACAATAGCAAAGATAAAATTATAGGAAATTTAACATGGGTGAAACTTATAAAAAAATAAAATAAAACTAATATTCCTAACCATGATTTACACATAACCCACGATCATTATACATCCAAAATAATTAAAAAACACTCTAATAGATGGTAGAGAAAAAATTCCATGATTTTTCACTCTACATAATTAGTGAATGAACCCAAATGATCCACTCAGCCTACATTCACTAAATCATGTATGTATGTTTTAAAAAGAAAAATCCAAGTATGTTTTCACTAATTTATTCATGCATTCACTTCATCTAAACAGACTAAAAACACATTTTAGTAATAAAAAAATCAAAAAAATTCTTTTTATCTATATATAAAAAATAAATAAATAATAAAATTAAGAAAATAAAATTCTACAATCAAATATGTCTTTAAAATAATCAAAAAACTTTTAAATAAAATTTTGGGTATCATTTTTGAAATCCACTATTATTATTCTTTTTTTGAGTTACACTAGAAAAAAAAAATATAATACCATAACAACAAATAACTAAAAATATTATCATGGAATAAGTTATTTAAAATTATTGATTAATGAAAATTAAAGACTATAAATATAAAACTAAAATAATAGAAGTAGTAATTAGTGTCACAATGTTGAAATTCCTTAGAACCAATAATATAGAAATACAACATGAGAAATTTAATTTCAAAATATTGAAACACATGAGTTGAGAATAAAAATTGGATTGTAAATGTGGATGAAAAGTATATAAAGAAAATAAATATATATTTAGAGATGGATCATAAGAATCCAGTTCGGTGGTTTCAAATGTACTCAATTTGGAACCATTTGGAAGACTAATGAAAGAGTTCTTATGTATAGATCCAACTTTTATACCCTCAACTAGCCTCATAAATAGAACTCTATTAATTAGTATTAGTATGGTTCTACAAGATATAAGTTTATCTCATCAATAAGAGTATAGAAATATCTCTCAATCTTCCACTAAAACACTTAGGATTCCCATTTAAATAGTGACAATTGGTGAGAAAACATTTATCATATAATCGTATCTCCTCATCCCAAAATCATACACCACCATATGAAAGATCATTTAAAATACTCATAGAATACATCCTCAAATTAATACATATACATATATATCATTAATTAATTATTAAATAACATATTCTCCACAAAATGGATAAACTTATTTAATAAAATAGTATTTATATGATGAAGGTCCCAACCAATCATTATTTTTGAAATTAGAATTTTATTTTCACAAAAAAATATTTATGAATTTTCAAAATTATATTATTATCAAAAATATATTTTCAATGTATGGAATATGAATTTAAAACGTACATCTAAAATAAAAATTTTAAACCCCTTTTTATAAGCATAGTTTTAAAACATAACATGATTTAAAATATCATTTTATAAAATCATATGAAGTTTTTATTGATTTACAAATATTATAAATATAGAAAAAATGGGTAAATCATAATAAAATTTCATACAGGGATTCATAAACATAATTCATGCATAAATAATGTAGAGACCCATAAATAAATATCTATTTAATAACCTTAAATTTTGTAATACCTCAATCTAAAAACCAAAATTTATATATAACTACTTTGTTATCTCAACACCTTTTTAAATATAAAATGTTATTTATGATTTATAAAGTATTCCATCAATCATTTAAAACACAAACTTCAATGTATTTTTTTAAATAAAAACAATTCATAAAAAACCATTTCAAACTAAACTAATATTTCATAAAGATTCATTTCCTATTGAATAATTGAGTAATACTTATAAGAAATATATAATTTTTGAAGATAATAGTGGTAGAAAACATCAAGCATCTAAAGGTATGTTATGTTAATGATGAAGCAATGAAGAACATACCTAGTTCCATCAAAGACGAATCAACCTTCCAATGTGAAGAGAGAATTGTCCAAAGAGGATGTCAAACACACTAATAAACGAAATTCTCGAAGGATGATCACGAAAAACCCACCTAGGGTTTGGATAGATGAGAACCATAGTGAGAGAAGGTATAAATTACAAAAAAAATAGAGGAATTCAGAGGATTAGGAGAATAAACCATATATGTTAATATTCATCTTGAAATTAGAGGAATAAGATCCATAAATTGAACGAAAAATAAAGTGTGAGGTCATTCCTAAAGAAACCATGGATGGTAATCACATTAGTGAATGTCTGAGGAGGGGAGACCCACATTGGGTCATAATTTTCTAGAAGTGAATAACATGAAATTATAGTTTTATGAAATTTTGTAAACAACATGATTTTATTGCAGTTTTGGAAACTACATGACCTAGTAAACACAAATGGGAACCCAAATAGTTTTTTTCATTGCTAGAGAAACCATAAACCAACAATAAAAAATGGGTCTGTAAAAACTAAAAAGTTACCCACATGGTAATTTCCTAATTACTAATATCTATGTTGTAATCATTTAAAAATGAAATTTATTATGTGTTCTAAAATATTTAAAGGGACAAGCTCAAAAATCAAGCCAAAGATTAAAATTAAATAAATGAATATTATTTTAATTAAAGGAATGTTTAGGGAATGAAATCCTTTATAATAAATCAAAAACAATAATACCAATTATTTAAATATCATCTCATATGAGATAAAATATGTGAAAAATATGTTGGATATTTGGTAAGGCATGATTTTATTATCTCAGAAAGCCCCTCTACTATTACTATAGTATTATTCAAAGGGATATATGACCATACTTATAAATCATTAGTCATAACATAACATTGAATCTAGGAATACCATTTTAAAGGCTCCATTTGAAAACCATTAAAAATAATATTAATTACAAACTGCCTTTTAAAGTACAAAATGCACTTTTAGAATGTAATTTATAAATCACCCTTAAATATTCCGTAGAAACATTTTTAAAAAATAAAACATTATTTTAAAAAAATATATAAAAAATTATAAATCAAATTTTATTTTTAAAGAATCCTTCATATAATATTGACATAAATAGAACATCATGAGACAACATAAGAGAAATAATAAATATAAATCACATGGAAATTATCAATAACGTCTTAGAAATTAAACTCATCAAAACCCATAAGTATAAAATTCAAATCATACAATACCTCAAGCATTTTATTCACTAAATAATAAATAATTTAAAATACTAAAACATATTTAAAGCCTCTATTTTCTTTGAGAAAACACTTTTTAAAATATATCAAACACATGGCATGTATATTCATTTGATATAAAAATTTAAAGGTAGAAATATATGGAACCCCATGGAAAAAAACCATTTGTTCATAAAACATCAACCTCTAAATAATAATATTTTAGGACTCACAAAACATACATAATTATCAAGGTAAAAAGTTACAAAAAACTCAAGGACACATGTTTTCCTATGTAAGGAGAATACAAGGAAACACCTATCTCAAATCCAGCATGCATAATCTAAAACTAAAAGTGTGGAATAATAATGACCCTAGAAATCATTTTCACACCCTAAACTAAAGGAATCACAAATTATTAGGACAAACCATAGACCTAGGGTTTAACCATCAAGGCTATAAGATGTGGGAGGGAGGAAAAAAGAGAGAGAGAGAGTGTGTGTGTGTGTAAAATATAGACAATAAGAGGAGATAAGGACCTAATATTGAATAAATAACCTAAATTTAAAGTAGAGGAGGAAAATAATTGAAGGATAAGGTTAAGGGAGTTGAATTTATCCTCATTCAAATGGATCAGATAAAGTAGGAAGAAAGGAAACCCCAAGTGGAGTTTAATTCAAAGGGGTAATAATAGAAACACAAACAACTTAAAAGTTTTACAGGTCGTATAGTTTGGCTAGATGATTTACCAAACCATTTCTCAATCATGTTCCCCCTAATGAACATGTTTGGGAACACTGGATGGTTTGACTGTATGATTTGACAAAACATGCACCAACCATGAATGTGCCTCTACAATCCACAACAGGTTTTGTGTGGGAAGGTCATATGAATAAAACTAATTGTGTTCATAGAAATACAACCTCAAAATTTCTAAAATTTGATGCAATAAAACCCAAAACTCTTAATTAGCATAACACCCTGAGATGTTAAATTACATTTCCCTTTAAAAAATTAATGCATTTAATAACTCGCTTCACATGAAACACCAATCCAAAACAAGCCACATAACATTATATAACCATTATAATGTAGTATTTAAGTTGGAGGGTATTAATAGAGTTAACTAATTTATGAAATATATTCATAAATAAATATTATTATTTTTATTCTATCTAGATAACTTATAATATCAATTTATGATTAAAAATGTATTTTTTCTAAAATCATGTTTTTATGTGTTTTATTTTATGAAAATAGATATATTATAGATAATGAATATTATTGATATGAATAATATATTAACACTAATTCTATTAGTAATTGATTGAAAAAAATAATAGTAATTGTTAATACATTGAAATGTTATTTTCCAATAAAAATTGTTTTCATTATATTTTATAATTTTATTTAAAAGTTAAATTATAAAATTTTAGAATTATAATTGGAAAATTTTAACTTTATTTCTGGATTTATTATACCAATTTTAGTTTAAGATGTATTTTTGGGATTTTTCATAAATAGTTGGTTTTTAGGTGAATAGTGAAAAATACTAATTTTGCTAAAATCGTCACTTATATAACACTATCATAAAAAAATTAATGAATTCAATTTTTTTAAAAAAATTTATATAAAATAAATATATTTATAGGTAAAATAAATAATTTAAAATCACAATTTGTATTTATAAAATCCATGTTTATCGTTTTGGAAGCATTAGTAATATTTAACTCTAAAAACTTATTTATTCTCCCACATTAAAAAAATAGTTTTTGTCCCTTGTTGGAATTATATCTAAAAAAATAGATTTCAAAATTTATATCAACATAAAAATATAATTTAATAATTTAAATTTCATTTTTTTCATAAATTTATGATTACTAATATTAATGTTAATAACATTGATAATGGTAAAACTGTTATTTTCAAATTATTGTTTTATGAGTATTGTTTATGGTTTATCTAATAAAATAAGTTGATATCTTATAAAAACATAATTTACTATAATTTATAATCCTTTATTTAAATAAATTATCAATCATACAGTTGTTAATCAATACTAAATAAGATTACGAACACTTAATGGTGAAAACAACATTTTTCTAAAAAACAAATTTCTCTATATAAAATATTCTAATTTAAATGTTAATTTTATATTAATTATAAATTAAATTACATTAAATTGAGGTTAAATTTATTTTTATCACACATAAATTTGTTAATAGGGGCCATTTTATATGTTTATTAAAACATAAGTTACATTGGTAAAAACTAGTTACCTGTGTAAAAAAATTAAAAGTAAAAATATATGAATAAATGATTTTAAAAAATGTCTTTTTTTTTGGAAATACTTGGTTGTGGATTTATCTACCCCACACCCCACTCCATTATTTCAAAAAAATTTAGTCATTTAACTTTTAATAATGAAATGATGTCACTGAAAAGTAAAGGGAATAAAAAAGTTTCATCTCCTATACTTATAAAAGGGGAAACTTTCATGCCTTCATGGAACACACATTCCTTCAAATAACTTCTTTAAAATATTTCATTTTTACCCTAATATAATACTCCCTAAATTTCAAAAGCTTATAGTCTTAATTATTTATCATATTCCTATAATTTTCAAGGAATCTTTTAACAGAAAGTTCAAGGTACTAAAGTGAATATTACTTACTCTTTACCATTTCTTCTTAATCTTTCTCTTCCAAACATAAAATATCCATATTAATATAATTACCTCAATATCATTATTATTCTAATGTTTTTTATATTAATGTAACAACCATTATTTATTCCCTTCCATCAACTAAGAAAAATAAAATAACGTTAACCGCACATTGTGCGGACTACCACCTCCACAATGTAACAATTTTCAATTTCATAATTCATTATAATTATTTATCCAAACCACATAAAATATGATTCAAAAAATTAAAAAATATAAAAATTATAATTATTCTTATATTATAAAGATATTATACACTTCCTTAACCATAATCACCAATCATATATAATGTGTTCATGTTTGGGGTTGGTTTAATCACCCACTTAAACAATGATATAAAACTGTATCATGGATAAATATGGGAACATAAATACTAATTTTTATTATAAATTAATAATAAAATAATGAATTTTTATTTTTTTTAAAGGTTATATTAATTATTTACCTTATTTTTTAAATATCAACTTCAATCACTAAAATTATTGAAATAATCCAATTACAATTCAAATTTCACAAAAACAAAAAAAAATATAATAAATAAATATAATATGAAAATAAATGTAATATATTAAATTAAATATAGATAAATAAGTTTCCTAAGAAATTATATAATAAACTTAATTTTATTATTCAATAAATAAAGAATATGTGTATAATGATTGAGAACAAGGCAAGAGTTTCTTATCTCAATTTTCACCCATTGAGACATATTTTTTATTACACACCATGTTTTCTTTTGAATAGAGTATCTATTTACTTTTAATATTTCTGAATAAAGATTATATTATAACTCATTACATTCAATTTTATATTCAAAATTATTTCTCTCATTGGGGTTTAACACAAAAATTTCAAAAGTTGTAAGGGTTTTTCATGACTAACCTTCTTTCTCAAGTCATAATGATTCCTGTTTTAATATAGTTTTATAGGATTAATTTATGCTATTTTATGATGATACTAAAATCCCTCCCTATAGGGTAAGTGAAATTTGTGATTCAAGTTATTAGATTGGTTAAATCCTTTCTCAAAATGTATATTGTTTATATGAATGATTCTCATTCTCTTTAATGATGATTTTTATTCCATATCTATATTTTCTCTTCCGCCAATGTTCTCATTTTTCATTTGGGAACAAAAACATATTTTAGCTCATGTGATACTCATATTTATCCTTACACATTTCAAAAAGAAATTTTTTTCATCTATTTAAATGATGTGGGTTTAAAAAATGGTATTTTAGAATATAAAAAGGGATCTTCCGAACCACCCTCAATACATTTGAGTTACACGCTCTCTTTATTTTTTACCTTTTCCTCAATCTTCATATCATGTATGTAGTACATATTATGTATTCGTGTTACTTAAATATATATAAAGTTTAATTTAGCTTCATTGTTTAGATAATATATGTTTTAATTTCCCTTCTAAATTCCCTATTTTAAGTACGCCGGAATTAAAGGAACTTTCTGATTTCTGATTTCATGATATGTCTCACCTATATAATTTTTATTCACCATGATTAACTTTTTCAAACAATAATTTTTTTATTTAAAACCATATTATTTTGATTTTGGTCTGAATGTAAATAATAATATATTTCCTTCATTATAATATTCTATGCTCATTTCGAAGAGCATCACCCATGCATTTCTTTTTTATTATTAATTATCCTTACTCATTCTCAAAATATTTCCTACATTGGAACTCAATTTTCAATGCCTATGTTTATTTATTAAAATATGAACATATAAAAATTACTTTATTCCTTATTATATTGGTAATCCTTATGATATAGCCTTCGGTTATGATTTGAGACAAGAATATGAAACTCACTTCTTTATCACGGGTTTTATCATGATCATGATTTATGTACGTATTCTTTTACTCATGTAGAAGAAAAATGAATGTATATATTATTATTTTCATTATGTTATTGTTGGTAATAAAATTATATATCCCTCCCATGCATTGGGAATTGTTTTTATCTCATAATATACTGTGTATGGTTCATAAACGGTTAACCTAAGCACACTATATTATATGATGGGTGAGCCTAAGATCATATAGCCCTAAAATGAATTGGGAAAATCCCTATATATCACGAGATTTTATGTATGAGATTAGGAAGTAAACCTAATACACTAGGATTATGGGGATGGGGAGTGAACCCAATCCACTATGGGACCCTACCCACTATGATAGTATTGGTAATGATCCTCAACTTATGCTTATGATGTCATATTTTATTTTTTTGACTCATATTTATGATTACATTATCTTATTAAATCATTTAATAATTCCATGTTTCCATTCTTAACTCATAATCATAGGCCATAGTGCATGTTTTATATTTCGTGATTATATGTCTCGCTTTCACGATTTACGGACAACTCATATTGTTACATGTTCTTTTTAATAAGAAATTTCTATATACTCATGTTTTATTATATGATTATTGTCACACCCCAACCTAGACCACTTTTAATAATAACAAGATAGATGGAACCACATGACCTCAAGCACACCTCCTCAATCTTTAGAGGATTCCTACAAGTAGAGGGGGATTAAGGAGGTGTTCTGTAGTGGATATACCCCTTGTATCAGAGTGGTATAAAATATAAAATAACTAAATATCATCCACCATAAGAAAATCAATGTGGAAAAAGATAAACATAAATAAAACTATAATAAAATAAATATAGATAATTCTCAATCAGTTTTTCCATACATGCAAATGACCACCCATGGGACTAGTTACATATACATACCAAAATAAGAGGAAAAAGAGACATTAGATACATGATGTCTCTAAGCCACATCACAGCCCATGCTCTAGATTTCAACCAATATATCCATCCAAATTTATAACATATAAACCATGATCATAAGCCCTACCTATACCTACACTAAGTGAAAATCTGCTTGGGTACCCAAGTGAAATGGTCACCCAAGAAGGGTGTGAGTACAAAACTCAATAGGGAACCACTAATGTGGTCTCATACTATCAAGAATATGCTATGACATATTCATGTGGAATTATTAACTATAATAAATAAATTAAATAAAAAAATATAAACAAATAAATAAATAAACCACCACAATACCTATATTGGATTGATGCTGAAAATTCTCTAAGCATGTCACGATGATCGCACCTCCACATTATCACCACTACCCTATGGAACACAAATATATTCCAAGCCGTGTTTGAATACCATTATCAATCCTTAGGTACGTGACCCCAATCAAACATACCTACTTCGAACAATTTTAGTGTAACACCCGAATATTTTTATGAAATATTTCCCTTTAAATAATTTTATTTTTTGATATCTTGTTTTTATGAAACACTGAGTTTAAATGAACCACAATATAATATTAAAATATTATCATTTTAATATAATTGTTATAACCTAACCATTGAATTGGTTTGTATGAATATTAATAACTATATTATTAAATAAAAATGATTGTTATATTAAATACACTTTTTATTTATTAATTATTATAAAATAAACACTTAATTTTTTATTAAATTCATTTTATTCTTAAAAAAATATGTTTTCTTCAAAAAATGATTTTTATTGCTGTTTGTGAGAAAATAAATATAATTAATTTTTTAAAATTTTAGAAAATTCAATCGAAAAAATACAAATTATTTTTGGATTCAACATGTCAAAATTATCTTAGGATAAATTATTTATAATTTTTAAAAAAATTAATTTTTAATGAATAGTGAAAAACACCGATTTGCATTGAAAGCTGTATTTTGTTTTGAAAAATATGCTAAGTGAAATTATATTTTGGATTAGTTTAAAATTTTCATTAGTTATTTTTTATTATTAATAATTTAACTGTTGTATTTGAAATGAATTTTATACATAAATTTAGTATAAAAACATTTTATACTTAAAAGGGCATTTTTTGGAAAAATTATATTTCTTTGTGTATTTTCAGTTAAATATTAAATTAAATAAGTCCACTTCTACATTTTGAATTTTAAAAAATTGATTTCATTTTTGGAACTAGGAGATCCAAATTTATTAAATATAACCCTTTTATTTTTAGTCAATATGAATAGTAACATTTGTAATTTTTGTTGTCCCGGTAAAAGATAAATTGGATAATTAGGAGTAAAAGTAATATGATAATGACTATAAAATTAGTCTAAAACATGATAAAATTTTATTTTATGATTTATATTCATCCATAATCATCCAAGGGTCTATTTTATGACAATTTTAGGCAACGTGGATAAGATAATGACCTTTATAGTATTTTATTTAATGAAAAGTCAAACAAGTCACACTCTTGTTTTTAATTCATATTATATTTATGTGTTTATCCAAAGGATATGATCAAATGTAAATATTATTTTTAAATATAAAATATTTTTTTTTGTCATAGTAATTTATTTTTAATTTTTAGTAAATAAATAATTACCTTAAAATCTTATACAATGCTTATGCAGTAATTATTCAATTAATTGAAAAATAAAATAAATGATATTAAAAATATTAAAATAAATATATTTTGAGATATTTAAGGTAATTAAATAATTATATATATTACCATGACATTTTTAGCATATAATAAAATAGATGTTTCTAATATTACTTATTGTCTTGACGTTTTTAATGTCAAAGTAATGAAATGTATCAAAATTGAAAATAATTATATTTTAGGGGATTAATATTTTATTAAAATATTTAGAATCATAAATATATTAAATAAGTAAAAATGATATAATATATGATCTAAAATTTCATATCCTGTGAATTTATATGATATTTGGAATCATTTGGATATAGAATAGTCTTAATATATTTTAATATTTTGAGGAATTCCAAAGGTTCCCCTCACCTCCATTATAAAAGGAAATATCCTCCCCCAATTAATTACACAACATTGAGACTTATATCTCGACCATAATATACAAAATTCTCTTCTCAACTTCCCTAAATACATTTTATCGGTTCAATTCCTCCCAAAAGACCAAACCTAGAGCCATTTAGAGGAGAATTAATGAAGTCATTTCAATGAAGAGGTAATTATCTTAACCGATCAATTTATTTTTCTACACTTATTTACCTCCATTAAATCTATGTTATTTATCATAAAATAATAAATTCAGTATCATAAATATTCTTATATTTCATTCTGATTATTAAAACACCATTATACACCCTCTTCCCCATCAAATGATAAGTGAAAATATTGCTCATTTGTACATATAGTTTTTCGTCCCCGTCTAGCGATATAATTCATTTTTCATCACCATATTTTATAGATATAAATTATGATGTGTTTAATATTTTAATATTATATTTATAACATAATTATACCTATTTAATTAAAATATCATGTCTTCCTTCCTATCATCCAATCTTTTGGAAAATGATAATGTCGCTCGAGTGAACGTATGAACTACCATTTCCATGATGCGATGAGGTTTTCTTCATCTATATATCACATGGATGGTAATAAAGGAAAATTTTATTGATATATATTATATATATTATATAATTAATAAAATTTTAATGTTTAATTATTTATCATTCTTTCATTCCATCAGTCAAAAAATGGAAACAGTGTTGATGCGTACGTACGACCAAACGTTTTCATGAATGATGTCATTCATTTGTATAAGTATACCTTATATTAATGATTATATATATATAATGAATATATATGATATTTATAAAATGATTATTTTTCTTAAATGAAGGTACCATGATCAAATTATAAGTACTAGGATTGGGGAACCGAAACTTTCTTGGAAAAAGAAGCACTTATCACCCAGAATGATGATTTTAATATAAAATTATTAATAAATATGTTATAAGTTGTTCTAAGTAAATTATAAATGATATTATAGATATATTTTCATATAATACATTTATAATAAACCCACATTTATTATACAGTAGGTTCAAACATGAATGAGTAAAGGCGAAACTTTAGGTAAGGGTTTTATTTTACAATCTCATCAATATTAGAGATTATTTATGCTTAAGTATCCACTGGGGAATATTTATCTCTTATGTTATTTTTTTTTCATTTTTTTACTATTTTAATACTATTTTTAATTTTATTTTAACCCATGTTTTACTTTTTACAAAATCATTAGAAACAAATATTTTTTTTTCATTTTTTAAATGAGTTACTTTGTGTATTTTCTGACAGAATATGAAAGGAATGATTTTTGAACTTATAAAAAATGGGAGTATTTTATTTCCATCATGAATCATCAATTATTTTAATGTTCCTTTACAATTTTACACATTTATTTTCTAATAAAATGTTTTTATTTAAAAGTTCACAATAATTTTAAAGAAAAGTGAATTTTAAATGGAAAAGTTATTCCTCAATAATTTTTTCAAGTGACCATTCAAAATTATTTTCCATATAAGATGAAATACATTAATGTTAATTATGAATTAATAGGGATAAAATCTAAGGATAAAACCTATATTCTTTCTCTAGATATTTTATGTTTATGGTCAAAATATGAAATGTTTCTGAAACCCATTTCTTTTTCATGGGATATGCTATGATGAAATGTCTATGAAAACCATTTCTTTTAATGGGTTATAATATGATGAATGATTTATTTTCTTGTGGAATGCATATATGTGGATTTCATTTTGTGATGGGTAGGACCTATATCTCCCTCTAATTCATTGGGTAATGATAAATATCTCATGATATGGAAAGGACTGGAATGTGGATTGAACCTAGTTCTATAAGTGACTTTGTCTACTATGATGGTCTTGGGAGTGAACCTTGACTACAATGATAGTTTATGGAGTAAACCCATTCCAATACACGGAAAGGTCTACCACTGGGAATGGTGGTGTATCCCACCCCTGAGGCATACCCACCCATATATTTTATATGATTATGTGTATGCCATAATTCCATGTCTTATATTATTATATCATGGATTTTGATATTTAATTATTTTATGATTCACATCTTATAAAGTTCCAATATTTATTTCATGACTCAAGATTTTTATTTTTGATGTATTTGGTATAATTTTAAAATGTTATCTTCATGTTCATGTACCCTTATTATCATGTTATTCTTATGTAATCTTTGATATCTCCCTTGTTTACCCTTAATGAGTTTTTGAGCTCACCATTTTCTTATGTTTCTTTTATTTAGGATATGAATAAATATATTAAGTATGATATGTCAAAAAGGGTTCTAGTTATGAAGAAATAAGTGAGAGATTATTTAGATATTTTGGGAACCATTTTTTTATGTTTCCACATTTCAAAAGGCATTATAACTTTATAATCCTCCAGCATGTGATTGTGTAATATGATTAATATTCATTAAAATGATGTAATATCTATGTATGAAATTATTGGGATGTTATATGTGGTATTAGAGGATATGTATAGTTATCCTATGGAAACTAGGATGAGAAATCTTTAGGGGAAATTATATGTAAAGGATAAAATATTTATGTTTTGATAATTATCATTAATGAATTGGGTTAAACCTAAGGTTCCATAAAGAAATGTGCCACGATTTAGACATTTAATAAATTATTTTTCATATGATTATTTTTTCTCATGACTATGATTTTTTGTTTTATTCAATGGATGGAACCTGAAGGAATCATGTTAATGTTGAATATTATGGACAATGAAGTGATTTCACACCCAAGTAACCAAATTTTATGGAATATGGAATATAGAATCCTTCTATTATGGTCACAAAACATTCTTAGACTTTGAATCGTGCCATGTTTCTGAACGATGAATGGAGGGAACAATGTACTTTTGGAAACATCAACCTTATTTTAGTGGATCTTATGACTGACTAATGGATGAACAATGGATCAACACCATCAAAAAAATATAATATATTATTCAATGATAGGGACATGAAAATTTTTTCCTAGTTGTTTATCATTTAGAAGGAAAATCAGATTAATGGAAGAATATTATCAGTAATAAGAGTCAAGAAGAAGAAATTGAATAAATATAATGGGATGGGATTTAGGGGATATTACTCAACACATACTTCCGTCATATTCTATGTAAAAATGTTTATAATTTATTTATTTATTTAAAGAAAAATTATGTATAATTCATCAGTACCTATGAGGAAAAATCTACAAGGTTTTCATGTTATGACTATGGTTTAATTATCATCTCTAAAAGTAAAATTGTTTGATTATTTGGTGGCCTAAAACAAAACCTCCAAAAGGAATTATCTTTATGATAATTCATTACCTATGATGAAATTGTTTTACATACTCTCAAGGTGGACATAGATAATGGAGTTACCAATAAATCTCATGGTTTTGGTATAAAAAAGAAAATAGAATTCAAAGGAAATTCTACAAACCATGGAGAAAATAACACGAGGTTTACTTTTTTTCTTGAAGTGTGGAAGGAAACATGTGGGAAATTGTCTTAAGGGTAATGGTAACTATATCAAGTGTAGAAAGGAAGGTCATCGGGAAAATGAGTTCCAAAGTGAGAGGAATATGTTAACCAATGATGCAAATAGAGAAAAATCTCCACAGAATACACCAACCACACTCCAATTCTATAAATGTTAGGAGTATGGTCATTATGCCAATAAGTTCATGAATCTAAAAGTTTTTTATAATTATAATTAATATTCACTTAATTTTAAAGATAAAGGCAAATATCAGGGAATCAGGACTATCAAAGTGGGTTATGAGAGCGACAAAGTAAAAGGTACACTTACCATCCACTCTAGAACAAATAATGTCTTATTTGATTATGGATCCATACACTTATTTATTTATAAATATTTTTCAAATGGTATCAATGTATAACCTCAATAATTTTTTATTGAGTTAGCTATGAAAACTATTAATGGAACAAAAGCTACATCTCAAATTTATAGTTCTTCTCCAGTAGAAATTTCTGGGAAAGTGCTTCCTAAAAATCATGTAATTCTACCTTTAGTTGAATTTGATGAGATTTTTGGCATGGATAAACTTTCTCTATTTGGGGATCGAATTAATTACTAAGTAAGGGAAGTCACATTTCATATTCTGAATGAACCTATAATCATTTATCTATTCAAGGATGAATATGAACTTCCAATGAAAATTACATTCATCTTGTGGGTCTTAATTCCTATACATGAAGGTTATCTATCTCAAATCTCTAGGAATAAACTCAAGATTAAGGATACACTTAATTTATTGGATTTTGTTGATTTCTATACATAATAATTGTCAGGTATTTCACCAAATTATGAAGTTAAGTTTTTAGTATAACTCATACATGGTGCTATACCTATTTCTAAAAATAATTATAGAATTTCCCCAGTTGGGTTGAATGAATTTTAGAATAAAATATAAGACAATATTGATTAAGGATTATTACACCCTATTGAATCTCCATGGGGTGGATCTATTCAATTTTTTAAGAGTAAAGATGAATCAATGTGAATCTACATATATTGTTGACAACATAACAAGATCCCTATCAACAATAAGTATACTCTTCCTTGTATTGAAGGATTATTTGATAAACTATGTGGAGATCAATAATTTTACAAGATTGAACTTCATTCTAGATAACATAAATTAAGGCTCATGATAGAGGATATACCCAGGATGACATTTCATATAGGGTATGGACACTATGAATTTATAGTGATGTATTTTGGTCTTACTAATGTCCATACTATCATTATGGATTTAATAAATAGAGACTACCGAGACAATCTTGATTAGTTTGTTGTATTATTTATAGACCATATTCTTATATATTCAAAAATCATTGAATAACATGAATATCACTTGAGAATTACGCTGAAGACCTTGAGGAAGGAGAATCTTTACGCAAAATTTACCAATTCTGAATTTTGGTTTCATAAAGTTTCATTTATGGGTCATATAATCTCAAGTGATTTTATATCAATATATCATTAAAAGATAGAATCTACTGATAAATAGCCTAGAACAACCATGGTGACTAAAATCCATAGTTTTCTTGGTTTAGATATATATTATTGACATTTTTGTAAGATTTATCATGATTATCTAATCCACTCTACAATTTGACTAAAAAGGAGTTAATTTTTTATGGATGAAGAAATAGGAAGATAATTTCAAGGAGCTAAAAAGAATGCTGGTCAGTGCACCTATTCTCACACAACCCCGTAGTGGAGATAGTTTTGTGATCTATAGTAATGAATCAAAGATGTTACTAAGATGTGTTCTCATACCAAATGATATTATGATAGCTTATGCCTCATGCCAATTAATGTTCCATGAGAAAACTTATCTTACTCATGTTTTGGAGTTAGTAGTGGTAATTTTTTAATTAAAGATATAGATCCATTATCTCTATGGAGAATGGTGTGACATATATACAGATCACAAAAGTTTAATGTATATTTTCACTCAAAAAGAGTTGAACATGTTCCAAATAAGATGGTTGAATATGATTAAATATTATGACTACTCTTTAGATTACCACCCTTGGAAAGCAAACATGGTGGCAGACACTTTGAGTTTAAAGGATCATACTAGATTTTATATGATGAGGATAAAAAATGATCCAATATATATGGACGTACAATGTATGGACATAGAAATATTAAAGGAAGGTGAGAAATAGTATCTTTCTCAAATGAATGGTCAACCATCTATCTATGTGAGGATTAAAGTGGCACAAAAGAAAGCTATATAGATAAAAAATTACATGATAAATGTTCCTAAATTAAACCTTGATTATTATTTAATAATAAGTTTTAGGAACCAATTATGAGTTCTTCCAGTACCATATTTGAAGGTGTTGTTGGATGAGGCTCATAGTTCACTATTCTCTATTCATCCTGGAAGTAAAAATATATACATAAATATGAAAAAATATTTTTGGTGTGATGGAATGAAGAGAGATATTGAAAATTGTGTTTCTTTATTCTTGGTTCATCATCATGTTAAAGTTGAGATACAAAATTATAAGGGAATGTTATAACCATTAACCATACCTGAATGGAAATTGTACAACATCACCATGAATTTTCTCACTGGACTCCCTAAAAATATAAAGGCTATAATTCTATATGTGTTATAGTTTCTCACCTTACGAAGTTGGAACAATTCATTGATATTAGAGAATATTTCTCTCTTGATCATCTTGCAAGATCATATATTAATGAAGATGTAATATTGCATGGAGTACCACTTTGCATTGTATTTGATTAGGATCTAAGGGTTACCTCAAAGTTCTGGTAAACTCTTCTTTACACTATAGATATAACGTTAAGTTTCAACATTTCTTGTCATCCTCAGATATATGGTTTGTCTTATAGGACCATTAAAACTCTACAATACATGTTGACAGATTTATATATGGATTTTAATGGTGTATGGGATCAACCCTTTTCATTGGTAGAATTTTTTTAAAAAGACATCTTTCACTCTAGCATTCAGATGAATCCTTATAAATCCCTCTATGGTAAGAATTTAAGAACTATAACATGATAGAATTAATTTAGGGAAATAAATATATTGGGGTCTGATCTAGTTGAGTAAATGGAAGAGAATATTAGATCAATTATGTATCACATAAGAGCCGCTTAGAGTTGATAAAAATGATATGATGACCATCATTGGAAATATTCAGAGTTTAAAGTGGGTGACACGGTATTCCTACGAATATCTCTCTAGAAGAGAGTGATGATATTTGGAAACAAGGGAAACCTAACCCCAAGGTATATAAATCCTTTTGAAACACTTGATCATATCATTATGGTAGATTATCGATTGGTGCTTCCACATAATCTCTTAAAAGTTCATGATATATTCTATGTATCTCTCTAGAGGAAGTACAAACATAATCCTTCACATGTACTAAACTTAAAGGTTGTACCACTGGAGAAAGATATTTCTTATGAAGAACAATAGATAGAAATTATAGATCATAGAGATTATGTTATATGAAATAATATCACTCACTTTGTTAATGTTTTGTGTTGAAACCGCCAATTTGGGAAAGCTATGTGGGTACCTGGGGATGTGATGAGGCTGAGGTATCCTCATATTTTTATATCTGAGTGAAAAAATTTGAAGGATAAATTCATTTTATGGGGGGTGTAATGAAACTACCCATGATTTTTATGAAATTTTTATCTTTAAATAATTTTATTTCTTCAATATCTTACACTGCATGAAACACTGAATTTAAACGAACTGCATATACTATTAAAATATTGTTATTTTAACACGATTGTTATGACCAATCCATTAAATTGGTGAGTATGAATAAAAATAACTATATTATGAAATATATTTTAATTATATATTAAATAAACATTTATTTCTTAATTATTAGTAAATATACACTTAATTTTTAATAAAGTCATTTTATTTTTCAAAAATATGTTTCCTTCAAAAAAATATTTTTATTGCTTTCCCTGAGAAAATAAATATAATTAATTTTTGAAACATTTAGAAAATTTATTTTCTAAAATAAACATCATTTTTTGGATTCATCATGTCAAAATTATCTTAGGATTAAATTTTTAAAATTTCTAAAAAGTTTAAATTTTTTATGAATAGTGAAAAATAATGTTTTACATTGAAAAGTGTATTTATTTTATAGAATTTAAAATGAAAAATTATATTTTGGATTAGTTTTAAAATTTAATTAGTTGATTTTTATTATAAATATCTGATTTTTGTCTTTGAAATGAATTTTATGCATGAATTTAGTATAAAAACATTTTATACTTAAAAAGTGAATCTTTCGAAATAACTGTTTCTGTTGTGTTTCTCAGCGTTATTATTAAATTAAATTCTAAAAATTATGTGTTTTAAATTTTAAAAAATGGATTCCATATTTGAAACCATTTTTTAAAAATTTAATAAATAGATCCCTTTTATTTTTGTTCAATATGAATAGTAACCTTAATAATTTTTATTTACAACGGTAAAGGGGAAATCAATTAATTAAGAGTACAAATAATATTATAAGGACTATAAAATTACCCTAAAACATAACCCAATTTTATTTTATGATTAAATTTATACCATAATCATCCATGGGTCAAATTTATGACCATTTGAGGCCACTTGGATAAGAAAATGACCTTTATAGTATTTTATCTAATGAAAATCCAAACATGTCACACTGTTATTTTTGATAACTAAAATATTTTTAATATGTTACTATATGAATGATATGTTTTAATATAAATATTATTTTTGATATAAAATATATATCTTCATCATGAGAATTTATTTTTAATTTTTAGTGAATAAATAATTACCATAAATTCTTAGACAATGCTGATGATGTAATTATTCAATTAATGGAAAAATAAAATAAATAATATTAAAAATATTAAAATAAATATAATTTGAGATATTAAAGGTCATACATGAATTATCTATATGACCATAACATATTCTAGATACAATAAAATAATTGTTTTGAATTTTAATTTTATTGATGTTTTTAAATTCAAAGTAATGAATTGTATCAAAATTGGTAATAATGATATTTTATGAGATTAATATTTTATTAAATTATTTAAAATTTAAAAAATAATAAATAAGTATAAATAGGATAATATATGGTTGAAAATGTCATACCATATTCATTTATAGGCTATTTGGAGGTATATGTCTCCAGAATAGTCTTAATATATTTTAATATTTTGAGAAATTTCAAAGGCTCCCCTCACCTTCATTATAAAAATAAATATCCCCTCTCAATTCATTAAATGATTTTGGGCCATCTTGATCGACTATAATCTGAAAAATTCTCTTTTAAAATCCACTAGACACATTCTAAAGGTGTTGATATTCTCAAAAGGCAAACCCTAGAGCCCTTAAGAGGAGATTTAATGGAGTTGTTTTGAAGAAGAGGTAATCACCTTAACCGATCACTTTTGTTTTATAATCTTATTTACCTCATATAAATCTATGATATTGATAATAAAATAATAAATTCAGTATCCAAAAAATGATGAAATTTTATTATGATTATGAAAAAAAAATTATACATCCTCTTTCCCATTAAACAAGAAGTGAAATCATCGCTCGTGCGTACGTATGACTTACCGTCTCCATGTAGCGATACAGTTCATTTTTCATCACCATGTTTTTGGATTAGAATTATGATGGATTTAATTTTTATATATTATATTTTTGATATAATTATATTTATTTAATGACTATATAATTTCTACCTTCTTATCATCCAATTTATTGGGAAACGATAACATCACTCATGCGTATGTATGAACTACCATCTCCACGATGCGATGTGATTTGTTTTTCATTTACATTTCACATGGATTGTAATAAGGATAAATATGATTAATATATACTATATATTATATAATAATAATTTTTAAATTTGAATTATTTATCTTTCTTTCAACCCATTAGTCAAAAAATGGAAACAATGTTTATGCGTACATACGACTTACCGTCTCTATGAACGACGCCATTATTTTTTATATCTGTACATTTTATGAATAATTATAAATATGTATATAATAAATTTATATTATTTTTATACCATTATTAACGTTATGTAAATGATGGGACTCAGATTATAGTAAAAGGATTGGGTCTGTCGAACTAAAACATGCTTGGAAAATGAAGCAATTATCACCCAAAATAATGATTTTAGTAACAAATTATTAATAAAATAGTGATAAGATGTTATCATTAAATAAAAAATGATATGATAGATAAATGGTCATGGAATAAATGTATAATAAATCCATATTTATTATATATGAGGTTTTAACGTGAACAAGTAAAGGTGAGATTTGAGGTAAGGTTTTTATTTCACAATCTCATCAATATTTAGGATTATTTATCATTAATTATCCACTAGGAATATTTCTCTTCTATATCCAGGTCTATAATGTTTTAATTTTCCTTACTATTTTACTAAAATTTATTAATATCATTTTACCCATTTTTTAATTTTTATAAAATGTTTTGAAAATAATCTTTTTTTTTCATTTTCCCACCGAGGTACTTTGTGACTTTTCTGAAAAAATATGGAAGGAATGATTTTTTAACATATAAAAAATAAGTGGATTCTCCTACTATAATTATGCCTCAATTATTTTAATATTCCTCTAATGTTTTGTAATTTTATTTTCAAAAAAATGTTTTCATTTAAAAGTGTCCAACGTTTTTAAAAAGAGAACTGAATTTTAAATGGAAAAGATATTTCCCTCAAGAAATTTTCCAAGAGGACTTTTAAAATTATTTTCCATATAAGATGATATCATTTGATGTTACATATGATTTATTATGGATATTATTTAAGTATTCATTCCTTATTATTTCATTGGATGGTTTATTTTTATGTTGAAATGATGAAATGTTTATGAAACCTATTTCTTTTACGTGGGTTATGCTATGATGAAATGTTTATAAAACCTATTTTTTTCCTAGGTTATGATATAATGAATAATTTATGTTCTTTTGGAACACATATGTATGGTTTTAATTATGTTATGGGTGACACCTATATTTATCTCCAATGCATTGTGTAATGATTTATATCTAATGAGATATACTAGACTTGAACAAGGAGTGAACCTAATTTAATAAGGGACTTTGTCGACTATGATGGTCATAGGGTTGAACCTTCACTACTATTATGGTTTAGGGAGTGAATCCATTATACTATAAGTAAAGAGATACCACTAGGGATGACATATTGTCCCTCCCTGGAGATTTATACACCCATGGATTTTCAATGCTTATATGTATGCCACAATTCCATGTCTTATGGTATTCTCTCTAGGCTGATGTTCTTTGATTGTTTTATGATCCATGTATTATGAACTTCTAAGATATATTCCATGAATCGATATTATGATCTTTAATATTTACGGTATGAGTTTGAAATGTTATATTCATGTTCTTATGCCCTTATGATAATGTTATTCATATGTAATCATTAATATCTCCCTTTTTTACCCTTACCGAGAACCTGAGATCAACCTTTTTTTTATGTTTCTTTTCCATGGGATATGAAGAAATTTATTATGTATGATATGTAAAAAAGGGTTCCAATTATGAATAAATAAGTGGGATATGATGTAGATATTTTATTAACCAGTTGTTTATGTTTACAACCTTCCAAAGGCACTATACCTTTATGATCCTCAGTCATGTGTTTTGTGTAATGTGATGAATATTCATCTAAAAAGATGTAATATATATGTTTAAAAAGTTTGGGTTGTTATAGTCAAAGTATTTTTTATTATTATCATCTACTCAGAGAACCCATTCCCATACTTTGGTTATCACACACTCACACCTCCACTGATGAATAGTGGACCTAGGGCATCACAACGAATACCTCATCCAAAATCTATCAGAATGAACCCCCAGGGTAGTTCCTGAGCATTCAAAATGTCAGGACAACACCTGATTCCTAAGAGGGGGAGTCCATGGGAAATCCTATATGTCTAGGAATGTTTGATTCTTGGGTGACCCATTAAATTAAAGTGAATATCTTCCCTAGATTCTGCAGTCAATATTTTGGGAATCTAAAATCTCATGGATCCTCAATCATACCATCAATGGTGCATCCAGAAGATCCTAGGGGGTATCCTAGGTATTAATAAAGAGGATGTAACTATCACCCTTGAGATGTCCAATATCCATGATAAGGGATATATTCCCACCTTAAACCTTATATCTCCATTCAAATCCCGAAGGTTCCAAGCATTCACAATAGTCCATTGTTACTTTTATTTGAATCTCAAGCTTCCCAAGAATTTGTTGTGGTCACAATATATCAAAGGAATCCCATGCATCATCGGTGTTTCTATACACATACACACACATATTATTCAATTTTTGATCCTAGGTATCATCTTAAGACACACACTCGTTCATTAATTATATCACTAGATGCTAACCAGACTAGGCATCCGCCCTTAATATACTATGAGATCGGATCTCGGACATATTAGGCATCCCATGGTCTGATCCCTCTCATCAGGTGATTCACAGGAATCCCCAAAAATCCTTTTAATGTTAATCCAAATTTCCAATTCCAAACTATCATTTAAAATCACATTCAACCATGTATAAACATACAAAATAAATATATAACAATAATTGGAAAAATTCCTACAACTATCATCAAAATTCTAATCCCATCCGGCTTACAAATCAGTCTGAGTTATATGGTGACACCCACAACCATTACTACCCATGTCCAAACACACCCTCTTTAGCTCATCTAGTCAATGGGGAACCCACTATGGTCCTCTAGTATACAACATATTAGAGGCACTCTCACATGGGTCCTTGGTCTCAAACTCAATCTCTCGGGTCAACACCTATCACTCCATGGATGACACATACTAAGGAATTATTTTCAAAAATATCTTGGTCTTCACAACTACATAAGTTATGACATATTGGAATAAATCAATGTGATTTCCCAGGACCCATCTCGGTCATTATACTCTCACAAGGTTAGTCCAATCACCTATCCTAATCCTTCTCCACATAAGGTTTTTCCACCTCGGCTTAGTCACGTCAATGTGAGAGTTTCACTCACCGTAGGTCAACACTATGAGCCTAATGACTTTAAGGCATGACCATAGATCCCTAATCCCCACAAGGTACAAGTATTTCAAATTCACTATATACCCCTACTAGGGGTTGCATGTCTCATAAAAAAGGTCAAACCATCTTGGTTCATATAGGTCACACCCCTCAAGAGGAGTTCATTTATCATGGGGCATTAATCAAGTCAAGACCTTATCCATTGATAGCCGGGGATTCAAGTTGACACCCTAGGACCAACGTGACCAAGGAGATTACATTTTTAGATAAAGTTGTTTAATTAACTAACCATTTTAATGTAAACATTCAATCTAATTTAAATAATTTGATTAAATAAAAGGGAACCACCTATAGTGGGGGGACCTCACATCGCATTCCATATGAAATAAGCACAACAACCATATGTCTAGTGTATTAGACTACCTACCTCATTCATAACACTTCCCAAATTTATTTTCAAAGGATGATTGTTTTTCCAAGGCCCGTCGAGGTCCATCCAAGCTCAACTAAACCCGCACCAACCACTCAGGCTCCTAATTCATGCCAAGAATCTACTAACAATTAATTACAAAAAATATCTTTAACTAAACCATTTAATTAAAACTTATAACTACCCTCCCTTTGAAACTTTTTGATTAATCTTGAACTTGTCATTGTTTAGTGAATAGAGGTAGGTATCATCTTAAAATTACAAAAACCTCAGGTAGTATACTCAGATAGAGGTGTCTTAGTGGTTTAAGAGGTATCGATAGAGGACTAGAGGGTTTGAGGATGGAGCAGGGACTAAAGCATGCTGTTGTAGTCCCATCAGTTAGCCAGTGGAGGCATTAGTAGCTAGGTAAGGCTAATGAAGCCACTATATAACTGGTGGATACCCAATGTCTAGCCAATGGCTACTGGGAAGTTTATTTAAAGGAGTTAAAAATGGTCATTTTACCCCCATCAACCCCTTTAATCTTTTTCAACTGGAATTTGGGGTTCATTCCTAGCCAGTTGAAGCAGTTTAGATCAACCTTATCCTCTTCCACTCTTTATTGTGGATCTCCTTCAATCTTAGTCCAAATATTATTCTGTTAAAAGAAAAGGAAGGGTATAGCTAATGATACAACCCCAATATCCCTCCTTTATTAGTTTTCTTCATTTCTCATAATGTCAATGTTATGTAATATCTTATGTCATATTTTTAGGGATTCTATCTAGTTATCTATTTTCTTCAATTCTATCTCGAATTGGGGTTCATTACCAGACAAGTGAAGATTCTTAATCTTGTGGTAGGTTGTTTATGTGTTTTCCCTTAATGTGTTTCTATTTTATAAATCATAGCCATTATGCATCATGTCGGTATCTGAAATCAGCCTTGTATTTAAATTATAAAATTATATTTCCTTTATTCATGAATTTATGTTAATTTATCACACCACCTAATTTCGATTTTATTTTAGTAGACCTTCCTAGACTGGGAGTGGTACATGGGGGTGTTATGGGCTGTCCTTAATTTTATAAATCAAATGGGATATTTTTGGACCCTCTTGATTTTCACTTTCTATGAATGGTTGATAATTTATTCAAATATTCCTATGGACCACGTATGGAATATGGAAGTGTCTTAAATTATTTAATGAGTCACCTAAGAGGTGAAATCAATTTTTAAAAACTATTTTTTTAAGAAATAACTACTTTAGGAGTGCTAAGTTTCAGGGAACTATTTAAATGAACCATAGAAGAGCCATGTTTTATCTCTAAGAATGCTATCTCATTTGTTTTATAAAATCATAAATTAAATATTTGAAATTAATGTTTGAATAACCTACATGTTAAGATTTAACTATGGAGAACATGATTTATCATATTAGCCTAGCTTGAATAGGGGTGCAGTAAGCCATGACTTGGACCCAGTGACCTTATCTCCCTTAGGTATAGTGTGTGACAGATTTCTATTTAATAAAATGGAAACTTGTGTAAATCCCCCATTTAAGTAAAAAAATTATCAAATGGATGTTGGTGTTTTGATATCCCTTAAAGTAAATAAACTAAGGAAATGGTGTTGGGAGATATGATTCCCTTCATCAAATAATATAATTTTTGAAATGAGTATTTGGAATTAAATGGTTAATAACTAATAGAATCCTTGCCATGCATTCCCAAGGAAATGGACTTGAGCCTACATGCATTACTTTCTTGAATTATTTTCTCACTTTTATTTAATGCCTTAAGCGTTAGTAATATAATTGATTGGGATAGAATTAAAAGTGAAGGATTTTATGGGTATGACATGGATTCTAGATTTATATACCAAACATGAACCCAATGTATGACACATGATTCATTGATGTGAATGTAAGGTTTGATCATGGCTTTGATCCAGTCAATATCTTATATTTTTTAATACCCTTACCTAGTGTCATAGATTTACCTATAATTTCTAGAAAAATTAGAATATCTCGGATTATTCCCAATATTCATCTTGAGATCCTCCAACCCAAAATGACTTGGATTACTTCCTTGGATTCCATTCAATTCCTTCCCAAAATTACCAAGGACATGTTCCTCAGGTTCGGTAAGAGCCCCTTTAAGAAGTGAAAGGAGGAGGGTTAATCCATCAGATTCTACTCCAAATCTAGACACCATGTATTGAACACCATGGGGTGGATTTCCTATTACACGCGTAGAATGCCTTATATTTTTCCTTATATTCTCATGGTTTGGTTTCATGGGAATTCATTGACCCACTCTGTAGATTCAATTTAATTTCTTACTATTAGATACATTGGATATATGCCAGGGGTCCTATTGTAGAGACCCTAAGAATGACGTACATGGACATTACATTACTTTTTCGGAATAATTATTACATAACAAAAACACACACACAAGGACCATAATAGTTTAGTGTCTTTGGAAACTCAGAATATAATCTTTGAATCGTGGTGAATGATCTTCAACATCTCCCATAAAGATGTTCCATTTTTTTCATACCCAAAAACTTTCTTTATATCATGTGGAAAAGAAAACATAAAAGGGTGAGATCAAATGATCAGTAAGGGTAAACAAAATAAATATCAATCACATCATATTCATAATAACATAACATTTTGGAAATCTTAACTTGCAAAAGAGATCATAATATCATAACATGGGATAAATCATAGTAGTGAAATGTAATCCAAATAATCATAACATAAAACATGAAACTTTTTGGAATAAACACATAATCATATAGAATCATTTCTTATTAGTCAAGACTCATTTTCAAGACTATCTTAGTGGACAAATTCCATTTCTGAACTGAGTTCATTCCTCGTTTCAGTCCTGTTTCACAGAACCGGTTTAACCTGCCGTTCCCGCCATGTCTATCTCATGAGATATAAAATCTTTACCCAATTAATTGGAGGGAGATATAGGTCCCACCCATCTCATAATGATACCATTCTTATGTGTTCCACAAAATCATAAACCATACATCATAGCATAACCCATGTAATAAAAATGGGATTCTTAAACATCGTGACATCATAAAACAAATCATATAAGATAAAGGAATTCATAAAAATATTTCCATCACAATTTAATAGAATCAATTTAATAATAGGGATAGAAACAGAACCCTATATTATCTTAGATGGAAAATAATTTTGATAAAACAGTTGAACTCCATTCTTGAGGAAAATATCCTTTCTACTTCAAAAACACTTTTCCTTTCTTAACATGTCATACAATTCTAAAATAAAAGAAGTTGATTAAAAATAATCTTGAAAACTTGTAAATGAAGCTTCTTGGAAATAATGTTTTAAAAATCCATTCATGCCGTATAAGTTAAAAAAACATTCTTCTCGTACTTTTGTCGAAAAAGTCAAAAAGTACCTCATACGAAAAACGACAAAAGATTCCTTTCATATATTTTACTAAAAACTCACCGAAGGGTAAAATTGGATTTTAAAAATTGTAGGTGGATGGAAATATATTAAATATTGAGGAAACATGGATGTGGATGATAAAATACACCCCAGTAAATTCCAAAGTATAAACAATCTCGGATAAAATTGAGATTGGGATATTTCCCTTACCTTAGGTCCGATTTGCTTTGTAAGTGTCTGAAACTCCTGTATAATGATTTAAATAATGTCATTGACTTATTATAGAATCATAAACTTTGTTATAATATCATATATGGCCATATTCATAGCTTCTTATTAGTAATATTTCATTGCTACTTGTTATTCAGGTGTTTATTACTTTTTGTTCTTATGCGTGTTTTGTCGAATAAATTATTATTATTATCTTTAGGATATATATAACTCATTTCCATAATGTCATTAGTGTAAGATATATCATATTAATTCATTAAATTCATTTATATAATCATTATTCAATGAAGATCAAGTAGAACGAGTCACATCACATCGTGGAGACGGTATTCCGTACGTACGTACGCACGAGTGATGATATCATTCCCATGATCGTGGGACTGTATTGGAGTGTATGTATACTATTTCAGAATCAATATCACTTTAAAATAATCATATATACTTATTATTTACACTATTATACTCATCCAAGTAAGGTGGTGGTGGAAAATAGATTACACCACAACATAGAGACGGTATTCCGTACGTATGCACGCGCGGTGATTTCGTTTTCCGTAGGATGGATAGATGGTAAAATAGGGTTTTTTAATACTTATAATAACATATATGTATATTAGTGATACTAATGTTATTACTTCATAATTAAACAACTAAATAATAAGAAGTAGAAGAAGAAATAAAGTTGAAAGAATCAGTAACGGACATTACCTCTTCTTTGAAGCGCCTCTTTGAGACCTCCTCTTAGGGAACAAAAATTGGTCATTGAAGAAGACCAGGACCACTAGGAGGTTTCTAGGGAAGTGTATAAGAGAATATGGTAGGGGTTGTCCGATCATGAAGGCTCAAAGTGGTGTGAGGAAGAGAGGGAGGAGGTGCTCTTTTATAAGGGAAGAGAGGGGCACCTTTGGAAAAACTAAAAATATTATTTTATTATAAAGTCATATTCGGTTTTTAATAGCTACAAATTGATTTATTTTGAAGCTAAGGTGGGTATGGGTAGAAATCCTCCCATACAATAGAATTTAGACAAGTTTAGATTTCTATTTTAACCTTATCATTTAGATTTAACTTTAAGTTAAATAATTTTACTTTTGTCGTGTCTTCTTGTTTTCTTACACTATAAGGTTAATAAATATACTATAACAAGACAAACGAACACCAAGTTGTTTATTATTAATATAAATAACCTTATATAATTCATTTGGCAGAACCATATATTTTTTTTAAAAAAAACAATTAATAATATAATATTTGTTTTAAAAACTATTTTAGGTAAATTTGGACACTATTTGGTAATTGATTTTTGTGAAAATCCTAACAGAATGATTAGTTCTAACAAAGATAACTAAATCAATAATAATATGTCATATTAACATAGAAAATTATTGTAATTCATAGAAAGTCTCAAATAACATTTATTTTGGTATTTATAACATCAATTATGTCAATATTTCATTAATAAGATAATTAATGCATCATCATCGTGTCATAAATAAATTAAATTATTTAATGCCTAAAAATTACAAATAAAATATAATTATGTAGAAAAATCTTTTTATCTTTCTAATGAATATTTATAGTCTAATTTATCTTATGTATAACCCCATATTAAAAATGATATAGTTATTAAACATTGATTTTAACTATTTTAACCCTTCTTTAAATAAATTAATATTAAATGTCCTAATCTAATCCAAGTGGGCCTAAATGGTCATAATTTATACCTAAGGTTGTTTTTGGTCGAAATTCACTTATCCAATAGAATTAGGATATGTGTTAGGGTAATAATAATATCATTTTTACCCTTAATTGCCCTATTTACTTTTAACCGTGGTAAATAAAAGTAAAATGTTACTATTCACCAAAAATTACTTTCATCTCATTGAACCACATTTTACTTGCTGACATCAACTATGTCTCTTGGATTTTTGAAATTCCACTCAAAGAAGCAGAAAAATTATGTTTTATGTAAATTTGCAAATTCTCCTAGGAGGTGGGTAAAAGACGGTCAAAAGTTCAATAAATTTTTTATATATCTAAAATTATTATAAAATGACTCTAATTAATTACAATGAAATTATATATGAATTATGTTTTAATTTTGACCTAAAATAAATTTAAATATAATAAATAATTATTTAAATAAAAAGTCGGTTTTTAAATAGTAACCCATTGTTTTCACTATTCATAAAAAATTGAACGTTTTCAGAAAAATACCAAAATTTCACCCTAGGCTAATTTCGATATTCCGAATCCAAAAATGAAGTCCATTTTGAAAGATGAAGTTTACAAAATTTCAAAAAAGTGGTTATTACTATTTATAACGGCTAGTTTTAATAATATTTTAATAGAATATCGTTGTTTAACGAAACTCGGTATTGCATACAACACATGCTATCGTGGAAGGTCGCGCTTGCGTGTAATTCAAGCCAAGTCAGGGATGCATGTTGTGCAAGATCCTTTTGGTGTAGCGTACAACACAAGACATTAATGAAATTAAAAAAAATATTTTTCATAAAATCTTGGGGTGTAACATTCTACCCCCCTTAAAATGAATTTCGCCCTCGAAATTCATCGGGGTTATAAATGGTTTACTAATCGAAAGTTTCTTTAATAGAAACCCACATCGTAAAAAGGAATACCAAAACATGGCTTTAAAAACTAATGTATGAAACTTAACGGTTACCCAAATTAACTAATCACTGGGTTTCCACATAGGAGAACATAGGTGAAAATATGGATATGGAAGAGAAATCTAAACGTCATGTTCTGATGGAGAGTGGTAGAGAACATGGCTATGAAAAATCTAACAATCACAAAGCCATAAATTTGTGATGATCTAGGGTACCATCTGATTCATCGGATATTAGGGAACTAGGACAACATTTTTGGTTTTTCAAGATTATTTCCCTAAAGTTGAAGAATTTGAATTCGAATAAATACTTACATTATTTTGGTACAATCTCACCGTTTTTCGTGCTTTGAACAATTTTCACTTCATCTCTTAAAGAAATGAAGTTGAATTTTTCATTAGTGAAGTGTTAACAGATCTTGTGATAGAATGATGGGTCATTCCATCTGTTTCAAACAAAAGGATAGAAAAAGTTATCAAATATACATAAGTCTATATATGGTGAGGTTAATTGTATATGATTCCAAAAATGAACTTATACTTCATATATCATACCACTTAATAAAATATAACTAGTTTCTTCTAACCAGGGACTTCCTGTAGGACAATGGTAGGCGATAAAGGCCAGTCTCACTTTGGTTGTGGGTTCGATTCCCACAGCTTTGTCTGACGCGATGGGCTGTCGCCCATCCTGCAGGTTGTCCTTTTTCTAAAGCTATATTACTATAACATACCATCAATAATATCAAAAAAATTCTATCCTTAAACAATGCTAACTTATGTCCAACATAATCCATTCAAATAATTAGGCTTATGTAAAATACTTCGGTCCAAGCTCATAGTATAAAGAAAATGATTACTTGAAATTTCACATAATAATAACGTGAATGACATCATTTATCCCCCATATATCATAAGATATATCTTGTTGGTCAAATTAAAAACATGTGAATACCTTAATCATGTATTCTCTTGATGAATGAATACCCATTTAACCATAGTGAAAACATGAATGCAGTTAAAAGTTAACACTTTCAACAAACCAAAATCCTCAAAATTCTTTATACTCAAACCATGATATCACTTAGTCCTTATATCAATCATGAGCTAATGAATACAATCAAACATCTCATTATCTTATTATCCATTCATTATGTGCATATCATCTACTTACCAAAAATATCTCAATCACTTTCCTTGGTTACCGGTAAAATCATTGAAAACCACAATAGACCAATACAAAAATATTCCAATATTACACAATACTATATACAACATTATTTTGGAATCCCATTAATAAACACTTAATCACTCCACCACATCATTGTCATATTCAACATCGCCAATAGTGATCGCATGTGACTTCCCTTTGTCCTTTTCCTTAAGTGGTTTCTCATGTCGATCATCATTAACCCTTGGATTAGGGCATTGATTAGCATAATGCCCCATTTCATTGCACCAGAAGCATTAAAGTGTTGTTGGTGCGTTATCTATAGTCTTTTCTTTATTCACACCATTTGCAACCCTTTTTCCATTATTTCAACACTCAGCTGCTCGATGACATTCTTTTCCACACTTAAAACATTTTCAAGTGCCTTTAAGACAATATCCACCTTGCTTCTTTCCACACTTTGAGAATAGGGAAACATGCATATTCTTTTCACCATTATTCTGAGATTTCTCCTTGAACTCCATCTTTCGTTTCTTTTCAAAACTATTAGATGGATAAGTAACACCAACCTCTATTTCTACCTTGATCGAACAACGCACAATTTCTTCATAGCTACTAAAGTATCTTATAGCTAATTCCCTTCGAAGATTTGGTTTTAAGCAACTGAAGAATCGATCAACTTTACATTCAGGTTGGATGATAAAGCCAGATGCATACCTTGAAAGCCTTGTAAAATTCTATTCGTATACACCAACATATTCATCATCCTTTTTCTTTAGTTCAAGAAACTCTTTCTCCATCATTGTTCGAAGAATACGAGGGAAGTACTTATTGAAGAATAAGTTCTTGAACTCGTCCCATTCCATGGACTCAATTTCATCTCTTGGCCTCGTATTCTTGATAAGATTCCACCATTGATCAGCTTCACCTTCCAAACGATATACTGCTAAGATGACTTTATCATGTTCAGAACATTGAAGAACTGAAAATATATTTTCAGTGGTACTGATCCATTATTCAGCAACAAGTGGATCAGAAGACCCACTGAAAGAAGGTGGATGTTTCCTCGTGAAGGACTCAATAGAATATTGTTCCCTTCTCTGCTCATTTGGAAGTCCAGAATGATTCATAGCTTGTGTAAGTATAGCAATAATATTTTTCACTCCATCTCCCATAACATTTTTTTGTTTAGTAGGAAAATCATTGCATTGTCCATTGCATTGATCAACACGGTTCCTTCGGGTTCCAACCATCGTCTAAAACCCAAAAGTAATAGTGAGAGAGGCAAAAATCATGCCAAGGAAAGCAACATAATAAAGGGGGAGTACCTTCAATATCTAACATCTTAGGCTTAATTCTAAGATCGTTACCGTAATTCTAGGACTATAACCTATACTTATACTTACCCTTAGGGACATCCCTAGACATACCTTAGAAATATCTCTAGGGATCTCACTATAGTCTGTGCATCCCAGTTTCCAAAGGATGACTAAACCTTTCCTCTGATACCAACTATAGAGACCCTAAGCATGATGTGCATAGACATTACATTACTTTTGTGGAATACTTAGTACATAACAAAAACAACACACAAGGACCGTAATAGTTTAGTGTCTTTGGAAACTCGGAATATAATCTTCTAATCGTGGTGAAAGATCTTCAACATCTCCCATAAAGATCTTCCATTTTTTTCTTACCTAAAAAATTTCTTTATATCCTGGAGAAAAGAAAACATAAAAGGTTGAGCTCAAATGCTCAGTAAGGGTAAACAAAAGAAATATCAATCATAAAATATTCATAAGAACATAACATTTTGGAAATCTTAACCTGCAAAAGAGATCATAATATCATAACATGGGATAAATCATAGTAATGAAATGTAATCCCAATAATCATTACATAAAACATGAAACTTTGTGGAATACACACATAATCACAGAAAAACATTTCTTATTAGTCAAGACCCATTGCCAAGACTATATTAGTGGACAAAGTCCATTTCTGAACCGAGTTCATTCCTTGTTTCAGTCCTGTTTCACTGAACCGGTTTAACCTGCCGTTCCAGCCATGTCTATATCATGAGATATAAAATCTTTACCCAATGCACTAGAGGGAGATATAGGTCCCACCCATCTCATAATGATACCATTCTTATGTGTTCCACAAAATCATAAACCATACATCATAACATAACCCATGTAATAAAAATGGGATTCTTAAACATCGTGACATCATAAAACAATTCATATAAGATAAAGGAATTCATAAAAATAATTCCATCACAACATAATCAAATAAATGTAATAATAGGGATAGAATCATAACCCTATATTATCTTATATGGAAAGTAATTTTTATAAAACACTTGAACTCCATTCTTGAGGATAATATCCTTTCTACTTCAAACACACATTTCCTTTCTTAACATGTCATACAATTCTAAATTAAAATAAGTTGATTAATAATAAACTTGAAAACTTGTAAAGGAATATTCTTGTAAATAATTTTTTAAAAATCCATTCATGTCGTATAAGTTAAAAAATCATTCTTCTCGTACTTTTGTCAGAAAAGTCAAAAAGTACCTCGTACGAAAAACGACAAAAGATTCCTTTCATATCTTTTACTAAAAACTCACCGAAGGGTAAAATTGGATTTCAAAAATTGCAGGTGGATTGAAATAATATTACATATTGAGGAAACATGGATGTGGATGATAAAATACACCCCACTAAATTCCAAAGTATAAACAATATCGGATAAAAAAGAGATTGTGATATTTCCCTTACCTTAGGTCTGATTTGCTTTGTAATTGTCCGAACCTCCTGTATAATGATTTAAATAATTTCATTGACTTATTCCAGAATCATAATATTTGTTATAATATCATATATGGCTATATTCTTAGCTACTAATTGGTAATATTTCATTGCTACTTGTTATTCTGGTGTTTATTACCTTTTGTTCTTATGTGTGTTTTGTTGAATAAATTCTTATTCTTCTCTTTAGGTTATAGATACGTCATTTACAGAATGGAATTAGTGTAATATAAATCATATTAATTCATTCAATTCATTTATATAATCATTATGCAATGATGATCATGTAGAACGAGTTGCATCACATCGTGGAGACGGTATTCCGTACGTACACATGAGTGATGATATCATTCCCATGATCGTGGGACTGTATTGGAGTGTATGTATACTATTTCAGAATCAATATCACTTTACAATAATCATATATAGTTATTATTTCCACCATTATACCCATCCAAGTAAGGTGGTGGTGGAAAATAGATTACACCACGGTGTGGAGACGGTATTCCGTACGTACGCACGCGCGATGATTTCATTTTCCGTAGGATGGATAGATGGTGAAATAGGGTTGTTTCATAATTATAATAAAATATCAGTATATGAGTGATACTGATGTTATTACTTCATAATGAAACAACTAAAGAAGAATAAGTAGAAGAAGAAATAATATTGAATGAATCGGTAACAGACATTGCCCCTTCTTTGAAGCGCCTATTTGAGACCTCCTCTTAGGGAACAAAAATTGGTCTTTGAAGAAGACCAGGACCTCTAGGAGGTTTCTAGGGATGTGGAGAAGGGAATTTGGTAGGGGTTGTCTGTGCATGAAGGATCAAAGTGGTGTGAGGAAGAGAGGGAGGAGGTTCCCTTTTATAAGGGAGGATAGGGGAACCTTTAGAAAAACAAAAAATATTATTTTATAATAAAGTCATATTCGGTTTTTAATAGCTCCAAATTGATTTATTTCTAAGCTAATGTGGGGATGGGTCGAAATCCTCTCATACAATAGAATTTAGACAAGTTTAGGTTTCTATTTTAACCTTATCATTTAGATTTAACTTTAAGATAAATAATTTTACTTTTGATGTGTCTTCTTGTTTTCTTACACTATAAGGTTAATAAACATACTATAACAAGAAAAATGAACCCCAAGTTGTTTATTATTAATATATATAACCTTATCTAAGTCATGTGGCCGAAACTTAGATTTTTAGGAATAAAATATCAATTAATAATATAATATTTGATTTAAAAACTATTTTATGTCAATTTTGACACTATTTGGTAATTGATTTTTTTGAAAATTATAAGAGAATTATTAGTACAAAAATAGTTACCTAAATCAATAATAACATGTCATATTAACATATAAAATTATTTTAATTCTTAATCGTCTCAAATTTCATTTAGTTTTTGTATTTATAACATCAATTATGTCAATATTTCATTAATAAGATAATTACTGTATCATCACTATCATAAATAAATAAAATTATTTAATATCTAAAAATTAAAAATAAAATATCATTATGTAGGTCATATTTTTATAATTCTAATGAATATTTATAGTCTAATTTATATTTTGTATAACCCTATATTAAAAATGATATAGTTATTAAACATTAATTTTAACTATTTTAACCCTTCTTTAAATAAATTAATATTAAATGTCCTAATCTAATCCAAGTGGGCCTAAATGGTCATATTTTATACCTAAGGTTGTTTTTTGTGTAATTTAACTTATCCAATAGAATTAGGACATGTTTTAGGGTAATAATAATATCATTTTTACCCTTAATAACCATATTTACTTTTAACCGTGGTAAATAAAAGTAAAAAGTTACTATTCACCAAAAATTATTTTCATCTCAGTGAACCAAATTTTACTTACTAACATCATCCGTGTCTCTCGGATTTTTGAAATTACACTCACAGAAGCGGTAAAATTAAGTTATATGTAAATTTGCAAATTCTCCTAGGAGGTGGGTAAAAGACGGTCAAAAGTTCAATAAAATTTTTATATATCTAAAATTATTATAAAATTACTCTGATGAATTAAATTGAAATTATATAGGTATTATGTTTCAATTTTGACCTAAAATAAATTTAAATAGAATAAATAATTATTTAACTAAAAATTCTGTTTTTAAATAGTAACTCAGTGTTTTCACTATTCATCAAAAATTGAATGGTTTCAGAAAAATACCAAAATTTCACCCTAGGCTAATTTCGATATTCCGAATCCAAAAATGTAGTCCATTTTGAAAGATGAAATTTAAAAAATTCAAAAAGTGGTTATTACTATTTACAATGGCTAGTTTTAATAATATTTTAATAGCATATCGTTGTTTAACGAAACTCGGTATTGCGTACAACACATGCTATCATGGAAGGTCGCGCTTGCGTGTAATGCAAGCCAAGTCAGGGATGCGTGTTGTGCAAGATCCTTTTGGTGTAGCGTAAAACACAAGACATTAATGAAATTAAAAATAATATTTTTCATAAAATCTTGGGGTGTAACACCTATGACCCCTTATTGAGTCACATGATCAGATACAACTAGATTAGGCTACATAATATGGTATTACATGATCCATATCCACTTTACTTCTTTCCATATTTATATAATTCACACCATATGTTTTATAATCATAGAATTTAAATTCATTAGGCACCATTGATAATGTCATACTATGTTTCAATCTCACCCCATTCATGCCACTACTTCATACCCAAGAATATCTCATGGATGTAGGATATGAATTTGGATCCCACCCCGTTATTACTTGAGTCGACTTGGGAGATGTTAACTGAGTATATAGTTCTACAACCTATAGATTTTTGGTCTCTTTATTTATTTATTTATTTTATCCTAACCCTGTTTTATGTGTATCCCTTTCTATATGTACTAACTTGTCTCTATAACATCATACATACATCCCTAGTTGGGTTTTATTGACAGTTTTTGGGTTTTCAATTTATTATTATATACCTGTAGTTCATTTAATTTATTTCTCCATAGTATCATCTACTAAACTAGAGGTTATAGTCTCCCCATTGTACCACCATTATATATTCATTGCTAATCGGCATCCTCTGGCGTATGCGGAGCTGGAGGCCATTTGGCTCTTTGGTTTACTTATTTAATATCGAATTGGGACAGGAACATCACAAATTGGTGTCCAATCCTACCTCTTCCCTTTGTCTTACTATTTGGGATAATAGATAGGAGATTTATAATTTGGTAGAACTAGGTTGATATCTCATGTCTACATGAACCTAAATAGAATTTTCCCACATATCTCGATTATGGAATTCTATTTAACCAGACTGAAATAAATTAAAGAAATTAAATATTATAAAATAGTCAATGAATTAACTATAATTGAAATATTTAAATGTATAAGGAATTGTATTTTTTTTATAAATCCAAGTGACTAACAATATATTTCAATTAAATGGTGTGGCAATTGAAACTTATAAGGTTTGTACCTCTATAACATGGGAATAAAAACCCGTATAACTGAATCCTTAAATTCTTGAATCTCATCTTGTAGTTTTATCTTTTCATAATTTGTATAGAGTAAACCCATTGAATGTGTATACTAAAAAATATTTAATTATGTTAATCAACTATTAATGGGTTACACTTAAATGGGATACTAATTGTAACTTATAGAGCATGTACCTCCATAACATGGGAATGAAAGCGTATATAATTGAACCCATGATGAAATGTAATGAACCCCATTGGTTGAAATTGACTTTAAATATTTTGGTAATTAACCCCATGGGGTATATGTATTAAATGGATTCAACTATTTAAAATATAAAAAAAATCTAAATTGTGTTTTCCCATATATATTCTTGGCGGTATCCTACGTAACCAGATCTTACGACTTCACTTGCTTGAGATAGATTTTCTAGAGCTACGCCACTCTATTTATATAAATAACTAGTTTATGACTAAATAATTATCTTTTTACCAACCTATTTATAATAAAATATTTTTGTGTTGTGTCCTAATAATCATCCCTAATTCTTATAATAAATGTGAATTGATGAAATGGATTAAATAACACCATACAGACATGTGGTTATAAAAAAAATTAGTTTGGGGGGTTAGTTTTATAATTTCATTATGATATTACTTGTATGAGAACAGTGATATTTCCCATGAGTCTTATAGTAACCCTTTATTTTGTGTTGGACATAGAGGTTAAGTGAGAGAGTCTAGTGAACTTTTTTGTGTGACCCTAGTTTTAGTGTCGAGGGTATGTTTTAAGTGAGGGGTTAACCCAATTTTTCTAGTGTCCTTAGATATGAGAAGCATTAGTGGATGCTTTATTTAAGTTTTTAGGCAAGATAAGTGTCCCTAGTATATTATTTATCCTTGTATAGATCTCTTATGTTGTGAAATGATGCTATAGGTAGGTGAGAGGTCATGTGAAAAGTGAAACTACTGAGTGTTGTGATCATATTTGATGCTTGAGTTTAATGTGAAGAAAAATCCAGGGGCATGGTTGTCCTTTTAGTTAGTCATGTGAGCTTAATTTTTATGATGTATGACTCATGAAGTCATCATCCTGGTTAATTAGTTGTGTAGGATAAATCAAAACTGGGGTTTGAATTTTTTGATTAAGCTAGCGTATACCAAGAATGTGTGGTATCATTGGGTTTGTAAAACATATAAAATAAGTTAATCCATTGTTATAATGTAATATCGAGTTAGTAAAAATTTCCATACATGGTTCCCAATTAATTAAGAATTAATGGGTGATACATGAGTAGTTATTTAGAAATATTTAAATTCTTAGCTAAATTTGATCAATGCAATCACAAACAGCACCTCGGTATGTTTTTCTTCATGACTACTTTTTAAAGGGTCATTGAGTCTTAGAAGGTCGGATTAATGGGTAACACTTTGAGTGAGGTGACTTGGGTATTAAGAGTTTTTCTATGAGTGATGTAGCCTTGAGATATTTGTATAAAACTGAATTATATTGGGGATAGTGATGTCCATGTAAATGGATTAGGTTCTATAGCACCACTGATACGAATTATATTTTAGCCATTAGTTTTGATTCTATTGACTTATGTGATCATGGATTAAGAAGAGAACTATGCATGCAATAATTAATGTATCTATTCTAGTTATTCTTACAAGTGTCTCGAAAAAACCATGTGGTGAGATGTGCACCACTAGCTTTTCAATCAAGGAATGTTCATCATGAATGAGGTTCTAGTGTTTTGCATGGTTGGATTGTCGTGATTTCACTTGGTATTAGTGTGTCGAGACATGTCAAAAAACTATATTTGGTGGTGGAAAAAGTGTGTTCCATGAGAATAAGATTTTCGTTTTCAGTAAAATGATGACTATGAAACTTCTATAGTGGAGAGTGACCATGCTGTCATAAAACGTCAAATTGATTATGTGTTTAAGGTTGATTTATAGTCTAGGGAAGACCCTAGGCCATCTCTCAAGGATAGTTGATAGTTTTTGAGTATGAATTTTTAAAATGAATTACTAAAATAGGGGGTGGTTTTGAAAACAGATTTTAAGTAAATTACTTAATTAAAGAGTTAAATGGTTGACAAATAAAGGTGGTGTATTTATAATTATGAGAGAATAAAATCATTTCATGTTCCCTACACATCTTGTATAGTACATTGTTCTGAAAATTTAACATGGTATTGTTTAATTCTTTGGTTGAAGGTTGTCAAGATCTTGACTCCCCTCTTTCCTCTTCAAATAATGCTTAAAGAACGACCTCTTGACACAACAATAATATTGCCAAGATTTGGTTTTCAAACATAGAATAAAAGGTCTAAAATTCATACATAAATCTTATGTATGTGTGAGATAAATAGGACTATTGTGTTGTCCCATTGGAACAACCTAATATTCCCATTTGAAATCCCAACTCAATCGGTGTTGCAATAAAAAAGTGTTCCGCTTAATTATATCAATGGAAATGTAATCAGGGGAGAAACATGCCAATACCAAAAATAAGTGAAATATTAAACACACAAATTATAAAAAACTTGTAGAATAATATGTTCTGGAACTCCCTCCCATGTTTGTGTATCTCCCTCGAAATGATCATCCACCGTTTAGCTCACCATCAAGAGGAAGAGGAGGCTTGGGTGGAACTCCTTCATGATTTTTGATACCCCTATGAGGATAGAGGCCTCCAGAACTTATAGGATGATGAAGAGAATTATATAGGGATCCAAAATGGAAGATATTATCTCTTAGTTTGATCTTTCAAATGGGGATCCCAAGGTGTCATTTTATATGAAAATGGGAAGCTGGGTTTGAGCACACAAATTTCATAAAACCACTGTCACCTGAGTTTGGACCTCCAGACAAACATATCTAGATTTTAAGAAAACAGTAAAGTTGTATCCCCACCACTTTTATATCTTCACCAAATTTTTGGCACAATTTGGAGAACTAGATCCCGAGATATAGACAGATCACACCACACCACCTTTGACTTCATGCAGATTTGGTGTGCTGAACAGATCAAATAAGTTGGGCCACCAGATGGACGAATGTGTCTTGGGTTCCTTCATATGAAAAGTAAAAAAATGGATTTTTGACCGTGCCACAAAATTTAATCCCATTTAGACTCACGGTTTAGGAGACATGCGCAGATGAGCCCATTGGTGTTCATGGATCTTGCACAGCTTGGACCATTTTTCTTGGACATTGTCATGGGTCCTCCAAATCACCTCCTCCTATAATGGAATCATCAAAACAAGTAACATTTCCCTTTTATTAGTGAAAGACACCAAATAAATGATTCAATCATGGAATTCAAATAATTATTATTTTTTGAATTTACAATACAAATTCAGTTTAATAAAATGGTGTAAGGGTGAAAATGACACAGTGAATAGTGGTATGATCACACCACCACAGCTAAAAATTTTCACTCCTAGGAAAATTCCTATTTCCAAAGATTGTGAATGTAAATAATTACAACTTAATAAATATTTAACATTAAATGAAAATTAATTCTTGATAAAAATGTGATCAAAGCAAAAATTATACTGAGGAGTAATTCTCAGTGATTGTTGAAAAAGATGTCTCAAAAATTGTATCCAAATGAAATTCCAAGAGATGCATGATACCAATTAAAGAAAATAATTCAAAATTTAATCATGTAACTAATTCTCCACGTGTGTTTGTGACAACTATTTCATGCTATTATTTCCAATTTTTATCGAGTAAATATAATTTATTTTAATAATTTTCTATTTAGAAGTTCCTTTCCACTGAACGTTCCCCACATCTTTTGCAATAAAATTTCATGACACAATAACTTATGCATTACAAAAAGTAAAAACATAATCTCCCAACTAAGATATCACCATATTTTGTACATTTCATCACTCCCCTTATTTATTATTATTATTTTGAAAGTTTCACTTGGAACAAATCTCACACTCTTCTCTGAACCCATGTTTCATCTCCTCACGACACTAATTGTAATAGTTATAACAAGATAAAAGGTCTAGGAATGGTGGTTTTTTAGAAACCCAATATAAAACCCATTTATTTTGTTTTTTAGGGCATACAATAGTCGGATATCAGATACACACACATAGGTCAATCTGGTACAGTAATGAAATAGATCGGATAAGGAATGAATGTATGGAAACATAATTTTGGACAGTAGATAAAATCAACCTAACATATATTTAGCTTCCATTAAATAAAAAAAATTTGAGACATCATGGTTGAGTGAAAAAAACAAGTAGAGAGATTAAGTGACACAATTTTCTCTTAAACTATTCACTAAAAAGGTCACCATTTGTCTCAAAGGTTTCAAAATGATACAAAAATTTATATCATCGACAAAAAAAAATAAATTCACTAAAAATCACTCCTTGATTTTAAATTCATACATATAATATTTCTCACCTTCATTATGGTATTTTTACTTTCCCCCCTTGCTGGTCACCGAATCATGGAACTTTAAAATTTTAGACGGGGAAAAATGAAAATACCATAAAGAAGGAAAAAAAGAGAAGAAAGGAGAAAGACAATGACAATATTAATGAACCTAGAAAAATGGGGAAAAGTGAAAATACCGTAAAGAAGGTGAAAAAAAGAATAAATAAAAAAATTAGAAGAAAACTCCTTACTATCCCAGGAATGTACCCATCCCCCACACCTATAATATGCAGTTTCCTCAGTGTAATAATTGAGAATGTGAGATGGAAGGATAAAAACTGGTGTGTTTCACTAGTATGTTTCTTCTAGAACATGGAGTTTCTCTATTTAGAACTCTGGAACGGTGTTGTGGAAGTGCTTTAGATGATTCCCATTGACAGTGAAGTTTTTCTTGGTTTCTTAATTTTGAACCTGAACAACAATAAATAGAGATATATTAATAACAGTTTATGTGCCAAACCAGCGGGAACGAAGCATACCTAGATGAAATTAAGACTTGAATTAAAAAGGCCAACCTTCTTCCCAATGTGGAACTGACAATGATGTGTAAGACAGTCGTGGGCAGCCTTACTTCGCTCCTTATAAATTTTGGAGTTTTCATATGTGTATATTCTCATTTACTCCAACTCCTGAATCTACAGCTTCCTTTGAGAACCTACATGACAAAGATTAGAATTTCATTTTTTGAGGGCCCAGTAGGCATGGTGCTCAATCTCAACAAGCAGGTGAGAACTGTTTCTAAACACAAGCCGATAGGGTGACATTACAATGGGAGTTTTGAAAGCAGTACGGTATGCCCATAATGAATCATCAAGTCAAATACTCCAATATTTTCTATTTGATTGAATGATTTTTTCACGAATCTATTTTACGTCTCAATTTGACACCTCAGCTTGACCATTGGTCTATGGGTGATATTTAGTAGAAACTCTATGATAGACCCCATACCGAAAAAAAGATATTGCATTGCTCGGTTGTAGAAATGAGAACCCTGGTCACTAATGATGAACCTAGGTAATCCAAACCTACAAAAGATCTGAGTTCTAAAAATTCCACAACTGTTTTGGAATAGTCTGTCCTTGTGGCTCGAGCCTCTACCCATTTTTACATGTAATCAACTACCAGAAAAATGTACATGTTTCCAAAGGAATTGAGAAATGGACCAATAAAGTCAGTGCCCCAAACATCAAAAATGTCATGATAGAGCAATAGTTGTTGTGGAATTTCATTTCTTTTAGAGAAATTCCCCAATATTTGACAATGAGGATAGGATTTGAAAAAATCATGGGTATCATGAAAAAGTGTTGTCCAAAAGAGACCATAATCAAGGACCTTGCGAGAAGTTCGTTGGATACCAAATTGGCCCCCACAAGAAAGAGTGTGACAGAATATAAGGATAGACTAGAACTCGCTATCGGGAACACAACACCTAAGGACATGATCACTACATGTGCACCAGAGGTTGGTGTCATCCCAAATGTACCAACAAGGATCATGTTTTAGATGACTGTTTTGGTTTTTATTGAAATCAGCAGGAATGAAATATGATACCAGATAATTTACAATTTCATCATACCAAGGAATAACTTCTCGAACTCGGTACAATTGCTCATCAGGAAACATGTCATTAATTGGAATACAGGGGGATGAGTTAATTTCGAAGGATGTGTGGATTCTACTGATATGGTCATCCACCACATTCTTTGCTCCTTTTTTATCTCTAATTTATAGATTAACTTTATGAAGGAGGAGCATCCAGCGAATGAGACATGACTAGGCTTCTCGTTTCTTAAAGAGATACTGGAGGGCTACATAATCTGATAAAAAAATGACTTTGGACCCCAAAAGGTATGACCTGAATTTGTCCAAGGAAAATACAATGGAAAATAATTATTTTTTAGTTGTGGTGTAGTTTTCTTGTGTGGGGTCCAAAGTATGTGAGGCATAGGCAATGACATGTAGAGCTCGATCGATCATTTGTGACAAGACTACCCCAACTGCATAGTTAGAGGCATCACACATGAGCTCAAACGGTAAATCCCACTGAGGTGGTTGGATTACCGGGGGTGACATGAGACTCAATTTTAAATTATTAAAAGATTCCTCACATTCTTTATCAAAAACAAATTAATGTTCTTTTTTGGAGTAATCAGTAGAGGGGGAGTGAAATTTTACTAAAGTCGCGAATGAAACGACGGTAAAATCCTGCATGACCTAATAAATACCGCACATCTTATAAATTTTTGGGGAATGGTAGGGATGAAATAGAATCCACTTTTGATTTATCTAATTGTATACCATACCTAGAAAATACATTTCTTAAAACTATACCTTGTCGCATTATGAAATGACATTTCTCATAATTTAATACAAAATTCTATTCAATACAGCGATGTAGGACTGAACCAAAACTACTCAAACATTCATCAAAATAGGAGCCATAAATATTGAAATCATCCCTGAATACTTTCGTGCAATTATCTAGGTAATCCGAAAAAAATACTAACCATGCATCATTGGAAAGTACCTGGAGCATTGGACAGACCAAATTGCATCCTTCTATAGGAAAATGTTCCATAAGGGAAAGTGAAGGTTGTATTTTCCTGATCCTTGGTGTAAATATGGATATAAATTAATCCAGAGTACCCATCAAGGAAAAATTAGTGGGACATACCTTCTAGCCTCTCTATCATTTGGTCAATGAATGGAAAAGTGAAATGGTACTTCCAAGTGTGTTAGTTTAGTCTGCGATAAGCTATATAGACACACAAACTATTCTGCACACGAGTAGGAACCAATTCATTGTATTCATTTTTTATTACTTTAAGGCCAGTCTTTTTAGGAAATACTTGAATGGGACTGGTCAATTGGATATCCAAGATGGGGTAAATGATTTCAACAACCAATAATTTCGTTACCTCATCTTTCACAACATTTAGGAGGTTTGGGTTCAGTTGACATTATGGCTGCCTCACTGGTTTATCATCATCATTTAAACAAAATATAATGTGTATAAATTGATGGGATAATAATATAAATGTCAACAATTATCCATCTCAAATTTTTTTTATACTCCCTCAAAAGATCAAGCAGTAACAATTCTTTCCCATGAGGGAGTGAAATAGAAATGATGATGGGAAACTTGTTTCCATTCTCAAGATATGAATATTTTAAATCTTGAGGCAATTTTTTCAATGTTTTAGGTGGATTTTGGATTGATGGGTGTGTGTGTGAATGTGAGAGTTCATGGATCTCATCTAACTACTCATTGGTATCATCCCCAATAGAGGAATGATCTTTTACAAGCTTACTAGTATCATCGATGTTTATTTGATCCTCAGTGTTCAAGAAATCATTAATCAATGAACATTCATGACACTTTTCTATACCACTACAACAATCAATTCATGAATCATTTCCTAGAATTTTTATCAATGAAGAAATCTCAGAAAGGGGATCATAGGAATGAAAAAACGTTTTTTTAAGTGAAGGGAGTACATATATAGAATTAACAGAGAGAGAGGAATGTTCTTATGAGGGGTGATTCCTGGAATCAAGGATACTGGAGTGGACAATTTCACCACCAAACTCCATAGATAATTTACCAGTGTAGACATTAATTATGGTTTTGGAAGTTTTCAAGAAGGGTCTCCCCAATTTAATCGGGGCATGTCCATTCATCCTATCATCCTCCATTTTAAGCACATAAAAGTCAGCAGGAAAAATTATATTTTGAACCCTCACAAGAACATCCTCAAACACACCAGAGGGGTGTGCAGTACTCCGGTTATCCAGTGGAACAATAATTCCGGTGGGCTTCATTTTCCCATCCTATAATGTAGAGTAAATAGAGTGAAGCATCACATTTATAGAAGCGCCTAAATAAATCATAGCATTAGAAAAAGAATAATCCCCTATAGTGCATGAAATTGAGAATGTTCTGGGATCATTTCACTTGGTGGGAAGTGATGGATCTACCAATGCTAAAACATTACTCCCAGTGTTAAATTTTTCATCACTTCAAAGTCACCTTCGGTGTGTACAAATCTTCTTTAGAAACATGACGTACCATGGAATTTTCTTCACAGCATCATTCAATGGGATGTTAACCTACACTTTCTTGAAAAAATTCCAATATTTCCATATCAAGATCAGTTTCGTTTTGTTTTATTACATGGGTGGTCCTTTGAGGAAATGGAAGGGGAATTGTTGGGCTAGGTGACTCATCAATGTACACACTCTTTCTTTTGGAAGGGCTTCTCTCAGGACATGGTTCATCAACATTTGGAACATTTATAATGGATGGGATGGAGGTTTCCTCAGGGGGGATGACTCTAATTAAGGATTCATTTTACTTTTTAGTTGTTTTCCACACCTAAGGATGATGGAAATAACATTTCCTTTATCACTAGGTTTAACTACTGGTTGATATGGAAGATTACCTAATCTGTGACTTTGAATTTCACCCACAGAGTTAGCTAGTTGGCCTAATTGGGTTTTGAGGTCTTGTATAGCTAGCTGAGTGGTTTGTTGGAATTTGATATTGTTGGAAGCCATTTTTTCATCATATCTTCTAGGCTAGGCTTGGGTTTTGGAGGGGTTTTTGGAAAGTCCTTTGGGTTGGTTGAGGGTTTCTGGGTGGTGGTGGTTGATGACTATTCTACCCTAGTTGGGTCTGTTGTTGTTGAGGTCGGTTTGAATAGCCTCGTTCTTATAATATTGGTTCTCCTTCCAACCAGGGTTGGATTCATAGTATGTTTCTTTCCTAAAGGGTTGGATATAGGGGCAGCCTAGAAATTTGGCCTCACAATTCTCAGATGTTTCCCTCAATTAAGGACATTGGTCAGAGTAGTGGGTGTCAGAAGAACATGTACCAAAATGGATGGGAGGAGGATATTTTTATTTCACTTGGGAAAGATCATGTTGTCGAAGAAGGACACTTACCTCTTCGAACTTTGTGTCCACCTTATTCTCAAATTTAGTACATTTCACGTCGTGGACACCTTGAATTGGTACATTGGACCTTGAACCAAATTGTTTTTTATTTTGAGTCATTTTCTCAATCATGGTTCTTGCAGCAATTGGAGTCTTATCAACTAGCACACCACTTGTTGCAGAATCCATCATATTTCAATCAATAGGGATTAAAGCTTCATAAAAATATTGAATTAAAAGTTTATAACTTTTATGGTGGTGTGGGAAACTTGAACACAACCTTTTAAAGAATTCCCTATATTAATGTAATGTTTCCCCTTGATATTGTCTTATCACAAAAATTTCTTTAATTATTGTTGTATTTCGAGATGCTAAGAGATATTTCTCAAGAAAAAGGAATTTCATGTCCGCCCAGCCTCTTATTAGTGAATAAACATAATATAAGAAAACGTTTGTTGTGTCTTATAATGAAAAAGGAAATGCCCTTAACATTACTTGTTCTTCATCCACATTTTCATGTTTTAATGTAGAACACACAATGTGAAATTATTTTAAATTTTAGTGTGAATCCTTTCCAAGAAGTCCATGGAATCTTGGTAAGTGATGAACTAAACCAGATTTTAGTTCCAAATTGGGTGCCTCCTCTTGTAATTGAATATAGTTGGGTTGTATATCAACATCAGGAAAGTTTAGTTCATTTAGTGTTAGATTATTTTATTCTATTTCATTCACATTAATTTTAGTTTTAATGTGGGTTTCCAAAGAAGAAGAAGAAGGATCAAGATGAGTGTTGATGTTTTTTCCATCCCCCTTCAAAGGTTCCTCTTGTGTATCTCAGGGTCACTGATGTAGGATCCTCTCCAGTTTGGGTTCTCAAGCATGTAATTCTCCTAGAGTAGAATGCGTTACACACAGAACCTACACAAGAAATAAATTATAACAAAAAAATAAATGTAAAGGTAGAAGATAAAACAAACAAACATTCACAAAATTTACAATGAAAATTATCAAAAACATGCACTAAAAACAACACACTCCCCGGTAATGGAGCCAAAATTTGACCACACTGTCATGACGCGTCAAATTGATTATTTTTTTAGGTTGATATATAGTATAGGACAGAACCTAGGTCTTCTCTTAAAGAGCATTGATAGGTTTTGAGTAGGTATTTTTAATTAGAATTACTAAAAGTGTGGAGTGGTTTTGAAAACAGATTTAGCTAAACTACTTAATAAAAGAGTTAATTAGTTGATAAATAAAGGTGTTGTATTAGTAATTATGAGTGATTAAGATCATTTCATGTTCATTGCACATCTTTTACAGTTTATTGTGTTTGAAAATTTAACATGGGTTTGTTTAATTCTTTGGTTGAAGGTTGTCAAGATCTTGACTCCCCTCTTGCCTCTTCAAATGATGCATAAAGAACCACCTCTTGACACAAAAATCATATTGCCATAATTTGGTTGACAAACAGCAAATAAAATGTCTAATAAATCATAATTTATTCTTACGTATGTGTGAGATAAATAGGATTATTGTCTTGTCCAATCATAACAACCCAATATTCCCTCTTGATATCCCAACCCAATCGGTGTTGAAATAAAAAAGTGTTCCACTTAATTATATAAAATGAAATGTAATCAGGGGATAAGAATGTCAAGATACAAAATAAGTGAAATATTCAAAACAAAAATTATACAAAACTAGTAAAATAACATGTGATGGAACTCCCTCCCAAGTTTATATAGCTCCCTCGAAATGATCGTCCACTGTTTAGCTCGCCATCGAGAGGAGGAGGAGGCTCAGGTGGAACTCATTCTTCAACCTTGTCCCCCCTATGAGGATGAGGTCCTCTATAACTTCTAAGATGATGAAGAGACTTATATAGGACACAAAATGGCAGAGCATATATCTTGGTTCTAACTTCCATATGGGGATCCCAAGGTTCCATTTTATAGGAAAATGGGAAGGTGGTTTTGAGCACACAGATTGCATAAAACCACTTATCACATGATTTTGGACATCTTGAAATCCTTATATCACTTTTAATAAAATACCAATGTTGTATCCCCAGCTCTTGTATGTCTCCACCAAACTTTTGGAACAATTTGGTCACCTATTTCCTGACATATGGACAGATCACAACGCACCACTTTTGACTTCATACTGATTCAGTGTACTGGACAAATCAGGTGAGTTCGGCCACCAGATGGCCAAATGAGTATTGGGTTCCTTCATATTAAATGTAGAAAATAAAATTTGGATCATCCCACAAAATTGCATCCCATTTGGATGCATGGTTCAGGAGATGTTCACGGATGAGTCCACCGGTGTGCATTGATCTTGCGCAGTTTGGCCCATTTTTCTTAGAAATCATCACAGGTCCCCCAAATCACCTCCTCCTATAGTGGAATCATAAAAAAAAGTAACATTTCCCTTTTTTTAAGAGGAAAAAAAAATAAATGATTCATACATGGAATTCAATTTTTTATTATTTTTGGAATTTACAATACAAATTCTGTTTAATACAATGGTGTAAGGGTGAAAATGACACAGTGAATCGTGGTACGATCGCAATGCCACAGAAAAAAAATTTCACTCCTGGGAAAAGTCATATTTCCAGAAATTATTCTTGTATATATTGTCAACTTCATAAAGATTTAACATTCAATTAACAATAATTGATGATATAAAGGTGATCAAAGTGAAAATTATACCGAGGAGTAATTCTCAACGATCATAGAAAAAGATAGCTCAAAAATTGTATCCAAATTAAATTCCAAGAGATACATGATACCAATAAAAGAAAATAATTCAAAAGATAACCATGTCACTAATTCTCCACATGTGTGTGTGACAACTATTTAAAGCTATTATTTCCACTTTTTATCGAGTAATTTGAGTTATTTTATTAATTTTATATTTACAAGATCCTTTCCACTGAATGTTCCCCACATTATTTGCAATAAAATTTCAAGACCCACTCACACAAGCATTCCCAAAAGTCAAACCATAAGGTCCGGAACTAGATATTCTCATATGTTTTACATTTCATCACTCCCCTCATTTATTATATTTTTTTTTCAAAAGTTTCACTTGGAACAAATCTCACACTCTTCTCCCAACCCACATTTGATCTCCGCATGACACTAATGTTAATAGTTATAACAAGATAAAAAGATCGGGGAAGGGTGATTTTTGACCTGAAAAACATACAACTGATTTTTTTGTTTTTTTTTTTGTTTTTTAGGGCATACAATAGTCGGATAACAGGTTCACACACATTGGTCAATCTGGTATAGTAATGAAATAGATCAGATAAGCAATGAATATATGGAAAAATGATTTTGGAAAGTAGAGAAAAATCATCCTAAATATATTTACCTACCATTAATTAATAAATCTTTCACACATCATGGTTGGGTGAAAAAAAACATGTAGAGAGATTAAGTGACACAATTTTTCCATAAACTATTCACTAAAAAGGGAACCATTTTTCAAAAATGTTTAAAAATGATACAAGCATTTATATTATCAACAAAGAAAACAAACTCACTAAAAATCACCCCCAAATGTTAAATTCATACAGATACTCTTTTTCACGTTCGTTGTGGTACTTTTACTTTCCCCCCTTGATGGTCACCGAATGAGGGAAATTTGAAATTTTTAATGTGGAAAAATGAAAATACCATAAGGAAGGAAAAAAAGAGAAGAAAGGAGAAAGACAATATAAATCCTAGTAAACCTAAAAATATGGGGAAAAGTGGAAATACCATAAGGAAGGTGTAAATGATAAGAAATAAAAATAGATGATGAAAATTACTAACTATCCCAGGAATGTTCACATCCCCCACACCTAGAATGTGCATTGTCCTCACTGTAATAATTATGAATGTGAGAAGGAAGGATAAAACAGGGTGTGTTTCATTGTTATGTTGCTTCTTCGACATGGAGTTCCTCTATCTAGAAATCTGGAAGGGCTTTGTGGAAGTACTTTAGCCACTACCCATTCATAGTAAAGGTTTTCTTGGTTTCCTCATTTTGAACCTGAACAACACCAAATGGAGATACATTAATAATAGTGTAAGGGCCAAACCAGTGGGAATGAAGCTTACCTGGATGAAACTTAAGCCTTACATTATAATGTCAGACATTGTGCCCAATGTGGAACAGACGATGTATTATAATATGGATAGAGGAATCCTTGGTTCACTCCTTATAAATTCTGAGGTTTTCATATGTGCCTCTTCTCATTTCCTCCAAATCCTAAATCTACAACATCCTTTGAGCACCTACATGATAAATATTAGAGTTTCATTATTTGAAGGCCTAGTAGGCCCCATGATCAATTTCAACAGGCAGGAGAAAAATCTTTCCAAACACAAGCCAATAGGGTGACATTCCAACAGGAGTTTTGAATGCAGTACAGTATGACCATAATAAATCATATAGTCAAAGACTCTAATATTTTCTATTGGGTTGAACAATTTTTTTGAGAATCTATTTTACCTCTCTATTTGACACCTCATATAGACCATTGGTCTGTGGGTGATATGTAGTAGATACTCTATGACTGACCCCATACCGACACAAAAGTGATTGCATTGTTCTGTTGCAGAAATGAAAACCCTGGTTACTAATGATGAGCCTAGGTAATCCAAACCTACATATGATATGAGTTCTCTAAAATTTGAAAACTGTTTTAGAATCATCTATCCTTGTGGATCGATCCTCTACCCATTTTGACACATAATCAACTGTCAGAATAATGTACAAAATGCCAAAGGAATTGGAAAATGGACTCATAAAGTCAATGCCCCAAAAATAAAAAAATGTCCTGAATGAGAAATGGTTGATGTGGAATTTCATTTATTTTAGAGACATTCCCCTTTCTTTGAGAATGAGGATAGGATTTGAAAAAATCATGGGAATCCCTAAAAAGTGTTTTCTAAAAGAGACCAGAATCAAGGACCTTGTGAGTAGTCCGTTGGGGACCAAAGTGTCCCCAATAAGCAAGAGTGTGACAAATTCTAAGGATATAATGAAGATCTCTATCAGGAACACACAACACATAAGGACTTGATCAGTACATATGTTCCAGAGGTAGGGGTCATCCCAAATGTACCAATGAGACTCACATTTTAGAAAACAGTCTTGGTTTTTATTGAAATCAATAGGAATGCAAGATGATACCAAATAATTTAGAATTTCAGAATACCAAGGAATAACATATTGCAGTTGGTACAATTGCTCATTAGGAAACATGTCATTAATGGGAATAAAGGTGGATGAGTCAATTTCAGAGGATGAGAGGATCCTATTGATATGGTCATCCACCAAATTCAATGCTCATTTTTTATCCCTAATTTCTAGATTAAATTAATGAAGGAGAAACATTCAGCGAATGAGATGTGGAATGGATTCCGGTTTCTTAAGGAGATTCCAGAGGGCTGCATGGTATGAGAAAACAATGACTTTGGACCCCAAAACATATGACATGAATTTGTACAAGGAAAATAAAATGGAAAGGAATTATTTTTCAGTTGTGGTGTAGTTTTCTTGGGCAGGGTCCAAAGTACACGAGGCATAGGCAATGACATGTGGAGCTTGATCAATCCATTAAGACAAGACTGCCCCAACTGCATAGTTAGAGGCATCACACATGATCTCAAATAGCAAATTCCACCGACGTGGTTAGATTATCGGGGGTGACATGAGACTCTGTTTTATCTTATTAAAATCTTCTCCACATTCTTTATCAAAAATATTCCTTTTTGTTTTGGAGTAATAAGGAGAGGGGGAGTGAAATTTTACTAAAGTCACGAATGAAACGACGGTAAAATCCAGCATGACCTAGGAAAGACCACACATCCTGTACATTTTTGGGGAATAGTAGGAATGAAATGACACATAATTTTTCTTTATCTACTTGGATACCATCCCCAGAAATGACATGTCCCAAAACTAATCCTTGTCACACCATGAAATGGAATTTATCATAATTTAATACAAGATTCTTTTCAATACGATGACGTTGGGCTGAACCAAGACTACTCAAATATTCATCAACAGAAGATCCATAAATAGTGTAATAATCTATTAATACATCAATACAATTCTCCAGGTAATCTGAAAAAATACCAACCATGCATAGTTGGAAAGTACACAGAGCATTGCACTAACCAAATGGTATCCTTCTGTAGAAAAATGTGCCAAAGGGGCAAGTGAATGTTGTCTTTTCCCGATCCTTGGGGGGAATATGGATATGAAAGTATCCAAAATACCCACCAATGAAATAGTAGTGGGACTTACCCAGTAGCCTCTCTAGAATTTGGTCAATTAATGGCTTAGGGAAATGGCCCTTCCTAGTGTGTTGGTTTAGTCGACGATAGTCTATACAGACACACTAACTATTCTGCACATGAGTAGGAACCAATTCATTGTTTTCATTTTTGATTATTGTAAGGCCAGTATTTTTATGAACTACTTGACTGGGACTGACCCATTGGCTCTTAGAGATAGGGTAAATGATTCCAGCATCCAATAATTTTGTTAACTCATTTTTCACAACTTCTAGGTGGTTTGGGTTCAGTCGACGTTGTTAATGCCTCACTGGTTTTCCTCATCATATAATAAAATATGATGTGTAAAAATTTATGGGATTATACTAGTAATGTCAGAAAGTGTCTATCCCGAAGATTTTTATACTCCCTAATTTGTTCAAGTAGTCGCAATTCATGCTCAGGAGGGAGTGAACTAGCAATGATGACGAGAAGCTTGTTTCCAATCCCAAGATATGAATATTTTAAATCTTGAGGAAATTGATTCATTCCAATTTAGGTGGATTTTGGATTGATGGGAGTGTTTGTGAACGTTAGAGGTCACTGATCTCATCTAACTACTCCATGGTATCATCCTCAATAGAGAAATGAGCTTTTACAAGCTTAGAAGTATCATCGATAGTCATTTGATCCTCAATGTTCAAGAAATCATCAATCAATGAACATGAATGAAACTTTTCAAGACCACTACAATATTCAATTGATGAATCATTCCCTAGAATTTCTATCAGTGAAGAAAAATCATAAAGGGGATAATGGGAATGAAAAAATAAAATTTTAAGGGAAGGGAGTACATATATAGAATTAACAAAGAGAGAGAAATGTTCTTCAGAGGGGTTATTCATCGAATCAAGGATATTGAAGTGGACAATGTCACCACCAAACTCCAGATATAATGTACCATTGTGTAAATTAATTATGGTGTTTGTGGTTTTCATGAATGGTTTCCCAAATATAATCGGGTCATGTCCATTCATCATATCACCCTCCATTTTCCTCACATAAAATTCAGTAGGAAAAATTAAAATTTGAACCCTCATAAGAACATACTCTAACACAGCAGAGGGGTGTGCGGTACTCTAGTTAGCCAGTTGAACAATGATTCCAGTGGGCTTTAGTTCCCCGACCTACAGTGTAGAGTAAATATATTGAGGCATCACATTTATAGAATCACCTAAATCATGAAAAACATTAGAAAAATAATACACCCATATGGTGTACGAAATTGAGAATGTTCTATGATCATTGAACTTGGTGGGAATTGATGGCTCTATCATTGCTAAAACATCCCCCCCCCAATCTCACATTCTCATCACCTCAAAGTCACCTTTGGTGTATACACATCTCCTTTAGAAACGTAGCATACCATGGAATTTTCTTCATAGCATCAATAAATGGGATGTTAACCTGCACTTTAACGAAAATGTCCACTATTTTCTTATCAAGTTTAGTTTTCTTTTGTTTTCTTGGTTAGGTGGCCCTTTCAGGAAATGGAAGAGGAATGTTTAGGCTAGGTGACTCATCAATGTACACACTGCTTCCTTTGGAAGGGATTCTCTCAGAACAAGGTTCTTCAACATTTGTAACTTTTTTAATGGTTGGGATGGAGGTTTCCTGAGGGGGGATGACTCTAATGGATGATTCATTTTACTTTCTAGTTTTTTCCCACTCTTAAGGGTGATGACACTAACATTTCTTTTATCCCTAGGGTTAACTACTGGTGGAGAGGTAAGTTTACCTGATCTGTGACTTTGAATTTCATCCACTGAGTTAGCTAGTTGGCCTAATTGGGTTTTTAGGTCTTTTATAGATTCCTGAGTGGTTTATTGGAATTGGATATTTTTGGAAGCCATTTGTTTCATCACATCATCTAAGATAGGCTCGAGTTTTTTAGGGGTTTTTTTGGAAAGGCATTTGGGGTGGTTGAGGATTTCGGGGTGGTGGTGGTGGTTGACTACTCTTCCCTTGTTGGTTCCACTACTACAACTTGGCCTTTTATCAAGGCTAAAAAATGACATTAACAGTGCTAGAAAAGTGTTGTTAATGCCGGAGTAGATAGGGGGGGGGGTCCCCTTTATCAGTGATATGAAAAGAGCTGATAAATTCCACCTTTATCAGTGCTAAAAAAGGTGTTGATAAAGGGGGTCCTTTATCAGTGCCTTTTTTAGCGCTGAAAAAGGTGGGACATTATCAGCGCTATCTTGAGTGCTGATAATAAGACCCTTTATCAGCGCTCTTTTCACACTGTTAAAGGAATCCTTTATCAATGCTGAAAAAAGTGCTGATAAAGGCACCTTCCCCTGCACCTGCACAACCAGCACCTGCACATCTACACACTTGCACAAAATTGTAGCACCTGCACATCTTCACACCTGCATGCAATATCACCTTCACATGAACCAAGAACTGACAGATGACACAACACAACCAATATTTTGACAAACAATGTTTTATACATTTACCTAACATCATGAATACAAAAAACACATAGTGATATATACATTTCAAACAATTTTTTACATGGTTACAATTACTATTATCCAACAACATTTATAAAAATTAATGTTTCATCCTTTGATATCTATGATCCCCTCTCAAAATTTATCGTCCATGGTATTTGTTACTGAAAAAAGCATCTGAACTCAAGGAAAAAATTCACCTATAAAAGAAAAAAATTATGTTAGTAATATGATAATGAAAGAAATTAAAACATTAATATGAAAGAATACATTAATATGTAAATGGGAATCTAAAATATGGAAATGATAAACTCAAATTTTTTCATTCTAAAAACAATGAAAGGGAATATCGTAAAATCAATATGTTTTTGGATGATTTATCTCATTTAATAAATACTGATTCCTTATATAATGAAAAGATTTATCGGTCACACCATGCATCAGATTGATGTTAAGTTGATTCGTACAAGTCACAAATGACTCCTGGATCATTGTCCTAAAGTATCAAAACAATCTGAACGTGTTTGATCGGTTTTCAATATGTCACTTGTGTTGTTTTCTAAATTTAATGTCAATTTTAAACTCATATCAGACACTTTTAGCCATACCGGTCACATCGTTTGTCAGATTGATGTGCATTTGATTCGTAAACATCACAAATGACTCATGGATCATTGTCCTAAATTATCAAAACAATATGAACATGTTTTCCTAGTTTTCTGTATGTCACTTGTGTTGTTTTCTAAAGTTAATCTCAACTTCACACAGATATCAGACACTTTTATCCATACCAGTCACATTGTGCCTCAGATTGAGGTGAGGTTGACTCGTAAACATCCTAAATGACTCATGGATTGTTGTCATAATTTATCATTACAATACGAACAAGTTTGCTTGGTTTTCCGTATGTCACTTGTGTTGTTTTCTAATGTTAATGCCAATTTCAAACTGATATCAGACACTTTTAGCCATACCGGTCACACCGTGCATCAGATTGTGGTGCGATTGATTCGTACACATCACAAATGACTCATGGATATTTTTCATAAAGTATCAAAACAATCCAAATCAGTTTTCTCGGTTTTCTATATGACACTTGTGTTGTTTTATAAAGTTAATGTCAATTTCAAAATGATATCAGACACTTTTATCCATACTGGTCACAACATGCATTGGATTGAGGTGTAGTTGATTCGTACACGTCAAAAAAGACTCATGGATCATTTTACTAAAGTATAAAAACAATCTAAATGTGTTTTCCTAGTTTTACATATGTCACTTTTGTTATTTTCAAAAGTTAATGTCAATTTCAAATTGATATCAGACACTTTTAGCCATATCAGTCTCACCGTGTGTCAGATTCAGGTACGGTGGATTCATACATGTAAAAAATGTCTCATGGATCATTTTCCTAAAGTATCAAAACATTCCGAATGCATTTTCTTAGTTTTACATATGTCACTTTTGTTGTTTTCTAATGTTAATGACAATTTCAAACTGATATCTGACACTTTTTTCCATACTCGTCACACTGTGCATCAGATTGAGACGTGGTTGATGCATACATATCAAAAATGACCCATGGATCATTTTCCTAATGTATCGAAACAATAAGAACGTGTTTTCTTGGTTTTCCATAAACCAATAGTGTTGTTTTCTAAAATTAATGTCAATTTCAAACTTATATCAGACACTTTTAGCCATACTGGTCACACCGTGTGTCAGATTGAGGTGCAGTTGATTCTTACACATCAAAAATGACTCATGGATCATTTTCCTAAAGTACCAAAACAATCCGAATGCATTTTCTTGGTTTTTTGTATGTCACTTTTGTTTTTTTCTAAAGTTAATGTCAATTTCGAACTGATATCAGACACTTTTAGCCATACCTATCACACCATGAATCAGATTGAGGTGTGGTTGATTCGTACACATCAAAAATGAGTAATGGATCGTTTTCCTAATGTATCAAAACAATTAAAATGTGTTTTCTCAATTTTCTGTAGGTTACTTGTGTTGTTTTCTAAAGTTAATGTCATTTTTAAACTGATATCAGACACTTTTAACCATACTGGTCACACCGGGTGTCGGATTGAGGTGTGGTTGATTCTTGAACGTCAAAAATGACTCATCTATCATTTTCCTAAAGTATCAAAACAATCCGAATGCATTTTCTTCGTTTGGCATATATCAAATGTGTTGTTTTCTTAAAGTTAATGTCAATTTGAAACTGATATCAGACACTTTTAGCCATACCAGTCACATCGTGCATTTGATTAAGGTGCAGTTGATTCGTAAATGTCACAAATGACTCATGGATCATTTTCATAAAGTATCAAAACAATCTGAATGCATTTTCTCGATTTTCCATATGTCACTTATGTTAGTTTCTAAAGTTAATGTCAATTTCAAAATGATATCAGGCACTTTTAGTCATACCAGTCACACCATGTGTCAGATTGACGTTTAGTTGACTCATACACATCATAAATGACTCATGGATCATTTTCATAAAGTATAAAAACAATCCAAATGCATTTTATTGGTTTTCCATATGACACTTATGTTGTTTTCTAAAGTTAATGTCAATTTCAAACTAATATCAGACACTTTTAGCCATACCTATCAGCCCATGCATTAGATTGAGGTGAAGTTGATTTTCACACATCAAAAATGACTCATGGATAGTTATCTTAAATTATCAAAACAATCAGAACGTGTTTTCTCAGTTTTCTATATGTCACTTATGTTGTTTTCTAAAGTAATGTCAATTTCAAACGGATATCAGACACTTTTATCCATACCGGTCACACCGTGCATCGGATAGTGGTTTTGATGATTCGTACACATCACAATGACTTGTGTATCGTCGTACTAAAGTAAAAAAACAATACAAACACGTTTTTTGGGTTTTCCATATGACACTTGTGTTATTTTCTAAAGTTAATGTCAATTTCAAACTAATATCATCCACTTTTAGCCATATTGGTCACACCATGCATCTTATTGAGGTGTTGTTGATTCATATATGTCACAAATGTCTCATGGATCATTTTCCTAAACTATCAAAACAACCCAAACACGTTTTCATGGTTTTCTGTATGTCACTTTTGTTGTTTTCTAAAGTTAATGTCAATTTCAAAATGATATCAAACACTTTTAGACATTCCAGTCACACCATTCATCGGATTGAGGTGAGATTGATTCATACATGTCAAAAATGACTCATGGATCGTTTTCCTAAAGTATCAAAACAACCCGAATACGTTTTCTCAGTTTTCCATATGTCACTTGTGCTGTTTTCTAATGTTAATGTCAATTTCAAACAGATATCAGACACTTTTAGCCATACCAGTCACACCATGCATCGTATTGAGGTGTGGTTGATTCTTATATGTCAAAAATGACTCATGGATCATTTTCCTAATGTATCAAAACAATCCGAACAAGTTTTCTCAGTTTTCCTTATGTCACGTGTGTTGTTTCCTAAAGTTAATGTCATTTTGAAACTGATATCAGACACTTTTCTCCATACCGGTCACACCATGTGTCGGATTGAGGTGTGTCTAATTCTTACACATCAAAAATGACTCATGGATCATTTTCCTAAAATATCAAAATAACCCGAACACGTTTGCTTGGTTTTCTGTATGTCACATGTGTTTTTTCTAAAGTTAATGTCAATTTCAAACTGATATCAGATAGTTTTAGCCATACCAGTCACATCGTGTGTTGGATTGAGGTGTTATTGATTCATACCCATCAAAAATGACTCATGGATTGTTTTCCTAAAGTATCAAAACAATTTGAATGTGTTTTCTTGGTTGGTTGTATATCACTAGTGTTGTTTTCAAAAGTTAATGTCAATTTTAAACTGATATTAGACACTTTTAGCCATACCGGTCACACTATGCCTCGGATTGAAGTGAAGTTGATTTTTACACGTAAACAATGACTCATGGATCATTGTACTAAATTGTCAAAACAATCTGAATGCATTTTCTTGGTTTTTCGTATGTCACATGTGTTGTTTTCTAAAGTTAATGTCAATTTCAAAGTGATATCAGACACTTTTAGCCATACCAGTCGCACCATGCATCAGATTAAGGTGTGGTTTATTTTTAAATGTCAAAAATGACTCATGCATAGTTTTCCTAAATTATCAATACAATCTGAATGCATTTGAATAGTTTTCTGTATGCCACTTGTGTTGTTTTCTGAAGTTAATGTCAATTTCAAAATGATATCAGACACTTTTAGCCATACTGATCACACTGTGCGTCATATTGAGGTGTGGTTGATTCATACACATCAAAAATGACTAATGGATCATTTTACTGAAGTATAAAAACAATACGAATGCATTTTCTCAGTTTTCCATATGTCACTTGTCGTGTTTTCTAAAGTTAATGTCAATTTCATACTGATATCAGACACATTTAGCCATATCGGTAACACCGTGCATCAGATTGAGGTGTGGTTGATTCGTACATGTCAAAAATGACTCATGTTTCATTTTCCTAAAGTATCAAAACAATATGAATGTGTTTTCTTAGTTTTTCATATGTCACTTGTGTTGTTTTCTAAAGTTAATGTCAACTTCAAACTGATATCAGACACTTTTAGCCATACCGGTCACACCGTGGGTCAGATTAAGGTTTGGTTGATTCTAACATGTGACAAATGACTCATTGATCATTTTCATAAAGTATCAAAACAATACAAATGTGTTTGCTCTATTTATCGTATGCCACTTGTGTTGTTTTCTAAAGTAAATATCAATTTTAAATTGATATTAGAAATTTTTAGCCATATCGGTCACACCATTCTTCGGATTAAGGTATGGATGATTCGTACACATCAAAAATACCTCATGGATCATTGTTCTAAAGTATCAAAACAATCATAACGCATTTTCTCAGTTTGTCGTATGTCAGTAGTTCATAAGAGTCTTTCATTATGATATTCTTTACTAGAAACTCAAATCATTTGTAAAACCATTTTTCATTATCTAAGGATATGAAACATAAGAAAGGGTGATCATAGATGCTCAATAGGTGTAAAAAAAGAGATATCAATGATCATATAATGATAAAATAAGTAGTATGAATTCACCTTCATTGTCATATTTGTTTACATTCTTCCATCAGGTACACTTCCCATTCGTTTCTAAACGCATCTATATGATCTTGTGAATAGGAGTTTTTTAAGACAGTCATAGTAGTACTGAAATAATATAAATACACAAAGGATTAATAAATATTTTAAATGAACTTGTAATTATTTTCAAAAATACCTCTTCAAGGATTCTAGTTTGTTCATGAAATATGATCTCTTTCATAAATTTACATACATAATAACTACAGTCCTTTCCATTTGTTTGTTTTGGACACTGTAGAAACATCAAGAAAAATAAGTAATCTATTTTGATCTGTATTTGGATAGTGCAATATAATTATATATACCCTGATACTTGTCCATTTGTAGATCATGTGCACCTTGTCATCCTTATTCCCTAGATTTATTTCAGACTTTAGACGATATTCATACATCGCCCTATCATAACAGAATCCTCATTAAAAGATAATATAAATTATATAACAAGATATTTAGTTCTAAAATGTTGGATATAATGTATTACAAATTGACAATCTCCATCACGTGTGGTCGGTTTGTTGGATATCCATGAAGTCAATCCATAAAATAAATCTTTGGAGTATCCAAATGGACTGCAATGAGCATCCAATGCCGCCTAAAAACACAAAAAAGAGTAAGTAATGATAGAAAAGAAAATATAATTGACATGATTAAAATGTAGAGTTTTACCCCTGAAACGATGGTATTAAAAAAATCATGTCAGTCGTAATTTTTCATTGAAATTTTTGGAGAAGTTTTGACATTAATTTATCCTGAAAATCAGAATCTATTTCTTTTTGTTGTGAAGACATGGCGTTAGACTAATGAGTCCAAATTTGTATTCACAGGAAAATCCCTTCAATTGTTTTTCATATATACGCCTGTGAAAAACATGAAATGTATTTATCCATAATTATCAGAGTATATCATCTTCTGTAAAATCAAATCATGAAAACATACCTCATGTATACATTTATAATGGAGGCGCCTAGCCAGCGTATGTGATGATTTCAGCTACAACGTCCACACTAACAAAATCTAATGTTTCCTCTTCGTACATATCTTTTCCACAAACAATTGTGTGATTATGTTTTCCTTTCATTTTCTTATCCACATGAGAATGTAATGATATTAAATGTGGATATAGAACGGGCAGGGTGAAGGTTCCCTCAATAGATCATTTTGATCAGTTGGTTGGTCCTTTTGAGCAATTATTTTGTTTTACCCCCTTCCTTTTTTCCTTCTGTAATAAAATTCATCAGTTCAGCCCTTTTCTAATTAAATGTTAAAGGTTCTTCTTGAAAAATGAATTTGAAATGAATACCTCCTCTTTGAAATGTTTTTTTACAAGATTCGATGGCCATACAATGAATGATCCAATATCATTTTCCACCATATGAATGTCATGATTGTCATTTTTCACGGGTAGCTCTGTGCTCGGCTCATGAGTTACTTTAATCGACACTTTGACATGACCAGTTAGAAGTGGTCTGGAGTGTAGCATGTCATTATGCATATTGAACACCGTAGCCCTCACTACAAGGCGATGGGTGGGAGTGGACAGATATAAATCACAATCATTTTCACCATGTCGAATATCATTACAAGAAAGGTATCAGTGTCTATGTGATTCACATTTCATAGAAACAAATATTATAACATTGATTAGATCGGTTAAGACAGGTCATTAAGGGGAATGGCTCACCTTAAAGCTGGTGTGGGTGGGGCGGGTTGTTCTTGAGTTTTTTCTTCTCTTCGCCTCTCCCCAATCAAAGTTTCTAGAAATTCTCCCCGGCTTCGGAATTTTTATTCAAGGCTATCTAGTCTATCTCTAATCATTTTAATTTCTTTAGTTTTTTCCTCCCCTTGTTTTTTTCTAAAAATATGTCTGTGGTGTCACCCCAAAACCCACACCTCTGAGGCAACCATACTATTCTGGTTGTTTCAAGGCCACTGAAAGAATGTCAGCATCCGGTGCGGGTGTTGTTGATTCCGGTGACTATTTCAAATAGAAAATTTGGGAATATAAGTAGTCATCATTATGTAATAGTGATTTATCGTAAAACAAATTTATATTATGTCATACTTACACATGTTTCCCACACTATTTGTGTGTTTTCATCTACCCGTTTCCCCTCTTTGTTAACACGAGCCTCCTTCCATAGCACATGTCATGGGATGGAAGTGGCTTGACATTTTGTTTCATCAATCTGCATATAAACTGAGAAACATTGTTACAGTGTTGTTTTATGTCACATAAAAGTATTAAAGTACTTTTAAAATACGTACCAATTGTTTTTCAATTGAAGCGTACCCCAGCCATGCTTTACGATAGGGGTACGCTGGTTTTTTTGCTCGTTCTTTATTTTCAGCACTCAGTTGTTGTTTCATAAATAAAAAAACTGTTAATCAAAGTGATGAATACAATAAACGTTAAACAACGTGTTACCAAACACAATATACCTGAAAATTATGCTCCGCATGATGGTTGAAAAACGCATCCCACGCTCCATGGGATATCAAGTGTGTATAAAGAGGAGGTGCGTGTGGCATGATTTTCCCTTCAGTGTCTTTCAGATGAAATTTCGTTAAAATGGTGTGAAATCCTCTATGAACCCTTTCCTGCCAGTCTTTATACATATTCATTGTGCAAGACATCTATTATAAATGCACTCTTCAAGATATGATGTAGAGTTAGTCAATATTTTAGTATTTTATTTTATTTTATTTTAATAAATTAAATAAATGATATTGTAATGTTACTGTAATATCTTCCAACATTAATGTTTTCAGCCCGATAAAAACATGGTCCCTGACTCTATATCAATCGGCACGCGTTGCCAAGTGATGATTTCAATGTAGCTATTAAACATGGCTTTGTTGGGGTGTACATGATGGCCTCGCTTATTCCATCCCACCTCATATTTGATGCCCTTTTCTTTTTCCTTAATGATTTTGGAAAAAAATTGTCAAACTACCATGCACCTGTTTTTTTGTGCCATCGGGGTTTCATTTCCTACCATTTCCTTGGTTTATACATTATCATTATGTTCCTACGAAACACTATCATCAACATTGGGACCAACAACAACAGGTTGGGAAACCTATTGTACCTCATCAGTAGGACTAGCAGCAACATGTTGAGAAACCTATTATACCTCAGCAGTGGGACCAGCAACAACAGGTTGAGAGACCAGTTGTACCATAACAGTGGGACTAGCTGCAACAGGTTGAGAAACCTATTGTGTCTCTGGATTGGGTGCTTCAGTAGGTGCAGAATTCATTATCTGCAGAAGTGGTTTAACATTTAATTTAGATAACATAAAAGCACCAGCAAAAAGATAATAACATAATATAACATAATCTATATTACAATAAAAAATAACCTGATTATGGAACTCTATTTTTTTAAAGGCTGAAGGGATTTGACCCCTCTATCGACTATCCATATCCCTTCATTGTGGTCTCCTCTGACGTAAAAAATTTCATCTACATTGGGACCACTTTGAAATGATTGTGAAGTCCCAATGAAAGGGTCATCCTCCATTGAATTTTCATCTAACCCATCAATTGTTTTGGTTGATAATAGAACAATTGACCAGCTTTGGTTTCCGGGATCTGGAACATAAAATACTTGCACTGCCTGTGATGCCATTATAAATGGATCATATTGCTCCCCTTCCTTACTAAAAACAACTTTCACGAATCCCAATTCATCTATTATAACATCACTCATGTTATCAACCCACTATCATTGAAAAATCAAATCATGGAATTCCATATAATCCAACTCTCATATTTTTTTGATGATGCCAAAGTATGACATATTCACATAAATTGGATTTATATCCTTAGCACCAGAAACATGCATCGCTTCAGCCACAAGTGTAACCCCACTATTTTGAATGGTACTATATTCATCATGTTCATTAGTATAAAATTTATAACCATTAACTACATATGCATTGTAAGATAATACATACACACTTGGTCCTCTGGCTACCCATCTATTTCGGTCTGAAATTGACTCTAGATTTTCATCTGACTTATTAAAAATATGGTCCCAAAACCATCTTATAAACTGTCGATTATGTGTATCTGATATCCATTTTTCAGCCCAAGATGGATTAAAATGCCTAAGAATTTCTATGTGGGTTTCAACATATGGGTCAACGTCAAAATTGTTATGAAAAACATAATGGTGGTCCTGCTCTTGATCTGTAATATTGATTGTGACAACCTGTCCTCCACAAATTCCTTCACCCTCAAGCCGCCCAGTGTGATGAGATTTCGGTAGGCCAAGGATTTCTACACCAGACGGGTATTTGGTACTGAATTCAATGGCTTCCTCAACAATATATTTCTCCACAATACAACCCTCTAGACAACTTCAATTTTGGACATACACTTTCAAAATCTTCATATACTGTTCAATGGGGTACATCCATCTGTAATGTACAAGACCACATAGTTGAATCTCTATCACTAAGTGGACCATCAAATGAACCATTATATCAAAAAATGATGTCGGGAAGAACATTTATAATTCACATAATATGATGGAAATTTCTCTTTCTGTAGTTTGCAATTTCACCAGGTCTATAACTTTTCTTCATATAGATTTGAAGAAGAAACACAGTTTCGTTAGAGTATGGAGGAAATTCTTGGAAAAAATGCAACGTAAAGCAATAGGAATTAGATCTTGCATCAAAACATGGAAGTCATGTGATTTCAGACCTTCTAACTTCAAATCTCTCATTGAAACGAGGTTCCTGATATATGATGAATACCCCTCATGAATAATTATGTCATTCAAGAAGTTGAAAAACTGATATCTCTCCTTCCTGTAAAGAGTGTAAGTAGCAGGAGGAAGAAATGTTCATTTTTCACCCTTCACTGGTGCTAACATTTCTTGTATTCTCATCTCAGCCATGTCCAACCTAGTCTTAATTCCATATTTTGTTTTTCCAGGTGTATTTAGCAACATTTCGATGTCACTATCAAATAAATTTTTCTCTATATGCATAACATCAAGAAAATGTCTGACATATAGAAAATTCCAGTATGGTAATTCAAAAAAAACTAATCTCCTTTTCCAATCTATTTTCATAAGGTTTTTCAAAGCCGATTTAGCAAAAGTAGTGTCCAAATCTTTAAATTTCTCAAACAATTGATCACTTGTTAGTGGAGTCGGTTCTATACATTCTTCTGAACTTCCATCGAATTATATCGTCCAAGATCGATACTTATGTCGTTGGGATAGAAATCTGCAATGCCCTAAAAACATGATTTTCAATGAATGCATCAACCTAATTGATTATGTACCATGTTCACAAATAGGACACCCTTGAGTTCCTTTAATGCTATATCCTGACAAATTTCCATAATTAGGGAAGTTATTTATCGTCCCATACAACATGGCTCTCAATGTGAAATCTTCCTTTTTTGTAAGCATCATACAATGTAACAATTGAATCCCATAATAATTTAAAATCTTCGCTCAATGGAGCTAAATAAACATCAATATCATTACCCAGTGGTTTTGGTCCTAATATAAACATAGATAACATGATTTATTTTTGTTTCATTCATAACCACGGTGGTTTGTTATAATTTTCCAACATAACCGGCCATGCACTATGACTATTTCATTGAAAATCGAAAGGATTCAATCCATCTGTAGATAACGCAAGAAAATGGTTTCTCAACTTGTTTCCAAATTCAGGATACTCATGATCAATTCTCTTCCACTGAGGAGATTCTACCGGGTGACGTAGTATCTTATCTTTAATTCTTGTATCTGCATGCCATGTCAATTTTCCTACAGTCTCCTCACTTCCATATAGGCGCCTAAACCTTGGAATAATTAGAACGTACCATACAAATTCAGTAGGACTGGATTCATCTTTCTTGTATTGAGAAGCACCACACTTTGGGAATTCTTTATGTGATTTGTGGTCCTTTATAAACAGTATATAGTCATTCGGGAAGGCGTGTATTCTTTCAGAGATCATACTCATCAAGCATAGCTTTCTTTTGGCATCGTATGTTCTGCTTAGGAGCTCATTATCTTCTAGGAACATGTCATTCAGGAGAGCAATTAGTTCTGTAAAACTAGATTCACTCCATCCATTGTCTACTTTCATGTTATACAGCTTCTATACGACTGACAGTGCTGTATATTTAGTGCAACCAAAATACAATGGTGTCTTTGCACACATTTTTAACTTCTCAAACAATTTTGGGAAATCACAACGTTCATCTTCGATGGTCCTTGTCATTTCCTCAATAAAATATTCATCATCATTCACATCTGTAATCACATCCTCCATACGGTAATCTTCATTGTTCATACTTGTAATCATATCAGATGATCTTTAAAATGAAGTGTTATCCCAGCCACTACCTATATTCATTGTTTCCCTTTGTTTATTCCAACATGTATAACTCTGATCTATTCCATGACAGATAAAGTGTTCTTCCAACTCATCTGGACTAATTAGTTTTTAATAACAATAGTGTAAACATGGACAAAGGATTTGAGAGGGGTCATATGCATGATCTTTTGCAAACATGATAAACTCATTCACATCTTATTCATACTCTTTTGTCAACCGATTGGCATTCATACATTATTTATTTATATTCATCCTATTTTAAATCTAAAGGATGGGTATATAGGTTAGGGGAGAAGTAATATGTGTATAATTTAGATAAAAAACTAGATACTAGAAAATAGTGGGGGCATGCTCATTAATAGAAAATCTTGGGTGGTTCTTGGTATTCATCCATTCCCTTCCTCTCTTTGATCCCCCCTGATGAGGGGTGATTCTTGGGAGTTTTTTAAAGCGTGTTAGTGAGTTATTCCCTCATAATTCCTCTATTACTAATATCCTTCATTTCCCTATGATTTGGGAAGAATTTAACTTGGATTTGTGTGATGATTTCACTATATCATCTTCAAATCAATTCAGATGATGTAGATTTTGTTTGTATTGGCTAGAGATTATCCTCGTATGATGAATGCACAATGTTTTGAGGGGTATAGGTGGTGTTGAGTTTCCAAGTGAGTTTTTAAAATATTATTCCTAATTATATTAATGTGAATAATTAATGATAAGTTTCTATAGTTAATTATTTGGGAATTGTTCCTTGAGATTGGGTCTCAATCATTGGTACAAGATTAGATAAAGCATGCATAGTCTTGGTTGAGGATGAGATGATCATGGTGAGGGGGTAAATCCATTTTTTGAGGTAGGTGGACCCTATAAAACAAAACCATGTTCTGATTTAGGCATGATTGTGCATTCATGCATGATTATAGGTGTTCTAGTGAAAGGTATAGAAATCAAGAGCAACTTAGGTAAATTAATAGGGTGTTTTTGATCCACCAAGAGATAGAGTGAGGGTTCTATTGAATGTTTATGATTTTGTGATCGTACAGAGATTATGTCTCCATGGAGGTGAGGTTTATAGTTGTTTTTATGAGAGGATCAGTTTTGGTATGAGATTTGTATAGCCTAGTTAGGTTTTCTAAGTCTATTTTAGTAGGTATTAGAGTCTTAGGCCTAAAAAATATGCATAATATAGTTTTATATCTCACGTATGATTGGGAACACCCTCTTAAGGATATATAAGAGTCGTGGTGTGTGTGATTAGGATATTCCATATAGGTATTGGTTAAGTGTGACATAGAGGATTTCCTCCTTATAATTGGATTAAGAGATATACAAGGGGAGATATGATATGGTACCTAAGTGAGGTTCATGGAAATAGTCAAGATGACTTAGCATAGGGTATCCAAGGCTCTTAGTGTGAGTTTCTTAGGATGGTCATTATTTAGTTTTATTGAGTTTTAATGTTGGAATTAGAAGATGATATAGACTAGACTATCGAGGCCTAGATCAAGTATAGCATGTGGGTTGTGATATTACCATGTAGAGATGAGTCTGTGTTAGTATCAATGTGTAGAGATGGGTTAGGTTTGTAGAACCCAGTAGATTCCCTTATAAAATGAATTTGAATGTTGATAGGTTGGGAATAATTTTCATGTACAACCAAGATGGTTTTAAGGATATTTTTATGCAAGTCTAAATGGATTGTGACTTTTATCATTTATGGTCAAACTGACTAAGAGATTGGGACTTCATATGACTTTCACCTAGTTAAAGTATGATCATCCATGGGGACTACCTATTGATGATGTGGTTTAGCTAGTACGAGAGGTTGGATATCTAGATACCCTCCTTAGATTACTATTTATATTTTTTGTGGAATGATACAAGATGGATGGAATTTATTTAAGTGATAAGGTATTGGTAGGACCCTACATTGAGTGAGAAGGCATTGGTCAAAGGGTATTGGTGTGTGACATCCATGGGATCCACCTATTTATGGTGCATTTTGACTTGTGATAGAGGTTGGATATTGTGATTCCCTCCTTAGATCATTTTTTTGTATGATAATATGTTGTGAGATACAGAAATGGGGATCACTTAGTATTGGTTTGGAGTAGTTTTGTGAGAGGTTGTATATAGATATTCCCTCCTCCAATTGTTTTTTATGTGTTGTGATGGTGAGACCCACCGTAAGTGAGAGTGGATCGGCTACTATGTTTTTGAATTAGAGGATATGTGAATCACACCCAATGTGATAGGTTGGTGGCACTATAATGTTATAATCAAGGATGTGATATTTAAATTGGTATATGACCCAACCGAGAGACAGTGGGTAGTGGGATGGAATTGGTATAAATCCTGTTAAGGTTCGTTTTTTTCAAACCCAAGGAGAATATTGTACAATATAGAACATACTAAACATATGTCTCATCCTGTTGGCATGCCTCACCTGATGACATGAATTCACCAACACTGACTGTTCAAACCCTACCTGGCCTATCTATGGGGTTGTATCCAAAATCAGAAACAGATCCATACTAAGGGCCACTAGATGGAGTGAAATCCTAATATAGTGTAATAACCGTTCATAAAAAATACCATCTCTGTTCTGGTTTCTATCACAAAGCTATAGTGGGGAGAGCTAATCAAGATCAAACAAGTAACCAACCACATATACATGTTTCACACACACAAGAATCACACATTAGAATCACGACAAATCATAATTAATATCAATATTTTACAATGAATTTAAACATAATTATTTCATGAAAATTAAATTTTACTCACCTTAAGGAGGAGAACCCGATGGCGGTGGAGGAGGAGGCGTCGACAACGGATGCAGTAGAGGCAGCGCGGAGGCAGCACAGAGGTAGCACATAGGCAGTGCAGAGGCAACATAGGCAGCTTGGAGGCAGTAGAGGCAGTGGAGGTAGCAGAGGTAGTGGAGTCAGCGGATAAGGAGGAAGAGGAGGAGTAGGAGGAGGCAGAGGTGGAGAATAAGGATGAGGAGGTCATGGTGGAGGAGGAGGAGTAGGAGCCGCAGGGGAGGAGGAAGATGAGGATGAGCCGTGGAAAGAGGAGGAGGAGGAGAAGTAGGTGCCAGAGGAGAAGAATGAGGTGGCCGCCACAATAGAGGAGGAGGAGACGGAGGCGGCGGGAGAGAGGAGCCAGCGGTGGTGGCATAGGGTAGGGCTTCCGCGATTGACTTGGTATAGGGAGGAGGAGCCATGACAAGATGAGGAGGAGGAGAAGTAGGTTCTAGAGGAGGAGAATGAGGTGGCAGCCATGGAAGAGGAGTATGAGATGGAGGTCGCGATAGAGAGGAGGCAGTGGCGGAGGCGCAAGGTAGGGCTTCCATGAAAGCTTGATAGGGTGTGGGGAGGAGGAGGAGGATCCAATGGCACTTATAAATCCCACTGGGACCTTTATCAGTGCTAGTAAAAAGCACTGATAAAGGGGGTCTTTATGAGCGCATTTGTAGCGCTGAGAAATCCATACTTTATCAGCGCTAATAAAAGCGCTGATAAATGTATAAATTTAATAATTTGTTTATATTATTATATATTTATTTAAAATGATATTTATGATATATATATATATTAATACTTATAACTATAAATAAATATATCTTTATTTATACTTATAAAATTATTTGAAATGTATATTTATATATATATATCATTGAAAATATAATAAAAAATATATTTATTTTTTAAATATAAGGTAATTTAAATTATAAGTGTACATTTTTTAGAACATATATATTATATTGGTAACATAATGAATTATAAATCAATAACACATCAACATGATATGTAATTATAATCTATAAATTAACATTATTCATGCACATGTATGATCACATAACATATACGCATGATATATTCATTAACCTCAATTCATTGGAAAACACATATATATTTATAAATCTAATAAATATACTGAATTAATAAATATAACAAATCTTATAAATCTAATAAATATATTTATTATTATTCTTATAATTATTTAATTATATATATATAGTTATAACATGTGTTTTTATTTAATGTATACAACAAACATTATCAGTGATAAGAAAAGCGCTGATAAATGTAACCTTTATCAGTGCTAATAAATGCACTGATAAAAGAATATTTTTAGCACTAATAAATGTACCCTTTATCACTGCTAAAAAAATTGTTGATAAAGGGTACACCTTTATCAGTGCTTGTTTTATCACAGATAAATGGGTACATTTATCAGTGAGTTTTTTAGCGCTGATAAAGTCCTATCCCTTTATCAGTGCTTTTCCATTAGCACTGATAAAGGCAGGATCCTGCCTTGCCCAGTTTTGTGGTAGTGTTCCATTGTTGTTGAGATTGGTTTGAATACCCCCTTTCCTATAGGCTTGGTCCTCCTTCCACATAGGGTTTGATGGATAGTAAGTTTCTTTCCTAAAGGGTTGGTTATAGGGGCGGCCTAGAAATATTTCCTCACAACTCTCAAATGTTTCCCTCAATTGAGGACATTGGTCATAGTAGTGGGTGTGAGAAGAACATATACCACAATGGATGGGAGGAGGAGATTGGGATTTCCCTTGGGAAAGTTCAAGTTTTCATAAAAAGGGTATATACCTCTTCGAACTTTGTGTCCACCTTCTTCATGAATTCAGTACTTTTCACCTCATGGACACCTCGAATCGGTACAATAGACCTTGAACCAAATTGATGTGTAATTTTCACCATGATCTAAATTAGGGTTCTTGTAGCAATTAGGGTCTTATCAACTTGTACACCACCTATAGAAACATCGATCATATTTCGATCAATAGGGATTGAACCTTCCTAAAAATATTGAATTAAAAGTTGATCACTTATTTGGTGGTGTAGGAAACTTGAACAAAACCATTTAAAGCATTCAAAAAATTCATGTAATGATTCTCCTTGAGATTGTGTTATCCCAAAAATATGATTCCTTATTGTTTCAGTTTGAGAGGTTAGGAAATATTTTTCAAGAAAAAGGCGTTTCATGTTCGCCCAACCTATTATTGGGAAATTAACATAATATAACCAATATTTTGATGTTTCTTCTAATAAAAAAGGTAATTCCCTTAACATTACTTTTTCTTCATCCACATTTGCAGGTTTTGATGTAGAACACACAATGTGAAATTATTTTCAATGTTTGTGTGGATCCTCTCCATGAAGTCCATGGAATCTTGGTAATAGTTGAATTAAACCTGATTTTAGTTAAAAATTGGGTACATTGCCTTGTAATTGAATATAGGTTGCTTGGATATCAACATTAGGAAAGGTTATTTATTTTAGTGTTCGATTGTTTTCAGCCATGTTATTCATGTTAATTTCAGTTTTAATGTGTGTTTTCAAAGAAGAAGAAGAATGATCAATATGAGTGTTGATGTTTTGTGCGTCCTCCATCAAAGGTTTCTATTGTGTATATTTAGGTCACTGATGTAGGATATTCTCTGATTTTGGTTTGAAAGGTTGTAAGTCTCCCAGAGTATAACATTTCAAACATAGAACCTACACAAGAAATAAATTAGAACACAAAAATAAATGTAAAGGTAGAAGATAAAACAAACAAACATTCAAAAAATTTATAAAGAAAATTATCAAAAACTTGCATAAAAAACAAAGAGCTCCCCGACAACGACGCCAAAATATGACCGCACTGTCATGACACGTCAAATTGATTATGTTTTTAGGGTTGATTTATTATCTAGGGAAGACCCTAGGTCATCTCTCAAGGAGCGTTGATTATTTTTTAGTATGTATTTTTAAAAAGAATTACCAAAAGTGGGGGTGGTTTTGCAAACATATTTTAAGTAAATTACATAATTAAAGAGTTATATAGTTGATAAATAAAGGTGGTGTGTTAATTATAACGAAATAATAAGATCATTTCATGTTCACTACACATCTTTTATAGTTCATTGTTCTAAAAATTTAATAAGTTTTTTTAAATCTTTGGTTGAAGGTTGTCAAGATCTTGAATCCCCTCTTGCCTCTTCAAATGATCCTTAAAGAGCCACCTCTTGACACAACAATAATTTTTCCAAGATTTGGTTGTCAAACATGGAATAAAAAGTCTAACAAATCATAAATAGATCTTATGTATGTGTTAGATAAATAAGATTATTTTGTTGTCCAATCAGAACAACCCAAGACTCCCACTTGAAATCCCAACCCTATCGGTGTTGAAATAAAAAAGTGTTCCACTTAATTATATCAAATGAAATGTAATCAGGGGAGAATAATGTCAATATAAATAATAATATAAATATTCAACACAAATATTATAAAAAATCATAATAAGAATAAGTGCTAGAACTCCCTCCCATGTTTTTGTAGCTCCCTCGAAATAATCGTCCACCGTTTAGCTCGCCATCGAGAGGAGGAGGAGGCTCGAGTGGATCTCCTTCTTCATCCTTGATCCCATATGAAGATGGGGGCCTCAAAAACATCTAGGATGATGAATATACTTCTATAGGACTCCAAAATTGTAGATCATAGCTCCTAGTTCGAACTTCCAAAGGGGAGCCCATGGTGCCATTTTATAGGAAAATGGGAAGGTGGTTTTGAGTAAACAGATTTCATAAAACCAATTTTTACATGGGTTTGGACCTCTAGACAGACTTATATCTCTTTTTAGAAAACACCAAAGTTGTATACCCACCTATTTTCTGTCTCCACTGAAGGTTTGGCACAATTTGGACACCTATACCCAATATATGGAAAGATCACCACACACCACTTTTGACTTTATATAGATTTGGTGTTCTGGAAAGATCAGGTCTGTTGGGGCATGATATGACCGATTTAGTCTATTGTTATATCATATGAAATATAGAAAAATGAGTTTTGGACCACACCACAAAATTTTAACTCATTTGGATTCATGGTTCAGGAGAAGTGCACGGATGAGTCCACTGGCGTGGATGGATCTTGCACAGTTTGGCCCATTTTTTTGGACATCAACATGGGTGATCCAAGTCACCTCCTCCTATAATGGAATCATCAAAACAAGTAACATTTCCATTTTTATCAGTGAAAATAAAAAAATAAATTATTCAAACATGGAATTAATTTTTTTTATTATTTTTGTATTTTACAATACAAATTCAGTTTAATAGAATTGTGTAAGGGAGAAAATGACACAGTGAATCGTGGTAGGATCAGGGAGTGTTTCATAGATTGTCGAATGAGTGACCATTAGGAAAGAAGGATCATGGTCATAGAAAAACCATTCATGAATGGTTAGAAAAAATAATAGAAGTGAGTGAGTGGGTCAATTCATTTTTTTAGTCTCAAAGGAGGTGTTTAATTTAAGAATCAAGTATGAATTTGTATTGGGCGAGGATTTTATATTCAGGATTGAGGTTCATGATTAATCCATGAAATGTGATTGATTAGTGTTGCACCAGTGCTTTTAATATAACATGATTAAAAAAATGGTTGGTTAAGTATGAACCTATTAACGTACACTATGAGTAAGGTTAAGACTTTAATGGGTATGTCTTAATGATTGCGGGGTGCCTTTGGAATTTGAGTTAATGTAGTCGTGTCCTTAAATAAAGGCCTCAGTTGTCAAGTTGGACATCCTCTAAGTAGGATGGACTTAAGTAGTCAGACTAGAGTTTCAATAACCAAGTGCACACAGTGAGTTAACACCACTTTTTGTATGAAATATTAAGTGTGGTGAGTATGTTTTGGGTATGACCCAAAAGAATGAATCTTTAGGACCAGATGAACAATTATAATTAGATTATAAATAGAGGTGATAGGTTTCATGTGACACCACAATATAAATAGTTTTTTTCCAAGATTGAGTGAGATCTCTCGTAAATAAGGTGAGAAGATATTTAACATGTTAGTGTACAAATGTTAGGGGTTTCTACCAACATTATTCTCCTGGTTCAACAATAAGGGAATTCCTTTAGAAGGAATCTACCATGGACTAGTAAAATGCATGAAACTGGCTTAGTGTAGATTCACAGTGTCTTTTTGGTTCTCACAATATGGATATGGTGGAAATAGTTGGTTCAGGGTCCATCCTTTAAATATTAACATAAATTGTGTGAAATCTTTTGTGGGAATGTGAAGATGATATCAACATTCCCTTGGGGTTGCGACATTGTTATCTAGTGAGTTAGCATTACATGTTGACACCTAAAGCCAATCACTTCAGGTAAGGTCATCCAAAAGAGGTATGAATTCAAATATTTAATGCATCTTTGGGAGTAAGATTCTGGTTTATTCTAGTTATGTTGGGTAGAATTTTTTTGAATTTTACCCATGACATCATCATATAAGGTTTTCCGTTAGTTAATAAGTAAAACATGAAAGTGAATTTATGAGTGAAGTGCCATGATCAGATGGTTATTAACATGTCAATGGTTAGAATTCAGTGTTTATGATGGAAATTAGTTGGGGTTAGATCAATAGGTAACCATTTTTATATGGAATATGATTTAATAGAAATTGTTTTGTAAATGTCATTCTAGAATTATAGTAATGGTTTAGTGATCGAACCAATTATGGTTGGAAATGAGTTAGTCTAACCATTTAGTATTGGTTTTGTGTTGTTGAGTTGTATTCAAAAATTATAGGAGAATGTTATGGGATGATAATTAATTGAAAAATGAGGTAAGTTGGTTGTGTTATCATTAAAAATTACACTCTTGAGGTGTTTCGTTATAATATGAATTCACAAAATTTCCGATTCTAACTCCAGAGAGAGGGTTGGGTTTGGAAGAGAATCTATTAAGGTAATTTTGAGCATTGGTTTATCCTTAGTTTGTGGTTATGATCATGGTTTAATGTGAATTATTTCTATGGGTGTAGCCTAGGGATAAGATATCCTATGGTGGGGAGGATATAACAACCCGTTTTTTTGGACCATTTTTATTTTTCTTGAACGAGTCATAGTTTGGTGAATAAAGGTAGGTATCATATTAAAATTCCTAGAACCTCAGTTAGTTGTCTTTGATAGATGTGTCTCATGGGTTTATAAGGTATTGGGAGTGAACCAAAGTGTTCAAGGATGGAGACGAGACTTCAACATGTTGTTTTAGTCCCACCAACTAGCTGGTGGAGGCCCTAATATTTAGGTATGGCTGCCAGAGCCACTAACTAGCTGGTGAACACCAAATGGCTTGTTAGTGTCCCATGGGTAGTTTTTTTAAAGGGGTTAAAAATGCTCATTTAACCCCCAACCCCATTTATATTCTTACATTAAAATTTGGGGCTCATTCTTAGCCCATTGTAGTAGTGTAGAGAATCTATCTCTTCTTCTATTCTTTATGGTGGACATCCTTCGATGCTCAGAAAAATATTCTCCCATTTAAAGAAATGGAAGGCTAAATGCAAGGATATCACTCTTTATTCCTCTATTCACCATTTTCGTCATTTCCCATAATTTTATTGATTTATAAACTGAAATTCCCTATTTTAAAGTCTTTGGTCTAGTTCTCTATTTTCTTTCATTCTAACTTAAACTAGGGGCCACTACCAGATGAGTGAAGCTTCCTAAGCTTGAGGTAGTTGGTATAAGTTCTTTACTTCAACATAATTCTATTTTATAAATCATATCAGTCTTACATAGTCATAAAATATTAAATCAACCATGTATTTAAATTATAAAATTATATTACCATAATTCATGACCTTAGGTTAATTTAGCACCTCCCCTAATTGAACTTTTAGTTTAGAAAACCATCATAGAATGAGAGTGTTCTGTGAGAGTTTCATAGACAAACCATAATTTTAGAAATCAAATGGACCAGTTTAGGACCGTCATGGGATTCAATTTCTCAGTGTTGTTGATAATTTATTCAAATCATCCGATGTAAAAATAAGGGTATATGGATGTGTCTTAACTTATTTAATAAGTCCCCCATGAGGTGTACTCAATTTGTATAAATTTTATCTTAAATAAATATACTATAGGATAACTATAGCCTAGTGAACAATTTAAATGAAATTTTAAAGATCCAAGGATAATCTATAACATCATGATCTCATTTTTTTATAAAATATTACATTAAATAGTTAAACATATTGTATGAATAACTTACTAGTTAAGATTTTACCATGAGGAACTTGATTTATCATATTAACCTAGCTTGAATTGGGGTGCCATAGACCAAAAATTGGACCTACTGACCTCATGTAAATTAGGTCTAGGGTGTGACTGGTTATTGGTAAATCAAATGGTAACTTTTTTAAATAAAAAATTTAAGTAATAAAAATAAAAAAGGGATGTTGGTCATTCGAGATCCCTTAAAGTAAATAAACTAATGAAATGTTGTTTTTATTTGTGATTCCCTTCATTAAATAAGATAATTTTTGAAATGATAATATGGAAATATATAGTTAATAATTAATGTAATTATTGTCATGTATTTAAAAGATAATGGATTTAAGTCGACATGCATTAATTTCATGACTTATTATCTCACTATTATTGAAATCCTTATGACTTGGATATGGATTGAGATAGAATTAAAAGTGAGGTATGTCAGGGGTAAGCCTTGGATTTTGGATTTGAATGCCAAGAATTAAACCAATGGATTCAACATGATTCATTTATGTGAAATACATGGTATATCTTTCCTTTGATCTGGTCAATGTCTTATATTTATAAATGCCCTGGACTAGTGTCATAGATTCACCTAGAAACCATGGAAAATTTTGAATACTTAGGATAAGACCCTAGATTCATTTTGAGGTCCTCATACCCAAAATTAAATGGATTACCTATTTTTTATTCTAGTCAATACCTTCCTAAAATTACTGAGTACATGTTCCATGGGATTTGTTAGAGCCCCATTAGAAAGTGGAATGCGGAGGGTGCATCCCTCATGTTCGACTCCAAATCTAGACATTGTGGCTTAACTACTAGGGATTGGCTTTATTGTTATACACCTATAATGACTTGGAGTTTTCCTTGGATTCATATGGTTTCATTATGTGGTAATTCTTGGACCCGCTTAGTGGATTCACTTTTATTACTTTATCTTAGATGCTTGGGCTATATTTCAAGGGTCATATGATACCTTATTGTGTCACATGATTTTAGATAGAGAGCATAGTCCAAATAAAGTGGTATTCCTTGATCAATATCTACTTTATTTATTTATTTATTTATTTATATGACACATACTATATATTTTATGATCATAGGCCATAAATTCATTAGTCAATATTAGTGGTCACCTATTGAGTTTTACACACACCCTATTCAAGCCGTCGATTGGTACCTGAGCTGATGTCATGGATGTGGGTTAGGACTTTGGCTCGTACCTTGCTGTTACTTGACTTGACATGGGAGTTGTAGACCAAGAACGTACTCAGACTTACTATAGGATTTGATTAGTCTAATTTATTTATTTATTTTCACATAACCCTTTTGTATGTGTTTCCCCTGCTATATATGTTGAATTACATTTTTCTGAAGCATCATGAAATCATGAATGGTTGGTTTTTATTATCACTTGTTGAGTTGTCGATTTATTATTATATGTATACAATTCATTTCATTCATTTCCCCATTGTATTTAGTACTAAATTAGAGGGTATAGTCTCCCCACCATACCACCCTTAGAGCCTCACTACTAGTTAGTAGCCTATAGCGTACGGGGAGGGACGCTTGAGGCCATGTGGACCTTTAGTTTAGTTAATTATGAGTGAAATGGGCCAATGATATAAAAAAATGACCATATTTGGTGAAAAATAATCACAATAGTGAATCACACTACAACTAATGCTAACCAATCATTGTAGGACCTCAACTGACCCCTGATACAAACCCAAGTTAAACCCCTAAGTGTTAGAACCAAAACTATCATTAATTTAATTTAATTTAATAAAAAATGTAATTAATTACACAACACAATGTAACATTGATTATTCAATGAATGAACACACCCAAACACCATCCTAATACATCCTCTATCTTGGATGAATAGAATCCCCTTGATAATCAGTTGATTCCCCCATGATCTGATGAAATTTCCAATAGATAACAAAATATGAGGAAGAAAAAAATTAAAATTAGGGGAAGAGAGTACCAATTGTGGTTAATATAGGTGAAGTATCTCCTCAAAATTCTAGAAAAAAATCATCAAGGATTCCCCTTGTTCAGGTGAAGATAATAAGGAAGGCGGCTTGAGACCCCTGGTCCACATGAGCAATATTGGGGGAGTGAAAAGGGTTCCCCCCCACTAATAATCTAGAGGGATATAATTTTTACCTCATTTAATCCCATCATCTAGCCGATGGAACATATAGGGTTGCATCCCCGGTCACTAGAACCTTTCTATGATGCCTTCCCATTCACCTCAACTTCTATATTATACTCATTCTATGTCTAAAACACCTCTTTTGGGATGCTCCAAGACTTACAATTTAACCATGAACCTCAACTCAAAATTTAACCAGTTCACCAAATGAAAATTAAAAATCCATCAGAATTCCAATTGTTCATGTAGTCATAAGGAATTACACTTATGATATAACCCTTCTTGACATGTTGATAAAATTTACCTTATTAAGAATTTGAGATCACATATTTCTTATGTTTATCTTCCTGAGTTTATAATGATACATATGCCTATGATAATACGCTTGAAGGAGGTCTAGAAGAGTTTGATTATGGATAGATGTTCACAGGTTTTGTAAACTAAGTTACCTATGTAACTGGTCCTCTGAGATACTAAACCAAGAGGTTCTCCTAGTTATGTGATATGATTGTGAGATGTAATGTTTAAATTATGGTAATGATGTAAATTAAAAATGTGTCTAGTTTGGGTCACTATAATTGGTATCCAATGAGTAATTTATTATTTTTTAGGATTATTTTAATCATTTTATAGGTAAGGATTAGAAAAATTAATGAAAACCCAATAGATATGTCTAATTATATTAATCATCCGGAAATTTCATCCTTGTTTTCAGTATGTAATTTTCTAAGTAATTAAATCCCTACCTAGATATTACAAGTTGATGTAAGCTCTAACATAGATGTACCTTGGGGTAATATTATTGGAAAGGGAGTGTTGATAATCAACCCAATTCTCTCATGGTGCATGAAAATAAGGCCTAACTACACACCTACATTGATACTCTTGGGATATATTATTTGTTTAATCAAATTCTATTTATAATACATTATGAATGTTTTATTCTGTTATGAAAATAGGTTAAGGAGTTTGATAAAACCCCACACAATGAAATATAGATTAAACTAAGAGTTATTTAGGTTGAACTAAAAGTTACTTTGATTGTTTTAACAAATAATATATTTTGAGGTTGAGTTTTCATGAGATTATTTATGATAATTCTATTATTATGTTCATCACTCATGTTAACCCCTTTATATTTTAGTAATGGATGGATCTAGAAGGAACCATGGGTATGGTGGGTGATTTGATGATTACCTCAATGAAAAACCCATACAAATTGGAGCTAGAGTGATAAAACATATGATTATGAAAAACCACTTATCATGAAATATGATTAACAATGTGAACATATGTTACATCCCAAACAAACCAAAGAAGAGAAAGATTAATTCTCAAGGAATATCGGGTGATAAATATTGTGAAGGAATGAATGTTCAAAATCGTTCACATCAAAAATTGAGGGAGGGGAACCCAGGGGGATACATCAATGTAATTAGAAGATGTTTTATTTGTGGTAAATTAAGGAATCAACAAAAAAACCACTATAGAAAAAGGAATAGATTGGTTAATATGATTGTGAAAAATAATGTTCTTCTTAAGGATCCATTAACAATGTAATGTTTTAGATGTGAGGAATTTTGGAACCACAGAAACCAATTAAAAAATTCAATATATTAAGATAAAAATCAACACTAACAACCTCCAAGACCATGGGAACAAGGAAAATACTCTACAATAATTATTGTTCAAGTGAACTATGATAATTATGTGGTATTAGGTACACTTTTTCATCACTCTCACTATTACAAAAGGGTTTTTCACCTCAGGTTTTTGTATTTTTAATTTTTTTACCTCATGATGTTATTACCAGATACCTTTTATATTAGTTTTTCACGTAAATTATAATAAAACTAACATTATAAATGTCAAATATTTGAAGGTGGTTTTCCATGTTGATTAGAAAAAAACTGACAAGGAAAACAACTTATCACATCATTTTTTAGAAAAAAAAAACTTGATAAGTTTTCAAAAAACCGTCCTAGAAACCACCCAAAAAATTCATATTTGGAGGTGGTTAACCATTTTAATCATATGAAAAATGATGCAGAAAACTATTTATCACATCTATTTTTATAAAAAATTATGGGATAATGTTCTTATCATGTCAGTTATTAAAAAACTAATGAGATAAATATTATTTTTCGAAGTTTTACATTAGTTATACAATAATCAACCTATAAAATAATTTTTTTATAATTAAAATCCATAAATGACCATAAAATTAGTAAAAAAGAAAACTAGAAATATCTAAACAATAGAAGAAAACCATAAAAAATCATCACAAAATCAATACATTTTAACTTTACAATTTGAAATTAAAAATTTACAGTGTATATTAAAAATAAAATAAAACCCAATAAAACCTATGAAATAATCCACCCATTCTCGTTGTAATTGTTTTCTATATTGTCTAGTATAAGGATATGGGTTATAAAAAATATAAAAATTAAAATGAAATAATTGAACATTTATTTGTAATAGAAATAATAAAAAATTAAAGGAAAGGTTTATAAAAAAATCTACCCTTATGGAATTTTGTAATTGTCCCTGTTGTAATTATTTCAATAATAAATCTTAGAATATTGTATCCATATTCGTTTACTCCGTGAATGTGAAACATATATTTAGAAATAAATTTTCAATTGAAAATAAAATTTTAATTATTTACAACCAAAATGTAGTAATTATAAATGAGAATTCACCTTTGCTTTTATATATCTAATATTTGTGCTCTTGTTTCCTATTGTCTATTTAAAGTAATACCATTCCCTATTTGAAAATATCATGAAAGAAATAAAATTATTTTTCATTATAATATATAAATTTAATCAAATATTCAACCTTACATGTTCAATACATTCTCAAAATTATCTCACACATCACCATGGATTGAACATAGCCCATAAAGTGTCTTGTCCCTTCGAGAAAAAATACCAAACAACCAATGAATGATAATATAAAAAATATAATGTTAGTGGTTATTCAGTTAAGCAATATATCTCTTTATTAAATATATGTTCTACACATTTGAAGATAAGGAAGCATCCAACACTAAAATGTATTATTTTTAAATCTTTGTTCTATATAGATTGTACTTTATATGTCACTCATTGTCATCCCTATAGGTGAAAAGTTTTTGGGTGTATACATCCATCTATTGATGTCATATCATGCTATAGAAAAATTGTATAATGATACCTAATATAAAGAAAATATAAGTATTATGTTTCATTAAATTAAAATAAACGAAAGATACATAATAATCAACTTACATGGAAAAGACTATCATCAAGTTGATCCCAACTCATCTCCAGTTAAAAGATCTATGATATCTTTCTTTAAAAGAATCATAGTCATTTCATGATCACAGATGTTAGTATCCACTAGAATATCATAAAATTACAACAACAAAATTGAATATGTTGACAATCCATTTATTCCAGAAAAAGTTGTATCTAAATTCATAATGACATGTAATTATTATTTTCAATATAGTATGTCTTTAACTCCAAAGTATTCATATAAAAAATAGAAATGTGTATAATTTTTAAAATGTTAAAAAAATAACACTAATATAAAATAAAATATATAATCTACACATATCAAAAAAGTTTAGATGAACAATCTAAATACTGGTTGATACGTTTTCCAACTGTAGTGAAAACATCTATAGAAAATGGTATTATTTTTAATCAATCTATAATATCCTATACAGTGAACCTAAGATTATTTAAATCTATTTGTTGATGATGAACATTATCCTCAATTTAATATACAATCCCATATTCCATAGTACAATGTTTTGGATCCTTAATATATAACCCATAATAAATGGGAAGCTATAGAGGAGGAGGTGTAGGAGTTGGATAAGTCGGAGAAGGTGGAAGAGTGGGATTTGAAGGCAGAGGAAGAGGAGTGGGATAAATAGCTTGGAACTGTCTCTTTTATGTCTACAAACATTGATTACACAAAATCTCTGATCTATTCCTCCATCATCTCACCCAAATCATGGACCTTAATCTCTAAATCTTCTATTTTTCTATTATAAACATCCTCCATTGAAGAATCATCAGAATGACCAAACACTTCTTTTACCGATACACCTACCAAGTATCCTCATACACAATCTAGGTGTTATTTATTTCCAAATAATGTAGGTAAAATATCCTTAATACCCTTATTTATAAAGGACACATATGTTCTTTTCCCCTCAAGGGATTCCAATATGAAACAATTTAAAAAATAAGCAGCGAATCAAAATATATGAAGTATTGATTTAACTTAAATAACCTAAATAAATTAAATAACTTCTTAAAATCCTCACATATACAACCCAAAAATATTCTATAAGATATTTTCCATTTTTTCATATGGAACCTATTAATTTTTTCATGTCTAGAGAGAGGGGAAGGAGGGTCAACCTCTAGAGAGCCCAAACACCCATCCCTCTATTTTTGGAAACTTTTAGATATCATTTTTTCTACTAATAACATATACCCTCCACGAGATAAAGTATGAGAGTATAAATGTTTTGGATTTGACCACTTGATGAGAGCTCGTCATTTTATAAAAATTAATAATAAATAGATCATTAATATATAAATAAATCTAAAATATAACATCGCACTTACCAAAAATTCTTTTTATCATCCACTTTCTACAAAATAATTACATGTATCTTCATATAGAAAGGAATATATATCACATGGATATTTATGTTGTCTATCAACGAAAATGAAATTTGATGTGAAGGTTGATTTAAAATCCCTACACATCCTCCCATCCAATCCTAAAAATTTCCTCCTAACTCCTTCAGTATCTCGTATATCATATGTTATCTGATAAGAAGGTATGAAACCTATATTAGTAAAAACATTTAATGATAAGTAAAATAATAACAAATTACATAATGAAATTTTATACCATAATTGAGATAGTGTCACTTTTTCAACATTTCTCTAATAAGAAATAAAAATGATAACTTTTCCTTTATCTGGTACTATAATAAAAGTATTAAATTGTTTTGAATTTAGACCCCTATGAATATAATTATCATCAAATTCAATGAGTATCCACTGGTTCAGGATACTGACAACTAATATTTTGGTTAAACATGTGCTTCCACAATTACCATCCCTCAAATTCTTCTCTATCCATGTGGAATTAGATAGATCCTATGCATAAGGATGAGGAGGCTACTCAATAGGATAATTTGAATTGTCGTTAGAATTATTTGTGTGGTCCTCCCTAGAAGCTCATGGTGAATCATATGTTTTATCTTATATTATCCTACGAATCAAAGTAACAAAAAATTAGTACAAAAAAATATAAACTCAATTATTATATATAAAATTAAATGGTCCAATAAAAGTTAAAATAAACTATTTTTTTATTAAAATTTGATAAATTAGTTAACTAAAATGCTAACAACATTAATGAGAGGTGAAATGATATAAACGAATGAAAAAATCCAAATGTTATATAAAAATTTGAATAAAAATTTTAAAATCATACAAAACAAATACTAAAAAAACCACTCTTTATCATATTCGTTATATTATATTCAATGTAATGCACCATTATAGAGTAGAGTTACTCGAAAAATGGTGCATGAATAGTAGAAATGATATAATGTATTACACTAATTTTGACACAAAAAATAATTTTCTTTGAATACATTCTTATATACATTTTTTTAATCATTTTAAATTAAAATTAATTATTTTTCTATAAAAGAAACAAATACAAAAGTTATGTAAGGGTAAACATAAGTTAAGAAAGGGTAAAATAAACAAAAATAAACTTATTTAAACAAAAAAATTAACTTATTAATTATGATATTCATTTTAATAAACAAACAAAACTAATATGTCAATCATTTTATATAATTTAAATAAGTAAACAATAAATAAATATGCATTTTCGGTAATATTAGAAAATTACTAAAGGATTATTTTCCAAAATTCCTTCTTCATGATAATTCTATATGACACAAACAAAGTCTATAATGTGGTCATGAATATTCTCTATTAATCTTTACATATAATTAGGTATCTCACATAAATCAACATCTTCATCAAGTTTTTCATCACCAAAAAACTATTTTCTTCCTTGTAAAATGATAGACCATTTCATATCTATCATGAACCAGCCTAGATACCCTAGTACTTTTATACCTGAGTCGGCACCAACATAGCTTGAAGGGTGTTCTCGATCCCCACATATTGGATACTAGAACCTGAAATCATAAAATATAAAAGAGGGAATGAATTTTTCACAAAAATATTGGATGATAATGATACAAATTAGTATGCTCAAAACTTCTCCAGGAGGTAGTTCCAGAAACAAAAAAGGTAACAAAAACCCAAAATATACATCATCAAAGTACTCAAATTCTAAAAAAATTCAATGACCCAAAGGATACATCTCTCTAAGCCCAAGTGATCAAGAAAAATCACCTCCTCCAAGAGGTGCTTTCCCTTTTCTTAGACCTGGTAGGATAAATTTTAAAAATTCCTGAAGGAAAAGGTAGGGTGTGAGCTAATAACCCCAATAGGTTCTCACCAAGTCTTCCATAACAAGTTTCCATAATTATAAAAAAACCATGCTTTCAATTTTAATAAAATAAAGCATGTCAATCCATATGAACATTTAAAACAAAAACACTCATTTCATTTCAAACAATAGAAAAATTTCAAACATGGATTAAATAAACACATTATATAAAAAAGTTTATATAAATTACTAAGCATGAGTAAATAAGTCTCACAATCAACAAAATTTATAATCAAAATAGTCATATTAGAACATTGGACATTTGCCTAAAATTATAATAGTTTCTAGTTATAGGATCCTAACACATCTCATATTTGTGATCAAGGCAATATGTGTACACACATCCCTTAGTATCAAGTCAAATAAGACTCATCAACATCCCATTGGAGATAATATCTTCCTAAATAGGTTTTTATTAGAGTTATAATCATCAATCTATTACTAGAGAATTCTCATCCAAGCATGATTTTCCCAAATATACCACTAACTACCCAAGATTTCATGTGCTCAATTAATCTATAGAAAAAGGGAAAATAATTTCAATTCAATTATTTCATTATACACATTTCAAATTACCATGTTCCTTTTTAAATTCCAATTCACATTCAAAACCCAAAAAAGGGTTTTTACATAGTGATTTCCTTTTTCAAATAAAATTAATCATATGTTTTCTCAATTCAATTTAATATATTTTCCTCAAAATCAATTCAAAAATAATTTCAAAATTTATTTCAATTTCAAAATACCCCAAAATCTACAATCCCATTAGAATTGGGGATTTTCCAAAATTCATACCATATTAATTTCAATCCGAATTTTCTCAAAATTGGGGTTTTCACAAATCAATTTAAAGTAATTTCAAACAACAAGCAATTAAATGTTTAATCAAATGGAAAATCTTAAACAGAACCACCTACCTTTTTCATGGAATCACAAAAATCGCTATAGAACTCGCTAATGGACAAAGAAGGAATAGAAGATCAAGAAACTCTACCAAGAATCAAGATTAAAAAAACGTTTAGATACATCCATTTCAAGATGATCCATTAAACCATAAGGAGGAAAAGATAGAGTGATAAAAGATACAAGAATAATTCTTACCTGGAGAGATACACCACAACCAACATGATGATCAATCTTCGAAAAAATTATTTATAGGGATTTTAGATCTCCAAAATCACCTAGGAAGAGCCTCTTGGTTATGAGAATAGAGGCCTGTAGAATAGAAATAATAATTTCAGCTGATCCACCTGTTTAAAACCATCACTTGGGATTTTACACAACATGTAATCCCTTTACACATTGTGTAGTTTTTGAGTCCCACATATGCCAAAAAACCCATTGTTTTTATTAAAAATATGTTTTTTAATATTTACATGGTGTGTAAATTGTATAAAACATGTGATCTTTTCATGTTGTGTACCCATTTTCCAACATTTTCTAGGCTATGATTACACATCATGTAACCACATTAAATGATGTGTAAATCCCCATCAGAATAAAAAAACCACATGTTTTATGAGGAAAATTACAAAAAATCCCTGATTTCACCATTACAAGTATGCTCCCAATTCCTTCTCAGAATTACTCAACCAAAAAAATGAAAAACTTGTTAAGTTAAAAGTCTTCTTTTGACTTCTATATCATGTTTTGGAAATCACAAATGTATTCTATCATATTTTTATAAAATTACAATTGTCTTTTATCATGATTATCGTATCGTACGATGTTGATCGTACCGACTAAATTGTATCGTATTGACTCTGTCAAACGTATCGTACTGACTCTGTCAATTGTATCGTATTGACTCTGTCAATCGTATCGTACTGACTCTGTCAATCGTATCGTACTGACTCTGCTAATCAGATGATCATTATTTGTTTTGGTACTTTGTCAAAAACTCTCTCTGCATATGAATCGTACTCATGTTTTTCATTTCTATATATCTCTTGTCCTAACAAAACGATGTCATTGAGTTAGTTACAAACTAATCAAAATGATGTCGTGCTTTCTGTTTCAATATGACCGTTGGAGGCAATATGACCGTTGGAACCCGAGGCCTATAAATAGGAGGTCATTTGAAGCTGAGAGAACAACGATGAACGAAGAGAACGAATGAAGAGATTCTGTGAACTACCAAGATTCTAGAGAGAGACACCGTGACTTCTCTCATCAGCCTTGTGCGTCCGATCATCGTATCGAGGGCTTTCAAGTAATTGAAAGACAGAGGTGCCGATTACCTACAAAATCGAGGGCTTCCAGGGATAGGCAGATAGACGTGCCGATCATCGTATCGAGGGCTGCCGGGGATAGGCAGACAGATGTGCCGATCATCGTATCGAGGGCTGCCGGGGATAGGCAGACAGACGTGCCGATCATCGTATCGAGGGCTTCCAGGGATAGGCAGACAGACGTTCCGATCATCGTATCGAGGGCTCACCAAGGTATTGGTGAGACAGACCTTTTATCCTAGGTGAAAGGATAACCCTTCTCTTTGGGTTAAAAGAATTGTAATACTTTTACATTTCCGCTGTTACTTGTATTAGAAAGAGATTTGTATTGTTTCCTTTCTTCTTTACATATTCAATTGAAATTGTTTCAATTACAATCATTCTATTACTTTTTGTATTGATTGATTCTATACACTTTAAGGAAGAATCATTCATCTTTATATTACTCTGATCATTGTGTTCACCTTGAATACAATTGTTTTACTTTACATTAGTATTACAATACATCATACCTTTTATATTCAATACAATTGTGGGTGTTTATATTTGTATTAGTTTAAGATCATTTAAACTAATCTCTTTGTTGCTAAAACTCAAAGGTTTTTAAATCTACAATTCACCCCCCCCTCTTGTATTGTTCCATCTAATAGACATATATATCTACTATTCGATCCAACAATTGGTATCAAAGGAGGTTTTCCACTGATTTGTATTTTTAGCTTTACTTCTTATTACTATCTTGAATACTTACTACACTAACGTGTGGAGTGGAAAAAGTTTTTTTTGTTGTATTAGATGGAAGGAATGAATATTGGGTCAATAGATAATTTGAATCCCTCTAGACCACCAATCTTTGATGGGAATGATTATGAGTATTGGAGAGATCGTATGAAGACTTTTGTTATCAATACTGGTGTAGACAATTTTATTATGCTTACTGGGGGTTAAAATTCCTGACAAAGAAGTTAGCACTTTCACCAACCAAGAGAAGCAAGAATATCAACTGAATTACAAGGTACGCAATACTTTATTATGCTCTATGACCAGGAATATATATAGTCAGATATCTTCATGTGAAGCAGCCAACTGTATTTGGAAGAAACTAGAAGTTACTCATTTTGGTAAATCCAAGGTTATAGAAACAAGGAGAGCAATGCTTCGAGCATAATATCATGGATTAGTTTTTCCTTATGGAGAGCCATTATGTAAAGTGAAACAAAGGTTTATGACAATTGTCAACAGCTTACAATCTATGGGAGAAAAAGGACTTGATGATGAAGCTCTTGTTGATAAGATTATAGATATTATGCCAAATGAATGGGAGTCGAAAAGGACAACTATTGATGAAAATAGAAAAGTTTCCCAGATTACTCTTGATGAACTCTTTGGAACTCTTCTACAGCATGAGACAAGAATGAAGAGAGATGCTAATTTCAATAAGGAGAAGAATGGGAATGGAAGTGTAGCTTTTGCATCTAAAGCTAAAACACCTGAAAGGCTTACAAGGTCTAAATCCAAGAATGTTGTTATATCTGATTCAAGTGATTGTAATCTTTCGGATAATGAGCTAGCCAATCTTGCTCGAAAGATGAACAAGATTGTGGGAAAGAAATATTTTCAATATAGATTCAAAAATAAAGACAGGAAAGACAGGAAAGATTCAGAGGTAACTTGTTATGAATGCAAGAAAGCAGGACATATAAGGCCTGATTGTCCTTTAATGAAGAGGAAAGATAGAAAAGAGAAACATTCTGAAAGAAACAAGAAAAGGTTTTATAAGACAAAGAAAGGCTTGAAATAAAATGATATGTGGAGTGAAAGTGGTAGTGATTCCTCAGATGATTCTTCAGAATATGAGACATCAGGACATAGAAATATTGGACTTCTAGCCAAACTACCAATCGAAGATCATTGTCTTATGGATAAGGTACATAATGCTGAAGCTGTTACAAACGTCTCTTTAAATGCAAATTGTGTTGATAATAGATATTATGAATCTTCAAATGATGAACCCTCATCATCAGAAGATGATTCTTTACCTTCTTTTGAAGAAGTCTCTAGATTTTCTAAGTTACTTGAAAATGAAAATTCTAAACTCAAAAAGAGATTTGAAAAAGAAAATTCTAAAATCTCAATTTTGACTAAAGAAGTATCAGATCTTTCTAAAGATCTTGATGTGAAAACTTCTGATTTTGAAATTATTTTAAAAACCCTTGAGAAAGTCAAATCTGATAAGGATAAACTTTCTAAGGATCTTGAAACTGTAATTTCAAAGAAAAATATTTTAGAGTCTAACTCTAGTTCAAATTCAAATGTTTTAGAATACATGAATTTCGTTTTAAAACTAAAGTCAGAGATTTTATCCTTGAAAAAGTGTTTGTCAAACTTTACTCATGGAAAAGAAAACTTTGACAGGATGTATTCTCAAATTAGACCTTTGAGAAATCGTTCTGGTCTTGGTTATACTTATTCCAAACCTGTTTTTAGTAATAACTATTTTGTTCCTCAAAAAACCATTTTCTGTTCCAAGTGTCAATGTGGTGGAAATTGGAAAATAGATTGTTCTCTTAACAAAACTCAATCCGTAGGATTTCATAAAGCTCATTTTTCAAAACAAATGTGGATTCCTAAAATTCTTTTATCTAACCCTTCTGGATCCAAACAAGTTTGGATTCTGAAAATCTAATTGTTTCTTTTTCAGGAAAACGAGAAGTGTATCAATAAGAACATTTGATACATGGATAGTGGTTGTTCTCGACATATGACTGGAAACAAATATTTCTTTGAAAAGGTTATCAAAACGAAAGGCGGAAAAGTTACCTTCGGAGATAATTCTCAAGGAAATATTATTGGTATAGGTAATATCGTTTTTCTTGGAAAAGTTCTTATTTCAAATGTTTTGTTTGTTAAAGGTCTTAGGCACAATCTCATCCGCATAAGTCAATTATGTGATGAAGGTTACCTTGTGAATTTTAGAAATGATAAGTGTCTAGTTCACAATTCCAAGGATGAATTCATTCTATCTTCCCATAGGCAAGAGAATGTTTACACTATTAACATAGAAGACCTTAGGAGCCAAAACTTACCTTGTTTAAGTGCAATAGAAGACCAATCGTGGCTATGGAATAGGAGACTAGGACACTACAATTTGAGAAACCTAAGAAAACTCTCAAAGAAAGGACTTGTAAAAGGGCTACTGGACCTTAGATATGATTCTTCAAAAGTGTGTGATCCTTGTCAATTTGGAAAGCAACATAAAACTAGCTTTAAATCAATTAATGAAGTTTCAACTTCTAATGCATTACAGCTTGTGCATATGGATCTATTTGGTCTTTCACAATCTGGAAGCATTGGAGGAAAATACTATGTATTTGTTTTAGTTGATGACTTTACTAGATTTACATGGGTCTACTTTCTCACAAAGAAATCTGAAGCCTTTTTCTATTTCAAAACTTTTAGAGCCCAAGTTAAAAATGAGAAAAACCTACCATTGATAACTATTCATAGTGATCATGGTGGTGAATTTCAAAACTCAGATTTTGAAACTTTTTGTAGTATGAAAGGTATTACTCACAATTTCTCAGCTCCAAGAACTCCTCAGCAAAATGGTGTTGTTGAAAGAAGAAATCGTATTCTTCAGGAAATGACTCGAACCATGTTGAGTGAATACTCAATTGCTAAGCACTTTTGGGCTGAAGCTGTTAGTACTGCCTGTTATACTATAAATCGTGTTTTAACTAGACCATTTCTTAATAAAACCCCTTATGAGTTATGGACTGGCCGAAAACCTAAAGTTTCATACTTCAAAGTTTTTGGATGCAAAGTATTCATTCTGAATACAAAAGACAATCTACACAAATTTGCACCAAAATCTGATGAAGGAATCTTTTTAGGCTATTCTACAACCTCTAAGGCTTATAGAGTTTTCAATAAAAACACTTGTATTGTTGAAGAAACAGTACATGTAAAATTTGATGAAACTAACCCTTTTGTTTTCAATCAACCCAATCCTACATCCTCAGATGTGTTTTCCAAAAATGGTTATCAACCTTTATTAGAAGAACATTCTGATAAGGAAAATGTTCAAGAAAGTATTCCTGAAACATTTACCATAGAATTTTTTCAACCATATATTGATGAACATGTTTTAGAAAACCCAAATCAATTGTTTCTTAGGAATCATCCCAGTGATAACATCATTGGAGATATAAATCAACCTGTAAGGACCAGAAATTCCTTAAGAAATGAAATAGAACATCTTGCTTTTCTTTCCCAATTTGAACCTAAAAGTCCAAGTGAGGCCTTAGGTGATGATGATTGGATCAAAGCAATGTAGGATGAACTAAATGAATTTGAAAGGAATCAAGTCTGGACTTTAGTTAAAAGACCTAAAGAAACAACTGTGATTGGTGTAAAATGGGTTTTCAGAAACAAGTGTGATGAAAATGGAATCATTGTAAGAAATAAAGCAAGACTTGTTGCTAAAGGCTATAATCAACAAGAGGGAATAGACTATGAAGAAACATATGCTCCTGTAGCTAGACTTGAATCTATTCGTATTCTATTAGCCTTCGCAGCATATTTCAATTTCAAACTATTTCAAATGGATGTCAAATGTGCTTTTCTAAATTGTTTTGTTCAAGAAGAAGTTTTTGTCGAACAACCTCCTGGTTTTCAAGACCCAAAACATCCTGATCATGTTTTTAAACTTACCAAGGCTCTATATGGTCTTAAACAAGCCCCTAGAGCATGGTATGATAGACTCACAGGATTTCTTTTACAAAACTATTATACAAAAGGTACATAAGATCCAACTATTTTTATCAAAATGGAAAAAAAATGTTTTGGTTGTCCAAATCTATGTTGATGAAATCATATTTGGATCAACTCAGAAATCTTTAACCGATTCTTTTGCAAACTTAATGAAATATGAGTTTGAAATGAGTATGATGGGTGAGTTAACATTCTTTCTAGGTTTTCAAATTTCTCAAAAACCAGATGGAACTTATATATCTCAACATAAGTATATTAAAGTCTTACTCAAAAAGTATGGATTTGACAAAACTAAAAGTATTAGCACCCCAATTGGTACCTCAAATACTCTTGATCTTGATGAAACTGGGAAACCAGTAGATCAAACAATTTTTAGAGGTATGATAGGGAGTTTGCTATACTTGACAGCTAGTCGATCCGACTTGATGTTTTCTGTATGCTTATGTGCAAGATATCAATCTAATCCAAAAGAGTCTCACTTAAAATCCGTAAAGAGAATCTTTCGGTATTTAAAAGACACTATGGATTTGGGACTGTTCTACTCTTCTGAAAATTATTTTGTTTTAAAAAGCTTTTCAGATGCTGACTTTGGTGGTTGTAGAATGGATAGAAAAAGTACATTTGGAACATGTCATTTCTTAGGAGACTCTTTGGTTTCTTGGTCCTGCAAGAAACAACACTCAGTAGCACTCTCCACTACTGATGCTGAATATATAGCAGCTGGAAGTTGTTGTGCTCAAGTATTGTGGATGCAGCACACACTCACTGACTATGGTTTGAGTTTCTCCAAAACTCAAATTCTTTGTTATAATACAAGTGTCATAGCTCTTAGTAAAAACCCAGCACATCACTCTCGTGCAAAACACATAGATGTTAGGCATCACTTTCTTAGGTATCACACACAGAAAGGAGATATTATTTTACAATTCATCGGAACGCAAGAACAACTTGCTGACATTTTTACAAAACCTTTACCTTCCAATAGATTTGAATTTATAAAACAGAAGCTAGGAATGATTACATTAAAATAATCATTCATATCTACTTCCTGTTTTACATCTCTCCTAATAGTATGAAACTCCTCATAGAAAGGGGGAGGACATTTCTTTCTATGTCTTTATGTTTATTATATTTAACTATTTACTCTCTTAATATGTATATTTCAGTTTTTCTGTTTATCGTATTGACAATTTCAGTTTTTCTATTTATCGTATTGACAGTTTTATAGTATCATTTACTATCGACCGATGATGGTATTGAATTTCTTTTCGATCGTATCATTCAATAGTTTTGAATCGACCGATGATAGTATTGAAATTCTTTTCCATCGTATCATTCAATAGTTTTGAATCGACCGATGATAGTATTGAAATTCATTTCCATCGTATCATTCAATAGTTTTGAATCGACCGATGATAGTATTGAAATTCTTTTCCATCGTATCATTCAATAGTTTTGAATCGACCGATGATAGTATTGAAATTCTTTTCCATCGTATCATTCAATTGTTCTGTATCGACCGATGATGGTATTGAGATTTTTTTCCATCGTACTGTCAGTTCATGGTAACCAGATTATTTTCCATCGTACGGTACGATCATAGTAATGACTTTGTTTTCCATCGGCATGATGTTTTTTTTCTTTCCTTACGATTGTATTTTATTTTGATTCTTACCAAAACCAACAATCACCTTATGTTCTCCGACATGTATCTTTTTCATTTTTTTTCTTTCATTGTTTTAATCCTAACCATTGATCTGGTTTTCTCTAATCTTGACTGTAGAATATCAACGGTCATCCTTTTTTGACCGTAGAAGATCAACGACCATCTCTTTATCGCCTATAAATACCCCCTCCCCTCCCCAAACCCACATTGTTTTTCCAGGAATTGAGACGAAGCTCTGCTACACTAGCTATAAAACATCGTACGATCTTCTCAATCGGCATCACCTTTATGTCTCAATCCTCTGCTAATACTCCTGCCAAGATGTCTTCAAAGACTTTTACAGAGAATGACTTTAACAGAGAAAGGTTAGTATCCCGAGACTTTTTCGATACGTATGATTCTACAATCAGGAGGATCATTTTGTTTTAAGGATGGGAACATCTCTGTGTGGAAAAGCCTGATATTCAAGATCCAGTTCTTTTTGATGAAGTTTGTCAGTTTTACAAAACCGTTTCTTTCAACAAAGATATGACTATAAACTTCGCTGTGTACGATAGAAAATTATCTATGTCTGTGAAACAAGCGGCACATTTTCTGAATGTTTCTGTAGAAGGAGATTTTTTTTGTCCATCTCACAAACTACCAGAGGAAGTTGGTACGTTTAATAGAGAAAATGCTGAAAAGTCTTTGTTTCTTATTAATGAGGAAAAGAGGAAAGTGTCTCATCTTTCACCGGACAATCGTTTTGTAACCTTATGGATGCAAGGTTTTCTTATCCCAAGGAAAGGGGATAGAGAAACTCTGAATGTTTCTGATATTTTCATGCTTGATTATCTTGTGAACATGAGAAAAGTGAATATCATGGGGTATATTTTTGAAACCATCAAGAATGTCAAGGCAGGAGGGATTAAGTCCCAGATGATAATGTATCCAGCCATCCTTACAAAGTTCATTTTTGAAAGTATGAAGTTTTGTAACATTCCTTTGAAAGGAAAACCCATGGATTTGAGGCCATCTTGGATTAGTAAGAGTACGATGAAAAAGATGAATGTTTGTTTTGATTCAAATTCAAAACTTTTTGTCAGAGTTATAGAAGCTGAATTGGCTCAGAATCAATCGGCACCTATGCCAGCCAAGGACATTCAATCCACCGGTGTTACTCAAAAGACTGATCCGCAAACCAGTTCAAAGCCGAAAAAGAAGCCAAGGTACAGTAAGGAAGTTGTAGCAAAATGGAGAAAAGATAAGGAACAGAGAAAAGAAGGTGATCCGATGTTTGGTCTTGACCCTGCTGAGGCTTTTGCAGAAAGAATAAGGGTAGAAGAAACCCTTCAGGCTGAAAAGAAAAAGAAGGTTCTTTTAAAAAGGAAGGCTCAGGACTTTGATGTCTCTAAAGTCTTGAAAGCAGTTGAAGATGCTAGTGCTCAACTAACTGAAGAAGTGCCCCAAGAGCCCATCATACAGAGTCTTCCTGAGAAAGAAAAAGGAAAACAAGTGATAAAGTTGTTGTCATTAGTGACAAAGTGGAAGAAGAAAGAAAACAGAAAGAAAAAGTGAAAGGGAAACAACCAGTTGTTGACTCAAGCAAGTCGTATGAACTACCATCGTATGATGAGGATACTGATTCAGAGCATACAATCTCTCTCAAAAAGGGTGATTACATTGTTCATGTTTTGAGAAGGGTGGAGAAAACCATTCCTTATTTCCCGAGGCTGGAAGGGAAAATTGATTTTATTACTGAAAATCAAAGAAAGAAGTTTGGCTCTGTAAAATAATTGAGGAAGAAAGTTTTGTCAGTAGAAGCCGATTTGAAAGTTCTTTCAGAAAGCTCGGTTGCTCATAAGAAGGCTTGTAATAAGATGACCAAGTGGTCGTACAAAACAGAGAGCTCAATCAATGATCATGAAATAGATATTGAAGATATAAGGAGGTTATCAAATGAGCTTGCAATTGCTTTCAACAAGCTTGATAGAGAAATGGTTGAAAGGCTGAATCTTTTGTCATATCAAAGAACTGATGTTCCTTCAGTGAAAAACTTGCAAGAAAGAATGAATGTTTTCCAATCTGAATTCTCGAAGGTTTCATCTTTCAAAGATGAAATGGTTTTACTGAAGAATCAAAATTCTGTGTTATCCAAAGACAACAAGAATTTGCAAAACAGGATTGATACCCTTAAAGAAGTAATCAGAGTCCAGGAGGAGACCATCAGAAATCAAGATCAGATTTTTGCGGATCAACAAGAGCTTCTCAAAACTCAGGGTGAATCAATTTCTGAAGACAAGAAGGAGATCAAAAAGATGAAAGATGTGCTTCATGAGCTTATAAAGAAGGAGAAGGAAAGAGAAAACAAATGATTGTTGTATTTGTGTTCTTTTGGAACTTGTCTTTGGTTTGTAATAACTTTTATGATCCTTTTCTTTTATCTATTGTCTAGTATTGCTTCACTAACTCTTTTAGACAATTCAAGATTACTCCTTTCTTTTTGTAAATCACAAAGGGGGAGAATATTTACAAAGCAATGATTGTTTTACAAAGGGGGAGAATGTTTTACAATGCTCTTAAGAAAAATCTACGAATAAAATCCTTATGAAAGTCCATACCTAAGGGGGAGATTAGTTGTATTCAATTTCTTATTCAGAAGAGTTTTCAATAACTCAGGGGGAGATAAGTATTTCTTGTCACATTTACTTTGTGGGTTATGCTTTCCAAAAAGGGGGAGATTGTTAAGTCAAAAGTCTTCTTTTGACTTCTATATCATGTTTTGGAAATCACAAATGTATTCTATCATATGTTTATAAAATTACAATTGTCTTTTATCATGATTATCGTATCGTACGATGTTGATCGTACCGACTAAATTGTATCTTATTGACTCTGTCAAACGTATCGTACTGACTCTGTCAATCGTATTGTATTGACTCTGTCAATCGTATCGTACTGACTCTGTCAATCGTATCGTACTGACTCTGCTAATCAGATGATCATTATTTGTTTTGGTACTTTGTCAAAAACTCTCTCTGCATATGAATCGTACTCATGTTTTTCATTTCTATATATCTCTTGTCCTAACAAAACGATGTCGTTGAGTTAGTTACAAACTAATCAAAATGATGTCGTGCTTTCTGTTTCAATATGACCGTTGGAGGCAATATGACCGTTGGAACCCGAGGCCTATAAATAGGAGGTCATTTGAAGCTGAGAGAACAACGATGAACAAAGAGAACGAATGAAGAGATTCTGTGAACTACCAAGATTCTAGAGAGAGACACTGTGACTTCTCTCATCAGCCTTGTGCGTCCGATCATCGTATCGAGGGCTTTCAAGTAATTGAAAGACAGAGGTGCCGATTACCTACAAAATCGAGGGCTGCCAGGGATAGGCAGACAGACGTGCCGATCATCGTATCAAGGGCTGCTGGGGATAGGCAGATAGACGTGCCGATCATCGTATCGAGGGCTGCCGGGGATAGGCAGACAGACGTGCCGATCATCGTATCGAGGGCTGCCCGGGATAGGCAGACAGACGTGCCGATCATCGTATCGAGGGCTCACCAAGGTATTGGTGAGACCGACCTTTTATCCTAGGTGAAAGGATAACCCTTATCTTTGGGTTAAAAGAATTGTAATACTTTTACATTTCCGCTGTTACTTGTATTAGAAAGGGATTTGTATTGTTTCCTTTCTTCTTTACATATTCAATTGAAATTGTTTCAATTACAATCATTCTATTACTTTTTTTATTGATTGATTCTATACGCTTTAAGGAAGAATCATTCATCTTTATATTACTCTGATCATTGTGTTCACCTTGAATACAATTGTTTTACTTTACATTAGTATTACAATACATCATACCTTTTATATTCAATACAATTGTGGGTGTTTATATTTTTATTAGTTTAAGATCATTTAAACTAATCTCTTTGTTGCTAAAACTCAAAGGTTTTTAAATCTACAATTCACCCCCCTCTTGTATTGTTCCATCTAATAGACATATATATCTACTATTCGATCCAACAAAACCAAAACGAGGGTCAAAACATACGTCATAGAAAGGTAATGGGGAATTACAACCTCCCCACCATAAAAAATCTATATCCTTAGAAAACCTATCAAGAAGCTTCCATATGACATGGACCAAAGGTTTTGTACTCCCATAATGTAACTTAGTCTCAAAATCAGATATCCTAAATATATACTCAGTCATGGATAAAAAATGATCAACATCAAGATAACATCAATTCAAAAAATTAGATGGATTAGAAAGATACTTTCATAGCTATGATACATGGAAAACATTATGTATCAATATAAAATATAGTGGAAGTTATAAATGATAAGACACTCTCTCAACTATCTCAATAACCGCAAAAGGTCCCACAAAATGAGGAGAAATATTCCCTTTCCTCCCAAGACGTCGATAAACTAAACAGGGTGAAAATTTTAAGAACAACTGATCACCAACTAAAAATTAAAATGGTCTATAATGATGATCAATATAAAATCTATATCGGTTATGTGCCGTCGAAATAATTAAAGGAATCAAATAATTCATTTATGTCATCAATTGAACTAAGATCTATCCAACCAATGAAATTTGACCATTCTCCAACCAACATAACAAATATTTATAATCTCAGCCAAAAAAGTCTCAAAACGATCCATTCAAATAATGGAATGACACATTTGTTTATAAAAAAACTCAACTAGCCCCAAATGATCATCCCATGCTCCACCAAAATCGAGGATGCAAACATGAAGCATATCCTCTAGAATCTATATAAATATATGTGTCTAGATATCCATATGTGTATAATATTCCATACTCAAATAAATTTTTGATATTAATTCCCCATAAAGGACTCTCCAAAAATGATAATTTAAAAAGGGAATATCGATCAAAGACTATAGTATATGAAACTCTGTGCAAATGAACAATCTCTACCACATAGAGATTTCCTAGCTCCTCAAATTTGTTTGTATCTACAATGGGTATAAAGTGATCTGATTCGTTCATCCTATCAATCACAATCTATATATCATTATTTTTTCTCTAGGTATGCTAAAAACCAACCAAAAAATCCATATAAATCTCATATTTCTTCCAAGTCAAAATTGGAAGTGGCTAAAGCAAACATGAAGGTCTTTGGTGCTTGGACATGACCTATTAGTAAGTATAATATTGTGAGACAAAATTAACAATGAAACATTTCATACCTATCCACTAGAATCATCATCGTATATCATAGAACATCTTTTTAGTTCCTAGGTGCACAACCCAGTGGGAATTATTAAAATCCCCCATCATTGCTTTCCTCATGACTAACTTCACAAAAAACAAATTATGATAATATAGAATACCCTTCATGGAGAATGACTACTCATCAATGGTATCCTCACCATAAAGGGAGTCTTTAGTACTAATTAATTCATCATGAAGCACCTATTCTAGAAGAACCATCTTGAGAAGAGTAGAGTTTAACTAAAAACTAGCCAAGAAAACCTCATCCCCTATTTCTTAAACTCTAATATGCAATTGTAAAAAAATATCCATCATGTTATACTCTTATAATGATTCTTTCATGGTTTAGTCTGGGAGTTTCCTATTCAACACATTAGATGAAACATTCCATTTCCTTAGGGTATAGGCAATATCAAAATCAAAATATTGCATGTACTCCAACCAATGCCTCTGGTGGAGATTCAAATATTTTTGAGAGAAGATATAAATGAATCTATTTTGGTTAGAATACATGGTAAAACTTTCTTTGAAAATTTAATGCTTCCAAATATTAATGGAATGCATCTCAACTTCAAGTGCAAGGTCATGGATTGGATAATTATTATCGTTTTTCCAAAGATGTTGAGAGTCATAGGTAATGATTTGATCACGTTGTATAAGAACATGGCCCAAACCCAAACGTGATGTGTCACAGAAGATCACATAGCCTTGCCTGGCTTATGGAAGATTCAACACCAGTGCAGAAGTCAAAATAATTTTCAAATCAACAAAAGAACTATGACATTTCTCATCCGAAGACAAATTTACTCAATTCCAAGCAAGAACGGTCATCAGAGAATCCAACTTCAAGAAATACTTTAAAAATCGATGATAATGTCCAACTAAACCCAAGATACTCAAAATCTCATAAAAATTACATGGTTTCTTCCATCTCATAACAACTTTCACCTTCTTAGGATCAACTAAAATACATTTTTTTGAGACCACATATCCCAAGAAATTTACTTCTTGAATCCATAGATTACATTTTGATAACTTGGAATAAAGTCAATGATTTCTCAAAAGTTCTAGAATTTCTCTTTGATGAAACACATGATCCTCCTTGGACATTGAGTAAACTAAGATATAATCCAAAAATACCACCCTGAACATATGAAGATACTCATAGAAAATACTGTTTATCAAATCCATAAAGACCGTATGAGCATTAGTTAGACCAAATGGAATGAAAAGGTACTCATAATGGTCATACCTTCTCTAAAAGATGATTTTTTGAATATTACATTATTTTATTCTCAAATGGCGATAACTAGTTCAAAGATTAATATTTAAAAGCCACTTCATCCCATTTAATTGGTCAAATAGATCATCAATTCAAGGTAATGAATAATATTTCATTACCATTACTTATTTTAGTTTTTTGTAATCAACACATAGGAAAAGTGTTCCATCAAATTTCATAACAAAGAGAATAGGCGCCACCCAAGGTGAAACAGTCAACATTATAATGTCTTTCTCTAACAAATCGTCCAACTAAGTATTCAAATCCTTCATTTTAGATGGATTTGTATGGTAATAAGGAATAGATACCAACTGAGTACCAAGTACTAAATCAACAAAACACTATACCTCCCTTACTGATGGAAAACTAGAGAAGTCATAAGAAAAAACATCAGGGAACTTGTTGATAAATGGAGGGAGATCACCACTCAAAGATTCTCACTCCAGATCAAAATAAAGCATTGATATTACTTCCCCAAACTCAAGATAATAAGGTATGGTTCTACTATACCTTAAGTCCCACTCTCCCTAAAAGATACGACACACCCCACTAGGCATAGTAAAGGAGACCCATCAAAGATAACAATAATTTCAAGAATTATTAGAAACAAACAAATTCATCTCAAAAATCACACAAAGTGGTTTCATGTCAAGAACCATAAAATCCCAAGTAAAACCAATCACTAATAAATAGAAAATACAAGTAGAAAAATGAAGAACCTATTCCTTATTTTTTCTGATGGGTGTGATAATATCCCTCACAAAAGACAAAATCTCTATAGGAAGATTTAGTAGATTCAAAATATGAGTCAAAATAAATGAATGAGAAGCACCGGTATTAAATAAAATAGTCACTAAAGATGAAGCTATAGTGATGGTACCACTCACAGTCACTTGAACCATATCTGGTTTCTCTGGAGACTTTTATATGATGATGATACCATGCCACTATGAAATCTATAAAAGACATAAAATAACTTATTCAAGTGTATTTAATGACTGTAAGAACCAAATATCTTGGGTTCCTCAGTGCAAACCCATTTCGAATTCCGAGGCTTTCCACATTGGAAGCAAGTTAAAGGGCCTCTTCTAGGCACTATAGAAGGATTAGAAGAACCCTGATGTCAAAAAACACCATGATACTCATCACACATTATCTTCCATTTATGGGAACTTATAGAACTACCACTAGGATAAAAAGGAACTCCCGAAAACCCAAACTTACCAGCCATATCATGTTTGACCATCAATTCCCTATCCAATACAACAATATAAAATGATAGATTTAGTAAAAAAACAAGTGAATGAATATCATATCAATGTCCAATCTCAAACCTTTGAGCCTTAATCTTCTCATTTTATATAATCTAAGGTGAAAACCGCACATGCTCAACAAATTAGTTTTCATTTTCTGGCACAGTCCTGTCAGCCTACATGAGTTTGGAAAACGACATATCCTTAGCTAAAACTATAGATTCTAGAGGGAACTAGTCATTGAAAATAAATTTAAAGTCTTTACACTCCAAAACCTAATTCTAATTCTCTATAACCATTGAGTCCTACCATCTCTTTCTTGTTCCCTACAGCTTGAAGGTAGCACACTCACCTTAACTACTTCTAGATTTTCAACGAAATTAAACAAAAGCTTAGTGTTTCTCAACCAATCTCCAACCTCTTAAGTATCATTGGAGACTTGGAATGCTTGTGGATTATGGAGAAGGAAATCCATATCATAAATCTAAGATTCATCAATATATGGTTCCACAATTTCATATTGTATGGGAACAAATGTAGGTTCATGTCCCAGATCATAGACAACATGCACCACAACCTCAACTAGATTCTGGTCCATCGGAGGATTCACTCACTATGGTTCATTAGTAGATTCCTTATGGATCATATTATAATATATTATTAGAGGAATAATTCCATACAAAATAAGAAAATAACATTGAATACATCATAATATTACTCAGATCAACAACTCAAATAAGAGATATATGGAAATTAATTCCATCAGATAGACAAAAAAGATTTGGATATCAACCTATCCAAATATAAGGAGTGAAAAGAATAGAACTAATCCTTAATACTCCATTCCTACACCACAAATGGAGACTTTAGGATAATTATGATGAGATAAAGTTAGGAAGTTACTATCAACTTCCTCTTAAGGCTCGAAAAGATATTACAACTGTATACTGAAGTCAAGGAAAGATGCTCAACATGCACCTTTGATACCACTTTATCATGAACTGGCCTAGACACCCTGAAACTCAGATACATGAACAAACACAGACATAGCCCAAAGGGAATTCCTGATCCCCAAAGGTTGGCACCTAGAACCTAGAATCATATAAGATAAAATAGGGAATAAATTATCCAAAAAAACAGAAGAAGATAATAATACATATCATTATGCTCAGAAGTCCTCAAGGGGATCATACTATAAACCAAACAGATAAGAAAAACCCAAAAAGTACATCAGAAAAGTAATCAATGTACAAAAAAACAAACTTAGTATCCCAAAAGACACATCTATTTTGTCCCCAAGGTATCAAGAACATCCCCCTCCTCTAACATATTATTTCCCTTTACTCGGACATGGAAGGATAAAATCTAAAAATGATCAAATTAAAAGGTAGGATGTGATCTAAAAATCCCAGTAGGGTCTCACCAAGTGTTCCATAAAAAGATTCCATAATGATAAACAAAATCATGTTTTTAATTTTAATCAAAAATGGTATGGAAGTCCATATGAATATTTTAAAAAAAACATTCTTTTAATTAAAAATGATTGAAAACATTTCAAACATGGATTAAATATATACTTTATATAAAATAGTTTATATAAATCACTAGGAATGTGTAAAGAAGTCTCTAAATAAATGGAATTTAAAATCCAAATAATCACATTAGTACCATGGTAATCTACCATGTTGTATAATAGTTTATATTTATAGGATCCTCACATGTATTATATTAGTTATCGAAGAAATATGTGTACACACATCCCTCGGGATCATGCCGAATAGGATTCATCAACATCTCATTAGGGATAAGATCTACCTAATTAGGTTTTCATTAATGTTATAATCATAAATCCATTAATATGAAATTATCATCCTTGTGTGATTTACCCAAAAAACCCCACTAAATACCTTGGATCGCATGTGATCAATCAATCAATAGAAAAAGGGTAAATCATTTCATTACAATTCATTCATCATTCACAGTTCAAATGCCCTCTTTTGTTATTAAAATTCTAGTTTACTTTCAAAACCAAATAATGTGTTTTTCATCAATTCATTATTTTTTCTAATAAAATCAATCAATGGTTTTTATCAATTCAATTTAATCCATTTTACTCAAAAAAAATTCCGAAATCATTTCACAATTTCCTTCAATTTCAAACTATGACTCAACATCCAATTCCCTTGGAATTGGGAGTTTTTCTAAAAATCCATACCATATAAATTTCAATCCCAATTCACATAAAATTTGGGTTTTCAAAAATCAATTTAAATTAATTTAAAACAACAATAAATTAATGTTTTAATCAATTGACCAATCTTAAATGGAACCACATAAATTTTTCATGGAATCACAATGCCCACAATGGGACTCACCAACAAAAAAGGAACCTAAGATCTTGTAAATCAACCTAGAATAACGATTAAAAAACTCAGTGTTTAAATACATCCATTTTAATAAGATCCATAAAACCCCAAGGAGTAAAAGAGAGAGAGAGATAGAATAGAGAGGAAGACTTCTTACTCAGAGTGATTCATCACAACCAACACAATGATCAATCAATGAACAGATGATCTGGAGGAATTGGAGATCTCCAAAATCACCTAGGAAGAGCCTCTTGGTTGAGAAAAAGGAAGCCTATAGGAGGGAAATAATAATTTCATCTGATCCACATGCTTAAAACCAACACTTGATATTTTACACAACATATAACCCCAATACATTTCAGGTAGTTTTTTAGTCAAACATATGCCAAAATACTCATTTATTTTTATTAAAAAATTTATTTTCAATATTTACATGGTATGTGAGTTGTACAAAATGTGTTACGTTTTCACACTATGTACCAATTTCGTGGAATCTTTGAGGTTATGATTACATGTTATGTAACCACATTACACAGCGCGTAAATCCCCAGTATACTATAAAAATATAGGTTTTATGCTGAAAATTCTAAAACTTCATTGACTTCACCATTACAGATATCCTTCCAATTCCTTCTCCGCATTACTCAACCAATGGAAAAGTAAAACCAAAACAAGGGTCAAAACATACCTGGAAGAATGGTAATGGGGTGTTATAATATTGGACAGATCAAGAACATAGAATTTTTTTTCATGTGTTTCCATGATAAAATGAAATGTTATGTATTTAAATATATTCAGATAAACTAGTGTCATACTGAATTCATCATGTCCGACACTATTGTTACCAATAACCCATTTTTCAGTTAAATGATACAACTAAAAATTTAATGTAATCAACCTCCCATATTTTTTCAATGACTCTGTAATATTCACTTGATGTAGAGATTGTTTTTTTGTATTTGGAACTCAAAAAATGAATTACTTTTGTGAGAACTAAAATACCACTATTCTGAACCACACTTCTGTTATCCTGGTCTTTTATATGAAATGTATATCCATTAATGTATTTCCTAGACCATGTTATCAAATTTAAACTTGGACCACCAGAAAATCATCTCAATGTTTCAAATGCATCTGATCTACCATGAATGGCCTCTTTAAATAATAGAAAAAAGTTTTGTTATTCTCATTCAAAATATTCATATCTTTTTTCTTTGGATAACATTGTTTTAACACATTAATATTAAATGTTATATATGAATGAGTATCAATTATGTTATTAAAGATTTATAAAGGTATATACTTTATCTATTCACATATCAAGGATTTTAATTTCAACCCATGGATCCACTTTACCATATAATTCACATTTTCATAGAGATAAGTAGGTTAAACAATATGTTCCTTTAAGTATATGTAGTTTGTACAAAACTCTATAACTTCCTAAAAAATATACTTCTCAACAATGGAGGATTTAGGTCAATATGGATTCTTAACACGCCCCTTAAATATCATCACATAACATTAAAAAGGATATATAAAACATAGAAATATAGGTTAAAAATTATTTATTTATCACACCAAATAAACCATTAAGTGCACTATGATATCAAAAAATCGAGGAAAATACATTTCCAGTTGATAAAGTGTAGAAGCAGCATCGTTCTCTAAATTTTTCAATGAATTCAAATCAATCACCTTACTATAAATTGAATTGAAAAAATAACACACTTTCATGATATTCATTCCCCACATATGATCAATATCCCATGAAATAAAATAAGTTGTATTTGTTGCATCATGACGTGACAATCATGAGATTTCATACCTGTTAACTTCAAATCTTTTAGTGATTTTTTTAAATTTTAAGAATAACCCTATTACACTTTAATAATATAAAGACAATAAAAAAGATAACTTTATCCCTCTTGGATGATATATGAAAATCCAGTGGTAGGTATGTTCATATTCCATTAGGAGTGGGAGATAACTCTAAACATATTCCCATTAAGAGTGAGTCTAGTATTTCATTCAACTCATATCGAGTCTTTCATTTAATATCCAACAATGTTCCAATAAATATGTCATATATATGATTATCCACATGCATGATAATAATATTATTTTTGACCTCATGATATTTCTAATATGTAATTTCAAAAAATATTGATAGTTTCTTCCAAATTTTTCTATTATTACCTTATCTTTGTGTCTTTCTGAATGTGACATCAATGTTTTTCACCCTCTCAAAATTATAATTAGGGGGAAAAGGTTTTGGATAAATATAAAATTTGTGTGATCCATTAAATAAATTTTTAATCTCTGATAATATTGATCCATAGACAAAAACATTTAATGACCCATGCATACCATTTTTCTCCCATGTGGCAATTGATAATATGAAGTCCGTTGTTCAAACAATGGATACGATTTTTATCCCTTAACATTTTATCTAGAAAAGTTTCAATTTGCTATGAATTCATTTATAGTGAACATAATCATCACATGTCGTTGAAAATGTTCAATTTTATAATAATCGTGCACTCTAATACCTTCCTCCCAGAAAATATTCTAATCAACAATTAAAGGTGACAATAAAACATCAATACCATTTCTAAGATGTTTCGTTCTAGAAATCATTAAACTCAACATGATATATTTCTGATTCATAAAAAATATAATAGATAAGTTTTAAATTGATAATAATATTATCCATGACCTATTCTTTATACTAAGGCTTCGATATGGATTAATTATATCTTTTCATAGTCCGTGTTTAAGATTTCTAACTTCATTTAAGAATATTGAAAACTATTGATCAAATTTCTTCCATTATAGACAATAATTCGAGTGACATAATTTTCCATCAAATGTGCTCTCATATAAATTCCATATTAACATTTATTCATTATTTTAATTTTCAAATAAATGTTTCAAATGAGGAATTATAGGATGATACCAAATTTCCTTGGCATGAGTCTGTAACTGCTAAATCGTACTATGATTTTTCATTCAATTAAGATGATGATTTCCCACATTTAGGGCACAATGAAATACCTTAATATTCTTTATTATACAACACAAAGTCATCCAATTAGGCATGTATCTTCTTGTACCCCAAAACCACTAGGCATAATATTTTTTTCCCATTATAATGAGAATCTAGAATATCATTTTCTTTAAGAATTATATCATTTAAGGGATGTAGAAACTCTGTAAAACTCTTCTTTCCATCCATTTTCACCTTCAAGTCAATAAATATTAACACTATTAATAAAATAATAACATATATAAAAAATAGATACAACAGTTTTTTAGCATCACCATATAGACACTCAATTACCAGTTCTTTCCCAATTACTTCTACTTCAAAATCACAAATCATTTCATCAATTTGATTAGTCTTATCATCTTGAAAATCAACAACCACAGATCAATAATTCCACTTATTTTCACCATAACAAATCTAAGGGTTGTAACTCAGATTCAAAACATGAAAAATTAAACGATCTTTGATTTATAATCTTTTCAACTTCTTCATATTTGAACATTTTAATCCTGGACAAAAAAACAAATCATTGTTTAGAATTTTCTTTTTATAAAAATCCAAAAAAATCATCAATGTCTTCTTAATATTGCACACTTGTTCATAGTGAAATCCACTAACCATAACTCATTATTAATAATATAAAATATCATCATTTGAAAATAAGTTATTACATTTTGAAATTTAATTTAAAATTTACTTTTATTAATAATAGTTATAAAATAACATAATTTTTTTCAAAAATAAAATAAATACAACATATTTTATAAAAAAATATCACTTTGAACATATTTACTTATCATTAGTTCATAAAAAATCAATATGTATTATGAAATTATTATGATCACCTAAATATATTCAAAATTCATATTCCATTATACATTTAAAATTCTTATTCCAATGCAAAAAAAAACATACATTAGACACACATTAATCAGTAAATTAAAATAATTAAAACATGAATTCATAAAATAAACATTTAAGAAAACCTTAATCTAAAAAAATATTTAATCAATTAAAAAATACCTTATATTCATGAATAATAAGAATAAAAAATAAAAATAGAAATGAGAAGAAAAAATATTAGCGGCAAGAGAGATCATTCAAGTAAACAATCCAAAAACAACATTCAACAATTAAAACATATCTCAATTCATGTAAAATAAAAATAATAAACATGAACTGAAAATATATATTGGATGGAGGAAAAATGATAAGTCAATGGAAATTGAAATAAGACACATAGGAAGTGAAAACAACAACAAATGATAGTTGAGGGTGGATAATAGTGGTTATGGAAAATGATTGAGATTAGAGTATACATGATCAAAGAATAAAGTGATAAAGTTTATTTTTTGAGAGAAAAGATATAGATTTAATGAGATTGAATGACCCAGAAATCAGTCTATAGGATGTTTTATAAAAATTTAAAAGGTTTATCACATCTGTTATTCACTAATCGATGTGGTAAATAGTATTTTCAACATCAAATATCTAATAACTGATAATGAAAATAAAGGTCTCTTGTTTTTAACATTTGTTATAAAATAACTAACCTGAAAAAGTGACTGTTACATTGATTATAAAAATCCATCATGAAATATGTGTTGGGATAAATATATTTTGTACTACTATCTAGATTTGTAGATGTCTTATGTTGTGTATGTTTTTACCAACTACTAGATACTGAAAAAAAACACCTAGTGGTAGAATTATTATATCTAATTTATATGAATCTAATTCAAGGATTTTGGGATTATGATTCATGAAAGTCTTATTATCCTTCTTTTAAATAATTTTAATGTGATTTTGGGAATTTATTTTTCCCTCTACTTAAAGTAAAATATATTTATTAGAATAAGGAAATCACATTTCATATAAAACTATGATACTTTATCAGTGAATGAATGATTATGAACACCATTTAAAAGAAAATTATATAATTTTGGTCTAAATATTGAATAACGATAGGAACCTGACTCAGATGGTTAGAGAAAAACTCAATATTAGTGTTAACACTATTTTGAGGAAAAAGATATGTTCCCAAATTTGTAAGGTCGGTGTCTCTGTAGAAATTGTATCCCATGTCATGAATCTTTTAGATATCCTTAAATAATACAATTAATATGTGATAATTAAAACATCAAGGACACAATTTATTCATTCGGGGATGCAACACCCTATGATTTTAAATTAGATTTCCCTTTAAAAAATTAATGTGTTCAACAACTTACTTCACACGCAACACCAAACCAAAAAACCACAAAATATTATATAACCATTATAATTAAGTTGTTAAGTAGGTGGTTATAAATAGAGGATAACACTTTATGAAATATATATAAAATGTAGATAATTATATCTAGTTTATCTATATAACTAATAATATCACCTTATAGTTAAAAATGTGTTTTTTCTAAAATTATCATTTTATGGGATTTATTTTAAGAAACAAAATATATTATAGATAATGTATATTATTGATATAATATATATATATATATATATATATGAAAAAGATATTAAAACCAATTATTTTATTTATTGATAAAAAATAAGAATATTAATGGTTAATACATTGAAAAGTTATTTTCATATAAAAACATTTTTTCATTATATTTTATAATTTTATTTAAAATTAAAATTATGAAATTTTTTATTTTTTTTAAAAAAAACTTCTTTATTGTATTTATCAAATAAATATTATCTTAAGATGATTTTTTGATATTTTTTTTGAAAATAGTAATTTTTTAGGTGAATAGTGAAAAAATAATAATTTTTCTAAAATTGACAATTTTATGAAAATATCATAATACAAGAATGAATTAAATGTTTTAGAAACTTTTTTTATAAAAAATATATATTTATATGTAAAATAAATCATTAAAAATTACTATGTTGTATTTATAAAACTTATGTTTATCATTTTGGAATCATGCTTAATATTTTTCTCTAAAAACTGATTTATTCACTTATATTTTAAAAATAATTTCTGTATATTATATAAACTAAATACAAAAAAATGGATTTAATATTTTATATAAAAATTATAATATTATTCAATAAGACAATTTTTTTTCATAAAATAATGATTAATAAAATTAAAGTAAATTATAATGATAATAATAAAATTGTTATTTTCAAAGAAATATTTTATTAATATCATGTAATTTTTATCTAACAGAATAAATTAATATTTTATCATAATTTAATTTAATATTATTTTTAATGATATATTTAAATAAATTATCACTCATTTAATTGGTAATAAATACTAAATGATATTAAGAACACTTAATGGAGAAAACAACATTTTTCCACAAAACAATTTTTCTATATATAAAATGTTTTAATTTAAATGTTAATTTTATATTAATTAAAAATTTATTATATTAAATTCAGATTAAATTTAGATTCATAATTCTAAAAAAATTTAATAGGTTTTTTATATGTTTTTTAAAACATATGTTACTTGGTTGAAAACTAGTAACCATAGTAAAAAAAATAGTAAAAGTTAAAATATAAAAAAAATAACATAAAACATGTTTAAAAAGTGAGTAAATACATGGTTGAGGCTTTATCAATCTAATATCACCCCAAAATTTCTTATCTTAAACTTTTAGAGTCATTGAACCTTAAATAGTGTAATGATATCATTGAAAAGTAATGGGTATTTGCAAAAGATCTCTTTTCTTCACTTATAAAAGGGGACACTTCCATGGATTCAGGCCACTCCCATTACATAAAATACCTTCATGAAACTCTGCCATATTTCTCCTCATATAGTCCACTATTAATTTCATAATCATATGGTCTCAATTATTTATCCTATTCCCTTCATTTCCAAGGATACTTTCAAGAGAAAGTGCAAGGTACCAAAGTGAGTGTTACTTACTCCTAACTTTTATTCTTTATATTTACCTTCCAAAAATACCTTAAAAATAGTAATATAATGAGTCGAGTATTATTATAATTCTAAATTGTAAATATATTAATTGAAAAAATATTATTTATTCTTTCCAACCACTTAGAAAAACAAAATAATGCTAATTGTGTGTTGCGCAAACTACTGCCTCCACGAAGTAACGTTTTTGTTTTTCATATTGATTTTAATTATTTAAAAAAACCACTGAAAATATGATTCAAAAACATAAAAAAATATAAATAATATAATTATTTTTCAATTATAATGGTATCTTACACTTCATTAATCATACGCATCTATCGAGATATAGGGTGTTCACGTTTGGGTTTGGTTTAACAACCAACTTGATGAATGATATAAAACAATATCATGGATGACTATGATAACATAAATAATAAATTTATTATAATTTAATAGTAAAAAATTATTTTTTATGTATATTTAAAGGTTCTATTAAGTATTTTAATTATTATTAAAATAACATCTTTGATCACTAAAATTGCAAAAATAAGCCGAAAATAATTCAAAATTCAAACAAACATAAGAAAAATAATAATAAATAAATGGAATATGATATAAAATTTTATATATTAATTTAAATGATTATAAATAATGTTACAAATATGGTATCTAATAAAATTAATTTTATTTTTCCAGAAGTTAGGCATATGTGCAGAATGAATCAGGAACATAGTAAGGGTTTCTTATCTCAATTTTCAACCATTGATACATATTTCTTCTCAAACACCATGTTTTATTTGGAATGGTGTATACACTACCATTTAAGATTTTTTAGTAATTATTTTATAAAATCTCATGATATTAAATTTTCTATTCAATTTTTTTTCTCATGGGGATTTGTCTCAAAATTTCAAAAGCTATAAGGGTTTCTCTTTAACTTAACTTCTTTCATGAGTCACAGTGATTCCTTTTTTACTATTTTTTTAAAAAATGAATTTATTTTATTATATGTTGATAATATAATTAATATCTCTAAAAAATTAGAATTTTTTATTCAAATTAATACCTTGATGAATTTATTTCTCAAAAATCATATCATTGTTAACAATAATTCTCATTCTCATTAAAGATGATTTTTATATCGTGTCCATATTTTCCCTTCACAAAAGTGTTATGATTTTCTATTTGGTAAAAAAATATATTTTATCTCATGTGAACCTTATATTATTCCTTAATAATTTTCAAAATAAGTTTTATTATCTTTTTAACAATTCATTTTTCAACAAAGGTTTTTTTAAACATAAAATGGTATCTTCCAAACAACCCTCATTAACATTAAGTTATATCTCTCTTTTCTTTCTCCCTTTACATCAATATTTTACTCATGTATTTCATCAATATTATATATATTTTTTCCCCACATATATATATATAATGTTTACTTTACCTTTATTTTCTGGTTAATACATGTTTTAAGTTCCCTTTAAAATTCACACATTTAAGTAAACCCAGCTTAATGGAACTTTATGGTTTCTTATTTAAGGACAAGTGTCACCTCAATAAAATGTTTTTCACCATGAATAGCTTCTTAAAAATACACATTATTTCATGAAAAATAAACTAATTTCAATTTATTCTAAAGGGAAATAATAATGTATTTCTTTTCATAAAATATCCTATGCTCATTTCAAAAATTAGCACCTATGTGATTCTTTTTAATTCTTACTTCTCCTTGATCACTATCATGAATTTTCCTATATTTGAACTCAATTTTCAAGACCTGTGTTTCTTTATTAAAATATTAACATCCAAAAATGATTTAATTCCTTCTTTTCATAGAAATATTTACAATATACCCTTTAGTTATTCTATAAAACATGATTATGAATCCTATTTCTTTGTCATGGGATTTAGCATGTTTATGATTTATGTATTTATTATTTTACTCATTTAGAACACTTATTCATTTATATATTTTTATTTTCGTTATTTTATGGTTGAACATGAAATTATAAATCCCTCTAATGCACTGGGTATGATTTTTATCTCATGATATACCACATATGGTTTATGGGCAGTTAGCCTAAGGACACTGTGTTATGTAACGGGTGGCCTTGGAATTATATGCACCTAAAATACATTGGATATAGATTTTATATTTTATTACATTTTATATATGAGATTACAAATTTAAAATAATCCACTCTGAGACTCTACCCACTATGATTATAGGAATGGGGAGTGAACTCAATCCACCATGGGACTCTTTCCACTATGATAGTCTTAATAGAAAGTCTTGAATTATGATTATGAGGTCATATTTTATGTTGTTTCCCTATATTTATGATTCGATGATATTATGATATCATTTATTTATCACACTCTTATTTCGTGGTACATGTTTGATATTATTTCAATAAATGTCCTCCATTCATGATTTATAGATAACTCTTATTGTTCCATGTTAATTTAAATAAAAAAATTTCTCTTTGAGCATGTTTTCCATATGCTTTTGATATGAACCTTTATGATATGTTGATATGTTTTTAATTACTAAAGATTTAACCTCATCCCATTATTATGTTTCCCTTACCTAGGTTATGAAGATAAGTATAACTTATGAGAAATGCTAGAAGGGGGTCTTGAAGAGTTTGATTATGGAGAGATGTTCATAAGATTTTTAAAATAAGTTGCCTATGTAACCGGTCCTCAAACAAACTAAACAAAAAGTTTCTTTGAACTGTGTGTGATTATTGTGAGATTTAATATCTAAATTAAGGTAATAATATAAATTTAAGAGATATATATCTTGTTTCATCTTAATAAAGTATAAAAATCAATAATTAAATAATAGAATAGTTTAAATAAGGGTTGAGGAGTAACAATTCTCCCCACCACAGAACTTTATTCCCCTAGAAATTCACTCGATAAGAGGAAGAGATATATCTTCCATACAAAAAATATAAAGAGAAAAAACTAAATACTAAAACTAAAAATCAAACCATATCAATTGAGTTATGTCTCTAAATCTAGGTAAATTCATAAGTCCTGGTCCATAATTAAAACCTAAAATAAGAACATTGGTATTCAATGGGATGGTTAACAAGGGACCGATACAATTAGTCAATGTCCCCAACATATAAGGATTTTACTAAAATGATGGATCAAGGAAATAAGAGTGCATCCTAGAAATTTTACTATATACCAAAACCAAAAACCCCCAACTAAAGAAACCTAAATAAAATATTCAACCAAAAACATAACCATAATCTCTTAGAATCACCCATCCACATCTCTAAATAAGAACATGGAATAATTTTTCCAAAACATAAGTCATAGGCCATTAAAGCTAAAGGAAAGAGAGAACTAAAAATTACTCCTTGAACTAATCGGCTTTCAACATTTGGAGAATGGAAAGTTAGAGAGTAAGACTAAAAATGTAGCTAAGAAGAGAAAGAAGAGGAATACCCTTAACAAGCCCCTTAAAATTACCACCATGATATTGTCTATAATACTTCAATTCATAGAACTCATAATGATTACTTAATCAATCATAAAGGTGAAAATTAATTATAATTCCAACGGAAAGGGTTTAAAATTCGAAAAAATTGATTAAGGTTTCACCATACGAGAAAGAAAAATATCCACTTAAAGAGTTCTTAGGTAAATTCTAGACATGGAGAAGGGTTTTTTCTCTACCACTCCACTTGGGGTATGAGTAGGTTCAATAGCTAAAATTATATACTATAAATCTATGAGATAATATCTTAAATATAACTATAAGGTAACATCTTACTGTGATCCCTCATGACTCTTTTGTGAGTAATACTGTAAATAAGAAAAATAAGATAATAGGTTACATCATCAAAACTAAAAAATCAAATCAAATTGATCCAAAAGTGAACCTTAAATCAAAACAACATAAAAATTAAAGTATAAAATACTATTTTGAATAAGTTCACAATTACTCACCTTGGTATTGAATCCTAAAATTCCTCTTTGAAAACCATTTTAAAACTATACAAATTCATTATTAAAACACTAGAGAATCTTCAAAACATTTAATCCATTCCAATTTCATATCAAATAACATCTTTATTAGTTTCAATATTAATCTTATAAATCATGGTGTAGTTTCAAAAATAATTTATTGAAATTAACATAAAATTCAAAAAAATCACATTTAGGTAAACCCTTTTTATAAAAACCCTTTATCATTTTGGAAACATAATATTTACCATTAATTCCAGGTTTAAATATAAAAAATCATACAGATTTAATCCAAGAAACATCAATGTATCATTAAATCTCTATTTATTAAAAATTAAAAAAAAACCTTAACCCTCTTAAAATCAAACAAACATTTTTAAAAACACTCTTCATTAAAATATTAGATTCAAAATTTCAAAAACTAACCATTACCTTTTTAAATCTAGATTTCAATTTAGAATTATCATCAAAATCAAACTAAATAATATTAACAAAAAACAAAAATCAGCCTTAAATTAAACATAAAAAAATTACACAATATACAAACAATTCAAAATAACATAGAGTCTAAAAGGAAGCTATCAAGTGGACTAGTGTCTATGAAAGGTTTGGCTGCTTAGTTTGGCAGTTTATGTGCCAATCATGAAACTATCACTAGAGGTCCAAATATAACCATGCACATGGGATTGTAATAGTTTGATAAAAGATGTGAGGTAATGATAAACCTATGGTTTTACCTGCCCTTTCACCCAAAATAGAAAAAACATAAAAAAACTCATATAACATCAATACAATCTCGAACATCACCAGACTAAAAAAATAAAGTTCAAAATTCCGGATTCAAAACCTAACATTCCATTGTAACTCAAGGTTCAAAATGACTAAGTGCTAGCTAGAACCCTCTCATACCAACCTCTTGAGTTCTGAAAGGCCAAAATCTAATTTACCAGACCTTCCCAAATAATAACGGGTACTATAATACCATTTTTTCATGAACTTTTTTGGGACACCCTAAAACCGAGTACTCTAACTAACTCATGGTAAGGCATGAGGGTTATTACTAATCCCCACGAGATGTAAACTAGTGATAGAGCATTAAAAAATATAAATATGGAATGATTTTTTTCCAAGGAATACTATAATTATGGTAGTATAACTCTATCAAGATTCTAACATGGTGCAACCATACATTATATATCCACGCATAATAAAAAGAAATTATGGAAATAAAATAATAAAAAAATTAATAACAATAAAAATAAATGTAATTCTAAACTAAAATTAAAAATATAAGAGAAATTACTTGTCTGGAAGAAACTATAATGTAAAATAAAACAAAATACCTACCCAAGATCTCCAAGTGACCTTGTGGCCACTCTCTAACTAAATACTCAAATAAACTCCAATAATGATCTAAAAGGAGTCCATAATAGGGCACTACTAGAAGCTAAATCCCTAACCTAATAGAGCTACTTGGTTGATAGGCACTGAGGTGTGTAAGTTGGGTGTGAGAATAAATAGCCCAGTACAATTTCACCAATGAATTCATGCATTATCTTTAATAAAAAAGACCATGAACATCAGTTTGAAATACCATATTTAAATGTACAGTTTTAATATTTTAGGAATAAAACATGTAAAATTTCTTTAAACATTTAGTTTTAAATCCAGAAAATCACCTTGAAAATAGTAAAAGCATTGGTTTGAAAATCCTTTGAAAACCTAATTTTGAAATATTCTCTTTAAAATTATTTCTAAAATCCCATGAAAAAGATTAGTAAAATTTTGACACCAACCATGTCATAGTGGAATTAATTATTCAATTAATTTAATTAATTTTATGTTTTTGTTAGTTTCTAAGAGTTTCAGGTTAAAATTTTAAAATTTCAACTATAATTGGTGCTTTGTATAACTTATTCATCGTCAGGAGTAACCGTGAATTGATCATGATTGAGAGGTTCTCACTTTCTAGTGTTGTATTTCATGGTATGAGAATAATTAAATTAATAGCGTGATATTATTCAGGTAACCATGTAGACACATTATTCTTTTATAGTAGGGTCATCACAGTTTCTGAATGTTTTGGAAAACATGTGCCTAAACCATTCATGATTCCCAAGACCTTAATTATTTTTCCAAAATTTCCAATAATAATTTTAAAGAGTTTATGCCTCATTTTCCTCCCCCTCTCTCGCATCGAACCCCATGGATAAGACCCCCCATAGTGCATGAGACCACCTCTACTAAACCTCTTCTCCTTACACAATTCCATTCCAATTTCATCAGGACTATTTGTTGATCATACATGGTAACAAATCCTATTGCATCTCTCTCCCCTCATGATTTTAACCTCCTCTATAATGAATTTTGTGTGGCCAAACCCTAGGTATTTAAGATTGGATGATTTTTGATGCCCTGTTTGTGTCTAGGTCTTTTGTGGGTCCCTTCATACTTATTTCAGCATCCACAGCCAAAGGCAATGCATTTCATACCATTCTGGATTTCATGAAATTTTTTTGAGGTATGTGACTATATGGAATCCCCTTTTATTTCATCTTATAAATTTATTGGAATTTTTTAAACGATTTATATTAAATTTATAAGAATTTTGTATGCTATAGTAGGATTTATTTGATTTTTGATTGTCTTTTGAGCTTGGCATGGACCTAAGCCACATGCCAAGTACTTGTGTTAATGTCGGGTGGCCCTTTAAAAATATTTAAAGTGTTTTTAATGTTTTTATTATATTTATAGTTTTATTGAATATCCTATTTGGTTTTATAATTGATTTTTATTATTTTAAATATTTTTCATTGTCTTGATATTCATTCAATGTATTGGGTTAAATGCACACTTGACTTTGAAAAATGATTTTTAATTCTTTAAAAATATTTTTTGATTCCAGTTCCATTTTTGAAATGGGAGTTTTTGTTTTTAATGTTTTTTTTATAAAAATTGGGGATTTTTTCTATTGTGAAATGATTATGATACGATGGGTCTTGGGGTGTTTTGAAATAGTATTTTAAAAGGAAAGGAATGAATTTTTGAAATGGGTTCTTGACACCGTTTGGTTTCATTGAATGTGGAATATTTATTTAGAAATTTAATTTTGTAGAATGATTTGGATTACAAAATAATCTTTCAATGTTTGGTGTGATAATTTGGATTTTAATGGATTCTTGAAATGTGGATTTGAAGTGGGGTTTGGAATTAGTTTTCAAACGTTTTTTTAGAATAGCTTTTAATGTGTATTTTAAAAGTGATTTTCAAATGGTGTGAGAATGAATGAGCTTATCGGTCTCGTTTGTGAATACCTAGTAGTAACAATATGTGAAATGGTTTTAATAACATTTGATACCATCTTTGATCACCATGTGTTTATATTTCTTGTGACTTGTGACCCCACGGGGGACACAAGTTGTTGACATGGATTTTTTGTTTGCTTACGCATATATACGTGTTTGGGGATTTTGCTTATGAGGGTGTATAATGTGAGGTGTGAATTATTTAAAATAATTTATATTTGATTTATGTGTTGATTTATTATTCTAAACTCCATTTTACTTTTAATGTGAGTCTTAGGGAAATAATAGATAGCCTATGTGATGTAAAACCTTAGTGGAGAAAGTGGGTTGAATTGGGAGTGTTGCCTGATTTCTTTAAGTTGGATAAACCAAAAGGGGTAAGATGGCTTTATGCTTATGATCTTCTTTGCTACTATATATGAGTATGTTCTAAGGATAGTTATTTTTGGCGATTTTGATGGGACTATCGAAGATGTGATATGTTCAGTAGTTCCGACCTAGATTTATCATCACCAATTTTGGTTTTGTATTACTAAAGCCTAGGGATGATTCCCATAATGCATGGAACCTTCTTAGGATGTTTTAATGGATTTTATTTTTTTAATTTGATCGTATCCCTATGATTTATTGATTATATTAGAACCATTTCTCGGTTGTGATTACTTGATGATTGGGTTCCTTTGTGTGGTTTATGAATCACCTTGTGTGGGTTTTTTAGTTTACATTCAAATAAGTTATTTCTATATATTTTGAAAGTATGATTTAAAAAATTAAAATGGATTGGTTATTTATTTAAGGGTTTTAATGAAATGGTTTTTCCTTAAAATTATTTAAGAAAATTTCATTTTCATAAGATGTTTGTGAAGTGGGGGAAAATGAGTTTTGTATTGTTTTTACCTATTTAAATTCCATATTTCCTTTGTTTAAAAAGCTAAATTTTAAAAGGCTTGGTTTAAAAGATTGTACTAAAATTTTAAAAATCACTATTTTATTGTATAAAAGGGTAGTTCTTTAGAAAATTTGAATGTAATATATTAATTATATTTTTTATAAAGCATGTGAAAAACGATTTTATACTTTATATTAAAACTATAACTTTATAAATTATTTTACCAAGGGATTTATATAGTTTTGGTGGGTGACGACCTACTGGGAATGTTTACGCTCAAAAATATATTATCTTAGTTTCAGGTTCTTGGATTTTCATCAGACCACCCATTGAGCATTAACTTATCTAGGGATTTGAGGTGAGTTATTTATTTTATCACACTCAGCCTGTGGTTCCTATTACTTATTTTGGAAGGTCCTAATTTTACTTTTATATAATGTTTTACATGTGTAAATTTCTTTGTTTTACCTTGGATAATTAGGCTTTTACTTCTTTTTATGGATGAACGGTAATTAAATCTGCTGGTGGTCGAAGCATAGGCTTCTGGTCGTGGATTTTTGTGAATTTTTGAATTAAGGGAAGGTATATTAGGGGTGAGTGAAGAGATTATTTATTTAATTTCCTTTAATTACATTGAAATTTTTATTTGGTATGGACATCATGCACACAGATGAGTCATGGTGTATTATTTTAGATTCTTTTTGTTCGTATTACTTTGATTATTAGGTGAGACCATTCCCAAGTGTGTTCTTGTGATTCCCAAGCACTAGTTTCCAGCTTGTGGGGATCTGGAACATCTTTCAAGCCAGTGGTGGGCCATTTTAGGCATCCTCTGGATGGAAAACCTGGGACAGTTCACTAAAAAAATAGATAACTAAATGAAACGACACTAATATAAACAAAAAAACAGAACCAGTGGAGAAAAGTAAATAGTACAAAAAATAATATATGAAAATGGGAATACAAAAGTAAACAATAATAAATTCTATAAACATATGAGTACAATGAAAATGTAGTAGAAATATTAAACAACAAAAGAGGATATAAAATAGTAGTAATTTTTTTAGATAACTATAATTAAAATACAATAGGAAAGAGTCTCAGTAAACATGAATAATCTTGGGAAACTACTAGAATCTATGGGGACTATCTAGGATAATACTAAAACATAATCTACCCTATCAGTGTATTTGATGCAATCTAACCAACCAAAAATTTTGTTTTAAACTATGTATCCAAATCAAGGGGAAAATCACAAAGTAGGTAGAAACAATACTAGGGGACACTCGCTAGAGGATAATCATAAACTAGTGAAACATGTGAACTCAGATATCCAAACTAAATATTACAGGTTTCCCATGACATATATAAAATGGATGTGTGTCATTATACATAAAAAATATGCATTGAAGTATACTAAATAAAATTTCAATATAAACTCACCTCCAAACAACTTTCCCATAAGTTACCATTTTTCAAAATATAATTATATATATATAATATGTACCCTACATGGGATGATTTCATCACTTAACCTTCACACACACACACATTAAGGGGAACAAATTGAGGGTGGATTTATACTAATAAAACTGTTTTTATAAAGTTCCAACAAGGCCTCAAATTTGAAGCTAGTGAAACTATTTTAAAATATCCTTCTAAAAATATTTAAAAAGAAATATTAATTATAAACTCTTTTTTAAGGTACAAAATGATTATTTGGAATATAATTTAGAAATCATCTTTAAATATCCCTTAGATGATTTTTAAAAATATAAATTCTTTTTAAAAACCCTCATTAAAACATTAAAAACAAACATTAATTTTAAGAAATTATTCACATAATATTGACATAAATAAAACATTATTACAAAACATAAGATAACTTATTGATATAAATTACATGGAAATAATTAATAAAATATTAACAATTAAACTCATAAAAACATATAATTGTCAATTTCCAAAATCAAACAATACCAAAAGCTTTAAATTCCCTCAATAAGAAATCATTAAAAATAATAAAACATCTTTAAAACCCCAAATTTTTTGATAAATACCTTTTTTTGTAAATTTCTAAAACTCATTTAATGCATATTAATTTGATATGAAAATTTAAAAGTTGAAATACTTGGAAAAATATTTAATAACAAACCATGAGTTCATAAAAATTTTACCACTTTTTAATGATATATAAAATAGATAAATAATTTGTAAGGAAAAGAGTTTTGGAAAACTCAATCAAACATGGTTTTCTTAGAAAATAAGAATACATGGAAAAACATACCTTAAATCAAGCACAAATAATCTGAAACATTAAGTGTTAGAAAACCTAGAAATCTTCTGCATACCCTAAACATAAGGAATAATAAAATATTAGCCCAAAACCTATCACCAGATTCAGACCATCAGGGGCACAAAACAAGGGAGTGGATAAGAGAGGGAGAGAAATAGATATGAAATAAGAGGAGATAGAAACCTAACCTTGAATAAATCACATGAAATCAAAATAGAGGAGGACAAGGATCAAAACATAAAGGGGAAGGTAGTTTCACTCAACATCCTTCTAATGTATTAGATGTAGTGGGAAGCAAGGATAACCCGAATAGGGGTATAATTCATAGGGAAAAAACTGGAACGTTTAAAAATTTATAAGTCTTGGTAGGTCTCAAGGTTTGGATACATAGTTTACTAAACCATGAGCCAACTGCACACCCCTCACTGGACACAACTAGGAAAAATACATAGTTTGTACATATAGTTGGAAAAACCATACATCAATTGTGTTAGTTCTAGTGCAACATACAATAGTTTTTTCTTAGGCCAACCACATGATCAACACTAACCATGAAACTAGCACTGCAACCACACATTTTTTAAAATTTCAAGAAATTCAATTTGTAACTCATGAGTAAGGATAAAAATAAATAAATCAATAAAATATTGAAGAAAATAATGGTTGACGTGTGGTACTACACGTAAGAGTTAAGTTCATGGTCGATGGGGTAAAAAGAATTATAACCACATTCTATTTACTCATGAATTATGTAACACATTAGTAAATTCATGGAACTTAAGTTGTATCCTAGAGGGATTATATAATAGAGATACTTACATAATATTGTGTTGTGATTGGAGTTTGAATATCCTGGAAAATTATCTCCATGTTTTGAATCTCCATCGTGCTTCCCCCATTATCCTTTATGAGGCACTAGCTATTAGTGTTTGAATATGGAGAGATTATTGATCTTAGTAAAAAATTAGTCTATTTATTTTTTGTGTTTTGTTAATTAATTAAACATAAATTTTATTCTGTTAATATTAGGTTTTTATGATATAAGTAATTTTTTTCCTTTATGTAAATATTTATTTACCTTTACATATGTTTTTTTCAGATAGTTTACCTTTATGTGAGTCTACATGTTACCATTATACAAGTTTTATAAAAAATATTTTATTTTTATATAGATCATAAATTTTACTTTCTACTTTTACACAACCCATAATGTTTTAGTTATACCATTAATTTTTATTTAGAAACTATATTTTATGTTTACATAACTTTTGGAATTTTCTAATTACTTTTACATGAATTTTTTATAACTTTGCATAGAATTAAAAACCTTAGTTATACCTTTATGTAGTCTATAATTTTTGAAGTCATTTGAAAATATTAAAGTCATATAAAAATTATTTTTAAGACATATGGTTTTTTTAAGTGATACAAAATTTATTTTGAAGAAATATATTTTTAAGTCATATGATTTCTCGAAAGTTATAAAAAACAAGTTTTTAAAGTCATACAAAAATTTCAAAGTAATATGAAAATGGTTTTGAAGCCTTATAAAAATATCAAAGTAATAAGAAACCGATCTTAAATGTCATACTATTTTAACAGTAATATGTTTTATTTAAAATTCATATGATCATTTTCAAAGTCTTATGATTTTAATACTTATGATGTTTTATTTTCATACGATCTGAACTCAAAGTTATATGAATTTTAATTTTATCATTATTATATGATTTATGACACTCAATTTTAATAAAAATTTAATATTATTAATTGATACAAGATTATTCAATTCTTTAAAATATTTTATTGATTTTTAAAATACATAAATTTTATAATGCTATAATGTGGTGTGTTTTTTAATTGTTTAATAATGGATTAAGCATGAGATAATTTCTCATACAAGTAAACAATATTTTCTTATTATTATTTCTAAGTCATGGATTCTTGTGATTTTCTATCACGAAACACCCACATGTGCAAGAATATTGGGAAGTTAGTGAAGCGGAAATTTACTATTGGAATGTGATCATTGAAATTTGATTAAAAGGCTGGGAATAAATAATTCAATAAAGAGACCTCGAGAATACCCTATATAATTACATATTATTCATGATGGAAAATCAAAGAGATATAAAATATTTTATTGAATCTTTGTTTCTATGAATACTATAAAATTATTGTGTGATCATGAAGGAACCTCAACACTCATTATTTTTTTAATGTGAGTAAAGAGTTTCCTCAACATTATAATCCTCATCACTCTTCTATTATTCATAGTTTTATACTTTTTTCATTATTTTATCTTTGAATTATTTTTTCTTGTACTATAAATAGTATGTTTATGATTTCCCCATCAAAATCAAGTCTTGTTGCTGGATATACCTACTAACCAAAAGTTAAGCCCTTGCGTTGTGACTCCGAAAAAAATTGAAGTGTTTTTTCGTTATTCCTAGGTCCATGGAAGGGCGAGTGTTGTTGGGTTGTACCTCCAAATGAGAAAATGGTAGTAGTTTATAAAAGGTATTCACGCCTTTCAAAATCTAGGTCTTATTATTCCTGATTACCATTAATCTCATTAAGTAGTGAAGAGTTAAGAGTAGATGTAGGATCAATCGAACCAAACTACTATAATAATCTTGTGTTCATTATTTTGTATTTATATGGTATTTTAATTTTTTAACACTATATTATATTACATTTTTATTTCATGCAATAATATATGAGATTGGTTATTTGGTTTTAATAATAAGGTTTTGGTTTTTAAAAATTATATTCACCCCCATCTAGACCATTGATTTCATCTTAATCAAGACCAATAATTATTATCATATCTTGAATCCTTATGGATATAGGTTTTGTGTTTCACTATTTTCATTGAGTTAATATATATATCCTAGATACAATAGTTTCAAGAAAAATATTTTTATAAGGTGGAAATAATAAACGGAAATGATGGTTGGATACGATAAACCTCCATTCATAGATGGAAATCACTCAGGGTATTAAAAAGTGAGAATGGAAGCATACCTAATGAAATTAATTTTTTATCATTGTAAAATCATGGGGAAACCATATAAGTTACCCGAAACTGATTCTCGTGTAGGTAATGATATGGTAAATTATGTTTTGAATTATAATGTAATGAATATATTATATTTTTCTATATGTAAAATTCTATTTAGTAATGTATCATATTGTAAGAATGATCAATAAATTGAGATAATACTTCAAGTGACTCACTATGTTCCAAACAAGCTTAATCGTACAAAGATGGGATTGTTACATGCATAATACTAGGAATTTAAGATGGGTTAAGAAGAATTATTGAACCAGATGTTCCCTTGATTCAAAAGTATTATGAATGATATTAATTTTCTTGTAGAGGATTCAAATAGAACTATTATTATTAAAAGGGTGTTAAAGTTACTACAAAATAAGTGACATGTGATGGAAGTGGAAATCTATGAGAGTAAGTAATTTAAAGAGAATACATTTGATTCACTAATTGGTTATTTAATGTATTTTGATATTGAACCAAAAATCCTTATTTATGGGAGTGTTTCAAAGAATAAAGGTATTTCATTCAATTATAATATTAATTTTTCTACTAATTCTTTTGGATCTAAGCAAAAATAAAATAAAAAGATAAAATATCCAACATTTTTAAAGGAGTTTACATATATTTAAAGAGAAAAGAAACTTCAAAAGGAGACCCAAAAGAGATCATTAGAAGAATGGACACAAGGGAAGTAAGAACGGAAATGAAAGTAAAAAAAATGATGTTTTAGAATTAAATTACTAGAAAAAATGACACATCAAGTCTTATTATACAAAATTTAAGGAAAGTGAAAAATACAAACAACAAAAGAATAAATAGAAGATATATTTTTCAGTGGGATAGAGTTGCACCGAAGAGTCAGACTCAAGAATTGGACATTTTGAGTGTCAGAAAAAGTAAGCCAAACTTTTTTTAATGGAAATAACTATGATTGAGGTAGGAACTAATTCCAATTCTTATTCAGGTTATGAATCAAATTGGGAAACCAATGTTTAAGAATTTACTAAAAAATGAAATGTTTTAGTAGGATATTTTTAGAATTTCTATGTTATAAAGAGAATTGAAAAAGGAAAATAGTAAAATGGTTAAATAAAATAGGAAATTTAATGTGAAAAATGAAAACTAAAAATATAATCTTTAAATAATGAATAAGAGAAAAATAACATTGATTTTAATGTATCAGAACATATATTACTTAATAAGAAACCCAAATATGAAAATTGTAGAGATAGATTTCTTTTCTAAAACTGATGAAGACTATGAAAGGATATCTATCTTATTTTATAACTATATGATAATTTATAAGTTTTTAAAGAACAACATAAAATGTTAAAATATGAAGTTTAAATTATGATGGATAATTTATATACTTATTTTTAAGGTATGTAAAAATATGATAAAATAACTTCTATGATGAAACCTAATAAAAAACTAGTTTTGGATATGACAATCATTAACCAAGGATGAACAAAACTTAGTTTGTTGGAATAATAAATGAAAAAATTTCAAGTGTATCATGTTTTATGTGTAGAATAAATATAAAATATAATTTTGAATATTAATTAATATTTACTTATCTATTTGGTCACACTAAAAAAAAATTCACAGAATTTTTTTTCTATAAAACATGAAAATTGGTGTTTAGAATATGATTGAGTGCCTAAATTTTATACTACTAATCTTATTAGACCCAAGATGACATGAGTACCAAAATAACATTTTACATGTTTGATTACAATAATTATACCATATAAGTTTGAATGATTCATGGTATATCCAAAAAGGTGTTCCAGACACATGAATAGTGAAATTTATAACTTTTTTATCTTTTGATTCATGTGATAAAGTCCTGAACACTTTTAGAGATCATTTTAAAGGTCATATTATAGGTTTTAGATAAGTAGGATTTTTGAAAACTATTATTATTTCAAAAAACTGTATGTAAAAGAATTTAAACACAGCATAATAAGAATCTTTAAACTTTTTGATGATTGAAAGATTATTAAGTTTGAAGACAATGCATGTTTAGTTTTTAAAGACAATTCTATTTTATTTTATGAAAATATAAAGTAAAATATTTACCCTATTGATTTTTTTGAACTAACCAAGTATAATGTAATTTTTTTAAATGCTATAGAAATAGATAATTCTCTTTTGCATAGAAAGTTGGGACATTCTCATTTTTGGAAACTATACAAACCGACCAAACATGGATAGGTTCTTAAAATACTCAAGATTAATGAAAGTAGGTTGTTTGCTTATGATTATAATTTTAAAGGTAAAGAATATAAAGAAAATTTAAGATCTTTAATCAATATTAATATAGGTATATTTTTATAACTTTTACATCTTGATTTATTTAGCCTCATGAAAACTACTAGTTTATGATGTAAGTTTTTTTAATTTTTGATGATTTTAGTAGATTCACTTGGAATTACTTCTTAACTATTAAATGTGAAAATTTTAAAAAGATTATTTTATATTCTAAATCAATTCAAAATAAAATGTTATATCTAATATTTTCCATTAAAAGTGATAAAGAGGTGATTTTTCAAATCTATAATTTAATCTTTTTGTAAGGACAATGGATACTTTTATATTTTTTCTAAATCTAAAACACTATAATATAATGGTGTAGTAGAGTGGAATAATAACACTATATAAGAAATATATATAACTATTCTTAATGAATTTAATGTACCTAAGTATTTTTGAGTAGAATATATTAATACTACTTGTTATATTTTAAATGGAGTTTTTATGAGACCATTTATAAAGAAAAACCATAATGAATTTCTTAAAGAAAAGAAACCCAAGATCAGTCATTTTATAGTTTTTGGGTATAAGGTGATTATTTTAAATACTAAGGATAACTTAGATAAGTTTTATGCTAAAAGTGATGAAGGTATCATTATATGTTATTTTAATAATATTAAATCTTATATAATATATAATAAGAGAATCATAAATGATGAAGAATCTATACATGTAATGTTTATTGAAAATAATGATGAGAAAAAATTAGATTTAGATGTTCTTAAAGAAGAATTCAAGTAGTATGATTTTTGTGAAGATAAAACAGAGAATGAAAATTTATTAGTTAAAGGGGAGCACACCTATTCTCAAAATAATCTTAAAAAAAGAAAAATATTAAAGACCATCCAATTGAAAAAGTAATTGTAAAGGTTGAATTTTGAATTAAAACTAAAAAATCTATTTTAAAATTTTTTATTAATTTTTCTTTTGTTCCTGATTTTGTAACTATTAATGATAATGAATTTTTGAATAATTCAAATTGGATTAATTATATGTATGATGAACTCAATAAATTTGAAATAAATAATTTTTTGGAATCTAGTTAAACTACATAAAGATAAATAAGCTATAATATCTAAGTGTTTTTTTAAATAAACTAGATGAATATAGGAATATATTTAAAAATAAGGCTATATTTGTTACCTAAGGCTACAGATAAGAAGATGATGTTTATTTTGAAGATAAATTTTCACCAGTTTAACTGTTGGCCAATATTCTAACTGCCCATCCATCTCTTGAATAATCACCTCTGGATTTTGATTTCCCATATGAGGTTATCCTCTCACTGGTCCAGACCATTCCATGGTGATAGATGCATTTTTATGGTGCCTTCTAGAGCCTATCCAGTATAATACTCAATGATCCTAATAACACCCCAAGAAATTAAAATAGAAATTTATTGTAAGTGTAGATTTATTTATTTTTATATAATTAATATTTCACAATTATTTTGAAATAAATAAAATATGATAATTACATTTTGTTTTAAAAAAATTATAATTAAATTTAATACATTTTTATTTGAAAACTATTATTATTATTTTTATAATAATATATTTTATAAATATATGAAAATATATTATTATTCCATGTTATAAAATTTATAAATATAAATATTTATAAATATTTTAAAATAAAAAACACACTTTTATATATATGTATAAAAACGAATTGGTAATAATTATAATATAACAAAATTTATATCAAGATTGTGTTTTGATTAATTGTTTTTTTAAAATAAATTTATATTACTCAGATTCTCATGGAAACTTTAGGAACATACCATTTATATCATTTATAAATTTGGAAGAACTCCTCCTCTATGGTTAGAATACACTACCCTAACCACTCCTTTGGTCCATATTCTTAAGCGAGCAAGAGATTTCCTTTCCTCATTTGGTTCCCACTATTAAGTAAGGGAATTAATATTTTCAATTATATCGTCTACGGGTGTATTTTAGTTTTTTCGCAAAGAGTTATATATACATGTGTATATATATTTACACACACACATATAACTTACTATTTTTAGTATATATATAAGTTACGGGTTTTTAACCCAAAAATTATTTCTAAAACATAAGTATGTATGGGTTCATTTTAGTTTTCAATTTTTTTTAAAAGATGATATATATATATATATATGTGTGTGTGTGTGTATATACATGAATATATACATATATATATATATCAATTAGTTTCAGTATATGTATATATATAAAGAATTCCTGTTTTAAAAACATAATTCCTAAAATCTACGGTTGTATGGGATTTATGTTTTTAATGTTCTCAAACCACATAAAAATGTATATATATGTACATAAATACATATATATATATATATATGCTCATAAATATAAACTTGTTTAATTATTGTTAATATACTTTATTTATTTTCAAAATCCATAAATGGTATTTCAACCATTCAATTAATGTATAAGAGTTTTTGTAAGTTAAGTTTGTTTACAAAATACACGTGTTACTTGATAAATCTTATCATTTTATGTGAAATTATGAATCAAGATATTATTTTATGTGAAAAATTTAATCTTCATCCCCAGTCATGTCATTTATAGATAGGTATGACCATTATCTAGCTCATATGTGACATTCAATGCATTTTAAGAACGTACCCACACTTATTTTATTTTTCAGGGAATTATAGCTTTTAAAATAAAATATTATTTCTTGTACAAAAATATCCTCAAGTTGTTTTGGAACTCTTTAAAGTAAGTTTTAAGACATATGATAAGTAAAATAATTTTCATAGAAAGAAAATAATTATATGTATGAGATTTTGGAAATGTTTTGTGTTTGAACTGGGAAAGGCAGGTTTATGGAAAATGTTTTAATTAAAACAAGAACTAGTTATGATGAATGATATGATATGGGAAGTGAACCTGTAAGATTAAGATATCTTGTTTCCACATGAGTTATGTCTCGTGGAAACATGTATGGTTTTTATATATGGTCTACTGAGTATCCAGGATAATCCATCAGAAAAACTATTATTTTAAATAGGGGAATTCCCATGTGATTTTAAAAATATAATTATTTTATGAAATCTATTTCTCAAAAATTATATATATTTTTCAATGAAATGTATTTAATATTTTTATACCAAATATTATTTCAAGTAATATATATTCTTTAACGGATTTTCATAAATGTTTTATAAACCCACTTATTTGGATTACTTAATGCTCACCCTATGTATTATAATCAATTCTATAGGTTTAGTAATCTTACTGTGATGAAACTCTGTTGTGGAAGCAATGCGATGAATAATATTTCTCTTCTAAATTTTAACTTTTTTACAGTTTTTGGAAATGTAATATTTTATCGAATTCTCTAGAATCTAGACTAGTAAAATGTCCATTGTAGTAATAAATTTTGGGTATTTGTTTATATTTATTTTTAAATAAAAAAATACATGACATTTATAAGGTCCGAGTCTGGTAGTTCGGGCTTGTGTCTTTATAATTTGTATTAGAGAAATGATCTAGATAATTTGTAAAATTATATTGAAAGTTAATAATTTAGGCATGCATCCTTTGTAAAATTCTTTTACCTGTGTGTAAAGTCAAATTGCGTGGGTGAAATTTAGTTAAGGGGGGAAGAATGTGATAACCAAAGAAATTAAAATAGAAAATTATTTTAAGTGATTTTTTTTATATTTAATATTTTACCCTTAGTTTGAAATAAATAAAATATGAAAATTATATTTCTTTTAAAATTGTTCTTATAATTAACGGGAAAACGTTTTTATATGAAAACTACTACTATTATTTTTATGATAATATATTTTATAAATATATGAAAATATATTATGTTTTCATTTTATAAACCTTATAAATTATATATATATATATATAATTATTTTAATAAAAAAACACAATTTTATATATTTGTTTAAACCAAAACAAATTAGTAATAATTATAATATAAAAAAAAATATACTGAGATTGAGTTCTGATTCTTTTTTTTAAATAAATTTATGTTACTCGGAATCTCACAAAAGATTTAGAAACCTACCATTTATTTCCTTAATAAATTTGGAATAACTCCTCCTCTATTGTTAGAAGACACTACCCAAACCACTCATTTGGTCTAGATTCTTAAACAAGTAAGATATTTCCTTTCCCTCTTCGGTTCTCACTATCAATTACGGGAATTATTATTTTCAATTATATCATGTAAGGGTGTATTTTAGTTATTTTGAAAATATTTATATATATGTGTGTGTGTGTGTGCATACACACACACATATATAACTTATTATTTTCAGTATATATATATATATATATGTTATGGGTTTTTAACCCAAACATTATTTCTAAAACATAAGTATGTGCTAGTTCATTTTAGTTTTCAAAATTGTTATTGTTTTACAAAGGTGATATATATATATGTGTGTGTGTGTGTGTGCGTGTGTCTGTGTGTGTATACATTCATACACACACACACACATAGATATATATACATATATACACACACATATATATATATATACATTTATATATGCACATAAATACAATCATGTTTATGTATAGTTAATCTTATTGATTTATTTTCAAAATCCATAAATAGTATTTCAACCATTCAATTAAGGTTTATGAGTTTATGTAAGTTATGTTTGTTTATGAAATAAATGTGTTCCTTGATAAATCTTATCATTTTTCTTGAAATTAGGAATCATGCTATTATTTTATCTGAAATTATATATCTGCATCCCCTGTCATGTCATGCATGGATAGGTATGGCCATTATTTAGATCATATGTGACATTTATTTTATTTCGAGACCATGCACACACTTATTTTATTTTCATGAAATTATATCTTTTAAAAGGAAATATAATTTCTTGTACAGGAATCTCCTTAAGTTGTTTTGTAACTCTTTTTCAAGTATGGTTTAAGACATTTTATATGTGAAATTATTTTCTTAGAAATAAAATAATTATTTTTAAGAGATTTTGGACATGTTTTAGGCTAAAACTGAGAAATGAAGGTCCATGAAAAATGTTTTTATTAAAACCGGCACTAGTTATAATGAATGATATGATATAAGGAGAGAACCTGTAAGATTAAGAGAACCTAGTTCAACATGAGTTATGTCTAGTGTCAACATGAATGGTTTTTATTTATGGTCTACCAAGTATCTGAGCTAATCCACTAAAAAAAATATTATTTTTAAAAAGTGAATTCGAAAGTGATTTTACAAATAGAATTATTTTATTAAATCTATTTCTAAAAAATTATATGGATTTTTCAATAACATGCATTTAATATTTTCATACCAAATATTATTTCAAGAAATATATATTCTTTAAACTATTTTCATAAATGTTTTCAAAACCCCATTACTGGGCATACTTAATACTCACCCTATGTCTTATAATAACTTCTACAGGTTTATAAATCATGCTGTGATGAAACTCTGTTGTGGAAGCAATGTGATGAATAGTCTTTGTCTTCTAAATTTTAAATTTTTTGTAGTTTTATGAAATGTAAGATTGTATCTAATTCTTTATAACCTAGAGCGGTAAAATGTCCTCTTTAGTAATAAATGTTTTTCATTCATTTATGTTTCTTTTTAAATAAAAAAATACATGAAATTTATAAGGGCTAAGTCTAATAGTTCGAGATTATATGTTTATAATCCCAAGCTCAAAAAGTAGGCCTTGAGATCATCTTCATTAAGACTGCATAGGCTATTCTCCCCTAGTCATTTATGTTGTCAGATGGCTACAACAACAATGAGGAAGAGTATTATACACTCATTAATGTTCACGAGGTGGATCTTGAGATTGATGTTCCCTACTTACATGTGAAGGGAGACTCAATGCTTGTCATTAAAAAAATAAATGGTTATTATATAATTTTAAATTTAGAACATGTGCCCTTGTTAGAGCGCACTCACTAGCTGATGACCTAGTTTCATTCTCAGTCGGAGGTGACTCATGTTCCCCAATCACATAATGGTCGAGACAATGACTTATCTAGTCTGATTGAAACCCTTACAGATCTTGACTAGGACGGTCTATTAATTAATTTGGTGCCTCATAGGTTCATCACTCCTATCATCTCAAATGATGATGACAACCAGTTGGTAAATCAGCTGACTATCGATGCATCTACATCAGGACTACCGAATTACCCAACAAGGGAAGAAACCACTAATTATACAACTCATTTCATCACGTACCTCCGGTGTGGTGTCCTCCCCTCAGATAGATATTAATGTGAGTCAATTCCATAGCGTACAATAGATTTTTTCTTCCAGAGTGGGCCTAACCTTGAGAAAACTCTCTATAGAGGTGGGTTTGATGAAATTACCCTCTATTTCATATAAGGATATGAGATTCCCCAAGCCATGAAGGAAGTACATGTCGGGTCTTATAGTGCTCATCAGGCAGGGTTGAAGCACTCCCACCAGATCTGAAGGCTTGGATTCTTCTGGCCCACCATTTTCCATGACTATATCAAGTTATCCAAGAGGTTCCATGCATGTTAGATTCATTCCACCTTTATTCATCGACCATCGAAGACCCTTCATTCTACCAAGAATTCTAATCCCTTTTTATTATGGGGATTGAAGTTGTAGGCCCATATCTTCTAGTGATAACTTTCCAGTGTAGGTTCATTCGGAATGAAAATGATTTATTCTTCAAGTGGAAATAAGTGATTCCTCTTAAGGAATTGAACGCCCGATCAGTTCTCAAATTTCTGAGCTCCCACATTATCAATCGATTCAATGTACCTCATGCCATTCTCACTGAAAACAGAACCAAATTTTGAGCGGATGAGCTGAAGAATTTGAATACCAAGTACAATATTTGGTCAAACCATATTTCATATTATTATTCAGAGGAAAATGTATAGATAGAGGAATTCAAAAAATGGTATAATTCTATATAGATGAGATGGAATTCCTCAAAGAGAAGAGGCTCCAGGACTTTCATAATCTAGAGAGGCACCAAAATAATATATAAAGAGCGTTAAATTAGAAGGTTTTCCTTATATCCTTCATCCAGGGTGACATGGTAGAGGCTCTCAGAACACCAATGATACCTATAAGGAAGTCACAAATGTTGGATCCCAAGTGGTTAGAACCATACATAATTCACATGGTCTATCCCAATTGTGCATACTCTTTTATCACCATAGATGGAGAGCGCCTTACACCTCCTACCAATTCAAAGTCTCTCAAACAGTAATTTGTATAAGAAACTACCAAAGTCCTAGGAACATGATGTTAAACTATATGATGTTTCTATAATACTAGTTTCATGACATTAAACTACAAACCCATTATCATCCTAGCCACATGATGATAAACTACATAACAACTAGTGTCCTTACTGCATGATGCTAAATTGCATGGACCGGTCCAATCACTCAACCATAAACTATAGCATTATCATCCAAGACACATGATGATAAACTGCATAACACCAACATCCTAGTTTAATGACATTAAACTATATAACAACCAACATCCTTGTTGAATGATGTTAAACTATGTAACCATTATCATCCTAGATACAGAACTAGAAATTACACAACACCATAATGTTCTCGCCTGAGAGGATTTATCCCTCGGCATCAGTCATATACCATTATATATTTGAGAACTACGTATGGATTGATTCCTACCCTCTCATAATATGTAGTGACACCGGGATTTTACATCCTAGTAAAGTCACCGCAAAAGAAAAAAATGCCCCCTCCCCGTGTACAGGTCAGACTTACACATGGAGGTTTCCTTCAATAACTATGTGTGGCTTGATTACTGCCATTGAATGATATATAGTGACACCAGAATATTTATTCATGGGAACATATAAAATGATACTTCTTTCCCATCAAGTGACCCCCATACTTTCCATACTATGATATAATTAATGGAACCCACATCCCAAAAACACAACATTAAACTATGCTCTTAGTGCAAGAATCCTGAAATAAAACATTATGCAAGCCACCTAAGGAATGCATATGTGGTGTGTGGGCATACTTGATCCTCATTCAAATTGTGTTTGTTACACCACCACATTATGAAAATCCACTTTGGAGTTATTACCCCATGGTTCTAGCTTCATGACCATAAACTAATAGCCACCCAACGTTCCATGTAACATGAATTTAAGCTATTGACACAATTTTAAACTCTATGAAAATAAAATAGGATCCCAATTCCAAGAATCGAGAATTTAAAGTGTATGAGGATATTTCCCCAGGAATTTGTTTTATGGTGTTGGTCCTCCTTGATGCTCGTTCACATCACCACACTACACCTTTGAAACAGTCCACCATTATGGTTCAAACTCTATCACCTTAAATTAGGAGTTCACATCCTCAATGCACAATGCTAAGCTATGATCTTACCCTGAACAAGTTCATGACACCTCATGATAATCTTGGGATGCCTTAGTTCTTTCTACAGATAGGATTTCTCCCACCATTTTTGGACCCTCACCATGTTGTGTTTGATAAATATGTATATCTTGATTCCCATCCTTGTGGGATACATAGAGACACTCAATAAATTTTTTTTCGGGCCCAACCATGATTTCATTAACCTTTAATCTCTTCAACCTTAGTTATAATCTAGGCATCACAAACTTAAACTATACATAGTCCATTTTAGGGTCTATGTGTAGTACACAAGCCTCTTTGGATCCATTCACATCGGGTTACGCCTCTCATGTACCAAAAAGATGACCTAGAAATTGAACTTTCCTATTCATGAATTTAAACTAATTGCTCATACGGACCAAACCGTATGACTTTAAACTATGCACAATCGATGTCAGGATCTCTTCACATGGTGCAGGGCCTCCTAGGATCATTCACGTCAGATTTCAACTCACACACTTCATGGAAAACATGAATGACCCTTTTATCCATGTTCTAGACCACATGACCTTAATATGTGTGAATCCTCTTCGAGAACTATATGTAGCTGTATTTCTATCCTTATGGGATACATAGAGACACCGAGACATTTTATCTTCAGGCCTAGATGCAAATTTAATAACTGTTCAGCCCCTCAGCCTCTGTTACAGTCCATGAACATGACCTTAAACTATGTTAAATAAATTTCATGGTGTGTATATATAAGATGGGCCTACTTGGTCCTCATTCACAATAGGTTTATTACCACTCCACCTTACCCATTTAGAGAATCCCCTTCCACTTTTGTCCAAAATCTATGAACTTAAATTAATAACCCGTGGTCTAGGAACCACGACCTTTAAACATTTTATAGAAAGTCCAAGAATCATGTCTTTAAACATTATGCGAGTTTCCTTAGGAATGTGTTGTGTGGTGTTGGGTTTTATTGGTCCCTCATTCACATTAGGTTTATTATGGAATCGCACTACACATATCCATTTTGGACACTCCTCATTGGTCCGAACTTCACGACCTTAAAATAAGAGCCTATAGTCTAAAAATCACAACTCTAAACTATATGAAAGACCTCTTATCAGGAATGTGTAGTGTGAAATAGGCCTTCTGGGTCCTTATTTACATCATATTTTTTACTCCTATATTCTACACATATCCATTTGAGGCAATAACCTATGGTATATGCTTTAAGACCCTAAACTGATAGCCATACTATGGTCCAAGTGACATGACCTTAAAATATTTATAGTAGGTCCAAGAACTGTGAACAAGAACTATTTATAGCCTCTATAGTTCATCATATATGATGTTAAACTACATATCCTAATTTCCTCAATGTGTGATGTTAAAATTTTGAGTCCACACTATTTTAAACTGGGATGCGTTTGGTTCTCTCATTATAGAGGATCATATTCATCAACATTGGTCTTCTACCACACTGTATTCTATAACTACATGTTGCTTGATTCCCATCCTCATGGAATACATAGTGATTCTCAGACTTCCCATCTATGAGCCTAGCTATAGGTTCATTAACCTTTCATCCCCTTTGATTCAGCTATGGTCTAGGCATTATGACCTTAAACTATATGTAGTTCATCTTAAGATGTGTATATGAAACATGATCCTTCTTGGTTCTCATTCACATTGGGTTTTACCTCTTCTATACCATATATATCCTTGGAATGAATATTTCCCGTATAGTCTAAATGAAATTACTCTAAACCTTCCACCATTGTCCAAACCTTATGAACCTAAACTAAGGGATCATGGTTTGAGGTCTATTCCCTGAAACTAGTATCCACGGTCCATGAAATATGGCATTAAACTATTCTAAAAAACCCATGTTTTAATCCCACTTTCCTATACAACCCATTACACACTTTGAGCCTTTCTCAGTTTTGATTTCCATCATCATTAAAATCTAGTAGAACCACCTAATGGTGATGCTCTCATACCATTATTTCTCACCTCTTTTCTTGGCCCAAAACCCCAATTTTTCTTTATAAGAATACAATAGATCCTATGTTTCAAGCATTTTAATAGGAGATCTGGCATTTTCTCCCCGAATTTATGACCGGTGTGGTTGAGATTCATGTGTTCCAAATATGGTCAGCATTAGATCCCTACCCATTGGTCACCCCTGATCCAGACCTCATAAGTCTCGACTAACCTCCTTTCCACTTCCCTGTATCTTCGTGTAATTCTAATCCCAGTATATCCTCACTCTTAAAGTACACTTCCATGTGTTAGGAAGACCCCCTTATTGTTCCTTGTTTCTCTCACCATACACAAATCACATGGTCTTAAGAGTTCTGGTAGGGTATGTACAAATGTGGTAAAGCTATACAAAGGAGCCCTTGGTCCAAACTCCATGAACATAAAGTGGGAGTTCAAGTCCAAGCATCATGGATTTAAAATGTATGAGGTTTATCTTCCTAGGTAAATGTTGTGTATCATTTCATTATCCTTAGACATCATTCACATCAAAGTTTTCACTCCATCACATTACATATGTCTGCTTGGGATATTGAAACCATGGTCTAGATAGTATAACCTTAAACTATGTGAAACATCCTAGTCACATGATGTTAAACTATGAGATATGTCCTGATCACATGATGTTAAACTGTACAATGATCCATACTCACTGTATGAGATTAAACTATGTTTCCAACTTCCTAATTGTATAACATTAAACTATATATCCATCATTCTTTTTTTCATGATTTGAAACTGCAAGGTATCCTAGGCCCTTGCCTGAGACCCTTTCCTTTGGAGCTAGTAATTTACTACATCACTCATGTTCCACCATCCCACACTCGACATCCGAGATGGTGATCACCAGGAAGATGGGTTTGATCTTTTTTCAGACCAATACACTTACACTAATGTGCTCTGAGCCACAGTGGTGTAATTCCAAGAGTGTTGGAATCCATTCAAACTTTCCACAACTCTATTCACATGCTTCACATTCCCATTATTTGTATTTTTATCCACTTATACATTTTAAGGGACTCTATAATGGCCCAATATCATGCCATTTTTGGATCACCTACCATGTTAGGCCAACACCCCAGAAAAGTTTTGGATGAAAATCTAAGATAGGTTCCATGATTCGAATATGTTCAGCGGTCAACCCTCATTTTTTTGTACCCATTCTAAGATAATTGTATAGATTCTATATTTTAAAACATGATCACCAATTATCCTGTATCGCAATGCCACTCTCCTCATGTTTCAGATTTTGGGAACTGTGATTCACACTTCTCATTTACTCTTATTTTAGTTGAATGCATCACCCCTGGCATTATTTTATTTGTGCACTAGAGCATGTTGGGAAAAAACATTATACTCCAAGAGCCTTGTTCTCCATCCACTACATCTCTCAAGCCTGAACACTCTCAGTGGTTAGTCAACATTAGTAGGCTTCATGTGATCAATTACTTTATAAAATTTTTATATGAGAAGAAATCACATGGACGTCCCTTGTTTCTCACACTGGGCACAACCCATGTGATGTTATGGATTGTTTGGTGGGTCTATTAAAATTATGATTTAAGTAAGAAAATAAAGAAAATAAATATGTTTGAGAATGAAAATAAAGAAAAACCAATGTTTTAGGGGGGGAGGGGTCATCCACATATCGGGGCCTCCCCTCACCAAAATGTGCCTCTACGGATCCACCTAACTGATTGAGCACTCAAGATCAACCATCCTCCATTGGGTGAATTCAAAGACCCACTACTGCTTTGTCAGGCCTTCCTTCTCATCATCATCCATGGAGTGAACATCCTTGGCCCTGATTTATTTTTGGTCCTTCTCCACCCTACACATAGACTCCTCCTTCTTGATCTTAGCTTCCTTGGACATAAACGCTGCTAGTTGATCCCTCATACTGTTTGAAATCTTATCCTGAGTAGTAATGGTAATCATGTATGTAAAGACACGAAAATTCCATGTATTTTTTTAATTATGTTGGAATATTATGAGTCCAAGAAAATTGACGTCGCGTGATTCTGAGGCCCGGAGCACCTGGATTGAATTTATGAACTTTTTTTCAGGTACATTCAATAAATCTACGATCAGGTTTTTCTAAATTTTGAACTGGTGCTCAGAATTTAAATCTGAGGACACCATGGATCTCGCAGCCCCGATAATCTCTTAAGGAGACCTTCACCTTGACCGTAGTAGGTTGAGGGTGAATTTTAGTTTTTGGTGATTTCATGGGAGAAAATTAAATAAATTAACATTACTTTATTTTTGAAATTAAATCCTCTCAAATTGAATATGGTGGTGGGACCTACCCAAGCCTTGAACTCCCTCTTTAATGAGGGAGGTGACTCTAGGGTTCTTTTCCCATTAATTGGGCCAACATCAAATTAGTTAATGTTCCCACATTAATTGTATTAATTAAATTAACTTTATTTATTTGGAATTTCACCTCTTGGTTGGAGGATTTGGTTGGAAAAGGAAAGCATGGGAGAATTGTGAAAAAACAATCACTCCAATAAAGAACACTTTCTCCAATGAAGAACTCTGTTGAAGGATCCCCGATGAGGAATGTCTTAAACGATGAAGAACCGACGTCCGTCTTTACCTCACCTTCACTAACCTCATATCACGACACCTCCAATGAGCAATCATGGTAGGGAATGTTGTTTTGAATACCCCTTTCCCTGATCTTTTCAATATTCATGATTTAAGAACAATTATGCCACTTACTGCCATTATAATGCGGAGGGTGCAGGCCAAACAAACAAGACCCGACCTCTCCCCAACCTTTGAGTTTTATTATGGTCTTGAATCGATGGAGATTTTCTGAGTTGAGTGTGGGAGTTCTTGGAATGAAGAATAGGCCACCAGGGTGCGCCTGGTGACCCGAGGAACGTCGCCGGAAACCCGTGCCGGTGACAAGAACTGGTGGGGCTCGGGAATGGTGGTCGACACTCCGACCGGCCGTGATGACGTCTTCGGTGCAACTCGGCGCTGGAGAAGTGTCTCGGACCGTCAGTTGAGGTTGAGCTAGGGTGGATTCTGGCGCAGGGCTAGCCACACAAAGGGGGTGGCGGCGCACGACCTTGCCTCATGGGTGGGCTAGTTGTCCGATGAGACGGGGAGCCGAGCGGGACCCTAGGACTTGTGTTCCCGCTGCCAGTGCCATGTGGAACTGGACGGTTGGCTACCTAACCCGAACGGACCAGCCATTTGGGCTACCCAAGGGAACCTCCCCCTTGGGTGGTGGCTAGGGTGGACCCCAGTGTGGGGCAACCAAGAAGCGGCCCAGTGCAGGCCAGCGGGGCGCCCAGCGGGCTGGGTCGGTCCGACCGAGTCAGACCGGACTTAGACTAGCTGCAACCCTTTTCCACTCTTTCGGCCATTACTTGAGCAACAAAAATCTATTTGATGAACCATCTACGGAACATGGAACCTTGGATCGAGACTGCACTTTTGGTATACCCCATTTGAGTTTTGGATAAATTTGGGGTACATCCGGGTTGGATCGAACAAGAATCCAACAAGGCCCTTGCGACTAAAAGGCCAACAACATACAGACTGAGCATCCTATTGATGAACCATCTTTTGTGTTGAGACCCCTATTATGTGGCGGTCCATTGGGATACTTCTTCATGGGACTTTGTGGTAGTTGGAGTATTGAAATGTGGGTTGAAGAGTGGACCCTCCCGGAATCAAGCAAGCTTAGTACGGGAAACCTGTAGCTGAATATAAGATAGGAAAGGGATCCTATGTGGGTCTGTGCCTAAGGATCCAATGTGGTTCAATGCTTTTGGTTCCTACATGAGTCTGTGTTCCAGTATCCCACATGGATCCGCTCTAGGAATACATGTGGGATTACTCTAGGATCCAACGTGGGTCTGTTGTACTAGGATCCAACATGGGTCTGACGATTTAAGATATTACATGGGTCTTCCTCTTAACAGAGTAAGATGAATCAGTAGTTACATCTAATCATATTTACTGAAATACCTAAGTAATACCTGATGTGAGTTGAGTCTTTACCTGTGCGGTAATCATCTGGGTGGCATACCTTTGTGATTCATACCTTTATGGTGATACCTTTGTGGTGTTCTTCTATGTGGTGTTACCTTTTTGGTAATTACCTTCTTGGTGATACCTTTGTGGTATTCTTCTGTGTGGTGTTACCTTTATGGTACTTACCTTCATGGTGTTACCTTCGTGGTATTCTTTCCTTCCTTGGATAGTTTATCTTTGGGATTTTGAGTTGTGCCAAGTGTTTCCTCATGATTGATATGGGTTTACTCAAAAACTTAGGTATATGTATGGGCATATACCTAAGTAGGGATGTTAGTTGTTTTCATGATTTTTAGTTTATCATTTTTTGATTTTATGAGACCTTCTAGGGTCTTGGGGTCACTATTGATTGTCGTTATACTCACCCCTTCCCACGCTACGCTTGCACCTTGTTCTGTTTGGTGTAGACGACCGACAACATTGATCGAGGCTGAGGGTACCAGGATTGGATGTAGTACAGAGGTGGAATTTAGATGAGGCGTACCATAGTGATGATCGTTCGAGATTTTTACCTACCCTTTAGGTAGGGACCTTGGTAGGTGTTCACAGGAGTTGTTCAAGTTTACTTGTACACTCCAATTTTCTTGTAATTTCCAGATGGGATTGTATTCTAGCCCCTTTTTCTTTCTTTACACACCATGTTTACTATATAGTTTTACATTGTGATTCTATCCTTCTTTGTGATTAGTTGGGTGAGTTTACAGGTTATAAAGGAAATGCCTTCCCTGTTTTAGGGAATATGCCTTTTGGTGCTAGTCACCAGCCCCTGGCCCATGGAAGACGGGCTTGGGGTAGTCATGAAACGGGCCCCGAGGGACAATTCGTGACAGATTTATATTAGAGGAGTCGGTTCTACCATAGAACATTAGAATCAGATATTTTAATGGAAATAGTGTTCAGTGTTATGAGTGTGGTTATCAGTTTAGGGAATCCATTGTTGGTGAGGTTGCCGACGTATCCATAAACAAAGAACCTGACTTCTTATTTCTGACTTAGTGCACGAATACAGTAATTGAGTGTGAGTTTTGAAAATTTTTATTTGTGATTTCTTGAGTCATCTCACTAGATATAACTTATTGACCATGGAACACCTGTTTCTTTTCAGGATGCCTCCATGAAGATAGCCATCTAGGGTTCCAAGAAGAGTACGTGAAGACAACCCACCAAACGATGAGGACTCGGTGTAGGTCCCTTTATCAGTAGAGGCACCAGTGGAGGCACCAGCGGTACCATTACCCGTTAGGACACCAATGCCCCCACCCCCAGCAGCAGAGAGTGCACGCCATTTGAGCGCGTTTCATGAGTTACAACACCACAGGTCACTGAGGTTTTAGGGGTGAGATGGACCCATAAGTGGCTGAGGATTTGTTTGAAGTTGTGGTGAGAGTCTTCCAACTGGTAGGGACACCGCTGATCTCATGGTGATCCTTGCCGCTAGTCTTCTACAGGTAGCAGCAGGAAGATGGTGGAGCATGATTGTACTGGATTGTGAAGAGATGACATTTCTCTGGGTAGACTTTGAGAGCCTGTTTTCAGTCAGAGTTTGTCCCAGTGACCCTTTTCATAGTGCGCATACAGGATCTTATTCATCTGCAGTAGGGCAACATAAATGTGGCTCAGTACTCAGTGAGGTTGACTGACCATTCATAATACTCCACTAATATGGTGTGAGACCCATTCCTCACGGACCAGACCTTCAATCCGGGACTCAGGAATAAGATCAAGGATTCAATGAATTCTCTCATCATCCTAATGCAGGCGGGGGTGTTAGAGTGAGCCCTATTAGTGGAGAGTTTTCTTGTTGAGAAGTCACCAGTAACGAGACCCACCAGTGTGCATCACGTAGTGGAGTCTTCTACATTTGGTAGTAGACAGATGTCACAGAGGTCCATGAGGAACTGAACTATAGGTGGAAGACCACAGGATTCAGGGTCGGTTGTGCTAGGCACACGAGACAGAGCCAGTCATTCGAGGAGCAGGTAGTGTTATGCATGCGGCGTGTAGGGTCATATGGCTCGTGACTACCTGACCCAACATACAAATGATCAGAATACGGTCAAAGTACCGCCTAGTTAGTGATAGAGGTTTGACCGAGGAGTTCCATAGGGAGCAAGCAGAAATGGCAGAGGAGCTGATCATGTAGCTGGTGGTGGGTGACGATTCGAGATGTTATCGCCACCACTACTAGGTGGTCCACCCCAACTACCGGGAGTAGGTGGACAGGGGAGAGCTCACCTCTAGGTAGCTGAGACCTACGGCCACAGTGATCTGGATATGATACGAGGTACGATCTATGTCTACTCCACCTTATATGCAGTACTTATAGACATAGGTGTCATTACATATTTTATTACGACTTCCCTCGTTCGGAACACAAAGATTCTGGTGGAGACGTTGGCTTGATCATTATGACTTGAGACTCCTATGGGAGAGGATTCGATTCTTTCACACTGGTGTTGGCTGTGTGAGCTTACTCTATGAGGTGGGAGCTTCAGATGAGATCTCCTAGTAGTGGCGTCGAGGCCTTACGATGTCATCTTGGGTAAGGATTGGTTATCTAGAGTCCATGCCCAGATCAACTGTATTAGGCGCAAAGTATGGTGTGTCCGCACTGATGGGACTAGGTTTAAATTCATCGGTGATAAGGGATACTTTTCATCACAGGATGGACTTACCTGGAGGAGAGTGCAAATGATCACTCATTAGTTGGCTAGCCTTACCCTCGGAGCAGTTGATGTGGATAGTCCAAGCTATCATGTAGTGGTGGACCAGTACGTAGATGTCTTCCCTAATGATGTTCCAGGTATACCTCCTCATAGAGACGTGGACTTTTACGTTGAATTTTACCATGGGATGGTTATGATATCTACACCAACGTATCGGATGGCTCCCGTTGATCTTCATGAGCTGCGAGTATAGTTGGAGGTCTTATAGGGGAAGGGGTTCATCCTGCCCAGTGTTTCTCCTTTGGAAGACCCGATTTTGTTCTCCAAGAAGAAAGATTGAATCTTGAGACTTTGTGTTGACTATCGGCACAAGAACGTGGTGACTTTGAAGAAAAATTACGCACTCTTGAGGATTGATGACCTCATTGATCAGCTGATGGGAGCACAATGGTTCTCGAAGATAGACCTCAGGTCAGGCTATCCCCAGCTCAGAGTGCGAGACAAGGATGTACAAAAGACAACATTAAAATGTCAGTATGGCCACTATGAGTTCTTGGTTATGCCATTCGGCATGACCAAATCTCCTGTAGTGTCCATGGGACTCATGAATAGGATCTTTCAGCCATACCTTGATTACTTTGTAGTAGTCTTCATCGACAACAATCTGATCTACTCGGCTACTGATGAGGATCATGCCTATTATTTGTAGATAGTTCTGCACACACTCTGAGATCACCAGCTTTATGCTAAGCTCTCAAGGTACTAGTTTTGGATTCAATAGGTTTACTTTCTGGGACATGTCATCTCAGAGGCTGGGGTTGTGGTGGATCTAGCGAATATTGAGGTGATACTTGCTTGGGATCCACCCCGGAGTGTGACAGAGGTACGAAGTTTCCTAGTTTTGTCTAGATACTTATTGGGATTTGTGCCATATTTCTCTAGAGTTGCGGAACATTTATTAGCATTGATGAAGAAAGTTAAACCCTTTGTGTTATCAGAGAGATGCCATCGGAATTATCAGGAGTTGAGGTAGAGGCCGACTAGTGCCCCCATCTAGAGGCTTTCGGAGGAAGGTGTTGGGTATATAATCTACTACGGCGCATCAGGTACTGGGCTCAGATGTGTCCTGATGCAGGAGAGAGCTGTTATCGTATATGGTTCTCGACATCTGAGACAACATGGGCAGAACTATGCTACCCATGACCTTGATTAGCAGTAGTAGTCTTCACTTTGAAGATTCAGTGAAACTATTTTATGGGTGAGTGTTTTACAGTCTACTCTGATCACCATATTCTATGGTATATCTTCTCCCAGAAGGACCTGAACCTATGAAAACGAAGTTGTCTTGAGTTCCTCCAGGACTATGACTTCGAGATAGTCGGTACTATTGGGAAGGGGAAAGCTATAGCAGATGCACTCAACCGGAGATCTGGTATGCAGTTTCTAGGTGAGGCGATGAAGCAGCTGGTCTCTTTGCAGATATCCTTTGTGGATCGAGATGGAGAAGCTTTTCTTCAGTCTCTTATAGTAACTCCCCCCACTAATTCAATGAGTCAAGGAGGTGTAGCATGGGGAAACTAACTGTGAGGCTCGACATGCTCAGATATCCATAGGATAGCCACCTGATGGATTTTCTGAAGGTGGGGAGGACATCATCATTTTCAGAGGACATACCATGGTTCCAGTGTCGCTTCAGGAGGAAGTGTTGAGGGATTTCCACACCTCCCCTCTAGTGGTACATCACTATGTCACAGATATGTACAAGGACCTTTGACGATAGCACTAGTAGTCGGGAATGAAGAAAGTAGTAGAAAAGTTTGTCTCTAGGTGCCTCACTTGTCAGCAAGTGGAGGCAGAGCATCAGGTACCAGTAGGATTAGTTCATCCTTTAGAGGTCCTAGAGTGGAAGTGGGATGGGATATCCATGGATTTCGTGACAAGACTCCCACGTATGTCCAGAAGTCATGATTCTATCTAGGTGGTCATCGACCAAGTCACCATTTCCACTCAATTCCTACTGATCAGATAGCAGGGTTCAGTAGAGAGCATGAGATTCCTCTATGCGCAGGAGATTGTGAGGTTACATGGAGTACCCTTGAAGATTGTCTTCGATCGTGATACACGTTTCACTTCCGGGCATTGGAAGAGTTTGTAGGAGGCTTTTGGGATATAGCTTCGTCTGAGCATTGCCTTCCATCATCAGACAGATGGCCAGACTGAACGGTCTATTCAGACCCTCGATGACATGTTTCATGCTTGCGTCCTCGACTTTGGTCACAGTGGATAGGATCACTTGCCCATGGTGGAGTTTTACAACAACAACAGCTATCACTCCTCCATTTGGATGCCACCTTTAGAGGATCTACACAGACGACCTTGGAAATAGCCGTTGTTCTAGACTGACCTAGGGAAGTCAGCAATCATGGGACCAGATGTGGTACGAGCTACCACAGAGAAGGTGCAGATTTTCCAGGAGCAGATGAAGACTACACAGAGCAGGAAGAAGTCTTATGCTAACAGAAGACGGAGACCTATGAAGTTTGAGGATGGTGACCACGTGCTTCTATAGGGCTCACCCCTATGAGGTTTGCGGAGATTGGGCCGGGGCATCAAATTATCTTCGAGGTTCATGGGACCCTTTCAGGTCCTCAGTAGAGTTGGTGAGGTGGCTTACCGCCTTGCACATCCCCCTCAGTTGCATTGGGTGCACGACATTTTTCACGTATCCCAGCTGTGGATATACGCACATGATCCTTCGCACATCATTGACGGGGGATAGTTGGACATCGATGATGAGGTGACATTTTTAGAGTTTCTAGTGGATATTGAGAGTCGACAGGAGAGAGTCCTTCATGGGAAATAAATACCTTTGGCGTGTGTGCGTTGGTAGTACAGGAACCTCCACGAGAGCACATGGTAGTAAGAGGCTCAGATTCATGCTCAGTACCCCCACTTGTTTTACTAGGTTTTGGGTCGTTCGGGGACAAAAATCCCTGAGGTGGGGAGTGTGTAATGACCCACAAATTACATGTAATTTTTTTAATTATATGGGAATATTACTAGTCCGTGAAAATTGATGGTGCATGATTATGAGGACCGGAGTGCCCAAAATGAATTTATGAACATTTTTTTAGGTACGTTCAGTAAACGTGTGAGTGGGTGTTTGTAACTTTAGAACTAGTGATCAAAATTGAAATTTTAGGACGTCATTGATCTCGCAGTGCCGATATTCACTTAAGCAGACCTTCACCTAGACCGTAGTAGGTCAAGGGTGAAAGTTAGTTTTTGTGCTTTTCATGGGAGAAAATAAAATAAATTAACATTATTTTATTTTTGAAATTCAATTCTCTCAAATTGAATTTGGTGGTGGGGGCCACCCGAGCCTTGAACTCCCTCTTTAAGGAGGGAGGTGACTCTTGGGTTCTTTTCCCATTAATTGTTCCAACATCAAATTAATTTATATGCCAACATTAATTTTATTAATTAACATAACTTTATTTATTTGGAATTTCACCTCTTAATTAGGGGATTTGGTTGGAAAAGGAATGAATGGGGGAATTGTTAAGAAACAATCTCTTCAACAAAGAACACTTTCTCCAATGAAGAACTCCATTGAAGGATCCCCAATGAGGAACGTCTTCAAGGATGACGAACTGAAACCCGTCTTTACCTCTCATTTACCGACTTCATCTTGCAACAACTCCAATGAGAAATTGAGGTAGAGAAAGTTGTTTTGAATAACCCTTACCCTATTCTTGTCAGTCTTCTTGATTTAGGAACAATTATGCCACTTGATACTGTTCTAACGCGGAGGGTGGAGGCCAAATGAACACGGCCCAACCTCTTCGCAACCTTTGTAATTTATGATGGTCCTGAATCGATGGTGACATTTTGAGTTGAGTGAAAGTGTTTTCGGAATGAAGAATGGGCCATCGGGGCGCACCTGATGACCCGAGGAAAGTCGCCAGCAACTCGTTCCGGCGACTGACACCGGCGAGGCTCGAGAACGGCGGCCGGAACATCGGCCAGCCGTGAAGACATCGGTGGTGAAATTGTTCCATTGGAGAAGGGTCATGTCCCATCGGTCGCAGAAGAGCTAGGGTGGCAGACGGTGCACGGCGGGTCGTGCGAAGGGTGTAGCAGTGCACGACCGCACCGTTGGGCGTGCAGGAGTAGCGGTATGAGGTCGCGGTGGTGAAGGAGGGTGGTCAGCTTGTTGAAGGTTTTTGGGGGGATTGGCGCGCAACCACGCCTCATGGGTGGGCTGGCCATCTGGCCAGCCAGGGAGCTGAGTGGGACCCTAGGACACGCGTGCCAGCTACCGGCGCCACGTGGCACTGGTCGGTCAACTACCCCACCCGAACATCCCATCCGTTTGGGGTACCTAAAGGCCACCTCCCCCTTTGGTGGTGGCTAGGGTGGAACCCACCACAAGGCCACCCAAGCGCGAGCCAGCGCAGGCCAGCGGGCCACACAACGGGCCACCCAGCAGGCCATGTCGGACCAGACCTGGACCAGCTTCAACCCTTTTTCACTCTTTTAGCCATAACATGATCTACGTGCATCCATTTGATGAACCATCTATGGCACCATGAACATTGGATTGAGTCGGTCCTTTTGGTATACCCTGTTTTTTGGATAAAATTGGGGTGTAGCTCGGTTGGATCGAACATGAATCCAACCAGGGCCTAGGACTAAAAGGACAATAACTTATAGACTGGACATCTGATTGACACACCGTCTGTTGATTTGATACCCCTATTACGTGGAGGTCCTTTGGGATACTTCTTCATTGGTCTTCATGGAAGTTGGAGTATCAACTTGTGGCATGAGGATCGGACCCTCCCATAATCAAGAGAGATTATTACGGGAACCATATAGATGGTTGTAAGACTAGAAAGGGATCCTATGTGGGTTCGTGCCTTAGGTTCCTACATGATTCTATTCTTTGGGATCCTATGTGGTTCTGTGATCTAGTATCCCACTTGGATCTTCTCTAGGAATCCACATGGGATTACTATAGGATCCTCTGTGGGTCTGTTGAAGTACGATCCTACGTGGGTCTGACGATTTAGGATCCTACATGGGCATGCCTCTTAACAAAGTAGTATGATTCAATAGTTATATCTAATCATATTTACTTCTGTACCTAAGTTTTACCTAATGTGATTTGAGTCTTTACCTGTGTGTTAATCATCTGTGTGGCGTACCTTTTTGATGCATACCTTCATGGTGATACCATTTTGGTATTCTTCTGTGTGGCGTTACATTTGTGTTACTTACCTTCGTGATGATACATTTTTGGTATTATTTTGTGTGGAATTACCATTTTAGTACATATCATCATGGTATTACCTTCATGGTATTCTTTCCTTCATGGGATAGTTGAGCTTTGGACTTTTGAGTTGGGCCCTGTGTTTCCTCATGATTGAGAAGGGTTTACTCGACAACTTAAGTATATGTATGGGAATATACCTAGGTAGGGATTTCATTTGTTTTCATTCTTTGTGTTTTACCGTTTGTGGATTTTGTGAGAACTTCGAGGGTCTCAGGGTTCCTACTGAGTATCGTTATACTCACCCCTGCATGGGCTACGCCCGCATCTTGTTGTGTTTGGTGCATACGAGAGACAACATTAATCGAGGGTGATGGTATCAGGACTAGAGGTAGCATGGAGGTGGACATTAGACGAGGCGTACTTCAGTGACGACCATTCGATAGTTTTACCTACCCTTTAGGTAGGATCATTAGTGGGTGCTCATAAGAGCTGTTCCAGTTTACTTGTACTTCCTAGTTTTCTTTTACTTTCCTGTTGGGCTTGTATTCTGGCCCCGTTTTCTTTCTGTACACGCCCTGTTTACTATATAGTTTTACTTTGTTCTTGTATCCTACTTTGTGCTTAGTTGTGTGAGTTTAGAGGTTATAAAGGCAATGCTTCCCAGTTTTAGGGAATATACCTTTTGGTTCTAGTCACTAGTCCCTGGCCTATGGAAGGTGGGCTTGGGGTAGTCACGATCTGGGCCCCATGGGATGGGTCGTGACAATGTACTCTAGTGTTAACCCCTCTAGTTGGGAAATCTCTTTCTCAGATTTTTGAAGCAACAAGGATCCCCCATCCTTGTACTTACTCCTGGCTAGGTTGATCTCCTACCATTCTGTGTGTTCCAACTGAACACAGAATTACCATGCTAGTGTATGAAGACTAATGGATTGTACCTCACAGATCCCTAGACTGACTAACCAATAGAGGTGATATCCCACCCATTATGGCAATTCAGCTATCTAGATGCAGGTGATGAAGTTCCTTATATATATCCATGCCTTATGATGGATGTGCATGTTATTCTTAATGAACTGTAGGCCAGAGTCCTTCAATTATTTTGGTGGTGCAAGCTCATGAGGAGGAAATACTGCCAATATAGTGTTCGCTGTATCTTCCAAGAGCAAGTGTTTGGCTATAAGTGGCTTAATAACTATCACCGAGAATGGTTCCTTACTAGCTGCTCTACTAGAAACATAGGCTCCCACTACATCTTGTGGCATCACCAAGGTGGACATGGTCTTCCCAGCATCCTTAGTTACCCCTACTAGTGGTGTGACCTCATCCTTAGCTCCTATAGCTGTTATTAATAGAAATATCAATATAGGTGCATCCAATAAATCCTCCCCAACGACTCTTGACTTTGGAATCATCATCAAAATTTCCACGACAACTCCAGCTCTAGAATCCACTTCTTGTGGCACCACTTTTTCATGCTCTACCAGCATAGCTCCTTTAGATAGCCTTTTTGTGGGTCTTACCTTGACCCCCTCCACCAAGGGTACGGTCTCATCAGTCCCCTCCAGTAGAACCTCTATGCTGGTCCAAACCTCTATAGCCCCCTTATCTCTCTATGTTGGAAGGGCTCACCATAATTGCCTCGTCTACTTTAGATGTTGTCACAGTATCAGTCACCGATGGTTGATCATGCATAACCACAACATTAGGGGGTTCCCATATTACCCCCTTCATGAGTTGAGGATATCTCACCCTATGATTGAAGTTCTTTGCAGACTTCCCCTTATTCAGTAGTCAATAATTAATTTACAAGTGAAGAAACAATCATGGAATGAGCTTAATTATTGAGCAACTTTCAAAAGCATTCAAAGATTAGTGATTTTAACTAATTGGAAGCAGAGTGTTTTTCACCATCTGGGATTCAGAATGCATCCTCCCATAATAGTCATCTAATTCGTCACCTTTGACCACAACCACACATCTCGTAAGGGAATCCAAAGTGGAATACATTCCCAGAAACATCCTCACCCAATTGATCAAGGGACACATGGAACCCCGAGAGTGGACTATATCATCCAAATCTTCCATGTACTACATCACTTTAGCATGAGGGTCATGGAAACATGCCTTTGTATGACCCAACCCAGTGAGAAATATCCCATATATGATGAGATATTGCCACACCCCATGAGGAGTGGTGATCTACTTGTGAATTCTCCTTACCTCCCAGGAATTAGGGAACACAACATCACTGAGAATGTTTCCACACCCCTCATACACCCAATGTCGTCGGGAATATTTGAGAGGCGTACTAATTTTCATTTCCCTTGACCATGAACCCTTAGGTTTTCCCCAAAGGGCTCCCTTTCTTCCCATTACCACTTACCCAGGTGAATCCGGCTTGATTATGTTCCTATTCATGTAGCTCATCTTTGTTATGGCCCATAAAATGCTAGTCGCACTGCTATTTTCATGCCCACTAGGCTAGATCGACCACTACGATGCCCTCCAGCCATCGTTCAAACCTGGCCCCATGGTGGAGGGTTCACCCCTTAATTGTCTTGGGTGTCATGTTGTCTCATCATATCCCCAGGGTGCGCATTCGACCAACTCTGTGTGTAATCATGAGTAAGCTCATTTGCAGTATTGGGAGGTGGAAGCTCGTCCCACATATTCACATATTCATGTGTGAACATTCACTATAACTCTCTCATCATAGGAGGATGAAACTCATGACACACCTCTAAGTATACCTTCAAGGTCAATATTTGGAGACTTCTAAATTTCCTTTCAAATCGGAGTGGGTTGTACAGCTCACAAACCGGATCAAAGTCAGCCCATTCTACAAGTACCCCACCATGAAATTACATGAGGTACTATCTTTATTCCTCAGTCCCGGCACCATCATCAGTCACCACCCATGTCGGTAGGGAAAATGGATGAAACATGAAGTTCTGCACCAATATAAACTTATCTAACACTTCCACCAAATTGAATGTAAATGGGAGACATCCTGAGATTTTCAAAATCTCCAATCAGATTTTCTTCATGGTAGTGAAAATGGGGTTCAAGTGTTCATAACCCCCCAGGTATGTGGCAACCTAGATATACAAAAAAGTGAAAAGGACCACACACACACACACACACACTGGTGTCTTCCCTTTACCGATATGTCAGAGTATGTTGTATAACTTCACCAGTACTGAGATTCCAAGGTTGATGCACTGCAACTTCACCAATATCACCACCATTATAAAAGTTCATGGACACACTCCCATGTTTGTATCCATCACCAGGAGCATCCAACCACAAATGAGTGTTGTGATGAATCTTTCTCGCCTAACTATGGGTTAAGGCTTAGTCTTAACACCATATCCCCACATATTCCACCAAATTTCCTCCAGAATTCACCAGTAGGATCCCTCCTTGCCCCATTAGTATCCCCCAAGACACATTAAAGGTCTAACCAGCAACTTCTCTATTGACTCCTCTCATTTAGCTAGTTCTGTCATTGGTTCATTCAAGAAGTATCTGAACCATTACTGTAAGGGAATGCCCCTTATCCCCAGTTTCTCTTCGCTGGTTCCCTACACCAGATTCAATAATGCCTTCACCAAGACCAATAAATGACCTAGGTGTCCCCGTAAATTATATGTGGCAAGAAATTCATCATATATTACCCCTATGATTGGAATCCTTAAAATTTGGTGAAGGTCCCATAGGTTGATGCTGACATCCCCATGATGAAAATGGAATGTATTTGTCCCTGGTGACAATCTGCTCAGTAGGTCGGGCATGATTTCCTGTGGATGGTAAACATGGAACTATGAAGACAATGCTGCCTCATAAATTTACGGACCCAAAAATTTTAAATTATATTTGTTTCCAGAGAAATTGTGTTTTATATTATATTAATCACAAAAAAACTACATCTTTTTAACAGTGAAGTGGTATTTATAGAATATAAAGCGAAATGTAACCATCGTGATTCAAATGTTATATTACTGTTGGTAGAATATGACTATTGGTTGATATGACTATTGAAAACTCTACTCTTGGTAACAATTTTAACATTAAAATTAGTGTTTATAAGTACAAATGACAAAGGATAATAAATGCAGAAAAGAGAAGCGATGGCCTCAACCAGTAGATTTATGCCATACGAAGCCCATTTTTCAGAACTTGTGAGGGTGGTAGAGTCATTGGGGTTTAACCTTCACCAAGCCCAATAAAATATTTAACAAGTGAAGATTTAACAAAATATCCTACGAGATAAGTTCATGTTAGTGGAAATTACCACTCGAGCGATGTTAGTCGAACCCCCCCATGAATCTATCATCACCACACACCTTAACCTTACGTCCTACACAGGTGTTATAAGGGGTTACATGTCCCAACCTTAGTTTATAAATAATTTTTATAAATAAAATTGTTATTCCATCAATTCTGTTTTAGGAATAGTTTTTCTTAATAAAAAAGGTTTAATTACAATGGAATTTGATAAATTGACTTTTCAAATCCAAATTGTACTTTTACGAAATGACAAATTTTTTTTATAATAAACTATGTTATTATGAATAATAATTATTTTAATTAAATAGTGTGCTAAAAAACATTTATTTAAAAATAAATGATAAAATAATTTTAATTTTTTTAATGTCAAAAAATCTACTATGCATTTTCAACCTGCTATTATTTTTAATAATTATGTTTTTTTATATTTAAAAGTTAAAATTATCATATTTTTAGAATTATTGTGATAAAATAAACATTATTTTTGAAATTAGAACCTCAAAATTAGGTTAGGGTTAATTTATAATATTTTTATAAAATATTTTGTTTTTCCATGAATAGTAAAAATACAGTTTTGGGTTTTTCGTATGTTCAATAACTTCATAATAATGTTATAATGATGTAATAATTAATTAAACACAATCCACAACCTAAATTATGTTATTTTATTAATTTCAAGTATTTTAATAGATTTTAATCAATTTCCAAACCTATAATTTACTTTCCAAAGTCTAAAATGGAAAATTCAACATTAAAACATTATTTTTATACAAACCTTACTTTTCCATGCCAAATTAAGTAATATAAAATTATAATCTAATCTTATAGATTAAAATAACATAAAATATTCCCCAAATATCAAATACCATGGGAAAAAACTATGGGAAATCCCATGGTTTTTCATTTTCCACAACCTCGATTTCCAAGGTCTATATTTGGAAATTATTAAAACAATTCTCCACTTTTGATATAAATACACAGCCATTTATCCATTTTATTTCACTAAAAATAAATAATCCATGAATCTACGGTAGTTTTACCTCCCAAGGATTCCTCAAAATGTTTCCTTAAGCCCCCAAGGACCTAATATTCATATTTTATGAGTAATTATTCATGGTAAGGGAATTAACCTTCTTTCCGCTTCGATTCAAGAACATATTTTAATTTATGTATTCTAAATGTTATGATTAATCTATTATATTACCCTTTAGATCATATTCTTACTTCCAAATTATATTTTATCAATGGGATACTCTTGTCCCAACTCTTTTTACCCATTTTAAAACAATATTTTATACTCGTTATGTTACCGAATTTACTTCTCAACAACTATCTCTTCTCCTCTTGAAATTCCCATTTATTTTATTCTTGTGAATACCCCAACCTCTGTCTTTTACAAGGGTATTTAAATAAATTTAAAAATGATTTATTTTTTTCTAATATTAAATACTTTAAAACCACATTCCTTTTTAATGGGTTGAAAAGAACATAATATTCATTTTAAGCACTTTTAAAATGGCATAATTTTGATATGAAACACATTTATTTTATTCTCCACATGTTATTTATGAATTGTTTAATTTTGATATATGTGTCTAAAATTAATTAACACATATTAATTGTGCACCCTGATATCACTCTAATAAATTAGGTAATTAATTTAATCTCAAAAGATGACATGATTTATAATACCTTGGTGAATAACCTTGGAAATGTTTATGACACCTCAATGAAAAACCCTAGTGATATGATTATGAATGTATCATTTAAATATTACATCCACATACCCATTTTATTAGTCATGTTATTTTTATTATGATATTCCACTTTTTTCCATTTCTCATGACACAATGATATTCCTCATTTTCTTATTGATATTCCTCATGAGTATATGTAACCTGTTTCCCTTATTGGGTCTTATGCTCGCCCATTTCCTTTGATGTATATACATAGGATATGATAGGTAGTAAATTTACGTAGGATAAAACCATGAATAATACTTTCAATTATATTAAAATAATGTTTTATATTTACATGTATTATGTTCCCAATTTCCAAGAAGCTAAACATTAAATGATCCTTTGTTTTTCACCATGTAATGGAAAGTGTATGTAATAAAAGGTAGGATTCCATAGTTGGTTGAAAGGAAGGTTGATATATTTGTGGAAATTAGGATTCTAAAACATTAGGAAGAACCCTAGGAAAATGTATAAATATAGGAAAACATATAGGTATTTTAGTGAAGTATTAAGTAAGTGGTTTCTATGAAAATAAAACCATGTCTAGAGACGAACTAGTGGATGTGGATTTGGAATAGATGTATCTAGGGGTAAAATATAAAACAATGATTTGATCAAGACTCGAACGAGAGTTGATTTAATGAATCATATTCTCCCAAATATATTTTTAGAAATTATATTGGAAAATATTGAGACTAGGTGTTGAGATGACATGTGATTTTGAGGCCCAATATGCCCAGAACAGTTCATTGAAAAATGTTATATTTTTAATATCACGCACACATAGTTTTACTAAAAAAGTGAAATAACTCCTAAATGGGTGACCAGATCAGAAATCTGAGGGATCCTTTGTTTAAGAGCTATGGATTTACCTTAGGTGATGCCTAACATCATCAAACATGGGTCGACTATGAAAGATTTTTTTTGGACGTAACCACAAATAAAATAACTAAATAAAGATTATTTTATTTTCAAATGCTAATAAATCATGAACTGAGACCTGGATTAGAAATATGATACCACTGTTGAGTTTTTAATGTGGTGTTTTTCCTTGGTGCGACTTAACTTTAGTTAGTGCAGGTATTCAGGGGAAAAATATAAAAAGGACCCAATCATTATTAAATAATTTAAAGATAAATAATTTTATAGAATCAAAAATAATTTACTTTAAAATAATCCTTACTCAAAAATACTATGGTTAGCTACATAACCCTAGGAACACTAGAGAATCACTAAGGAGAGCTTGTATAAAGAATCCTCTCAAGAGAACTATGATGGATCAGAGATCAGATCGTGGACCATCACACCAATGGAGTTGGAGGATCTCATAAATGATGGTGATGCAACCATTCCTCATCAATGACCAATCCATCCTCAAAGTAGGGTGTTTGATCTCATTGTGATTTCCTTTCCCATTTTTAGATTCAATGATGTACACAGACCAACCAACCAACAGTTTGATCTGCAATTCGATTACTCCTGTGGGATAGTTAAATTGTGGTGTTTGATGGATGATACATATTTGTGATTATAGTTTTTTGTACTTCATTATAAAAAGAATAAATCGAGGCCAACAAGAACAAAAGAAAATATCTGTTATTCGGGGATTCATGTGCATTCATTATCTCCTCGCAATCTCTGGAGTTCTTCATGTATTCTTCATCTCATACCCATTATTTGAAACCCCTATGTGAACGATTGATTGTTGAAACCCCAATTCATAGAGAAATGTTCTGAGATCGAAGATGTAAACCTATGATGGAAGAATAGAGGTGTGACAGCTAAGGCATGGAATGATTTGCCAGGGACAAAAGAGAATTTCAGTGGCTTCAGATGATCTAGGAGAGCGGCGATGTAGGAGTTGGGGTCAGTCCAGGAGGACGGTAAGATGGAGATAGAACATGCCGAAGATCTGTTTTGGATCTATAGTGGCAGCATGGGCTGTAGTAGGAGGCCACAAAATAAACCGGGGGACATGGCGACAAGGAGGCCACATACAAGGTGGCCATGGGTAATACAGCTCTGTGCCACGTTGGAGGAGCTAGTAGTGGAGAAGCCACGTGTCAGGCGGTGTGGCATTCCAGCCAAGTGAAACACAAATCATCATTACATCAGCATGGGAGGCATGTAGTCAAGGTGTACCGCATGCGATACAGTGAAATGGCTCACAGTGCAGGCCGTACCAGTGGGAGCCACACCACTCTAGTAGCCTAGCAGGCTGAACCCAGTGGCCCAACAGGCTAGGCCAGGTCATACCATACTGGGTCGGTTCAAGTTGGCTAAATTGGGTTGGGTTAATTGGTGGGTCAGTTTGGGTATGGTGGTTCGGGTCGGACCCAGAGCGGATCCCGAGTTAGACATTTTTATAAAATTGGTCGTATATTTCAAAATATGTGTCTGTTAGTCGAGCCGTTTGCAGTGTTGGGACCCTTGTGAGAAGAAGGTTATTTTGAGATACTATAAGTGAGTTTTTTAGGAAGTTTTCACATAACATATGGATTGAGTAATATGTTCTCCTATAATGATCATGCTATGAGTAGAATCTTGGGGCTGGCTGTGACCTAGAAGCAGTGTGACCTAGAAACTGTGTGACTTAGAAGTTGTGTGACCTAGAAGCTATGTAAACAAGAAAGAATGTCACCTAGAAGTTGTGTGTCTTAGAGACTATGTGTCTTACTGAGACTATGTGTCTTACTAAGACTGTGTTTCTTATAGAGACTGTATGTATCATGGAGACTGTGTGCATCATCAAATTGAGTATATTGGGACTTTCTTAGAATATATGTTATCGATATATACCATGTGAGATGTATGTACTATTTATGTGTGGTATAATTCATGTATTTTTTTGTGGTGTACCTTCGTTCTATTCATTAGTGGTGTTCTTTATAGATGTTCCTTCGTGTCGTTCTTTCGAGGTGTTCCTTATTGGTGTTACTTCATAGTGTTCCTTCACGGTGTTCCTTAGTGGTGTTTCTTCGTGGAGTTCCCTGGTGGTGTCCTTCAGTGAACTTATTTTGTGTCCTTCATTTTTGGTATTCTTTTCTAATTTCATATGTTTTATATTTCCTTTGTTGTTTCAGGGTGTCCTATTGAGTATTGTTTTACTCACCGATACACGGGCTTTGCCCACACGTGTCGTGTCTTGTGTAGACGATCGATGCTTTGATAGAGTCTCAGGTGGATAAGGACTAGGTAGTGCTTAGTGAGACCATATATTAAAGGTTTTCTCCTACGTATTAGATAGCTATCCAGTACCTTTTCTTCTAGGTATGGTTTTCTATAGATGAGTTTTAGGTACTTGTGCATTCAATTTTCCAGACTCATTTTTGGGTGGGCTTGTATTCTAGCCCTATTTACTTTCTAGATTTCTTCTGTCATAATCCATTTTTTATATCATAGTGGTATGAATTCTTCCTTATATAGTGTTTGTACATTTCAGAATTTTAGGCTTGGAGACATTTTCATGTGTAAAGGTACTTAGGAAAACACCTCCCATTTGGGGGATAAGCCTACTCAGTGCTAGTCACTAGCCCCTGTTCAATTGGAGGTGGGATTTGGGTATTCACAACATGGGCCCATCTGGAAGGGGTTGTGACAGAGTGGTATCAAAGGTGGTTGGTTTTACTTAAGGACTAAGTGTCTGTGAGGTTGGTTTAGGGCAATAGTGTTAAGTGTTTTGAGTTCTTATTTCAGGTCAGGGAATCCAGTGTTGGTGCTACGACTGATGTATCCATACAACATGACTCTCAATTCTAATTTTCAACTTGGTACATGAAAGCACTAGTTGTAGGAAAAAATAATGGTCCATGCATAATATAGGATTTGGGTGTGTTCTCATGTCCTTATTGAGTCATCTCACCATGTACACTCTATTGACCATTGTACATCTTGTTATATTTTAAGATGCTGCTATGTATATAGCTATCCATGATTCCACCACATGATCACAAGGATGATCTACTAGGCTATGAGACATCAGTACAAGAATTTGTATCAGATATCTCACCTCCAGGTGGTGCACCAACTATACCACCACCTGTAGATCAAAACATGGTACCCATAGTACAAGAGAATGAGGTGAACAAGATGAGAAAACCTCACAAGTTTTAGTGATAGAGACCCCTTAAGTTCTAAGGTGATCCCAACATATAGGTGGCTAAGGACTAGCTTGAGGTGGTGATATGAGTTTTCTATCTAGTCAAGACACCAGCATATCAGATGTTTGTCTTGACAGAGAACCTTCTACATGGAATTGTAGAGAGATGGTGGGGTTTCGATACCTAATCTTGGGATGAGGAAAATTTTCCACTAATAGAGTTTGAGAACCATTTTAGAGAGAAGTTATAACCTTATAAGGTAAGGGTTTTTCTTGTCCAGGAGCTTCTACAGCTCCAACAGGATGACATGTTGGTATATGAGTATTCATCGAGGTATACTAACCTTTCCAATTACTCAATAGATGTGATAAACGACTGCTACATCAGGGCTCAGACCTTATAGCGAGGTCTACATCGGGACATCTGATCAAGAATTATCCCTCTATTCATTTCTACATATTCTAGGGTGATAGGGATAACCCATATGGTTAAGAGTCCCTTGGATAAATAGACATTTCTAGGGATATTCAGTAGTAGGAAAGTAGGAGTATATTGATCCACAAGGGGGCATACATGGTATAGGAGTTTGGAGAGTATAAATAAGTGATAGAAATTTCATCATGTCACCACCACCACCACTTGGTAGTCCACACCAGGCTCAGGGAGTTGGAGGATAGGGGATGTGATAACTTAATGTGGTCGAGGCTTATGACCCAAGGGCTCTAGGAATGATTAATGGTATGATCTGTGTCTATTCTACTTTAACTATAGTATTGATAGACACATGTAATAGTCATTATTTTCTTTCGATGAATCTTTTTCGAGACTCATAGATTCCAGTTGAACTGTTGACTTGACCCTCATATTTGGAGACACCTAATAGAGGAGATCAAATGATCAAGCACTAGGGCTGATAGTGTGGCCTAAATCTTAGAGGAGAGAGTTTCAATTGGGATCTATTAGTAGTAGCATCTCGGCCTTACGACATCAATTCTGGTATGGAATGGTTACCTATATTTCATGCTCAAATTAATTATTTTATGGGAATAATTTTGTGTGTACACAGTGGTGGAATATGGTTTTACTTGTTGGTGAAAAAAAACAAGGAAACATACAATGGAGTCACATTAAGTATGGAGTAGTTGATTTCACATCAATTGGATGGTATAACCCACTATGTAGTGGGAGTTATGAGTCCTCAGTTTTGTGTAGTGGTGGAAGAGTTGTAGTGCATATAGATATGTTTGAGGAAGATGAGTTCTCTAGAGTTCCTCCAGGATTATGAATTAGAGATTGTATATACTCCAGGGAAGGGGAACATGGTGACAGATTCTCTCAACAGAAGATCTAATTTTCAATTGTTGAACGAGGTGTCGATACATACGGTCTCGTTACAGTTATCCTTTGTGGATGGATAGGGAGTATCTTACCTCCAATAAATGGTTGTCACCCATCCACTCATATAATGAATTAGGGAGTCCCATCTCAGAGATATCGACTATGAGACTTTACATGCTTAGATATCTGTAGGGAATTCCCCTGATGAATATTAGAATGGTAGGCGGAATATCATTTTTTTAGAGGATGCAAAGTAGTAGAAGTGGCGTTACCGGAGGATATTTTAAGGGAGTTCTATACTTCCCCTTTGGCAGTACATCCAGGTGTAGTGAAGATGTCCCAAGACCTCCAATTTTTGTTATGGTGGCTGGGAATAAATAAAGGAGTTGCAGAGTTTGTCTCTTGATGCCTCACTTGTTTGTAAGTAAAGGCCAAACACCAGGTTCCCGCAGGTTTTACTCAACTCCTCGAGGTTCCAAAAGGGAAGTGGGATGGGATATAAATGGACTTCATGGTAGGTTTACCATATATTTATAGGGGACACGATACAATATGGGTGATCATTGATCGACTCACCACGTCAGCTCACAACCCACCCATCCAAGAGCATGGTTTAGAAGAGAACGTTGGATGCCTCTATCTGCAGAAGATATTATTACTCCATCGAGTCCCATTGATGATAGTTTTGGATCATGATGCACACCGTACATCCTTATTGTGGATGGTATTGAGGGAGGTGTTTTGGACCCAGTTGTGCTTGAGAACAATATTTCACCCATAGACGGACGACCAGACTGAGTGGACCATTCAGGTTCAAGAGGTCATGCTATGGGATCACATGTTAAATTTTTTACTAAAGTTGGGAGAATTATTCATGGGTGATAGGTTATGTGAGTGCACATTTGGTGACAGCACAGGAATATCTGAGAGAGCACATGGGAGAAGGAGGATCGGATTCATGCTCAGTACCCTCATCTATTTTGTTAGACCTTGGTTTGGGTTTTAGATATGTAAAGGCCTAAGGTGGGGAGAATGTAATGGATCAGTTTTTATAGAATTTATTTTTAGAAATTATTTGGGAAAATTTTTAGACTAGGTGATGAGACAGAATGTGATTCTGAGGCCTGGTGTGCCCGAAATAGTTTGTTAAAAATGTTACGTTTTTAATAGAACGCATTCATGGTTTTCATAAATAAGTGAAATAAATACTAAACAGGTGCCCATATTAGAGATATGAGGGAACCATTGTGTTAATAGTAGTAACTTTACGATAGGTGAGACCTATCATTGACCGACATTGTCTGACTGTGAAAGAAAGTTTTTGGACATAACCATAAATAAAAAAATTAAATAAATGTTAATTTATTTTCAAATCCTAATAACTCTTGAATGTAGAATCAAATTAGAGATCTGATACCATGGTTGAGTTCATAATGTGGTGTTTTCCCTTTGTGAGAATTAATTTTAGTTTGCACAGGTCTTCTGGGGAAAACATGAATAGGATGTAATCATCATTATATAATTTAAAGATAAATTATTTTATTGACACATCGATTATTTTATTTAAAATAATACTTACAAAGAAATCCCACGGTTAGATGCATAACCCTAGGAACACCAGAGTATCACTAGGGAGAGCTTGGAGAAAGAATGATCTCGAGCGAATGATGACATATCAAAGATCAGATCATGGATCGTCGGTTGAATGGAGTTGGAGGACCTAATCAATGACGGTGACCCAATCGTTCCTCATCAACAACTTATCCAAAATCAAGGTACGTTGTTTTATCTCTTTGTGATTTACTTTACCCTTTTTATATTCAACAATTAATTCATACCAACCAACAAATAAGTTGATCCATGGTTCGGTCGCTCTTGTGGGATGGTTAAATTGTGGGGTTTGATGGGTGATACATTTTTGTGATTATCCTTATTTCTCAATCCTTATAACAAGAATAGAATTGAGGCCAATAAGAAAAATGTTCTAGAATGAGGAGGAGGCCTTGTACATGGTGTATATTTAGAATGCAGATTGGTGACACATTAGAGGAGCCTACAATGGTGATGCTGTGGGACAGTTAGTGTGGCAGGTTGGCTGTATGAAATGTGACTCAGTACTACGTCATCAATGCAGGCACGCGGTCAAGGATGACCATGTGAAGTGAAACAAACCAGAACACAACATGAGCTAGACCAGGGGAACCGGGCTAGGTCAGACCAGACTAGGCCGAGTTGGGTCGACCGAACCAGGTCGGGTTGGCTGGCAGGTCAGACCAGGTTTGGAAGGTCAGGTGAGACCCGAATAAGACTCGGGTCATACCTTTTTATAAAATAGGACATAACGTTAAAATTGTGTGTCCGTTTGGTGACCAGTTTTCTATGTTGGGACCCTTGTGATGAGATGGTTTTTTAGATACTCTAAGTTAGTTTTTTTGTCAGAATATATCATATGGCCCAATGAGTAGGTTCTCCTAGAATGAGTGAGCTATGAGCGGAATCCTATGGCTAGCTGTGGCCTAGAAGTGGTGTGACCTAGAAGTTGTGTGACCTAGAAGCTGTGTGACCTATAAGTTGTGTGACTTAGAGAATGTGTGTCATACCAATAATATATTTCTTACCAAGACTATGTGTCTTACCAAGATTGTGTGTCTTATAGAGACTGTATGTCTCATGGAGATGGTGTGCCTCATCGGATTGAGTATATCAAGACTTTCATAGAATATATGATGTATATATATACCTGTGTGAGTTGACTGTACTATTTATATGTGGTATAATTCTTGTATTTCATAGTAGGGTTCCATCATGGTGTTTCTAAATGATGTTTCTTAATGGTGTTTCTTAGTGGTGTTCCTTCATGGTGTTCCTTCATGGTGTTCCTTCATGGTGTTCCTTCGTGGCATTCCTTCATGGCATTCCATCATGGTGTTTCTTAGCGGTGTTCTTTCATGTCATCCTTTAAGGTTATTACTTTGAGTTATTCCTTTGTAATTTTCTATGCAGTATATTTGATTTGGTGGATTCGGGGTGTCTTATTCAGTATTGTTTTACTCACCCCCTGCATGGGCTTTGCTCACACATGTCGTGTCTTGTGTAGATGATTGATTATTTGATGGAGTCAAAGGTGGAACAGGAATAAGTGGTTCTTTGTGAGACTATAAATTCAAGGTGTTCTCATAAAACTTCATACATCTGTCTAGTACCATTCCCTTCAGGTAGGATTTTCTGCGGATGAGTTTTAGGAACTTTTACATTCACTATCCCATACTCCTTTGGTGGGGGGTTATATTCTGGCCCTGTTTACTTGTCAATTTTATAATGTCATACTCTATTTTTTATATCTTAGTGATATGAATGGTTCGTTACTCAGTCTTTTTACATTTCATCATTTTGGTATTGGATATGGGTGTGTTTGTACAGGTACATAGGAAAATATCTCCCATTTGTGGGATATAATTACTCGCTGCTAGTCGCCAACCCCTGGACTATTGGAGGCGAGCTTGGGGTAGTCAAAGAATGTGCCTTTATGGGATGGTTCATGATAATTGGTGCATGATAATGGGACTTGCTTCACTCTTGGTTTGACACTCATGGGGGATATGTTTGGTTAATCACAAGCATTTTATGAACCATTATGAATGATTTACAAAAAATTTATTTGTTGTTAAGAATAACATATTTACGATTTATGATTTAAGACATAAAATTACATTAAAATTATAATAATATTAAAAGAAACACATTTCTCACTAAGGTTTTCTTATTTTAGAAAATGGTGAGAAATAGGAGAAACCATGTAAACAGTGATTGCACCAGACCATGCAATGATAGACATCCAAAATAATCCAGAATAGAAAAATTCATGAGAATGATGATTCAAATAAATCAAGTTATAAAAAATAACTTGAATGAAGATGAGATACTAGATTCACCTTGGATAGAATAAATTTCCATTGAGTCCTTTATTCATCAAAAAGCACCATATTTCGGTAGATCTGCTTAACCATTGATTTCTGAACAATGTATAAGCTCTATAGAAAAGATCATTTCTATACTCCACTATTTGGAATAAGAGAAATTCAACATGGATGTGTACCTCTTAGAGGGTGAAACTAATTATTAGTAGAAAATAATTTAAAAAATGAATCCAGGAAGGGAGATTGATTCATTGGAGTGGGAAGAGTTTAGGGGAATATTTTTCAATAAACATTTCCTCCATTCTATGTGAACAAAAATGGAAAAGGAATTCATAGAGTTGAAGACGAAGGAAAATGAATTTGTGGGAAGCTATGAGATAAAATTTACAATACTTTCTCATTACACCATTATATTTGTTATGGATCCTAATAGAATGGTCGATAGATTCTTTGATGGACTAAGACCCCATATATAGAGAAATCTTTCCAATCGAGACTGTGAAAGCTATGAAGAGATAGTGAGAAGTTATATAAAGTTTATATTGGAGTTTTGGAGAGATGTAGTGGTCACATAAATCAAATTAAATGAATATGTATTTAGATCCAAACTTAGGAAGGAAATTTGATCATAGAAGAGGAGGAAATCAAGTGAAACTTCCCACATGAAACAATTATGGGAATAAGAATTTAGGGAAATTCTTAATTGGGAGTGGAAAATGTTGCAAGTGTGGAAGAATTGAAATATAGATTGAAAATTTCATAGTGAGGTAATTCCTAAAATTATAAACAATTATTCCAAAGAGATGACAGTGCAGACCCAACCTGAATTCTAATTCTATAAGTGTGTTCAACATGGGAATTTTTCCAATCACTTTTTAAATTAGAAGGAAATGGAGTGTAATCACCGTCAACATCAGCATAGTCTAAGGGATCAAGGGTTGGCTTTTTATATCATGATGGCTGATGTAGAGGCTCTAAATGATGTGATGGAAAGTAATCTTATTGTTCTCTCAAAGAAATCAAGTACTTTTTTTGTTTATGGTTCTATGAATTCCTTTATTTTCGACAAGTTTTCAAAGAATATATAATCAATCCCTAAACTGATGGAAGTAGAGTTATCAGTCAAGACTCTTAGAGGGATTATCCAAGCATCAACAATGTATAGAAACTCTAGTATTCACTTTGGAATTAACAATATCATTGCAAATCTAGTAGTCATTCACATGTTGGAATTCAACATTATACTAGGGATGGACTGGCTCTCAAAGTATAATACTATGATCAACTGCAGAAGAAAGTAAATATCAGTAGTCTTGAATATATAACATACATTTATTTTCAAAGGAGAGATATTGTGGACTAATCTATTTCAAGATACACCTCCCATACCATTATTTATGAAGACGATCGATAAGGATAACAAAGTAAATGAAAGTATAAGAACAGAAAATACCCTCATAATTTAGCAATACATTGATCTATTTCCTAAAGAGTCACTTGGACCCCCCTTATAAAGATAGGTAGAGTTATCCATTGAACTCATACCTAGATTCAAGAAGATATCAAAGAACCCATATTGAATGGAAAATGTGGAGCTAGAGAAATTAAAGAAACAAATTTAAGATCTTTTGGAGAAGGGGTTTATCCAAACAAGTGTGTCTCTTTTGGGAGAACATGTTCTATTTGTGAAGAAGAAGGGTGTATCAATAAATATATGCATTAATTATAAAGAAATTAATGAGATCAATGTGAAGAAAAAGTACCCTCTCCCAAGTATTGATGATTTATTTGACCAGCTTCATGGGGATCAATTATTTTCCAAGATTGATCTTCGATCTGGTTATCATCAATCGAGGGTGAAGAAATAAGGTATTCCAAAAACTACCTTCCAATCCTGATACATGCATTATGATTTTATTGTCATGCTATTTGGATTGACTAATTATCCTACTATATTTATGTATTTTATAAATAAAATATTGTAGGACTACCTTAATGAAATTTTGGTAGTTTTTTATGATGATATTATTTTATATTTCAAAAGTCACAAGGAGAATGTAGATCATTTAAGAGTTATATTAAAAAATATTAGGAAGGAGAGGTTATTCGGGATGATTAAAAAATGTTAATTTTGGTTACAAATAGTTTTTTTCTTGGGGAATATTGTAACCAATGATGGAATGTCAGTTGACCTTTCCAAGAAAAAGGTTTCGAAGGAGTGGCCTAATCCTATAATAGTAACCAAGATTCATAGTTTCCTTGGTTTAACAGGATGTTATAGAAGGTTCATGAAATTTCTTTCATGACCTTCTAATCCACTAACCAAGTTAACTCGAAAGTGAGATAAGTTTGTATGGAAAAAGGGGGGGAAATAAAGTTTCTAAGTGTAGAAGAATATATTGGTTACCACAACCGTATTAATCAACCCTATATTGAGGAAGGATTCATTATTTTTAGTGGTGCATCTCTAAATGGGATTAGGTGTGTCCTTATGAAAAATGACAAGGTGATTGATTATGTAACTTGATAGTTAAATCCTCATGAGAAGAATTATCAAATGCATGACCTAGATCTTGTTGTAGTTATATTTTCTCAGATGATATGGTGGCATTATCTTTATGGGATGAAATGTGATATATACACAAAACACAAAATTTTAAAGTATATTTTCATGAAAAAATAATAGAACATGATACAGAAGATATGGTTAGAACTTCTAAAAGACTATAATTGTTCTATTCATTATGAACTTAGATGAGTAAGAAAATTCACTAATGCATTAAGTAGGAAAGACCCTATTGTGCTGGAAATAATGACGATTCAAGGAGATCCTTGGAAAATGACATAGTAAAATTGGACATGGGAATATTAAGGGAAGGGACATCATTAATACAATCCCAAATTATTTATCAACCATAATTACTATATAATTTTGTGAAAGATCTAATAAAATATCCCTTGTTACAAAAGAAGATAGATGTTTTAAAGAATTATATGTATTCTGAGTTCAATATTGATCAAGAAGGTGTACTGAAAATTTGTAGAAGACTATGTGTTCCCTCTATTACGGAGATAAAGAAAGAACTGATAGATGATGCTCATAGCTCTACATTCATTATACATAATAGAAGAAAAAAAATGTTTAGGGACCTTCATGATCATTCTTGGTTAGATAATATGGAAATGGAAATTTCCAAATACACAATAAGGTTCTTGGTGTGTCAATATGTGAAGGTAAAGAGACAAATTCCTAAAGGGGTATTACAACCACTACTAATACAAACATGAAATTAGGATAATATCACTATGGATTTTGTCACTAGTCTCCCAAGAATTCTAAAAGAAAAAATACAGTACGGGTTATAGTGGCCAACTCACCAAGACTGTCCATTTTTTCACTATTTGGGAAAATTTATCTCTTGCCTAACCTTCCATGATTTATGTAAAGTGGTGATATTTTATGGGGTGACACTTTATATCAATTATAATAAGGATCCAAGGTTCAAAGAAACATTTTATACAATTATTCAACATGCTTTGAGTAGAAAATTGATGTTTAGTTTTTCCCTATCACCCCCAAACTGATAGCCAATTTAAAATAACTATTCAAACACCCAAGGACTTGCTGAGAACATGATCAATGGAATTTAATGTTGGATGGGATCAACACCTCCCATTAGTTTAGTTCTCAAACAAAACATTTTCATTTGAGTATTTAAATGGAACCCTATGAATCTCTATATGGGAAGTGATGTATAATACATACTTATTAGGATGAAAATGTTGAGAGAAAGATTCTTGGACTTGATCTCATGAAAGATATGTCAAAAAAGGTTCATTCGATCCTAAAACACAAAAATATTTCTCAATGTTGGAAGAATAGATATGTCAACAATAGTCGAAGGGACTTGGAGTTTGATGTTGGTGATAATGTTTTCCTTCAAATATCACCATGGAAGTGAGTCCTAGAGTTTGGGATGAAATGGAATATTATAACTGGGTACATTGTCCCTAATGTAATCCATGACCGCATAGGAGCAGTGTCCAATTGGATTTCACTTCAACCAAATCTTTCTCAAGTTCATGGTGTATTCCATGTATCTTTCTTGAGGAATTACATACCTGATCCCCCCATGTAATAGATCTAGAGGTAATACAACTAGAACTTGACATATCTTATGAGGAACAATCAGTGAAAATATTTGATCATAGAGATAAGGTTCTATGAAACAATATTAATCACCTTATAAAAGTTTTTTGAAGGAACCAAAAATATGAAGAAGTGAAATGGAAACCAAAGAGACAATGAGACAGAAGTACCCATGAATTATCTCAACTAAGAGTATGATTTGAAATTTCAGAGATGGAATTTATTAAGGGGGAAGAATGTAACAACCCAGACCTTTTAAGTGATATTTTTCCCTAATAAAATGTGTGTTATATTATATTAATCACTAAAAACAATATATCTTTAATAATGAATTTGAATTTATGGAGTATAAGTGGAAATGTTACCATCATTGTTCAACGTTGATATGAACATTGGTCAAATATAACCATTGGTTGATATGAACATTGGAAAATATTCTATTGGTAATAATTATAATGTTATAATTAGTGTTTATAAGTATAAATGAAAAAGGATAATTAATTTGGAAAAGATAATTAATGGAATCAACTAGTAGAGTCATTATGTATGAATCCTATTTTTCCGAACATGGGAAGGAAGTAGAGTCACTGGGGTTCTCCCTTGACCAAGACCATTCCGAGTTTCAACATGTGAAGTTGGAATGAAATCGCATATGGGATAAGTTCAAGTTAGTGGAAATTACCACTTGGGAGATGTTAGCTGAGCCACCCCATGAATCTATCACCATCACACATATTACCCTTTGGTTGTACATGGTTGTTGTAAGGGGTTACATGTCTATTTCATTAGGATTCAATGAGCTATTGGAAGACCATTAATGAAGTGGGTTTAGTTTGACCTAATATTTGATTGTGGGGGGTGTTTGTGTTGTGAACAATCATGAACATTAGGTTACTATTGTCTCTTTTTCCAAAAACTCCAAATGTTTCCCTCATCCCTAGATGGGTACATACTAGATTTCTAGAGGTAAGTGGTCATCTGTGTTTCCAGGACCAATGACTCTTAAGGACTTGCATTGGTCAAGAGAATGGGTGGTTAGGCTCATTGTGCCCTTTTTTGAGGGGAATTATTAAATACTTTGGGACTCTCTTATAGATTTAAGATATGTCCATGAATATCTTCCTAATAATGATATGAGATCGATTACCCTAAGAAAATTATCATGGGTTATTTTTATTTAATATAAAAAAGACTAGGGTCTCTTTAGTGAATCCATATATATATGTATCTAAAGTTCTCCATCATTTTCCATTAATAATCGGTTGCTTAGATGCTAAATCCGTATCAGAAAGAGCTTCAGAATATGATGCCACACAAGGAGGCAGTAAATATTCTGAGGATGGGATTGAGACATTATAATGTGTCCTATATATCTTGGTTATTGTAGGAATCAAAACACACATAGTTTGTTGGACCCGTTTAGTTTAATGTCATACAAAAAAGGACTTATATAGGTTCTCCAGGAACCAAGTGTTCAAGATCGTGTCCTGGAGGGATGTACTATGTATTCCGATTATAGAAAGAATTAGACTTTTCATAGTTTATTTTTTCGGGGCCTATACACTTCGGTTTCCCTTATCATTGTGAAGACTCATGGGGAAGATGACACGATTATTGCAGTTCCCTAAGACCACACAATCTATGCTTGGTGTGAGAAATAAGGGGTGAAAAATGATCATTGTTTATTGATCATGAAGTGGGACTTATGTACTGGGACTGTCCTAAGAGGATTTATTATAGAGATCGGGCCTCAGGAAGACGTCTTATATATCATGGTTATGGATGGAATCAGATTCATCATAGTTTGGTAAATTTCTCAGTCCTCTAATGGATTAGGCATAAATATCATCCAACGGAAAAGATTGGGCCTCAGTAGTTGAAACGGTATTGACATGAGTCTAACATAGAAACAGATGTTTATGTGGTCTCAGGACTTATCAAAGAACCCAATGTATCATGTTTATTATTGTAATTAGTGTTCATGTCGTTCAATTGATTGAGTCTTACACTATGAGGATGCCTTGGCTAGTGGTGACCCATGATCTGAATGATATAACTATTTAACTCTCTAAGAACACATGATCTATGTTTAGTGTGGGAAAAAAGGAATGGAAATGATGAATTTCACCACTATTTGTAGATTTTATATAGATCTTGAGCCTTAGAAAATCATCCTATGTATCTCGATTATGGATGAAATCAAAGTTCTCATAGTTCATTTGATTAGGGCTTACACTCTGAGGATTACCTATTGATCAAGGCTTACACACCAAGGATGGAAAATGTTATCAACTCTTGGGTGGCCCTTATGACATGTCCTTCCTATCTAGAGGGTGTCACATGAGCCAGTAGACTTATCCATAGGACATCGCAAGATCCAGATGGTTTGTTCGAGAGTCCATTGTATAACCTAGATGAAATGTCCGGAGGGTGTCACATTATCTAGCCGACTTACCCTAGTATCATCGAAAGAGTTGGCGGAAACACATGGTGGGAGTAGCGAGAGTCAGTATGACATGTCTCAGGGTATGTCTCATGTCTTGGATTATGTTCATGGAGTGCATTACGAGTCTTGGAAAACATGTATGGAGGGAATTATGAGTCTCGTATGACTTTCCTTAAGGGTATCGTGAGAGATGATTGACATGCCCAGATGCTACCATGAGACTTGGATGACATGAGTGGGTGTCGTTATATGATTCATTCAATGTATCAGAAGGACATCACAAGTCTCGGACAATGATCTTAGATGATTTCATGAGACTAAATTGGGGTGCACATGGAGACCATGTGACTTGTTCTAACATGTCAAGAAGATTTTACATTACCCAAATAGAATGTTTAAGGAGCATCGTGAGATCTAGGAAACATGTCCTGGTGTTGTCGCATGTCTTGGTTGAAAAAAATGAAGTGCATGAGGGACATCAAATTGGTTTTTCACTTAATTATTACACATTTGATATTATTTATATCACTTATCTCATGAATTCCTTCGATTTATTCAGTATCGGTTTATTTTTCAGTCTCGCGTGATCTAGAATTTGTGTGGTATATTATTTTAACATATTTCCAAAAGTCCTATGAATTATGTATGAATGATCATGTGAAGTGATTTATCCATGGATTATGATCTCTTTGGGTATTCTTCAGCATATTACCTGATGAAAGACTTGTAGGTCGTGAGATCAATCACTCCGAGTAATCCTCTCTAGTGCTTGGGTATGCTAATGTGGCTAGATGTGAAAAATCCAACATATTTATCCAAGGATAGGGTGGGGTGTTTATAGGCTTCACCACCCCAATTGTCTTATGGTTTTCATGATGTATATGGGACAGATCTAGGCTGGAATCAGGGAAGGGGTTTGGCACCACGCCTTTTCATGAGCCTTTTTTGTGGATCACTCTGAGGGCGTCACCTAATTTTCAATGACTGAGTGCCCCTCTCATCAATGATTTAATTATTGGATTATTTCCAATTAATGGGGTCTTTTTTGATCATGCAGCTATGTTGGAGGAATTATATATTGTCGTATTAACATGTCCAAGGTCCTTCATGAGAAAAAATTTCATGTTGAAAGGAGTCCGTGAGATGCTTGATACTTTACCTGGGACATTTGATGTGTCAGGGGTGGATTGTTTGAAGGTATCTATGATATCAGGGAGGCTCATACTATTGTCTCATGGGACCATGACACATACTTACTTAACATGTCACAAAAGTTTTACAATTGCAATAGGCTTCTTCCTCCCCCCATTTTTATTTTTTTTGTTTTATTGTCCAATGGTCAAGGGTCAAGTGAAATTACATGAGTAATATCAAATATAATTATTCTACCTCTTGATGATGCATCTCATGACTAAAAAAGGTCATATGGAGATTCATGAACATTTAATGGACAAAAACATTTGTTTTTCCTTAGGGATACTAGGGGGCATGATTTCCTAGAAATACATGAGGCATTTCGCTTGATGAGGATGCCAATTCAAAGGTTTTCCGTGAGACAAGGCAAGCATGTCATGAGGTACCTGTGGTGCCTTGAGGAACAATATGGGTGAATCACATAATGTTTAATGACCATGAGAGACTCCCACATCCTCACCTTTTATATCCTTTTTTATTTTATAAAGGCTTGGGGGTATCATGAATTTTCTCAAATGTAGTCAAGGACAATCATCCTTCCCATCAGCAATACATCACATGATCATTATGACCACTAGGGGAATCTACCTTTTGGACATATTTCCTCCCATTTTAAAATGTTTTTTGTTTATATTTTTAGGGGCTTGCTACTGAAAAACCATGCATCCTAGGAGAATTTACCCGACTACCACCACACATCCATTTTTTATCTGAGGTTCCTTTGTGAGTGTAGAAGGATTTTTTGAAAGAGTCTCTATGGGATCTATTATAGGTTATTCATTGTAAATGTTTCCTTAACATGACATATAATTCTCATGATATTGTAATTCCCTTGAAGGCTCACACAATCCATAGGTCTCGACCACCTTCTTCTTCCTTTTCTTTTACAATTAAAATAATACCCATATTCAGGTATTCCATCCTTTATGATTTTTATGATTCTCATTTGGAAAACATCATCAAATTATCCCCTTATGAGAGATTTATATAGGGAAAAGAGATAGGTTATAAGGGAATTAAATTCCAACCTGTGTCTTGAGTGGTGTCACAAACTAGTGTCTTGGGTGACATTTTGTCTACTGGATGAAGATTGGTATTCTGTGAAATACCCTATATATAGGGGGATGGAGGGCCATTCATTTCACCGAACACCAATTATTCAAATTGATATTTCCTTTCCCTTGTCTTGATTCCTATGTTGTAAGAATATTCCATGATTCCTGACCAAGAGACCAATTTATAAGCCTTCACTGTTAGTCCATTTCCTGAGAACTCCCCTGCAAGGGTACTTTTACTCTAGCACATGTCCAGTCTGAATAAGAACAAAACTTTGGTAATTTCTTGATCTTTTTCCATGATTATTGGGATTTTATTCAGGGTTTTATGGGATCCCGCAGATCGATATTTATTATTGTGTAATTTTCGTGAGCATTTCTAGGTTACACGATCACAATTCTCTAAGGGGTCATGCGATTGCGTGATTCCCTATGGGATTATATGACCGATGAGACCTTTGGGTTTTAGGTGATTCATGAACTTATTATGTGGTTTGTGAATCCCTTGTTGATTCATGTGATGTGAATTATAATGCCGAATCATTATGTCTTTTCCTTTTGAAAATATTTTATATTATCTTTTTTTCTGACAAATTCTACATACTCATATTTAGATGGCTTCTGGTTCTCATCAATCTTCCCCAGCTCTGGACAATAAAAGGGAAATGATTCCTAGGTCTCACAATGTTAATCCTTGATATCATGAATATAATGATAATGAGATTCTGAATAGGTTCCCCTCATCTGATCTTTGCGACTATCCTTTATCTCAATGACTCCCTCTATATGGGTTGGGTCTCTTGAATGATTCTCACATCCCCCCACCGGAATTGAATTTTCCATCTCCCTAGGTGTTTTCTTCTCCTGACTGTGTTCAAACGACTATTTCCAAGGATGGAATACTAATCATATATTAGTCTGAAGATCTATCTTATATATTAAAAAACTCCCTCTTAGGTTTAGATGGTTGTGACTTTGCTCATAAACCCATTGCTCATTTCTATTCAAGTATATTTGATTCTTCTTTGAAAAATCCTAGATCTGGATGGGGTTTGAAGTGGGATCTATCTCCTAACAGAAATTTCTCTAATGAATGAGCATGACCCTTATAAGTTAGGGAAACATGCATAGTGTTTTTTGATCAGCTATACAAAGTTCATGTTTATAAATCTGTGTGGATTTTCCAGGTCATCTTCTAGCACCAACCCGACCTCCTTTGAGAGATAATTTTTCATTGGTTTCCTAGTACCAACACATTCCACTTTTCCCATGGTGAAGTGGGTATCATCTTATGGTACATCTACCAACTAGGTGGTATTCCCCCTCTTGGAGATATGTATGATGGATTCCTTCTTGCGAAGGATGTTTGGGATGATCCTATGATGACCCTAGTTTTGGAGACAAAGATGCTTATTATCATTAAGGAGAAATCAAATAAGGATCTGAAAATCCAATCACTAGTTTATTTCAAGGATTGGATCAAAATTTTAATTTGTTGTAGTAGAGACAAACTAACTTTTATATTTTCTCATAAGTGACATTCTCAGCAAGTCCGTGATGTCACTAGATCATATTGGGCTATCTTGGAGGTCAGGATTATACCTCATGGGGATACTGAGTGAATTTTGATATCTATCCATCCCTTAGGTTTGAAGGCTTTATAGCCATGTTTTTGAATGGTTGGATTTTCCCAGCTTGGGACGCATGCTCAGGGATTCGAGTTATCACATTTGTGATGGATGTACGACTCACAGAAGGATTACACATCAATTAGGAAGTGGAAATCCATGAATACCTTTACCAAATTATGGGTACTATTGAATAAGTAAACATCCCTCACACGATCAATGGTCCTCTCTAGTTTTTTTGGGTTGGATAGGGGAGGACATTAATTACTATGAATATTATAATGAAACCTAAACCCAATTCTTCAACCCGTCCTAAATTTTTGAATATATCTGGGGTTAGGGGTATGTTTATAAGACCTATTGAGGCTAAATATACCCTGATTCAATTTAAAAGCTTCTATTCTACTCCTTTCCATGCACCCAATGGACCAATTATTGATAACGTAAGTGGTTCCCTTGACGAAAGGTCGTATGTGATCATAGTGGATGATCTAGTTATCTAAAAATAATATGAACCTCATAAAATTTCTTTTTAGTTTAGATAAATTCAAAGATTCTCCCCTCATTCATTACTTATCATTCGACAGGATAAACATCCTGGAGTCATCCACTAATTTTGGAAGATGCTGGCAAGTGAAGATACTGAGGCTAAGATCATACTTTTTCCCACATATGCTTCTATCTTCCTTACCCAGGATTATACTCAGTCTTGGGTAGTAGATTACCTAGGTGGTGTGTTAATTTAGTTAGTTCATCATGTGGATATTACCCTTTCCTCCCTAGCCCTATTGTTAGTGGTGATGATGGAGTTGATTGAAGAACCAGGTGAGACATCAAGAAAGATACCTTGTTTGAGTGATGACCATTATGATGGATAAATATATTTTATTGAGGAAAATAACCCCCCATAAAATTATATGGATGATATGCATGTTGAAATAAGATTATAGGGGACCTACTATCTTGTTTTTACATTGGTTCAACTGGTTTATCATCCTCCCACCAAGGCTACTCCATCAGTTTCAGAGGTTCTGCCACAACGTAGGATGATTGGGAAATAGATTCATTCCTTTATCACTGAGACCCCCTTGTAAATATTCCATGATAAAGGGGAACACCTTCACCCATTATTTAATGACATGGGGGTAGGTGGTTTTTAACAATGACCTTCGAATGAAATTATTAAGTGAATAATTTTAACTTGGAATGATATGGCCACAAGTGAATGATATTTTCAAAATCTTATAGATGAGGCTCCTCTTTCTTGGAAGATGAAGGAGACATCAGGGGAATTGGAGAAAGGTTGTCAGTTCATTTCTAAATTGAAGGATTATAAAGATTCATGGACTATGTAGATATATAGATGTGAGGAAATCATAGCTCTTCTAAGGTATAATATTTCAACATCAACTTCTTACATGGATAATGGTCGAAATAGGATTGAGGTATTGATGGATTTGGTCAATATTCTTCATACTGGAGTATAAGTTAGAGAAGAAGAGTGAGAGAAACTCCAATGTTCAATCAATTCTTCCTATCAACATCTTAATGATCTTTCCAGTGCATTCGATCAAAATTTATATTAGTTTTACCCCTGTGATGAATTCTATTTTTTTTGATACTTTGGAGTGACTATAAAATATAGATACTCCTACCTCTTTTTTCACACTATGAAAGAATTAATTTTTTTTTGAAATTTCAATATTAATATCCTATTTGATTTCATTCAGGATGTTCATTACATTTCATTGTTCCAATATTAGGAGAATCGCCAATGCTAACCATACTTTGTATAACATCAAGTAAACTTGAATATATGGAATTGAATGTTTAAATCATAATAGATTCTTTTTTAGGAGTACTCATGAATTACCACCAACATGAGACTCTATAATAATGATCTTTTCTAGTTATCTTGAGATCAAAAAATTTGAAGAAGTATTTCTTGGGTAGGATACATGTCCTAAAGGGAGAGTGCTCATTAATTTTACAAAGATGATAGGCTTGGTGAGCATAGATTTATTTTTTATAATTTCAAATGATGGGCCTTACAATCGATTTCAGGCTAAACAAATATTGTGCTTTATTTTAGGGTCTTTTAGATCAGACCAACTGTTGATTTATTTCAGTGTCTTTTAGATTAGATCTTGTGTTTCTTTAGTGTAGATTATTTTAACTTGGACCTTCTATTTCTTTACTTTATGGCCTTTTAAATAAAAAATTCTATTTCTTTAGTTCAGGTTCTTTTAGCTCAGACCTTCTATTGATCTAGTTTAGGGTATTTTATATTGTACCTAATAGTACATTATTTTATGGTCTTTAAGCTCATACCTTCTTTTTATTTAGTTTAAGGTCTTTTAGCTCAGAAATTCTATTGATTTAGTTTAGGGTATTTTTTCTCAGACATTAAATTTTTTTAGTTAAGGATGTATTATCTATAACATTCTATTTACTTAGTTTAAGGTCTTTTAGCTTAGACATTATATTTATTTAGTTTATGATATTTTAGCTCAAACCTTATATTGATTTAGTTTAAGGTCTTTTAGCTCATAACTTCTATTTCTTTAGTTTATGGTCTTTTAGCTCAAAAGTAATATTGCTTATGTTTAAGGTCTTTTAGCTCAGACCTAATATAGATTTATTTTAAAGTCTCTTATCTCAGACCTAATATTTATTTAGTTTAAGGTATTTCATCTCAAAAAAGTTTAGGGTATTTTAGATCAGACTTGATATTGCTTTAGTTTAGGGTTTTTTAACTCAATCCAGATCAATGATCATGGGATGTGGTGAAAAAATACCAGTAATGGCCCAAAACACACTGAGGTGTTGAGTTATAACATGGTGTTTTAGGGGATTTCAAGGATTAGAAATACATTTTCATAGCCAGACACATTTGGTTTATAACCATAGGTGCATATAAAATAGTCATGGGCATGTATGCATAGTCAAACAAAGGGTCCTTGATGCCATGTATCTTTTCTAGGGGCCATGGAAGATTTATGGTGGTAATATTGGTTGGAGGAAATATACTTGGGATTCTAGGTCTACCTAGATAGTTAGAATATGGGAGATGTAAATCACCGCACAAATGGTTGAGTTTTTCAATATGAGAAGGGCCAGACATGCGAGGGATGACCCATAACACTATAAGGTGCCAAGTTCTTCCATGGTGTTGCCAGGGCTCACAAATATTGAAGCTCCTGTCTGACAAGGAGGATATTTCTTTAGTCTATGGGTTAAGGGCCTTACACAATAATATAATATCCAAGAAAAAGATTATATCCACTTATTTATGAGGACTATAAAAGATTTATGAAGACTCAAATGTCCAAAGATGAGGTTGTGTTGGGGGGGAATCTTTTCAAGAAGGGTTTTGGTGCCCTATGGTAGTTCAACTCTTTATTGTGAAGTTTGAGGCTATGCCCTATGGTTTCAAATCACGAGTTGTGGTCAATCAAAGGCAAGATAATGGAGGGTCTCATTCCTTATTTGAGGATGATTACACAATACGGTGATGTAATGTTGAGGATGTCGAATCCACATAGATATTTTGATATGAGGATTGTAAATAATGATCCAAAGTACTCTAATCAGGAGGATTATATGGGACATTCATACCAAGAGTATTTCATACACACTAAGGTGTAAAGTGCTTCTATGATGATGTTAGGGATCAAAAGGTTTGGAAAGTAGTTTTTACAAAGTGACACATTTTATTGATGACCATAGGTGCACATTCATGATCCATAGGCAAACACACATAGTCAAGAAAAGGGTCCCTTAAAGCAAGATATCTTTTCCACATTCTATGAAAGGTTTATGGTGATTTGAGACACCCAATTCATGAAGTGTGATTTTTAGAAAGTGTAATATCTAATAAGGTTTTGAACACCATAAAGGTTGTTTCACTATTTAGTGGACATATTCTCTTGGTGAGGAGACATGAAAATTCATTACTCTAACTTTTTCATGAACTAGTTGGTTAAACAAGCATAACTCAGCTTTTAATATGGATATAAAGTTAACCCCATAATGTTTATTCCTTATTCATTTATACCCTAAATTTTTCTGAAAATACGGGGATGAATATTTTAGCAAGAAAATAACTAAATTTTGTTCAGGATACCCTTTGTGTAATTTTAACTTGAATAGTTTTTCATATCTTTTGCTAATAGTTTAAGGTCGTGTGATTTGGACAGTTATAGGATATAATTTAACATTATACAACTTTGACTAAATTATAGGGAGTATAAGGTCAAGAATCTTATGGAACTAATATAGGATATGTTGCACAATATCCTTATTAGGATACCTATGGTAAAGGGAACTTAAATATCTTTCTATGTGAGAGATGAAAATGTTGTAAACTATGGATTAAAGTTCTCAGGTAATTAGTAATGATATGGGAAATTCATATAGAGAGAGGTTTAGATAATTGATAGAGTTCATATTTTAATTATTTTTAATATTTTTTTCAATTATTTAATCCCTCCCAATTAGTCAATTTGAGTATATTTACACCATTTTAGTGTTTTTGTTGAATTATGGGCTTAATTGTGAAAATTGGTTAATTCTGGAAAATTCATTGTTTTCTAGAGAATTTGTTTTTCTAGTATAACTTTTACAATTAGGATCCAATAGAAATGATACATTTTTTTAGGTTTTACATGATCATGGGATTCATTTATTTATTCTATACCCATACCCAATTCTATACACAATGGGCCATAAAAATCAATCAAGTGAAGACATTTTACTAGCCGACAGAATATACCCCACTATATTAAATCAAGAATATCTCATTACATCGACCATAAAATGTGCAGAATCAAGATTGGATCTACATAAGGCTTAAAATGGTTTGTTAAAATTAAATTTTATAAAATAAGGATTTCATTCATGAATATTTTGATCGAGTCCAAGTGGAGTGGGTTAAACGGTGTTTGGATTCCAGAAAAAGACTAGTAAATTTATTCTTCTATATCATTCATTAAACCCATCCAAAGACCTTGATATTTTGAGGGTAGATTTAAAACTACATTACAAACATCTCATGAGAAGATACATAAATGATTTTCATCTGTCTGGTGGGAATAAAAGAATAAAACATCTGGGGGATAGATTTTGGAGGAACATATTTTCTGTTCTTAGTTTTCTCTCTTTTATTCTTCTTAGTTTTGTAAAGAATTCTTCTTCCCCAAAGTTCACAATTTCCATTAACATGGTGGGGTAAATTTTTGTGTCATTAAGGAATGAGATGTTTTCCATTTTGTAATTCATGAGTTATTTCATGTAATGTTTTAATATTATTTTCTCTATTCTTGGAAATCAGTTTCAATTTATTATAAAAAATTTTATTGTCATGTATGATTGTATTTGATTTTATATTATATTGTATTTATTTCTTTTTTCAATGATAAATCTCTCCTTATACTAGGTTATGGCCTATATAAGATGGAATAGATTAGTTCTTAGTGGTCAAGTAGTCGGTGATCACCGATATGTGTGATAATAGTAGTGAACATTTTTTATTGTTTGGGATAAACAAGACCTGATTGAGAATTTACCAAGTCAATTGAGGGTATTCGATACAAATATATCAATAAGTGGAAGGAGAGTAGATGAATATAATATTTTATTATGTTTTATTCTCAACAATACTATTTGACCAAGGGAGTGAGAAGAAGTGATTTTGGATTCTCACTTTTATCGATATAGTAGTAGAAAATTGGATAATTTGAACTATGATAGAATTATAGTTTGGAAACCGAACCTGACCGGATCACCATCTCATATAATAGTAATCAGTCCCATGTTTTTTCAATTTTTTCTTTCTCTTTTTATTAATATCTTTTACTTGTTTAGTTTCTTTATTTTCTTTTTAAAATCAAACAATTTAAAAAACAGTCTCTACTTATTTCTGTTATTTCAAGTGAGAAACGTAATTATTGTTCACTCCTCTCTGCAGACAACCTATCTTTAACATTATACTATATATTAACATGGCTAATTTTTTTTTCACACCCGACAACAGGAACGTGTCAAAACTTGGCACAATTGTTGGGGAGGCAGTGCCCACAATCTAATCGAATATATATATATATATATATTATCAAATTAAAAATAATGTAAAAAAATATTTTTCCATAATGATTTCAAATTATTATTTCCTTAATTCATGGAATTACTACACACATGTATAATAGCTATATGAGACTGGTTATCATATACTTCACATGGAAGAACTTTTAAAAGACATATAACAACTCGAGAGAAAAGTAGAACTATCATTTGAAAATGTTTATGAATTTATAGGGAAAATAGAACCTAAGAATGAACTTGAGGAGGAAATGATGGAATAATTGACTACTGAGATACTTGTAGAAGAAGAAAAAATATTTGGATGGATTATAGAATTAGTGTGAAGAACTAATTAATCCTCGTATTCGTTAAAAATTAGAAGATCTAGAACCATTGAAGGAAGACACCACTAAATTGGTGGAATTTCAAAAAATGATGGAGGATACTAACTACTTAACTCTATCTTGTAAAATTAAACTACAAGAGGCACCACCTACTAAAGATGAAATTGATGCTAAAAAATCTCAGGGAGATAATATTTTTCTAAACTATTTTCATTATAATTTTATAGAACATGAATTGAGTAATACATCCCCTTGTTTTAAATTTTCAGATTCTTATAAGACTTCTATTTCCTTAGTGGATGAGGAAGAAAAAGAAGATGCATCTGATAAGGAACATATGGAGATCCCTGAACATGTTGAACATTTATTAGTTAGAGTACATGAGGAGACCAAAGTGGACTTTCCTGAGGACAAAGAGACACAATCTTATTACTTTTAAAGGGAATAATTTTATATTGATTCATCATGTTTAAATTTTATTCAAATAGATTTAAACTCTGATTTTCCCTTTGTCTATTATTTTTATATATCATACCTTGAGCAACCACTAGAGAATGAAGAATAGGTTGTGCAGGTGGAAACAAATAAAGAGGATGACTCATTATTTATCCTAACCCCACCTTTCCAGATGCATATGATTTTAATGGGGGTGGATTTGGTATACTATATCCATGAAGTACTAAAAATGAAGAAGTAAAAGATAGAAAGAAGAATATTTATTTGGTCATGATCAAGAAAATTCACCCACCTTCAGATTGGGGATAACCAACTGAAACTGCCCATCTGGAGGCAGTCAAAACCCATGGCCCACTTGGGGGATTAAACCAAGATCTATCTTTATTTTCACATCCTATGTTTTTTCTTTTCTTTTAATGAATTTCTTATGTTATCTTCTCCACTTTTTTTTGTTGGATTTCAGTGTGAATCACTTAGTAGTGTTACTAAATGTTCCACTACTAATAAGTCAGGTCGTACATCTCCTCTACACTTGCATGCTTGCTGTGATTCATTTTTCAAATCTTATTACATGTTACATCCATTTGAATTCATTGTGGTCACTACATAATTTATGTTTTGGGGAGGTCACATTTATATTTTAGGATTTTTATTTGTTTCTTGTTTTCTTATTTTTTTTAAAATGTGCATTTTTCATATTTTGTTTATTTCTTTTTAATTTTTTTTGTGTTTTTGAATATTTTGGGTAGAAATTATTATATTTTACATTTTTGAAGCCCATGTACATGAGTATAACAATTTATTTCATGAAACTAAGATTAAATTAATACTAAAATGATTTCAATTCATGTTTGAATCTTTAGAAATTTCACGAAAAGTACTCTGATTTTTAAATACCATACCCCATCTCACTGTCTTTACATTTGAAATCACCTTCCTCTAAGGCTTATGGACCCTTTTTTTCGTATTCGTTTCATTCATCAAACTTATTGAGAAAACCAAATAATGCTTAATTTAACCAGAATTTGATTTATTCCTATCAAAACATTAGGGATTGAGGTATTTGTGTTTTAAATGATAGAGGAATTTTTTAAAACCCCCTTTTAAATAAAATATCTTTTATAATGGCCTTACTGGAATATTTAATCCTTTTATCCCTTAGAAGACATGAACAGACTATTAGGATAGCTACATTACAAACCTATTTTCCATATACAATATGCTCATGAAGTGAAATTTCATGGTTTAGATGAACATAAGTTTGAGGGAATTGGTCAGGTATTGTGGTACCTCATTTGGAGATACATTAGGTGAAGATAAAAAGTTGAATATATTTTATTATTGATGAAGAAAAATCATTTTGTTGAAAGCTATGACCATTTTTGGAGCATTCATGATAAGAGAAGTGGTGTCTTTCTGGATCTTCTAATATATGAAGAAAGTTGTGCCTTTTCTAGAGGTTTTAAGAATAATTATGTTTCAGTATATTGGAATGATTGTTACTAAAATGCTGAACTGTGTGAACATTCCATAAGTTTTCATGATGACAGAGCTGATTTTCTACTATGGGGAGTGAGGAGGATCCATACTTGAGTGAAAATTAGAATAATGCAATTTTTCTTCAAAAAGATCCAAGCCCTCCCCATTCAGCCTCAGAATTTTTAACTTTTAAATTCTTGAATCTAAAATCCACAGAACAAACATGAAAAGTACTCAGGATAAAAACATGTCCTTGAATCACATCAGGTGGATATTTAGGAATTTATCAATCCTATGGTTACCCTTGTATGAGTTTGGATGAGAAAGAAATTGCTGAAAAAATGAAATTTGTGTAATGAGAGAAAATGGATGTTAGGTAAGTGTTTTATGTACATGGGAGGAGAAATAATTAGGATGTATATTGAATGGTCTGGTTTGAGAACTTGTAATAATGGTTTTTGATAAGGCATGATAAATTTTGTTTTTTGTCAAATTTGTGGATCTCATGGGCATGTGTTTTGAATTTTCTTTGATATGGATTTTGATTCTCACTTGTCCAAGAGTCCAAGTGGTAAGTGTGAGGAAATTGATAATGTTAATATTTTAATTATTTTTAATATGTTTTTCAATGATTTAATAAATACCAATTCATCAATTTGAGTATATTTTAATCATTTTAGTGTTTTTGGTGAATTATGGGATTAATTGGGAAAATTGGTTAATTTTGGAAAATTTACAGTTTTCTAGAGCTATAGTTTTTTCAAGAATAGATTTGACAATTCAGATCTAATTTAAGTGATTCTTTTTTTAAGTTTTACCTGCTCATGGGATTCATTTTTGTCTTTTAGATATAGACCCAATTATATAAAAAGTGGCCCTTAAAAATCAATCAAGTGGAGAAATTATTTTGGTTGGAAGAATGGACCCCAAAATTTTATATCAAGAATATTTCATCAAACATACCTTTAAATGTTTTGATTCTAGTTGCTATCGACATAAGAGTTCAAATGGGTGGTTCACATTAAACTTCAAAAGTTAAGGATCCAATGAAGTCATTTTTTAGAGAGTCCAAGTGGAGTGGTTGAAAAAGTGTTTGACATCTAGGAAAAGTCTTATTCATTTATTCGGTTATATATTTATTTAAACATATCAATTTAATTTTAAATTTGTAGGGTCAATAGAAAAAATCATTCAAAAAATCATATAATAATAGATCTCGGTGAGTTTCGGTCGTATGGTGGGCATAATAGATGAAAACATCTAGAGTACAAATTCTAGAGGAGAAGAATTTCTATTCGTTGTTTTCCCTCTTTTATTCTTCTTAGTGTTTTAATGAATTATTCTCCCACCTTTTTCACAATTACCCTTTACATGGTGTGGTATACCTCTGTGTGATTAGGGAATGAGAGGTTTTATATTGTGTAATTCATGAGTTATTTCATTTAATTTTTTAAGAACCTTTTCTCTCTTCTGTAAAATTGGTTTCAATTTCTTATAACATTTTTTATTATCTTGTATGATTGTCATTGATTTTATATTTTTTTTGTTCTTATTGCTCTAGTCAATTATCAATTTTTCCCTTCACTAGTTTTTTGGTCCATATATTATGGAATAGATCAGTTATTAGTGGTTAATTACTCGGTGATCACCGATACGTGTGAGAGGATTAGTGAACATTTTTTATTGTTTGGGATAAACAAGACCTGGTTGGGAATTTCCTAAGTGAATTGGGTGTATTCACTACAACTCTATATCATAATGGAAGGAGAGTATACCAATATGAGATTTTAGTAAGATTTATTCTCAATATTACTATTTGACCAAGGGAGTGAGAGTAAGTGATTATAGATTCTCACTTTTATCGATATAGTAGAAGAGAATTGGATAAGTTTAACTATGATAGAATTATAGTTGGAAAACCAAACCTGACCTAATCACCATCTCATATAATATTAATCAATCACATGTTTTAACAATTTTTTCTTACTCTTTTTCTTAATTTCTTTTCTTGGTTTAATTTCATTGTTGTATTTTGAAAATCAAATAATTTCAAAAAGAATATCTACTTCTTTCTCTTATTTCAAGTGACAAACATAATTTTTGTGTACCCCTCTCTGGAGAAAACCTTGGTTTAGCGTTATAAAACATTTTAACCTAGGTAATATTTGTTTATGTCACTCCCCATGATAGGATCATGCCAAAAAATGGTTTCGTTTCTGGGAAAGATGTTCCAATAATCTAATTGAAAATATTTTACTCTTTTCAAATTAAAAAAAGTGTAAAAGAATATTTTTACGTGATGTTTTCAAATGATTATTTATTTAATTCATGGAATAACTATCCACATGCAGTATAGGTAGATGATGATGGTTTTGATATATTTCAGATGCAAGAACTTTGAAAAGGCATGGAACAACTTGAGAAAATGTAGAACTAAAAATTAATAAGTCCATAAATTTATGGGGCAAACAGAACCTAAGAACAAACTTGAGGAGGCTATAATGGAAGAATTTAATTCTAAGCTACATGTGGAAGATAAAAATATCACGATGGATTCTAGTCTGAATGTGAAGAACTACTTGATCCCCCTAATCCTTAAAAAGTATAAGATCCAAAACCAATGAAGGAAGACACCACCAAAGTGGTGGAATTTGAAAAAAATATGAAGGATACTGACTACCTACCTATATCTTGTAAAATTAAACTAAAAGAGGCACCTCCTACTGAAAAAGAAATTGAATCTGAATAAACTTAGAGAGATAATATTTTTCTAAACACTTTTCATTTTGTTTTTATAGAAGACGAATTGAGTTCTACTTTCCCTTGTTTTATAATTTTAAATTCATCCAACACTTGTATTTCTTGTGTTGATGAGGAAGAAAAATAAGATGCATCTGATAAAAAAATATAGATCTCTCATAACATGTTTAACATTTATTGGATAGAGTACATAAGGATACCAAAGTAGACTTTCCTGAGGAAAAAGAGACACAAGCTTCTTACTTTGAAGGGTAATAATTTTATATTGATTCATCATGTTTTAATTTTATTAAATTACAATTAAACTCTGATTTTCTCTTTTTCTATTCTTTTGATGTAGCATACATTGAATAACCACTAGAGAATGAGGTAGTGGTTGTGTAAGTGGAAACCAAGAAATACGAGGACTCATTATTTATCCAAAGGCCGCCATTCAAGATGCGTATGATTTTAATGGTGGTGTATTTTTCATATTATATCCATGAAGTCCTCAAAAAAAGGAATAAGTGAAATATGGAAAGAAGAATATTTGTTGGTTCATGATCAAGAAACATCACCCACCACCAGATTGGGGATAACGAACTGAAACTTTCCATCTGGAGGTAATCAAAACCTAGGGCCAACATTGGGGATTAAACCAGGATCAATACTTCTTTTCCAATTATTTATTTTTTTCTTTTCTTTTAATGAATATATTATGTTATCTTCTCCACTTATTTGGTAGGTTTTCATTGTGCATCACTTATGAGGGTAACTCAATGTTGCACTACCAATAAGTCAGGTCGTACCTCTCCTTTACACTTTCATGCTTGTTGTTATTCCTTTTTTTAAATCTTATTACATGTTACATCCATTTGAATTCAATGTGGTCACTACATCATTTACGTGTGAGGGAGAGAACCTTTTTAGTTTAGGATTTTTATTCGTTTCTTGTTTTCCTATTTTCAAAAACAAATTTTGTGTGTTTTTAAAAAATTTGTGTTTTTTTGAAACTTTTGAGTAGAAATGATTATATTTGACATTTTGAATCCCTTTGATATTATTGTAACCATTTATTCCATGAAACTAAGCTTAAATGAATACTAAAAATAACTTTTTCTCATGTTGGAATCTTTAGAAATTTCATGAAAACTACTATGATATTTAAATCCCATGCCACATATCACTGTATATATCTTTGAAATAACATTACTATAAGTCTTATAAATCATTGTTTTCATATTATTTATCTTCACCTCAATTCTTGAGGAAACCAAATCAGGCTTTATTTAACCAGAATTTGATTTATTCCAATCAAAACGTGAGGGATTGATATATTTGTGTTTTAAATGATTAGGGCATTTATTTAGTATTAAATATCCCTTTTCAAAAGAATTATTTTAATTTTGGGATACCTTGTACATTTAATACTTGTAACCCTTAAAATATATGAAAAAATTGGTAGGTTATCCACATTTCAAGCTAATTTTCCCAATCTAACTTGCTCTTGAAGTGAAATTGTATTATCTAGTTGAACTTAAGTGTGGTGGGAATATGTCTTGTGTTGGGGTACCTCATTTGGTGTAACATTGGGTGGAAAATTGAACGTAATATGTTTTTGTTGCTGAAAAATCCATTTTTGTGAAATCTGGGCCTTTTTTGGATCTTTTAGGATAAGAGAAGTTATTCCTTTTTGGAGGTTCTAATAGAGGAATAACGTTATGCCATTTCTAGAGCATTCATGAAAAAATTTGTTTGAGATGATTGAAATGTTTGATATAGAAATGATGAACTGCGTGAACATTTCTTGAGTTTTCATGATGAAAGTGCTTATTTTCTATTATGGGGTGTGAGGAGGAGACAATACTTGAATGAAAATTAGAATAATGCAATTTTGGTTCAAAAGAGCCAATCCCTCCTCATTCAGCCTCAGAATTTTTTACATCTAAATTCTAGAAACTAAAATCCACAAAACATACCTAAAAAGTACTCATGATAAAACATGTCCTTAACTCAAATCAGTTGGAGATTTACTAATTTATCAATCCTATGGTGACCCTTGTATGAGTTTGGATGAGAAAGAAATTGCTGAAAAAATTAAAATTTGTGTGATGAGAGAAAATGCATAATTGGAAAGTGTTTTATGTACATGGGAGGAGAAATAAATAAGATGTATATTGAATGGTCAGTTTGAGAACATGGAATAATGTTTTTTGATGAGGCATGATATATTTTGTTTTTTGTCAAATTGGTGGATCTCATGGGTATGTGTTTTGAATTTTCATTGATTTGAATTTTGATGGTGACTTGTCCACAAGTCCAAGTGCTATGTGTGGGGGAATTGATAGATTTAATATTTTAAATATTTAATATTTTTTTTAAATGATTTAATCCTCCAATTAGTCAATTTGAGTATATTTTTATCATTTTAGTGTTTTTGGGGAATTATGGGCTTAATTGTGAAAATTGGTTAATTTTGTAAAATTCAAAATTTCTAGAGTTCCTGAGTTCATAACTTTCACAATTAGGATCCAATTTAACTGATTCATTATTTCAATTTTAATTTCTTAAGGGATTCATGTTTGTCTTCTGGACCCAGACCCAATTCTACACACAATGGCCTATAAAAATCAATCAAGTGGAGAAATTATTTTGGTCGGAAGAATGGACCCCACCATATTAAATCAAGAATATAGAAATACACTTAAAATAAATTTTTTTGATTCTAGGTAGGTTTTATAGATGTATTTAAAGTTATAGTTCAAATTAAATTTCATAAATTAAGGATTTCATTAAGGCAAATTTTGATCAAGTCTAATTAGACTGGGTAAAATAGTGTTTGTCGGCCAAGAAAAGTCATGATCATTTATACCGCCATATATTTCATTACACTAATCCAAAGACTTTGAAAATTTGAGGGTTGATATCCAACTTCATTAGAATCATCTTATAAGAAGAGACCTCAGTGATTTTCGACTGGATGGTGGGATGAACATAACCATGTTTCTGGTGGATAGATTCTAGAGGAGAAAATTTTTTGTTCTTTGTTTTCTCTCTTTTATTCTTCTTAGTTTTGTAATGAATTATTCTTCCCCCTTATTAAAAATTACCCTTCCCATGGTGGGGTAAAATTATATATTATTAAAGAAGGATTGTTTTTATGTTTTGTAATTCATGAGTTCTTTCACTTAATGTTTTAAGATTATTTTCTCTCTTCTGGGAAATCAGTTTCAATTTATTATAATGGTTTTTATTATCATGTATGATTGTATTTTATTTTAGATTATATTTTTTTTACTGATTTGGTCAGTGAAAAATTTCTCCATCCACTTGGTTTTGGAATATATACTATGGAATAGATCAGTTTTTAGTGGTGAAATACTCAATGATCACTGATACGTGTGAGAGTAGTAAATAACATTTTTGAATGTTTGGGATAAACAAGACCTGAAAGGAAATTCCCTAATTTAATTGAGGGTATTAGCAACAAATCAATCACATAATGGAATTAGAGTACAACTATATGATATTTTAGTATGTTTTATCCAACATTAATTCTATCATAGTTCAACTTATCCAATTCTCTTCTTCTAAGTAAATAAAAGTGAGAATCCACAATCACTTCTTCTCAAAAAACAAAGAGAAAACAGAAAAAACAAATTGGATAAGATCCTAGTATATGGAGAAATATATCATTGAACAAAGAAATAAAATTAACAGAATCTAAGGTTTATTCTTAACATTATTTCCTTAATCACATAGAAGTTTATCCCACTATGGTAAGGGTAATTGTGGATAATGCGGAAGAAGAGATCATTACAAAACTAATAAGAATAAAATAGGGAAAACAAAGAATAGAAAATTTTATGACCCAATCACCATCTCATATAATATTAATGTTGAGAATAAACCTTACCAATATCTTATATTGGACTACTCTCCTTCAACTATGTGATAGAGTTGTAGAGAATACCATCAATTGACTTAGGAAATTTCCAATTAGGTCTTTTTTATCCCAAAAATAAAAAATGTTCAATACTAATCTAATATGTATCGGTGATCACTAAGTAATTTACGACTTTGAACTAATCTATTCCATCGTATATAGGCCATAACCTAGTGGAGGTAGAAATTTACTATTGAAAAAAGTAATAAAAAATGAATATAAAATCAAATACAATTGTCCATGATTATAAAAACCATTATAAGAAATTAAAACCGATTTCACAAAAGAGAGAGAAGGATATTAAAATTTTATGTTAAAAAACTCAAAATTTAAAAAATTTAAAACCTATAATTAATCACACAAAATTTTACCCCACCATGGTAAGGGTAATTGTGAATAAGGGGTAATAATGGATCATTACAAAACTAAGAAGAATAAAATAGAGAAAAAAAAGAACAAAATATTTCCTCTTCCAGAATCTATCCATCAGAAGTTTTCTTCTATTCTTCCCACCAGCAGACATAAAATTATTGAGTTATATTCTTATAAGATGTTTGTAATTATGTTGTCTATTGACTGTCAAAATTTCGATGTTTTTGGACTGGTGAAAGAAATTCATTTTGAATATTCATTTAAGCTCAGTTTCATGAAAGAAATTGTTTCACTCATGGATATAGGTTTCAAAAATGTACAATATAATGAGTTATTCTTCCCCATTATTCACTATAATAGAATTATAGTTGTAAACTAGCTAGAATCAACACATTTTGGTGAATTATATGCTTAATTATAAAAATTGCTTAATTTTGGAAAATTCCTAGTTTTCTAGATCATCTGTTTTTTTAGGAATAACTTTAAAAATTAGGATCAAATATAAGTGATTTTTTTTATGTTTTCCTTTCATGTGGTCTTCATTTTTGGATTTCGAACATAGGCCTAATTCTACACACAATGGACCAATAAAATCAATCAATTAGAGAAATATTTTTGGCCCGTAGAATAGACCCCACCATATATATCAATTATATCTCATATTACTAAGATTAAAATGATGTTATTATAGTTGGTTTTGATATATGACTTCAAATGTATGGTTCAATTTAAATTTCATAAATTAAATATCCCATTACGTCATATTTTTATTGAGTCCAAGTATAGTGGTCGAAATAGTGTTTGGAAGATAGGAAAAGTCATGTTCATTAATTCAACTATATCATTAATTAAACGTGTCCAATGACTTTGAAATTTTGAGGGTAGATAGAAAAATTCATACAAACATATTATAAGAAGATAAATCATGGATATTTATATTTCTTGCGGAAATAATAGAAGAAAAATTTTGGTGTACAGATTTTGGAGGAGAAATTTTTTTGTTCTTTGTTTTCTCTCTTTTGTTCATCTTAGTTTTGTAAGGAATTATTCTTCACCCTTATTCACAATTAAACTTACCATGGTGGGATAAACTTCTGTGTGATTGGGGAAGGATATATTTTTCCATTTTTCAATTAATGAGTTCTTACTATTAATGTTTTAATATCCTTATATCTATTCTACATAATTAGTTTCAATTTCTTATAATGATTTTTATTATCTTATACAATTATATTTTATTTTGGATTTTTTATGTTTATTACTTCAGTAAATGATCGATTTATCCCTCCACTAGGATCTGTTCTATATAAAATGGAATGGATTAGTTTTTAGTGGCGAAGTATTCAGTTATCACTGGTACGTATGTGTGAAGTAGTGAACATTCTTTATTGTTTGGGACAAACAAGACCCAAAGGGGAATTTCCACAATCAATTGAGGGTATTCGCTACAACTATATCAAACAATGGAACGAGAGTAGACCAATCTGATATTTTATTAAGGTTTATTCACAACATTATTATTTGACCAAGGGAGTGAGAAGATGCGATTGTATATTATCACTTTCATCAACTTACCAGAAAAGAATTGAATATGTTGAACTTTCATAAAATTACAGTTTGAGAATTAAACTTGACATAATAATCATATCATATAATAGTTTTCAATTACTTATTTTATCAATTTGATATTAATATTAATATTTTTTATTTTCTTTCACGTTGTTTCAAAATCAAACAATTTCAGAAAAAACAACCGCACTTCATTCTCTAATTTCAAGGTGACAACTTGATTTTTTTATGCTCCTCTCTAGAGACAACTTTGGTTTACCATTACTTTACATTTTAACATAGTTAATAATTTTTTTTCCACACCCCACAATAGGAACATTTAAAAACATGGCACTGTAGCTGGGGAGGTTTTTCCAACAATAAAATTCTAACATTTTGTAAATATTTTCACTTATTTTATTTTAAAAAAATCTAAAAAAACCACGATGTATTCCAAATAAAATTATTTTTCTTCGATTAATAACTCATAGGTTCAAAGAGAAATGGTATATACTGATGAGATGGATCTATTTGAAATGTTTTATGAACTCCATGTTTTAGCTAAGAAAATGATGAATGACTATGTCATATATATCTCTCTTCAGTAACTGATGGACATGGTAAATAAACATAAAACTGATTATCAAATATTCAAGTACAAGGAGGAAGTAACATTAGATAAAGGAACTCAACTTGAAGAATAATCCAAACTGGTGATTGAAGTGATTTCCCCACTCATATTTCGAATACAGGAGCCAGACTACCTACCTCCATCTATTACTACTTTACCCCAATAGGAAATTTACACTGAAGAAGCAGTTGAATCTGATCTAATTAAGGGAGATTCAGAAAACTCTTGTTTTAACATGGAAGAATATAATGAATGGGATGATTCACATGAAGAGGACCATATGGATCTCCGTGAACGTGTTGATCATTTATTACAGGGAGTTAAAGAGGAGACCAAAGTGGATTTTCTTTGGGAAAAGGAGACACAAGAGTCTTACGTTGAAAGGGAAGAATTCGATACTGACAGTTTATGATTTAATTTTGTTCAAATAGTATTACACTATGACTATCCCATTGATTTTTCCAATGATATAGCATAACTTTAGAAACCAATAGAGAATACAGAATATGTTGCGAAAGTAGAGACCATGAAAGTGGAAGAATCATTATTTATCATAACCCCTCCAAAAGATGTTTCTTATTGGCCTAGGGTGGAAATGGTGTATTATAACCATGGATAACTCAATAAAAAGGAATAAGTGAATGGTGTAAATAATAAGTTTTGGTGGTTTATCTCAATGAAACTCCACACACCATCAGATTTGGGATAACCAACTAAAACTGCCCATCTGGAGGTAGTAAAAACCCAAGGCCCACTTGAAGGAATAATCCAAGATATATCCTTCTTTTCTCATCCTATTTCTATTTTCGTTTCATTCAATAAATATATTATGTTTTTTTATTTTTTTCTTGTATATTTTCAATGTGAAACACTTAGGAGCTTAACTCAGTGTTGCACTACCAATAAGTCAGGTTTTACCCCTCCATTACACTTACCTTCTTGTTATGATTCAATTTTATATATTTTTACATGTGAAATCCATTTTATTTCATTTTATACACTTCATAATTTATGTATTGGGGAGGGAACCATTGTAGTTTAGTATTTTCATTTGTTGTGTTTTTTTTTTCAGTTTTCCAAAAACAAATTATATTTTTTTTCAAATTTTGTGTATTTATTTTTCATTTTTTGTGCGTTTTTGAAAATTTTGATTAGAAATGTTTATCTTTTAGATTTTTGAAATCCACTTCCATAAGTTAATCAATCTTTTCTAGGCAATTGATATTAATAGAATTCTAAAAATGACATTGTTTCAAGTTCAAATTGTTAGATATTTCATGAAATGTACTTTGTTTTTTAAATCCTATGCCACAACTCACTGTTTATATATTTGAAATCGCCTACTTGTGAGGCTTCTCAACCCTTTTTTCATATTCGTTTCATTCACCTCACTTCTTGAGAGAACCAAATCATGCTTTATTTAACCATAATTTGATTTATTCCTGTCAAAACATGAGAGTTTGAGGTATTAGTGTTTTATATGATTGAGGAATTTAATTTATTGTAAACCCCAATTTTCAAAATAATATTTTTCATTGTAGAATAACTTGTACATTTAATCCTTATATCCCTTAAAAGCCAAGAAAAACCTATTAGGTTAGCCACATTACAAGACAATTTTCCCAATCCAACCTACTCTTGAAGTGAAATTGAATTATCTATTTGAACTTAAGTGTGGTGGAATCTATCTTGTATTGTGCTACCTAATTTGGAGATAATTTTGGTGAAAATAAATTCTTGATGATATAAAATTGTTGCAAAAAAAATAATTCTATTGAAATTTGTGCTCTTTCTGGAGCTTTCATAATAGGATAATCTAGGCCTTTCTAGTCCATCTAATGAAGTAATAAAGCTATTCCTTTTCTAGAAATTTCAAAAAAAAATTATGTTTGAGAAGATTGAAATGTATTCTGATGAAATGTTGAACTGGGTAAATATTCCCTGAGTATACATGACGAAGGAGAGGATTTTATACTATGGGGATTGAGAAGGAAACCATATATGAGTAAAAATTAGAATAATGAAATTTTTCTTCAAAAAGAGAAAAACCCTTATCATTTAGCCACATAATTTTTAACCTTTAAATCCTACCAATGGAAATACACAGAACAACCCTGAAAAGTCCTCATGATAAACACATGTCCTTGACTCACATCAGGTGGAGATGAAGGGATTTATCAAGCCAATGGTTACCCGTGGATTATTATTTGATGAGAGAGACATTGTTTAAAAATGACATTTTTGTGATGAGAGAAAAATGCATGTTAGGTAAGTGTCTTGTGTTTATGGGAGTAGAAATGAATAAGAAATATATTGATTTATCTGAAATGAAGAAATTTAAATAATGGTTTTTATATTCATGATATAATTTATTTTTTGGTGTTAAAATGATAATTCTAATGGATATGAGATTTAAATTTTCTTTATTTTTCATATGATGTTTACTTATCTAGGAGTCCAAGTCCTAAGTGTGGGGTAATTGATAGAGTTAATATTTTTATTGTTTTTAATATGTGTTTCAAAGATTAAATCTCTCCCAATTAGTAAATTTGAGTATATTTTCATCATTTTAGTGAATAATGGGGAAGAATAACTCATTATATTTGACATTTTTGAAACCCATGTCCCAGAGTGAAACAATTTATTCCCTGAAATTGAGCTTAAATGAATGCTAAAAATGACTTTGTTTCAAGATCAAATCTTTTGGAATTTCATGAGAAGTACTCTAATTTTTAAATATCATACCACATATCACTATCTATAACATTGAAATCACATTCTTATGTGGCTTCTAAAGCATTGTTTTCATATTCTTCACATTCACCTCACTTCTTGAGAGAACCAGATCATGCTTGATTTAACCAGAATTTGATTTTTTTATCAAATCTTGGGGGTTTGATGTATTTCTAATTTTAAATTATTGAGGCATTTATTTATTGATAAGAACCCTTTTTAATAAAATCATTTTTAAAATGGCCTTCTTTGAACATTTATTCATTTTAGTGAACAATAAAATATTTTCACTACTCATCTCACATGTATCAGTGATCACTAAGTACTTCACCACTATGAACTGATTTATTTCATCATATATAGATACGAAACTAGTGGAAAGAGAATTTGATCATTGGAAAAAGTAATAAAAACAAAAGAATCTAAAATAAAATACAATCGTACATGATAATAAAAATGGTTATAATAAATTGAAACTGATTTTAAAGAAGAAAGAAAATGATCTTAAAACATTAAGTGAAAGAACTCATGAATTACAAAATGGAAAACCAATCTGTCCAAAATCACAGAGACGATTACCCCATCATAGTAATGGTAATATTTTAATTATTTCTCATATGTTTTTCAAGGATTTAATTGCTCCCAATTATCTAAATTGACTATATTTTCATCATTTTAGTGTTTTTGGTGAATTATGAGCTTAATTATGAAAATTGGATAATTATGGAAAATTCACATTTTTCTAGAGATTATGTTTTTTGGAATAACTTTTACTATTCATATCCAATTGAAATGATTAAATTTTTTTCTATATTAATTTGTTGTGTGAGTCATTTGTTTCTTTTGGACCTAGTCTCAATTCTACACAAAATGGCCCAGAAAAATCAATCACATGGAGAAATTATTCTGGACGGCTGAACGGACCCCACCATATTAAATCTAACTTATCTCATCACACTGACCTTCAAATGTTCGGATTCTTTCTTTATTCTACATAATACTTCAAAGGGATAGTTCAAATTAAATTTCATAAATTAAGGATCCCATTAAGGCATCTTCTGAGGGAGTCCAACAAGAGTGGTTGAAACAGTGTTTATAATCCATGAAAAGTTATGTTAATTTATTTAGACATATATTTTCTTAAACCTATCCAACATTATTTAAAATTTAAGATTAGATATAAAAATTCATTCCAAACATTTTATAATAGGATACCTCAGGGAGTTTCAACCGTCTATTGGGGATAATGGAAGAAAACTTCTGGAGGATAGATTGAGAATGAGCCAAATTTCTATTATTTTTTTCTCCATTTTATTATTCTTAGTTTTTTAATGAATTATTCTTCCCCTTATTCAAAATTACACTTACCATGGTGGGGTAATGTCATGTGTGATTGGATAAGGAGAGTTTTTCCATTTTTTAATTCATGAGTTCTTTCACTTAATGTTTCAAGATCATTTTCTCTCTTCTACGAAATAGGTTTCAATTTCTTATAATAGTTTTTATTATCATGAATTATTTTATTTGATTTTAGAATCTATTTTTTTATAACATTGGTAAATTATCAATTTATCCCTCCATTAGGTGATGGCCTATATATGTTGGAGTAGATTAGATCTTAGTGGCAGAGTACTCGGTGATCACCGATACGTGTGAGATGAGTACTGACCATTTTTGATTGCCTGAGATAAACAAGACCCGATTGGGAATTACAAAAGTCAATAGGAGGTATTCTCTACAACTATATCACAAAATGTAAGGAGAATATACCAATATTAGATTTTATTAAGGTTTATTCTCAAAATTACTGTTTGACTAAGGTATTGAGAATAAGGGATTTCATATTATCACTTTCATCAACTTAGTAGAAGAGAATTGGAGAAGTTGATCTATGATAGAATTATAGTTGGAAATCCGAACCTGACCCGATCACCATCTCATAAAATAGCAATAAATCACTAGTTTTGAAATTGTTTTTTTATTATTTTTCTTAATTTATTTTATTTGTTTAGTTCAATTATTGTCTTTTTAAAATCATACAATTTCAAAAATAATCACTACTTATTTCTCTTCTTTCAAGTGACAAAAATAATTATTGTGCACTCCTATATGGAGACAAACTAGGTTTACCATTATAGAAAATTTTATCTTAGATAATATTTTTTTGTCACACCCAAACTGGAATCAACACATTTTAATTTCGGTGTAATGAGATATGATTGATTTAATATGGTGGGGTTCATTCTGCCAACATAATATGAGTACACAAAAATTACATTGTTGAACCTTTGTAGTTTAGTATTTTTATTTGTTTCATTTTTTTTATTTTTTAAACGAAATTATGTGTTTTTCAAATTTTGTGTGTTTATTTTTAATTTTTTTTTGTGTTTTTGAAACTTTTGAGTAGAAATGATTATCTTTGAAATTTTTTAAGCCCATTTCCATGAGTGTAACAATATATTCCAAGAAACTAATCTTAAATTAATGCTAAAAATTGCATTTTTTCATGTTTGAATCTTTAGAAATTTCATGGAAATTACTCAGAGTATTAAATCCCATGCCACATATCAATGTCTATATCTTTGAAATCACATTCTTGTGAGTCTTATAAACCATTTTTTCATATTATTCACATTCACCTCACTTTTGAGAAAAACTAATCATGATTTATTTAACTAGAATTTGATTTATTACTATCAAAACTCAAGGGTTTGATGTATTTTTGTTTTAAATGATTGATGAATTTATTTGGTTTTAAATCCCCCTTTTTAAAGGAATCCTTTTCATTCTGGCCTTCGTTTTACATTTAATCCTTTTAACCCTTAGAATCCTTGAAAACCCTATTAGGTTCACCAAATTACAAGACAATTTTCCCTATCCAACTATCTCTTAATGTTAAATTTCATTATATAGTTTAATTTAAGTTTGGGGGAAGCTATATTGTGTTGTTTTACATCATTTGGTGCACCTTTGGGTGGAAAATAGAATGTAAGATGTGTTTGTTTCTAAAAATATCATTCTAGTGAAAGATGTGCAATTTATAGAGCTTTCATAGTAAGATAAGTTGTGCCTTTCTGGATATTCTAATGTAGAATGAACATTTTACCTTTTATGGAGCTTTCAAGAAGAAATATGATTGATAATATTAAATTTTTTTCTACACAAATGCTTAATTGGGTGAAAATTTCATTATTTTTCAGTATTATAGAGACAATTTTCTACTAAGGGGAGTTCAGAGGAGACCATATTTGAGTGAAAATTAGAATAATTCAATTTTTCTTCAAAAATATCCAAGACCTCCTCATTCAGCATCGGAATTTTTAACATCTAAATCTACAAAATGAAAGCCATAGAACAAACCAGAAAAGTCCTCATGATAAACACATGTCCTTTACTCACATCAGGTTGAGATGTAGGAAATTATCAAGCCTATAGTGACCCATGTATGAGTTTTCATGAGAAATAAATTGCTGAAAAAAATTGAAATTTGTGTGATGAGAGAAAATGAATGTTAGGTAAGTGTTTTGTATTCATGGTAGGAGAAATAAGGAGGAAGTATATTGAAGGGTATAGTTTGAGAACTTAGAATAACAGTTTCTAATGAGACATGAAATATTTTGTTTTTTTTTCAAACTGGTGGATCTCATGGGCATGTTTTTTGAATTTGCTTTGATTTGGATTTTGATGTCGACATGTCTACGAGTCCAAGTGATAAGTGTGGGAGAATTGATAGAGTTAATATTTTAATTATTTTTCATATGTTTTCCAATTATTTAATCCATAAAAATTAGTCAATTTGACTATATTTTTATCATTTTAGTGTTTTTGGTGAATTATAGGATTAATTGTGAAAATTGGTTAACTCTGGAAAATTCACAGTTTTCTAGAGATTCTATTTTTTGAGCATTGCTTTTAAAATTAAAATTCAATTTAAGTGATTTATTTTATGTAAGTTTTAAATTTTGTGGGATTCATGTTTTTCTTCTGGACCTAGACCAAATTATACACACAATGGACCATACAAATCAATCAAGTGGAGAAATTATTCTGGCCATCAGAATGGACCCCACCATATTAAACCAAGTATACCTAATTACACTGACCATAAAATGTGCTGATTCTAGTTGTGTTTGACCGAAGAATTTAAATATATGGTTCACATTAAATTTTGTAAATCAAGGATTTCATTAAGTCATATTTTGATCAAGTCCAATTAGAGTGTGTGAAATAGTGTTTGGCGGCCGTGAGAAGTCATGTTCATTTATTCATCCATATATTTCTTTCCACCAGTCAAATGACTTTGAAAATTTGAGGTTTGATATCTAAATTCATTCCCAACATCTTATAGGAAGATAATCAGAGTTTTTTGGCCATCTGGTGGGATGAAGAGAAGCAAACTTGAGGTAGACAGATTCTAGAGGTGAAAATTTTCTGTTCTTGGTTTTCTCTCTTTTATTATTCATAGTTTCGTAATGAAGTCTTATTCGACCACATTCACAATTAACCTTACCATGGTGGGATAAAATTATTGTGTGATTATGTAAGGAGAGGTTTTCTATTTTCTAATTCAATAGCTCTTTCACTTAATTTTTTAAGATCATTTTCTCTCTTCTGTGAAATCGATTTCAATTTCTTATCATGGTTTTTATTACCATATATGATTGTATTTGATTTTAGATTGTGTTGTTTATATTGATATGTTCAATGATAAATTTATCCCTCCACTAGGTTTTGTCATATATATGATGGAATATATCAGTTATTAGTGGGGAAGTACTCTGTGATCACACATACACATGAGAGTAGTAGTGAACATTTTGGATTTTTTCAGATAAACAAGACCTGATTTGGAATTTCCTAAGTCAGTTGAGGATATTTGCTACAACTCTATCACATAATTGAAGATGATTAATCCGAAATGATATTTTAGTAATTCTTATCTATGTGAAATTCTATCATAGTTCAACTTATCAAATTCTCTTATACTAAGTCAACAAAAGTGAGAATCCACAATCACATCTTCTAAAAAAAAGAGAAAACAAAGAACATAAAATTGTATAAGATCCTAGTAGGGGTAGAAATTTATTATTGACCAAAGATATAAAATTTAAAAAATCAATGGTTTATTCTCTACATTACTTCCTTAATCACATAGAAGTTTATCCCACCATGGTAAGGGTAATTGTGATTAAGTGGGAAGAAGAAATCATTACAAAACTAAGAAAAATAAAAGAGAGGAAACAGAGAACAAAAAATTTATTGACTGTATCACCATATCATATCATAGTATTGTTGAGAAAAAACCTTAATAAAATCTCAGATTGGTCTACTCCCCTTCCATTATGAGATAGAGTGGTAGAAAATACCCTCAATTGACTTAGGCAATTCCCAATTGGGTCTTCTTTATCCCAAACAATAAACAAATGTTCACAACTACTCTCATGCCTATTAGGGATCACTAAGTACATCACCATTAATAATTGATCTATTCCATCATATATATTCCAGAACATAGTGAAGGGATAAATTTATCATTTAACAAAGCAGTAAAATTAATAGAATCTAAAATAAAATACAATCATACACGATAATAAAAACTGTTATAAGAAATTGAAACTGATTTCACAGAAGAGAGAGAAGGACCTTACAACATTTAGTAAAAGAACTCATGAATTATAAAATGGAAAATCAATCATTCCTTAACCACACATATGTTTACCCCACTATGTTAAGGGTAATTGTAAATAAGGGGGATGAAGATATCATTAAAAAACTAAAAAGAATAAAAGAGAGAAAAAAATAATAGAAAATTAGCTCCTCTAGAATCTATCGACCAGAAGTTTTCTTCTGTTATACCCACTTTTCAAAAGAAAATCATTGGGTTATCTTCTTATACGATGTTTGGAATGAAGTTTTCTATCTACCCTCAAAATTTCAATGTCTTTGGATATGTGTAAATAAAGTCATTTTCAGCATTCATTTAGGCTCAGTTTCATGGAATAAATTGTTTTACTCAGAGAAATGGTTTTAAAAAATGTCAAATATAATAATTTATTCTTCCCCCTTGTTCACTATTATAGAATTATAGTTGGAACCCAACTGGAATCAAAATATATTGGTGAATTATAGGCCTAATTGTGAAAATTGGTTAATTCTGGAAAATTCACAGTTTTCTAGAGCTTCTGTTTTTCAAGAGTAACCTTTAAAATTAGGATCCAATTTTAGTGATTCCTTTTTTGTAGTTTTTTCTTTCATGAGGGACTCATTATTGTTTTCTAGAACTAGACCCAATTCTACACACAATGGACTAGAAAACTCAATCAATTGAAGAAATATTTCTGGCCAACAGAATAGACCCCGCCATATTAAAGTAGTTATATCTCATATTACTGATAATAAATTGATGTTACTATAGATTGATTAGACATAGGAATTCATTATGACAGTTCAAATTAAATTTCATATATTAAGTATTCTATTATGGAATCTTTTGAGAAAGTCCAAGTGCATTGGTTGAAATAATGTTTGGCGTCCAAGAAAAGTAATGTTCATTGATTCAGACATATATTTCATTAAACCTATCCAATGAATTTTAAATTTTGAGGGTAGATATAAAATATCGTTAAAAAAATCTTACAAAAATATAAATATGGTATTTTTGTCCATATGGTTTGAGTAATAGAAGTAAACTTATGGTAGACAGATTCTAGAGGATAAAATTTTCCATTCATTGTTTTCTCTATTTTTTTCTTCTTATTTTTGTAATGAATTATTCTCCCCCATTATTCCTAATTACAATTTACTTGTAGGGGTAAACTTATGTGTGATTGGGGAAGGATAGGTTTTTTATTTTTTAATTCATGAGTTCTTACTATTAATGTTTTAAGATCCTTTTCTTTCTTCTTTTAAATCAGTTTCAATTTCTTATAATAGTTTTTATTATCATATACAATTGTATTTGATTTTAGATTTTGTTATGTTTATTGCTTTGGTCAATGATCAATTTCTCCCTCCACTATGATCTAGTCTATATACAATAGAATATATCATTTCGTAGTGTTGAAGTAGTCAGTGATCGCCGGTATGTTTGTGTAGAGTAGTGAATGTTCTGGATTGTTTGGGATAAACAAGACCCGGTTGAGAATTGCCTAAGTAAATCGAGGGTAGTCACTACAACTCTATCACACAATTGAAGGAGATTATACAAATATGATATTTTAGTAAGGTTTATTCTCAACATTATTATTTTACCAAGGGAGAAAGAAGAAACGATTGCGGATTCTCACTTTTATCAACATACCAGAAGAGAATTGAATAAGTTTAACTATGACTGAATAACAATTGGTGAATCAAAATTGACCTAGTCACCATCTCAAATAATAGTTTACAATTACTAGTTTTATCAATTTTATCTTAATATTTTTCTTCATTTAGTTTCTTTATTTTCTTTTCAAAATCAAACAATTTCAAAACAAACAACCCCAGATATTTCTCTAATTTTTGGGTGATAACTAGATTTTTGTGCGCTCCTCTCTAGAGAAAACCTAGATATTCTATTATAATTAATTTTAACTTACGTAATATATGTTTTTTTCACAACCCATTACAGGCACAAGTAAAAACATGGTGCTGTTGCTGGGGAGGTTGTGCCAACATTCAAATTCTACCCATTTGTAAATATTTTCAATTCATTTTTTAAAAAAAACTAAAAAAAATACATGATGTATACCAACTAAAATTATTATTATTAGATTAATAACTCACAGGTGTAATGAGAAATTCTAGATAATGATGAGATGTCTCTATTTTAAAAGTTTGATGATCTCTATGTTTTGGATAGGAAAATGTGAATGACTATGTCACAAGTATATCGCTTTAAGAATGGTTGGACATGGAAAATCATCTTAAAACTGAGTATCAAATATTGAAGTACAAGGAGGATGTTACATAAGATAAAGGACCTCAACCTGAAGAAGAATCCAAGATGGTGATGAATGTGATTTACACAATCATATTTCAAATAGAAGAGCCATACTACTCGCCCCCATCTACTACCACTCCACTCCATGAGTAACTTTCCAATGAAAAAGAAATTGAAGCTGATCCAATTAAGGGAGATTCATACAACTCTTATTTTTTCTTGGAATAATATGATGAACATGATGATGTACCTAATGATGAACATATGGATCTCTCTAAACATGTTGATCATTTATTGGGGGTTATTATAGAGGAGACCATGGTGGATTTTCTTGGGGAAAAAGAGACACAATATTCTTACTTTGAAAGGGAATAATTTGATATTGACACTTCATGATTTAATTTTTTTTCAAATAGAATTACACTCTAACTTTTCGTTTTATTATTCCAATGATGTAGAATACCTTCAGCAACTACTGTAGAATACAGAAGATGTTGTGAAAGTGGAGACCATGAAAGTGGAGGAATAATTATTTATCATAACCCCACCAAGAAAGTTTTATCTTATTGGCCTAAGGATGGAAATGGTGTATTATAACCATGTATTCCAAAAAAAAGGAATAAGTGAAAGCAGTAAATGATAATTTTTGGTTGTTCATATCAATGAAACTCTTCCCACCATCTGATTGAGGATAACTAACTGAAACTTCCCATTTGGAGGCTGTCAAAACCTATGCTCCACTTGGAGGATTGAACCAAGATCTATCTTTCTCTTCCCATCATTTTTTATTTTCGTTTTATTCAATAAATATATTATGTTTCGTTTTATTCTTTTTTTATAGGTTTTCAATGTGCAACAATGAGGATATTAACTCAATTTTTCACAACCAATAAGTCTGGTTGTACATTTCCTTTACACTTACTTTCTTTTGGTGATTTAATTTAAAATATCCTTACATGTTAAATCTATTTCTTTGCACTACATACACTGCATCATTTTTGTATATGGGAGGGAAACTTTGTAGTTTAGTATTTTCCTTATTTGTGTTTTTTTTATATTTTCCAAAAATAAATTGTGTGTTTTTTTTCAAATTTTGTGTGTTTCTTTTTCAATTTTTGTGGGTCTTTAAAATTTTGAGAAGAAATGATTATATTTTAGATTTTTGAAATGAACTTCCACGAGTGAAACAATTTATTAGATGAAATTGAACTTAAATTAATGCTGAAATGACTTTGTTTCAAGTTCAAATTCTTAGAAATTTCATGAAATGTACTTTGATTTTTAAATCCCATGACACATATCACTGTCTTTATATTTGAAATAACCTTCCGGTTAGGATTCTGAACCCTTTTTGTCATATTCATTTCATTCACCTCACTTCTTAAGAGAACCAAATCATGCTTTATTTAACTAGAATTTGATTTATTCATATCAAAAATTAAGGTTTTGAGGTATTAGTGTTTTAAATGATTGAGGCATTTGTTTTATTTTAAAGCCCCCTTTTCAAAATAATCATTTTCATTCTAGCCTGACTGAAAATTACTTTTTTATTATAAAAACACTTTTAGGATAAAGTGATAAACCGCAAAAGTAAACAGAATAGACATTAACACCCATAGAAAAACACCGGTCCTGCCCCACCCTAGAAACTGAGTCATGATGGGAAGCCTCCAGCGATGTAGAATCCTCAACAGACAGTATCGTGCATAAGCACGGGCACATAACCGATGGAAATTCCATACCATCTCAACATCCCTATAAAAATGTCTATCTTGATGAAGGCTTCTGCTATGATCCTCATCCAGAGTAGGTCCAAGCTGAAAGCAGGAAACGCGAACAAACTCACAATAAATCCAAAAAATAAGGGATCCCAAAAAGGAAAATCTCAAAGAAACACAACCCTTAAGCCATCCACCTGAGGCCAATAACATGATCATAGGTTTTAATAGTAAACATGATGTTACCCGAATCATTGTCCCTAAATAGTTTCCACGCTAAGGATGTCAACTGTAACTCTGTTCCTTCCGATATCAGCTTCTCAGACTCAAAAGCCAGCTGGTCCAAAGAATGAATGTACTCCTCTACACTGATCTTGCCTTGATTGAATCCTCCAACCAAAATTGAATCTTATTTATCATTCCAGTTATATTTCTCCTCATTGAGAGGCACCTCAAGAGACCTCCTCATCATTTTAGCTACCTCCTCCTCAGTTGTGTTGAGCAATAAAGTATGTTCTATCACATGATCATCATATCTTAACAGCAAGACCAAGGGACGATCATAGTGATCCTCGAACTTCTGATGTTTCATAGCCTCTATCTAAATATTCATCTTCCCCATTTTCTTTGAAGACGGGGTCTCTAGAGGAGGAGGTAGAGAGGAGTAGTCCTTCCTCCCCTTCCTTCTCCTGGATTCCTTATAACATCTTATTTTGGATTCCTCATCTTTCGAGTGAACAAGTTCATGAACTTTATTAGCCAACACATTGAACCTGACATCGTCACCTGGAGCAATGGGGTCAGAACTCGTGGGGTCAGAACACAAATCGGCCTCTGGGAGACCTTCAAACCTGTTCCACAAGGGAACTGTCAAGAGAACCGAACCTGAATCCCCCTTCTGCTTACCTCTGGTTGTAACAGACGCAACCCAATATGACCCTTGCCTGCCCTTACTGTCATCTGCACTACCCTTCCATGCCTCCTCAACATCCAATCCAAGCAGTTCCCCTTGCTCACTGACCGACGAGTGATCCAATTCCTAGACCACATTCGCCTTCCCTTCCACCTGAACCTCTACATACTGGTAACTGCCTTCTCTAACCTACATCCTACCAATGGGAGGATCCTCTAGATCCCCCTTCATCCTATTGAACACGTCCAACACATTTGGGTTAAGCCATTGAGCCTCCGAAGCAGATCTAAGGAGACCCATCTCCACCCTATTATAGACCCCTACCTCTCTCGCAGGAAGCTCCTCCTCAGATATCTGCCGTACCAGACGACCCCCAACTCTATTCTCGACACCCAAGCCCTGTTTTCCAAGGATCGAATCCTCAAAATCCACTGTATTCTTGTCCTTTTCATTTCCCACCATCAAATTCATAGCTTTCCCACCCTTGTACCAATCTCCCCTTGGTTGAGAGCAAACTGTCTTACCCGCCATCGAATAGGATCCCTGCCGGCACACTTCAGAGTAATGCCACAGTCTCCTACAAGTAGAACATAAGTCCTTCCAGCCCTCATATACAACTTGTTTCTTACATCTATAATCTTCACCTATTGTAATCCAGACAAAATCATAGGGAACCTTTGACACATCCATCTCAACACTTACCCTCAGATAAACAGGATGGAAAACCGCTTCCATTCGGCTGTCCGAACAAAGGTATCTTCTGAAGAGATTGCCGAGCATCCTTATGATTGATTTATTTTGGAACGGTAAAGGTAGATGCGGAAAAATTACCCAAATCGCAGCAGATGGGGTGTCGTGGTTCATGTGAAAATCAAACGACCAATGAAACATGAAGAAGCAGCAACCATTGCAGCTTCGGGGCTCCCTTGACCTGACATAGATAAGATCATCCTCAGAAGAAAAACAAATCATTATATGCCTATTATCGAGCAAGCCAATAACTTCCTGCTCCTGGAGGTTCCAAGCATCGAAAAAGAATATGTTAATGGAATCAATTGAAGGTGTTCATTTTTTAAACCGAGTAATTAGGGTGAGCTTCAGAAGAGAGGAAGATTCCGTAAACTCCATGTTCGGGATTTGAAGATTTGGGCAACCCTCAATGAGATCTGGGGCCTTCGGGCATAGCTCAATTTTTGGTAAAGGAGGAAGAAGGTCAGGATTTGAGAAAGGACAGAATGAAGGTTCCTTATTTTCGAAGAGAGATCCCTCCCCCATGAGAGGGGGAGGGATCTTCGCGGCCACTGATGTCATCACCGTAAGAGATAAGGCATCCTAGGGTTCTCTTCGCGCTCATTTACCATCATTTCAGTCTAGCTTAACTTGTACATTTAATCCTTGTAACCCTTAGAATCCATGAAAAACCTATTAGGTTAGCCACATTACATGATAATTTTCCCAATCCAACCTACTCTTGAAGTGAAATTGCCTTATCTAGTTGAAATTAATAGTGGGGGAATCTATATTGTATTGTGATACCTCATTTAGAGATACTTTGGGTGAAAATAAAATGATGAAGATATTTTATTGTTGCTGAAAAAAAATCATTCTTTTGAAAGATGTTCCCTTTCTAATGATTTCATAATAGGAGAAGTTGTGCCTTTCTGAATCTTCTAGTGGAGGAAGAAAGATGATCCTTTTCATGAACCTTGACGAAAAATTATGTTTGAGAAGATTGAAATGTTTGCTGACAAAATGATGAACTGGGTGGACATTCCTTGACTTTACATGATGACAGAGCTGATTTTATACTAACAAGAGTGAGGAGGAGACCATACAGGAGTGGAAATTAGAATATTGCATTTTTTATTAAAAAAGATCCAAGCCCTCCTCATTCAGCCTCATTATTTTTTACATCTAAATCCTACCAAAAAAATCCACAGAACAACCCCGAACAGTCCTCATGATAAACACATGTGTTTGACTCCCATCAGGTGGAGATGAAGGTAATTATCAAGACTATAGAAAAACTTGCATTATTAATTTAAGGGAGAGACATTTTTGGAAACTGACATTTATGTGATGAGAGGAAACTCATGTTAGGTAAGTGTCTTGTGTGCATGGGAGTATAAATGAATAGGAAATATATTGAATGATATCAAATGAATAACATGAAATAATGGGTTTTTATGAAGAATGATATCATTTATTTATCAGTGTTAAAATGGTGGATCTCATGGATATGTGTTTTAAATTTTCTTTGGTTTTCTTTTGATGTTTACTTGTCGAGGAGTCCATGTGCTAATTGTGGGGGAATTGATAGAGTTAATATTTTCACTATTTTTCATATGTGTTTCAATGATTTAATCCCACCCAATTAATAAATTTGAGTATATTTTCATCATTTTAGTGAATAAGGGGGAAGAATAACTCATTATATTTTATATTTTTGAAATCCATGTCCATGTCTGAAACAATTTATTTCATAAAATTGAGCTTAAATGAATAATGAAAATGACTTTATTTCAAGTTCAAATCTTTAGGAATTTCATGAAAAGTACTCTTATTTTTAAATATGATACCACATATCATAGTCTATATCATTTAAATCACCTTCATGGGAGGCTTATGAACCATTGTTTTTATATTATTTTCATTCACCTAACTTCTTGAGAGAACCAAATCATACTTGATTTAACCAGAATTTGTTTTATTCCTATTAAAACATATGGGTTTGAAGTATTTGTGTTTAAAATGATTGAGGAATTTATTTGGTTTTAAGCCTCCTTTTCAAAAAAAACCTTTTTATAATGGGCTTCCTTTAACATTTAATCCATGTAGTGAACAATTAAAAATGTTCAGTACTCCTGTCACATGTATCAATGATCACTAAGTACTTCACCACTAATAACTGATCTATTCTGTCTTATATAGACCAGAACCCAATTAAGGGAGAAATTGATCATTGAAAAAATTATTCAAAATAAAAGGATCTAAAATCAAATAAAATCATCCATGATAATAAAAACTATTATAATAAACTAAACCTAATTTTTCAGAAGAGAGAAAATGATCCTAAAACATTAAGCAAAAAAACTCATGAATTACAAAATGGAAAACCTATGCTTACTTAATCACACATAAGTTTACCTCGACATAGTAAGGGTAATATTTTAATTATTTTAAATATATTTTTCAATTATTTAATCCCTCCAAATTATCCAATTTGAGTATATTTTCATCTTTTTAGTGTTTTTGGTGAATTATGGTTTTAATTGTGAAAATTGGTTAATTCTGGAAAATTCACAATTTTATAGAGATTTTGTTTTTCAAAAATAAATTTTACAATTTGGATCCAAATTAAGTGATTAATTTTTCATAGGTTTTACTTTTCTATTTCTTCATTTTTTTCTACTCGACCTAGACTTAATTCTACACAAAATATCCCAGAAAAATATATCAAGTGTAGAAATTATTCTGGATGGTAAAATATACCCCACCATATTAAATCAAACATATACCATCACACCCACCATAAAATGTGCTAATTTCATCTGTTTTCAATATAATACTTCAAAGGTACCTTTCAAATTAAATTTCATAAATTAAGGATTCTATTAATACATCTTTTGAGCAAGCCCAACAGGAGTGGTTGAAATAGTGTTAGACGACCATGAAAATTCTTGTTCATTTATTCAGATATATCATTAATTAAACCTATAGAATGAATTGAAAATTTTAACAGTCGATAGAAAACTTCATTCCTAACATATAATAAGAAGAGACCTTAGTGAGTTCCAGTCGTCTGGTGGGAAGAATATAACAAAACATCTAGTGGACATATTCTAGAGGAGCAAAATTTATGTTCTTTGTTTTTTATTTTGTGGTATTTATAATTTTATGATGAATTATTCTTCACCTTATTCAAAATTACCCTTAACATGGTGGTGTAAACTTATGTGTGATTGGGGATGGAGAGGTTTTAATTTTTTTAATTCATGAGTTCTTTCACTAAATGTTTAATGATCCCTTATCTCTTTTGTGAAATTGGTTTCAATTTATTATAACAATTTTTATTATCATGTATGATTGTATTTGATTTTAGATTATATTGTTTTTATTTCTTTGGTCAATGATCAATTTCTCCCTCTATGATGTTCTGGTCTATATATGATTGAATAGATCAGTTTTTAGTGGTGAATTACTTGGTGGTCACTAATACATGTGAGGGGAGTAGTGAAGATTTGTGATTGTTTGGGATAAACAAGATCTGATTGGGAATTGCCTAAGTCAATTGGGGGTATTCTCTAAAAATCCATCACACAATGGAAGAAAAGTAGACCAAGATGAGATTTTATTATGTTTTATTCTCAACATTACTATTTGACCAAGGGAGTGAGAAGAATTGATTTTCGATTCTCACTTTTATCAACTTACCAGAATAGAATTGGATATGTTTAACTATGATATAATTATTTTTGGAAAACTAAACTAGACTTGATCATCGTCTCTTATAATAGTAATCAATAATTGATTTTTTCATCTTGTTCTTAATATTTTTCTTAATTTCTTTTCTATGTTTAGTTTATTTATTATCTTTTTAAAGTCAAACAATTTCAAAAAAAATATCTAATTCTTTCTCTTATTTCAAGTGAAAAATGTAATTGTTGTGCACTCCCCAATAGAAACAACCTAGGTTTAATATTATAATTCATTTTAACATAGGTAATATTTTTTGTCACACCCTAGCTCGAATCAACACATTTCAAGGTAGGTGTAATGAGATATGATTGATTTAATATGGTAGAGTCCATTATGCCATCCAGAGAGGAGTGAACAACAATTATGTTGTTGAATCTCTATAGTTTAGAATTTTTAATTGTTGATATTTTTCCTATTTTCAAAAAAAAGTTTTTTTTTCTAATTTTTTGCGTTTCTTTCTCAATTTTTGTGTGTTTTTGAATATTTTGAGTAGAAATGGTTATCTTTGAAAATTTTTATGCCCATGTAGATGAGTGTAACAATTTCTTCCATGATACTATACTTAAATTAATGATGAAAATTATTTTTTTCATGTTTGAATCATTATAAATTCCATGAAAAGTACACTAATTTATAAATCCCATTCCACAAATCACTATCTATAACTTTGAAATCACTTTCCTGTTTGGCTTGTAAACCATTGTTTTCATATTTTTTACATTCTCCTAACTTCTAAAGAAAACAAAATCATTCTTCATATAAATATAATATGATTTATTTCTATCAAAAATTGAGGGTTTGAGGTATTATTGTTTTAAATTATTGAGGTATTTAGTTGGGTATAAATCCCACTATTCAAAGGAATACTTTTCATTGTGTCCAACCTTGTACCTTTAATCCTTTTAACCATTATAATCCATGAACAACCTATTTGGTTAGCCACATTACAAGCCAATTTTCCCTATCCAACCTTCTGTTGAAGTGAAATTACATTATCTATTTGAATTTAAGTATGGGGGGAAGATGTCAAGTTTTAATATACCTCATTCGGTGCATCTTTAGGTGGAAAATCGAATATAAGATGTATTTTTTTTTTGATAGAAAAATAATTCTGGTGAAAGCAATTCCTTTTCTAGAGCTTTCAGGATAATCGAAGCAGTGCCTTTTTAGAGATTCTAATGGAGGAAGAAAGTTTTTCCTTTTCTATAGATTTCAAATAAAATTATGTTTGTGAATATTGAAATGTTTTATACTAAAATTTGAAATTGGGTGAAAATTTCTTGAGTATTCATGATGAAATAACTAATTTTCTACTAAGGGGAGTGAGGAGGAGACCAAACGTGAGTGAATATTATAATAATGTAGTTTTTCTTTAAAAATATCCAAGTCATACTCATTCAGCCTCACAATATTTAACATCTAAATCCTACCAAACAAAATAGACTGAAAAAACCTGAAAAGTACTCATGATAAACACATGTCCTTGACTGACATTAGCTGGAGATTTAGGAATTTATCAATCATATAGTGACCCTTGTATGAGTTTGGATGTGAAAGAAATTGCTGAAAAAAATTTAAATTTGTGCGATGAGAAAAAATGCATGTTATGTAAGTGTTTTGTGTGAATAGGAGGAGAAATAAAGAGGAAGTATATTGAATGGTATGTTTGATAACTTGAAATAATGGTTTTTTATGAGTCATGATATATTTTTTTTCTTTTTTCAAATTGGATGATCTCATGGGCACGTGTTTTGAATTTTATTTGATTTGGATATTGACGCTGACTTGTCCAAAAGTCCAAGTTCTAATTGTGGGAGAATTGATAGAGTTAATATTTTAAATATTTTTAATCTGTTTTTTAACGATTTAATCCCTCCCAATTAGTCAATTTGAGTATATTTTCATCATTTTAGTGTTTTTGGTGAATTATGGGATTAATTTTGAAAATTGGTTAATTCTAGAAAATTCATATTTTTCTAGAGTTTCATTTTTTAGGCATAAATTTTACAATTTTTATACAATTTAATTTATTTTTTATGTTTTAATTTCTCATGGGATTCATTTTTTTCTTCTGGACCCAGACTCAATTCGACACAAAATGTCTCAGAAAAATCAACTATGTAGAGAAATTATTCTGGCCAGAAGAATTGACCCCACCATATTAAATCGAGAATATCTCATTACACCAACCTTAAAATTTTAAAATTATAGATTAGTTATAGAGGAGTCTTTAATGGTTTGGTTCATATTAAATTTCATAAATTGATGATTTTAATAAAGTATATTTTGATCGATTCCAAATGGAGTGGGTGAAACATTATTGGGTGGCTAAAAAAATTATGTTCATTTATTCAGACATATCCTTCTTTAAACCCATCCAAAGACATTTATATTTTATTAGTATATTTCCAAATTAATTCCAAACATCAAATAAGAAGATACCTTAGTGAGTTTTAGTCTGATGGTGGGCGGAACAAAAGAAATCTTCTGGTGGACATATTCGGGAGGTGGAAATTTTCTGTTCTCTGTTTTCTTTCTTTTATTCTTCTTAGTTTTGTAAAGAATTATTCTTCCCCCTTATTCAAAATTAACCTTACCATGGCGGGGTAAAAATCTATGTGATTAAAAAAGGAGAGGTTTTCTATTTTTTAATTCATGAGTTCTTTCACTTAATGTTTTAAGATCCTTTTCTCTCTTCTGTGAAATTGGTTTCGATTTCTTATAACAGGTTTTATTATCATGTATGACTGTATTTGATTTTAGTTTATTTTATGTTTATTACTTTGGTTAATGAACAATTTATCACTCTACTAGGATCTAGTCTATATACAATGTAATAGATAAGTTCTTAGTGGTGAAGTACTCGGTGATCACCGATACGTGTGTGAGGAGTAGTGAACATTCTTGATTGTTTGGGATAAACAATACCCGATTAGGAATTTCCTAAGTCAATTGGGGGTATTTTCTGAAAAATATATCACACAATGGAAGGAGAGTAGACTAATATGTGATTTTAGTAATTTTTATTCTCAACATTACTATTTCACCAAGTGAGTGTGAATATGAAATTATGGATTCTCACTTTTATAGAATTAATAGAAGAGAATTGGATAATTTGAACTATAAGAGAATTACAGTTAGAAAACTAAACCCAAACTGATCACCATCTCATATAATAGTAATCAATCACTTTTTTTCAATTTGTTCTTACTATTTTTCTTAATTTCTTTTCATTGTTTAGTTTCAGTATTGTATTTTTAAAATCAAACAATTTCAAAAACAAACTCTACTTATTTCTCTTATTTCAAGTGACAAATGTAAATGTAGTGCACTCCTCTCTAGAGATAACATAGGTTTACCATTATACATCATTTTAACATAGGAAATATTTTTTTGTTGTAGCCCACAACAGGCATGTGTCAATCATACTAAGGTGTTGAGTTCTGCATCGGTGACATCTTGCTCACAAGAAATAGAAAACCCTTTATATTGTTATATGATGTCACCTATTGGCTGGAATCAAGACCTTTTGTGTTAATAGCATGGTCGAACCGATATATTGGTTTTCTTTTCCAAGGATTATTATGGGATTATGGAAACCTAAGGTACTCAAGATATGAAGTGTGGCACATGGATTGAGTTGATTTTATAAAATGGTGGAATCACCCATACTCTAGTTGACCGAGGTAATGCTCTTTTTTTCATTTGATAATAAATCATAATGGGTGAAGGCTTGCATAGTTTATCATCATATATTGGGGATGTTTTACATGAAGTTTAACATCATGCGATAAGGAAATTTTCTACGCAGTTTATCATGATGTGGTAGCAATATATTTTTGTAAAATTTTAATGTCCTATGACCAAGATGTTTTCCTTTTAGTTTAACATCATGTGATAAGTATGTACTTCCATGAAATTTATTTTCATTCATTAGGGACGTGGGAACCAATGTGAATTTTTTTTGCATGATATATTATGTACACAAGAAATATATATGTAGATCTGGATCATATGTAGGAGAAATGAGCTTCTGTGAATTATTTCTTATGTAGTTAGTGTGAATTTCTTATTGTTTGTTGTAGTTGGTTCTAGGATTAGAGATTTTGACATCACTATGTATTCCATCATGATGGGAATCAATCCATATGTATTATTCAAATCCCATGTAGTTTAAATTCATATAGTGAGGATGTGGATCCCCCGACATGAACAAGTAGAAATGTTGTGGGTGGGCCCAAGGGTGGAAGTCCGAGTTTCATTATGTATATTATGAGATTAATAATAAAACCACACGTAGTTCTTAATAAAGTTACCTATGTAGGTCAGACCTATTTTCAATGACGGGGAATATTTATATTGATTTGTTTTGACTAGGACTAGTGTTGGAAATTTGGACATCGCTATGTATCCTGTGAGGATAAGAATCAAGTCACAAATAGTTCTCTTGTGGGAAATACTCTATGCTGGTCTAACCCATACAAAGTTGTGGGAATTATTTTAACTATTTATTGGGCCCATGATTGAAGAACCCATTGTCACTATGCTTCATTTTATAAAAATAATCCAGGCACCCATTTTTCTTAAAGAACTATGCAGTTTAACATCATGTAACAAGGATGAAGATGGACTGATGTGAAGAAGTGGTGATGTTGTGGCTTGGTCCAAGGATGGAAGTCTAGGAATCGATGCATATCTCATGATAATGAGGATCAATAAACACATAATATTTAATGAACCGTGCATTTTAACATTTTGCGTCAAGGATGTGGGCTACCTTACACGAAGGGGGATATAGTGGTTGGAGGTGTGGTTGAAGACTAACAAAAAATGTTGTGGTCCTCTATGGTGAGGTCCATAAGAGTGTATTGTTTCATGTCATGCATGAAAAATTAATTGTGCAGTTTAACGTCATGTAATGAGAACTCATGGTATGCCTTTTATGGTCTTGAATTTATGACTAAGATGGGCTCACCAATAGCCGTAATGCCTTGTTTGTGTAGGTAATCCCTTACTGATACTCCTAATACCATGAGATCTATGCTCATTTTGATAAAGAAGTAATGATAAGGGTTCCCATCACTATGAAAAGGAACTTAAGAGTATGAGAGGGTAATTTTTTATTATGTGGTTGCTAGACCAATGCATCCCTATATATCTCATTGGGAGTGATAATCAATCTGTAAATAGTTATAGGAAACCCATTCAATTTAACTTCATGTGGTATGGAAGTGGATGCATATTGATGTTATGGATCCATGTAGTTTTACGCCATGCACTAAGGATGTGAGATGCTATATTTTTTAATATCTTGCTTCCAGGACATCTTCATATAGTTTAACATCAAGTGGATAAGATGAGCTCAATATTGTTTAACATCATGGGGCGAGGATGAATTGTGGTACACTAATGAGGATTCCCATATGATGATGGCTATGAAAAGTAATTCTTGATAAATATCGTATTAGTGGATGGTGTGAAATCCTCCCCATATATATTGAACAATGAGTATACTCCATTATGATAGAGATTATATATAATGTAAGGCCCTAACAGATTTGTTTCTATCTTCCAGGGATTATTTCTTAGTATCATCATGCATATGGGATCCAAAAATAGTTCTCCTTGGAGGAATTAACAAAAGCAAAACCTTTTATTAAAGGCCCATGCGATCCGATTCTGATGGACCTCTAGGTTGTGTAGTGTGTGCAGCTTGTTCTCATCTAGCCATTCCAATTCATATAGCCACTTTTGTGATTGTTCATCATCTGATAGTTGTCAAAAAAGGGAAATTCGGAAAGAATACAGTTAGACCTATGTGGGTAACACTACCTCAGTCCCATACACTAATGAGTATGTCATTTCCTATGTGGTCGTACACATGGTGGTACGGTTGACCCATAAAGCATGGAAGAGTTTGTCCGACCAAGACTTATTATCCTTGTTTACCATTTTCTAGAGTATATTAGATAGAGTCTTGTTTAAGGCCTCTTTCGGTCCATTTGATTCTTCATGATAGCTTGATGAGTGATTGGAATTTATACTGTACTCCTGGTACAGTCTCTTCAACTCTATAGAAAAAATGTTTGTGTCATTATCCATCAATATTTTGTAATGGAACCCAAACCTAGTGATGATATGGGAATTTATGAAGTTGAGGATATTCATCGTATCAACATACCTAAGGGGTATCACCTCATCCCATTTGGAAAATAAATTAGTATTAGTAAGGATGTACATGAACTACTTAGCTGTGACTGGGGGATATGGCTCCACAACATCCATTCCATAGAAAAAATTAGACAAGAATATTTATCTAAATGTAGAAATTATGGGGGATGATGGATGGTGTTTTCATGAATCTAGAATTCATTAATATTATTGGTGAATTACACATAATCCTATGTCATGGTTTTCTTGTAATATCCCAACATCCTGATTTGGGGAGAGAGCATGGTCCTAGATTAATGAGCACCACAAGAGCATGTATGAAATTCTTCCATGATGGTGAGAATATCCCCTTATGCTATGAATATGAGTAATATTATATCAAATAATAGTTTTAAGAGGGAATTTATTCCATTAGGGCCATCCTATAGGGTAAAGTTTGCTGCTTGACATCGAATATGTTCCCGTCTAGGATGGTATGTTGGGAGAATTTCATTTTTGAGATAACCGATTATGGGATCCATCCATCCTGGGGTGGTCATTGGTTCATCTTGCTCTAGGACTGTGTTGAACTGATTGATTTCTTCCATATCACATATAATGACCGATGAGACCATTATTCAATGGGTGATATGAAATATTTCTTCTTCCTGATTGAGGTTAGACAAGATGGTGGATGCAATTTCGAAGGCATTGGTGTGATCATCCAGTGATCAGGGAACATGATGTAGTGTGGGCTCAAAAGATAACTATGCCATCATTCCTCTAAAATAACTACTGAGAGGGTCCAGTTATTCTTTTTTCTAATGGAATATTCTCCATTGATACCCTTTACCAAAAATTCTAAATCCCATTTGATATTTGGGTAGGATATTTTAGCTATAGGGCTAGTTCCAATCCAGTGACGAGGGATTAATACTCGACCTAATTATTTATACAGCCTTCAAATAGTGAAAAATAGTAGGGTATAACTAGTTTTTCAAGAGAGACAAATATAACCCCTAGAACAACCTGATTGATCATTGGTTTTCCCATCCATGTGCCAATAAGACTCTGGGAGGTGCCATCAAAGTACATCTCCCATTTTTGGGGAGTTTCATGGGCATATGGGACATCATCATCTAGGAGATAGGTGTATTCTAGTGTATTTTCATGGCAAGGATTTGCACGAGGAAGTCAACTAGGGACTTCCCTTTTACTAACTTTTATGATATGAACTAAATGTCATATTTCTATAGAATAACCACCCATCCGGTCAAGCACCCAGTCAACATAGGGTGTCTAGGGATTTACTTGAGAGGATAAATATGAGATACCATATGGACATCGTGGTGCTACATGTAATGCCTCATCTTTTTAACCACAGAGATGAGTGCAAGTTAGTTTTTCCATACATCAAAATATCTAGTATTAGTACCTAGCCTCATCTGGATGAGGTAGTAGAGACAATTCCCACTTCCAGAATCAGATTTCTATGTGAGGATGGCACCTAGTGAGTGTTCCATGGAGGCCAAAGATAAGATGAGTGACCTCCCTTCTACCAGGGGAATCAAAAACAGTGGGTGCAATAAGTACTAATTGAGACTTTCAAAGTATTTTTTATAGTTTTCATCTAGTGATAGGTAATTCACTTTTCATTGTCCTAGTAAAGGGGAGATATTTTTCTTCTCGGCTGGATATGAATCCCTGAATGTAAGATATGATCCCTTAGAGTCCAATTAGTTCCATGATATTTATGGGGGGTGAAATATCTAAAATAGTACTAGTCTTCAATGGATAAACTTTAATGACATGGTGGCATAACACAAAGCCAAGGAACTTTCCTACTCTTACCTTGAAAGTATTTTTTAGCATATTTATCTTTAAACTGTGTTGTTTCAGCTTGTCAAAGGTTTTTTAGACATCCGTGAAGTGATTATATCACTGTCATGATTTGACAACCAGATCATCAACATAACACTCAACTATCCTTCCTAAGAATGGATTAAATATGTGTTTCATGGTGCGATGATATGTAGCTCCAAAGTAATTTAATCCAAAAAGTATAGAAGGTTCCCTGAGGATCTCTAAAGTCATTTTCTTCTTCATTTTTAGGTGAAATCCTGATGTGATTGTACCCCAAGTATCTGTCCATGAAGGAATGGTCTTGGAAGCCAACAGTTTCATCGATAAAGAGTTATCTAATTGGAAATGGGAAATTTTCCTTTAGGAAATTCTGATTAAGGTATTTAATGTTAATGTAGATCCTAATCTGATTGTTCTTTTTTTGGGATGGGGGCGATGTTGGAAAGACATATTGGATATTTCACTTATCAGATGATGTTTTATTTGATCAACTTATCAAACTCCACTTATACATTGGTGACAAGAGATGGGTTCATCCACCTAGCCACCTTCTTGAAGCCTCGATGCTCATTGCGTAGTCTGAAATGGTGTGTAGCCACATCTTAATTGAGTCCAAGAATTTCTATATAGTTACAAGTTAAGACATATCATTTATTATTTAGAAATAAAATGTACATATCTTTGAAATCACTAATCATAGTATTTTGTGGGTCTTCTAATATTCCCATATTTATTTTCCTAGGATCATCGATGGTGGTGGATACACCTTCCTTGAATATGGGAGGATCATTCCAAAGGACATCCTAATATTCTTTCATCTTTGAGTCTATGGAGACATTTTTAGTCATTGATGAAAATTTGGGGGCTTCTCCATCACTATTAGAGAGAGGGAGGCTATGAGAAGAGATATTAACATCCCTTGCTATCTAAGTCATTATAGAGATATTCCAGAGTTGATTTTCTTTTACACTATCACTGAGGTTAATAGGGTCTTGGAACTCTAGGATTAATTTTTTTACCTCGATTATGTTTATAGGGAGCACATATTCTCTATAGATAATACTCTAAGGATTTACATGAGCGATTCTCATGCCATTGTAGGATATAACTTGTATATCACCATCCACTATTAGTTTCTTTACTCCCTTCTTTTAGAAATCTGCTTCATCATATATGACTCTACAAGTCTTGAAGGGGGTGTTGTCACCATGTAGTATGCTGACTTTTCCACCGATGGGGTACTTCAGAAACTGATGGAATGCTTATGGTATTCCCAAGTGGCTATGGATCCAGATCCTTCTAAGAAAGACATTGTATGCAGTGTCTTACTAGATAACCATGAACATAGCATAAAATTTGAGTTCCACAAACTGGGATTTGAGTTTGATCTTCCGAAGAAGTTTTTTCTCACATTTATCATACCCTTGAATGGTCATCTTTGTGGGAGATAGGACCCCTTCACCATAACCCAAACATTAGAGGGTTCGAAAAGGGATGAGATTGATCCCATAACCATTATAAATTATCTCCCTTTAGACTATTACATTATTGAGTCTGCCCAATACATATAGGGTTTTGATATTCCCTTGAATGGTCTCATACCAATCTTGATTAGTTAATGAGATGGAGATATGACATTATGAGGAAATGATTTCCACTTGAGATACCTCGACTGCAACAAAAAATTTCTCAAACTCTTATGGGATCCATAAGGATTCAACAAGTGCCTCCTTGAGTTATTTTTAATGACAGAGTGCATCAAGATCTTGGTTGGGACAACAAATAGTTGTTTCAGAATATTGTACTTTTTTTCCAAAGTCCAGAGCTTCCCAATATGAGGCTGCTCATGGGAATTCAATTTAGAATATGAGGCATTTTATGTGGGTAGGCCTAAGCATCGTGAAAAAATAGAGGGAATTTATTCTTCCAGTGGTGTAGGTCATGAAGACCTTCATTATTTCTTGGTTTGATCCAATAGAACCCCTCATAGGCAGTCACGAAAGATAATTAGATACAGGTGACCACTAGAGGGATATGGGGAACATTTCTAACTATTTTGGGCATGTTGCAGTACTTTCCCTTGATTCTCATCTATATTTGTGTCCTCCATGGGGATATAAAAAGAATATTAGGTCTGAGTGGATTCGCTTTGTCCCCTATATTCTTAGTTTCGGTGCATGTGGCTACCCATTCCATGGTTATATATTGGAAATTAATATTCGGGGGTATATTCATCATTAGATAAGGTGTATTATAAGTGTTTCACATTTAAAGAACTAAATATGATCTCTTCATCTATTGAGTATCCCATTTGGATTGGTGGTTCCCATGATTTGGATGTTGTAGGAATGAAATCTACAAGAGTTAGGGCTTGCATTGGGGAAGAATATGATTCATCATATTCTATTTCTTCCAGCCTCCAATGGTCAATCCCACCTTTGAGAGGCACTTATCATTTCATATTATTTGGAGGTGGAGATACTTTTCATCCTCAAACCATTGATTTTAGGGTTCTGTGAGCTTGATCAACTATTTTTCGAGTCATCCAGTTGTCAAAATACTACGCATGCCTAGTTGGAGCTTTCTACCGTCTATCTTCTTCTTCTATCCGAACAACGGTTATGCATGCCACCTACTCAAGGGATTTATCTAATGCCACCGATTTATAATCTACCATGCCTTAGAGGATTTCTTTGAAGAAAATCTAGTATCAGATGTTATGAACCAACCTTTTATGGAAATGGAAATGGTCAGGATTGTTGGTGAGGTTGACTTCATCAGTCTACCTAGGATATGGAAGCATGAGAAGATTATTGTCCATGGATGCGAGGAAATAGCTAGGGAATTGTTTATTTTAGAAGGAGTTTATTTTTTCATCCATTTCTCAAATCCTGAGTGACCCTGATTTCTCTGTGCTTTTGGCTGAGGGTGATTATGTGGTTCTCACCACTTGATAGGATGTGATGTGTGGTTTAGAGCCTTCGGAGGTGCCTAGATGGGTACTGTTGTTTCCTTGAGAGTGAAATATATATCTTCTAGTTTTCTTGGAATTTTCCCATGTGTCGTGGGCATGAATCCAATTTTTGGATTGGGTTCATTTAATAGACTCCTCAAGATGTTGTTTAATTACCGAAAACTAATGGAACCCACCTGAAAACTTAATAGGGATTAGAGGTGTCTGTAACTCATCCCTAATAATTTTAGTATAGAGTTCCAACAGTTTTCCTTTGGAGAGAGGGGTGTTGAGTGAATATGTTAATCCTTTCCACCTTATTATAAATTCAAAAACCCTATTATTATAATATTGTTTTCAGTTCATTAGGTCGATGATCATCATTTTCATCAATGTGTAGATCAATTGATAAAGGAACTCATGATGAAGGTCTTCCCATCATGAAACAAATCTTGATGGAAGGCTACTATACCAATAAAAGGATGGCCTTGTCAGAGTCTATATGAATCACCTCAGTTTTGTTTCCTATTATTGATCTAGAGGGCCCATCATCAGCCCACATTGGGATAAAAAGTGTGTGAGAAGTTGTCCGGGGTCTCCTATACTGTCAAATGTAGAGAAGGAATGATTTAAAATGTTCATTACAGGTGGAGTATCATCCACCAATTTGGGATATGGATTAGTCTCTTGTTTCATAGGTACAAGTCTCACTTCCATGGCTTTAATTTGAGTAGATAAGGACTCGGTGACATTAAGTAACTATGGGGGCACTATTGTCTAAGCCATCTCCTATCCATAGGGAGTAATCGAGGAGTGATGAGGTGGTCCCACCTTTATTTCTCACCAATTATTGATTCATCATATGATTGAATTATTGGACTGGTGAGGGAGAGGTTGTCACCGAAATGGAGGGAAGTCATGATCATTTTTAAATTCCACATTTATGTAGACTGACCACCTAGATCAAGATCCAGTATGATGCTTAGATACCAATATTACTGGTGGATAAGTTATGGTAGGGATAATATTCTCCTCTGCCTGAAGATGATACCAAGTAGTAATATTTCCCATGAGTATCTCCCCATTGAGTTGCCGAAGAGTTTGTATTTAACTCTTATATTGTGACAATTTTTACTCTATGTAAGAAATTTCAACTCTTCTGGATGGTGATCTGGATATAACCAAAAGTTTCCATTTTTCATTTGAAAGGTTCCTCTAGAGAGGTGGAAATTCATTATTCAAAGGTGCCATATTTTGGATCCTTATCTGGTTCTAGGAGCATACATCCTTAGTTGGTGCATGAAAATAAACCTCCTCTCAGGGTAAATTTTCCGTGTTGTGGCCTTCTTTATTTTATTAGTGATCAATGTCTACCATGTTGATAGTGATGAAATTCATAGATGCGTATTTATAAATGGTGGTTGTTCCATTAATTTCAACGAAACAAGATTATTATCCACTACATTCATTGGGTTTTTCTTTGAACCCTTGGCCATATTGGGCTGTTTTATTTTATGACCCTAGTGAGGTCTGAACACCTTTTATGTACGTTTCACCAATACTAGTCTACGAATATTGACTTTGAGGGAGTCTCTAGTTGTTATTTACAAACAGGTCCCAACTAGTAGAGGTTTTACTAGCGATAGGATGAACATGAGGGTCATTGACTGTTTACCTCTCAACCAAGAGAATACAGATTCTCACTATGGTGGTGATGGTGATGAAAATTCCCCAATCTCTATGGGGTGTGGTCATATGGGGCCACAATTGGAATTGATTGGTATTTTGGTTGAGGATCCAATTATTCTAGTTGGTGACTTGATGATTCTTGGGATATACATGTAGATATAAATTCCCATAACCCAATGGGGTGAGGATGATCTAGAATCACCACTGATTCTCCAAGGACCTTATTAGGGGATGGTGAACCTGGAGATGGTCATTGAGATATAAATTCTCCCAACCCAGTAGGTTGGGGTTCACTAACACTTATCAAGGATATGTCTTGAATCCTCCTAGGAATTGATGATCTGAGGGGTGGAGGCGATGGTAGATATTCTCCTAGCCCAGGGTCTAGGTCTTCTCCTAGACAACTGTTATGTAAATTACTTCTATGGTCCTTTTTATGTGGTGAAACTATGCACACGTGGGAGCTGGGTGTGATTGAAGACCATGATGAGAACCACTCTTTACAGGAAATTGACTGGGTGATTGCAAGTTTAGTCTCCATATCTGAAATGAATTCTCATTACTTTGAGGTCCCTGGTTTGAGGTTTAGTTGGATATACACTCCCTCTATTAGTGATGTATAGGCATCGTTGAAGTGGGGGAATTTCATTGTAGTGACCAACAAGACTGAGATTTACACAGTCCCCTGATTTCACTAGAGGCTATAACATTATAGGATGTTGAATTTGAGGGGTTATATTGTTCAAAGGGTATGGAAAAGTGTAACGCTCCATAAAATCCCCATAATCAAATACAGATACATGGAACATATTTAGATATCATCTACCAAAGTGTCACAATGAAATGGTGGTAAGAATGTTGTAGATTTTTCTTGTTCCATTTCAGTTTTGGATCCTTGGCCACGAATATAGCAACAAGGTCTATCTAATAATAGAGTATATTGATTTTCTGAAGGTAACACTCATATCCTAGATAAGGGATATTTCTATCCTTCAGTCACTGATGAGTATCCCACATATTATGGTATAGTTAATGAATGCACTTCTTTTCTAGCTCATCTGGTATCTCATAGTCAGATGTAGCAAAGTGAAAAAACATAACGGGGAGGTTTCTTATGGATAACTCTCTCCATATTTCAATGTAGGTCTCCTCCTCATTAGAATTACATGCCTCCATCTGGTCATATTATAGAATAAGTATCAGATGGTCTCCTACTGATGAGAGTGTAGTGATGCTGGTAGTTGATAGGGAGCCATATGCAGTTGACCCTACCGTTTTGAGAATCTCTCTATATGAATTTTTCATAGTTTTGAACACCTATCTATATGGAGGTTTCTGGGTAAGGGGATTATTTCCTTGTCCATGGGAGATATCTCTGTTGGGAGGTTGACCATGGTGGATGTCAGGAGTAGAGTCCCTATAATCCATCCCCACACTACCATGAGGAGGACTATCTTGGTAATGAATGTTTTCTGCTTCTTCTTCGATAGAAGATTTCATAGACCCTCATAGTGTTGAGAATGTGTCACTAAAAACCTCAAGGACACTAAAATTGAGGAGATTAGGAATATGGGACATGTTATGAATCATGGTCAGAATATACCGACCTACCCATTGGGATTTTACTAGGATATGAGCATGTTGTATGAGGGTTTTCATCACTTTTATATAACCATATGGTTCTATGGGAATATGAAAACACTACTAAGAATATTTTGGAATATTCTAATAAGATACATCATTATTGATAGGAAGACGATTCTTTTGGAAGTCATTTTCCATTATCATTTGGGGATCCTCAATCAATATGGGAATATGAGGCCAATCCTAAGACTTTGTGATATACCATTGGTCTTTCATGGATAGAGTATGAGCCGGCCCTGAGGCATGTGTCACTCTCACCTGATGACCCCTGATTAGAATATGGATATGAGCCTGGTCCGATTATTCATTCCTACCATAATATGGTGACAATCCTTCATAATTGGATAAGGGATATGAGCTTCCAATTTTATTCCATGTAATGATGTTGGTAAAGTAATTAATTAGAGGAAGTAGGAATATGTGTCTGACATCCATGATCTACTGGAGTATGATTGGCAGATTCACTGAAAATAATATGTTCATGTCCTAAGGCTTATGTCATTTTTACTTGGTAATCCCCAGCCATAATGGGGATATATTCCCATTCTTGGGACTTTTGAGTATTCCTATAGACTTATAAGATAGGAATATGAGCATGTCCAAAGACTTGTGCCACTCTCACGTGGTGAGCTTCGACTAGAATGGGGATATGAGCATGATCCTAGGCCTTTGGAATTTACTACTAGACATTTTCAATATGCATGATCCCCCATCTTGAGGCATGTGTTTCTCTCACCTGGTGAGCCCCAATTGGAATGGGAGTATAATTCCAGTTTGATGCCTCCCCCTTTATCTGAATATGCCAATAATACTCTTGGATGAGATTAAGAGTTTGAAATTTCTCTAGTAAAACCACTTCTTCACAACTATTAGAGTGTTGAGTTTCCATGGATATAGGGATAGAAGTATTCACCTGTCCATTTATCTACAACAGGGACAAAATATGTTGGTGGAGTTCTTTCGATGTTGCTAAGATATATTGGCATTTTATCAAAGTGTGTGTTGGGATATATGCTTGGACATTTTCCATATTCATTATACACTGGTAGATGTCTTTGATTGAAGTAGGGATATGTGCCCACTTTTTTCCTCCTTATTCCAACAAGATATTCTGGTGCGATTCATGAATGGGAGTATACATATTCACTTCCCCTATGATTCCAATGGGAATATGCACAAAAACTTGATCAGAGTGAGTAAGAATATGAGCCTTCCCACTAGTTCCTATCAGAATATACTATTAGGCATCATCGGTAGGAGTGGGGATATGAGCCCTCTCTTCGGTACCCAACACCTTCCACCTCTGATGATCCATCCATGTTTCTCATGTAGGGTAATCATAGGTGATGACGTGTCAAGTGGTTCCATCAGCAAGCGATTGGTGAGTAATGGTGGGATGGTTTTGGTGACGATGGTTGACAGGTTCCCTCCTTAGAAGCACCTGTACTGAAAGGGATCCATATTTAGCTTCCTATTCGATCTTCATTAGAGACGGAAGGTGATAATTTTCATTCTCTAGGTATAAGCTCTCTAAATGGTTGGTTGTAGCGACATGGGATACTGTATTTGTAGTATACTACCCTCGGTGATGCAGGCTCGCTAGTTTCCATGCTTGGAGAACCTCATAAGAAGCTTAAATGGTTAGGACTATACCATGTCATAGGTACTCTCAGACCATCATGTTCTCCACCTGACATTGGAGTTGTTGAGAATGTGATATCACTTTATGACCCACATAGGTTGTAGCCATAGGTTATTTACTATAGATATTTATAGATGATGATGATATTGTTTCAAATCGGGATGATGAGAGAAGTATCTACATTTGTGTAAAGATTACTGATTAGTTATATATTTTAGGCATAATATTCTCAATCAGATATGCATGGTTAACAAAATTGTTCTTTTATTCTTGATTTGGTCATTCTGCTATCTTGGACTAATCAAAGCGAGGATGGACTTATTTCATGAGAACCCTAGTTATAGAGGGTCATCTGCAATATCATTCTAGTCATACATATTTATTTCTATAGGGTATGATTTTTTTTATAATTCATGATTATTCTGTTGTTTGATAGATTCATGTCAGGAATGTTAGTTTTGTTTTCATATGGGGTGAAATCAAAATGGCTTGACAGATTATAACCCAATCATGTTTCTCTTAGATAGGTTCATGTAGGGTTCACCATTTTGGTTTTCTCATGATTCATGGTGATATAGGGAAACCCTCACTAAAGAGGGTTTGGTTTAACCTGATGGTTGATTGTGGGGGGTGTTTGTGTTGTGCACAATCAAGAACAACAGGTTACTATTGTCTCTCTTACTAGAAACTCCCAATGGTTCTAGCATCCATATATGGGTACAAAACATATTTACAAAGGTAGGTAGTCATCTAGTTTTTGAGTCCCAATGACTCTTAGGGACCCGCATTGGTCGAGTGGATGGGTGGTCGGGATAATCATACCCTTTTAGGGGAATTATTTCCTACTATGGGACCCTCTTATAGATTTAAGATATCTTCCCAACAATCTTTCTAATCATGATATGGGACCGGTTAAACAAAAAAATGATCATGGGTTAATTCTCTTTCATGTGAAAAAGGTTGGGGTCTCTTTAGTGAATCCATATGTATGTTTCCAAGTTTATCCATTATTTTATAGTAATTGGTAGTTTCTTATATGCTGAAGCCATATAACCAAGAGATTCATAATGTGCTAATATAATAGGAAGAGGTCAATATTATGAAGAGAGGATTGATCCCTTATGAGGTGTCCTACGTATCCTAGTTATTGAAAGAATAAAAAACTGCATAGTTTTTTTTGACCCATACAATTTAATTTCATGCCAAAAATACATATATAGGTGCTCTAGGACACTAGGTGTTCAAGATTGAGTCCCGAAGGGATTTCCTATATATCCCGATTATGGAAAGAATGAGAGTTTTAATTGTTCATTTTTCAAGTCTTATACATTGATGTTTCCTTTTTTATTATGATGATTAGTAGTGCATATGACATGACTATTGAAGTTCCCTAAGCTCACATGATCCATTCTCGGTGTGAGGAACAAGGAATGTAAAATAATCATTTTTCATTTCTCTTGATGTGAAACTTATATATTAGGTTTATTTTTTAAAATGTTTGGGGATGAAGTCTCAATTTATTATTTAAAACAAAGACCACTTTTAAGACTGGGTAGAGGGATAGCCATTACATAGCCTGAAGGTTGAATTACAAGTGGCCTGAATACAAGGCTTGAAAGCCTATTTTTTTGGCCCAAACGACCCCACAGTGAGAAGTACTGCTACAGTAACCATGCTGCTACAATACCTTCTATAGTATCGGCACCGATATAGTTCCTGCTATAGTAAGTCCACTTCTATAGTGTATCCTCTACCTCAGGGAGATGTCTTACATATCCTAGTTATCTAGGAATCATAGTCATCGTATTTTGGTTAATTCCTCATTCTGTAGATGGATGATGTAGAGTGATCAGACCGTTGTAATGGTTAGGTGCCGATGGTTGAAAGGATATTCAAATGAGGTTTACATCTAAATGGATGTTTATTTTGGATTGTGCTTTAGGAAGGGATCCTTTGTATCCTGGTTATTTCAGGAATCAGAGTTCTCATAGTTCAATTGATCAGGGCTTACTCTATGAGGATTCCTTGATTGGTGGAGATCCGTGATGAAAATGATATGACCAATGTAACTCCCTAAGCCCACATGATTAATTATCAGTGTGAGAAACAAGGGATGTAAATTTATCAATGTCATTTCTATTTGGATATTTGACATGTCCAGAGGGTGTCGCATGATCCAACCAACTTTCCTTGGTATCATCAAAAGAGTTGTATGAAACACATGGATGGAATCACGAGAGTCAATATGACATGTCTTAGGGGGTGTCTCATTTCTTGTATGACATTCAGAGGGGGCATTGTGAGTCCTGAAAAACATATCTAGGGGGTGTTGTGAGTCATGGATGACTTCCCCAGAGGGTATTGTGAGAGCTGATTAACATGCACAATTGCTACCATGAGACTCAGCTAACATGAGTGGGTGTCATTATATGAGTTAGGAAATGTATCTGAAGGAAATAACAATGGTTGGGAAAAAAGTTCTGAGGGTTTCACGAGACTAAATTGGTGTGACCAGGGAGACCATGTGAGTTTTTCTTATATGTCCAAAAGATTTTACATCACCCAAATAGCATGTTGAAAAAGCATTATGAGATATAATCGACATGTCGTAGTGCTGTCAAAAGTATTGGATGACTCACGTGAAGCACATGAGGGTCAACAAACATGTTTTTCTCTAAAATATTCTGGCTTTAATCTTTGATCTATACCTTATCTCACAAATGAATTAGATTTATTTAGTATCATTTTATTTTGAGTCTCGTGTGATCTGGAAGATGTGTAGTATGCTCTTCACATGTATTGCAAGAAGTCATCAGTTTGATCTATGAATTATCACATGACGTGATTTATTCATGGTGCATGATCACATCAGTTATTAATTGGAATATTACATGATGGAATACTTACTGATCATGAGATCAGTCACTCAAAAAAATCCACTCTGGTTCTTGGGTGTTCTAATGCATCTGGGTGCAAAAAATCCAGCCTATTTCTCTATGGATGGGGTGGGGGATTTGTAGGCCTTTCCACCTCGATTGTTTTTCTGGTTTTCAGGGAATATATGGTGTGGATCCCTGATGGAGTTGGAAAAGGGTTTAGGAACCATGAATCATAATAAACCTTTTCCATTGATCACTCTAAGGGTGTTACCTAATTTTCCGTGATCACGAGTCCCTCTCATGAACACCCCTATTATTGGATTATTTACAATTAACGGGGACTTGTTTGATCATGTGGTCATGTATAAGGACTTTCATAATTTCATATTGACATTTAAAAGGGACTTCATGAGATCAAAGTTCCTATTAAAAGGTGTCCATAAGATGCTTGATGCCTTTCCTGGGATGTTTCATGAGGCAAGTTTATCTTGTATGGGGGTTTCTATGAGATCAGGGTGGCACATCTAGGAGTCTCATGAGACCTTACTGTAGAATTCATTATCATGTTGAAAAAATTTTATGACCATGATATGATTATGCGTCTCCCCTATTTTATTTACTTTGTTTTATTTTACAAAAGTCAAGGGTCAAGTGAAATTACATGAGTAATATCAAAGATAATTAGTATACCTCTCGAAGATGAATTACATGACCAATGAAGGTCCCATGGAGATTCATGATCATTTCTTAGACAAACCCATCTATTTTTCCTTAGGGATACAAAGGGGGAGAACATAGTTTTCTAGACATACCTAAGGCCTTTCGCATGATGGGGATGTCAAGCCAAAGGGCATCCATGAGATGAGTCAGGTGCATCTCTAGGTACCCGTTGTGTCTTGTGGATTGCTAGGGGTATATTTCATGCCATTCATTGACGGTGAGAGACTCCTTCCCCCTCTCCTTTTATTTCCTTTTTTTATTTTAAAAAGTCTTAGTGGGGTCATGAATTTGATCAAATGTTGTCAAGGATAATCATCCCTTCCATCGGTGATGCATCAGATGATCATTACAACTCCTAGGAGCCTCTAACTTTTGTAAATATTTAATCCCATTTTTGAAATATTTTTGGTTGGATTTTTAGGTGCTTGCTGCTGAAAAACCACATGTCCTGTGGGATGTTACCTAGCTACCGCCACAAATCCATTATTGTTCTGAGGAAACTTTGTCAGAGTAGAAGGATTTGTTAAAAGAGGCTCCATGAGATCCACTATAGGTTGTTCACTACACTGGTTTCTTTCACGTGAAATTATAATGGTCATGCGATCATGAGTCCCTTGAAGGCTTACAAAATCCACAGGTCTCAAGCACCCTTGTTTTCCTTTTCTTTTGTAGGGAAAATAATACCCATATTCAGGTATTCCTTCTTTTGTGATTTTTTATGCTTATTTGGTAGGTGTCAGTAGTGTCTCATCCTTAGTTTTTAATTCCTTTGTATAAATAAAATTTTTATTTCATCAATTCTTTTTTAAGAACAGTTTTCTTAATAAAAATATGTTTAATTGAGATAAAATTTGAAAGATTTACTTTTTGGATTTAAATTATAATTTTCTCAATAGGTATAATTTTTTATAATAAAATAATATATTATAAATAATACTTATTTTAATGAAAAATTATGATAAAAAATATTTCATTTAAAAATAAATGTTAAAACAATTTTATAATTTTTAAGCATCATTAATTTTACAATGCATTTTCAACCCACTATTATTTTTAATAAATAAGGATTTTTATATTTTAATGTTAAAATTATCTTATTTAGAGAGTTTTTATGATAAAATAAATATCATTTTTGAAATCATCAAGTCAAAATTAGGTTAGGATGGATTTTTGAGAATTTTATAAAATATTTTAATTTTCTGTGAATATTAAAAATACAATTTTAGGTTTTTGGTATATTTAATGAATTCATAAATATGTAATAATGATTTAATAATTAATTAAACAAAATACACAACCTAAAATATTTTATTTTATTAGTATAATGTAATTTAATATATTTTAATCAATTTTTAAACCAATAATTTACTTTCCAAAGTCTAAAATGGAAACTTTAACATTAAAAACATTATATTTGTGGAAACATTAATATTCCATGGAAAAATAAGTAATATAAAATGATGATTGACACTTTTAGATTAAAATAACACAAAATATGACTTAAATTTCAAAAACTGTGGGAAAAAACCATGGGTTTTTATTTTCCACAGCCTAGACTTTTGAACCCTATATTTAGAAATCATTAAATAAATCCTCCGCTTTTTTCTATAAATAACCAACCATTTATCCATTTAACTTCACTGAAAATCCATCATACATGAATATATGGTAGTTTTACCTCCCAAGTAGTCATAAAAATGTGTAATCAATCCCCGAGGTCCCAATATTCATGTTTTAGGACTAACTCTTCAAGGAAAGAGAATTATTCTTCTTTCTATTTTGATTTAGGAACCTATTTTCATTTATGTCTTCCAAATGTTATGGTTACTATATTATATTACCATTTAGATCCTAACCTTACTGCCAAATTATGTTTTATCAATGGGATACCCTTGTCCCTTCTCTTTTTACCCTTTTTTAAAACCATGTTTTATACCCATTATGTTACCGAATTTACTTCTCAAAATTTTTCTATTCTCCTCAAGAAATTCCCATTTATTTTCTTGTTATGAATAACCAAGATTATTTATTTTCAATGTGTATTAAAATAGATTTATAAATTATTTATTTGATTATGTTATTATCATACATGAAACTCGTATTCCATTTCTAAAGGTTCAAAATGATATAATATTCATGTTTTAAGAACTTTTGAAACACCATGATTTTGATATGAAACCCATTTATTTTATTCTCCATGGGTTATTTATGAAATGTCATATTATGATATATGTGGATAAAATTAATTAACACATATGAAGGGTGTTCCCTGATAGTGCTTCAATTCACTGGGTAAAAAATTTAATCTCTATAGATGACATGTTTTACGATACCTTGGTGAATAAATATGGTAATGTTTATTACATCTTAGTGAAAAAACCTGGTGATATGATTATGAATATCTCATTTAAATGTTGTAGCCACATACCCATGTTAAGACTCATGTCATTTTCATTATTACATGCCACTATTTTTCATTTCTCGGGCCACAATGTTATTCCTCATGTTATTATTGATATTCCTCATGAGTATATGTAAATTATTTCCATAACTATGACTTTTGGTCATCCCTTTACTTTGATTTATGTCCCTAGGATATTAGAGGAAGGAAATGTACTTAGAATAAACCCATGAAGAAACCTTTCAGGTGGATTAGAATAATGTTCTCTATTTTCATTTATTATGTTCCTGATTTCAAAGAAACTATACATTAAAAGATCCCCAATTTTGTACTATGTTATGAAAAGTTTATGTAATAAAAAGGTAGGATTCCATAATAATTTCATTCCTACTTCATATTTGTATAAAATTATTAGAATGATGCACACACCTAGTAGTCCTTGGCCCACTCATCTATGATGCTTCTACCCTGACACATATCCCACCCATCGTTCCATCCCTTATTTGGATCACCCAAGACTGCCTTGAGAATTGTATGATACTGCGACATGGATGACTCACACTCCATATTATCCCCATTGAAATTACTTATATGGTTATAGAGATGGTCTGATATTATGGGCACATGATCCATTCAAATTTTTCCTGTAGTAGCCATGTCCACTAGTACTACCCCGCTAAGCCCATAAACAAATAGGCTAGCTCATCCCTACTTGCCTGTAGAATGAAGATGTAAGCTGTCAGTCTGAATCCCTGAAGTGGAATCCTCTTGAAAAAAGGATATTACCTTTGAGCCTATGATACCATTTCAAGAAATTTTTCTTGTTTTGAGGTGCTTCAGACACAATCCCCACTAATAATGTTGTCCACCATCTATTCCCTTTGATCATCATCCACAATGAAATCCTAAGTGACTTCATGAGAAACCATCAGATTTGAGACTTAAGTATTTCTAGCTATGGTCTGCGAAGCATGTTCATAGATATAGTTAATAGAGCTCTAGTCTACAGTACTATTTTTTTTGATGATGTGGTTCACAGTGTCTGGTTCGCTAAGTAGCATTCTCCAATCAAGTCTAGAATTATGGTTAACAAAAGTATCATTCATGGAGAATGTTTACAGAGATGATGAGCTTTGTGAAAAGTGAGAGGCAAAATTTCTTCAAATGATGGTACAATTCTTTTTGATCTCCCTTTAACTATATATAGGCACATAGCCCTTTCAAGCTTCATAGTGGACCTTGCACCCATGATCATCACGAATGAACATCGCGAGTGAGCATCATGAATGATCTTTGTGAAAGGGAATATATTTTAAATTTTTTGGTGATTCCCCATCATAATATTACCATCTTCATTTCCTCATCAGTTCCCTTTACGAGGGAGGTCATTTTTTAGCATCGAAATATGTTCTACATGAACCATTAAGGGAGACACGACTAGTTCAGAGTTCCCCTAATCCCAAATGGCCCAAAAATACATTAAGGGGTTGCTTTGTGAAGCCCTAATTCTTATAGAATAGCTATAGATCACAGATCTCCCAACAAAGGAATCCACTTCATGAATGAATTAAGCTGAATGAAGTCCATCCACAAGTATGACGGTTCTTTGTTGCCACACATATCCACACGACATAACTTCACGAGTCCAATGGAGCCACACCCATTCTCAAAGCCCAAATTTTCTTCAAACAACCACTTCACATCATCATGAAACCCCTTTCTTATAAATAACCTACTCATTTCATCCTTCATAGGATGGTTACACTAACCTTTTAGCTTCTGAATTTATTCTAATTTGTGAAGAACCAAGGAATCATAGAAAAATGGATCATAATTGGTACCTAAGCATCATGAAACCAACTTTCATGCATTTTTGAAATCCTATATCTTTGGTGGAGATGCATTTCATGAATTAATACTCCCTTTATGAAATAAAAAGGCCCTCAAGGGAACTTAATGCATCATGAATCATTAAGCCTTGATGAATAACTCCTTTACTATGTTTGGACTTCATCCCGAGGCACGGTCAGCCTGTTTCATGAAGCCTATTCCTTCACAATGACCCTGATATCTATGAAGGAGCTGAGCTTCCTAAATAACCTCTCTATAAGGACTTATGCTTCATTAAGCCCCTCTCATAGGACTCTCCCTGCTTCCTTAGTTCTACTGACACATCTTCGCAAATGTTGAGTTTCTAAAGACCCCACATCCATTCCATATCGGTTTAGCTACACCTCAAGTCCTTATGTGACCAATTACTCATATTCCTGTGTCCCACACCACTTCAAGTTCATTATGAGATTCCCACCAAACTTTTTATTCTCACCATAGGTATACTATTTCCTCTTTCTTCTCAGCACAGTCATGCTATAATGGACATTGTGATCGACCACTCCTCCACACCATCATATCTTATAATTTCCAAAGCCATTCCCCCCAAAAGGTGTATCTGTGAATGATATGTAAGACCAAGCGGTAGGGAGTGATTCCCCCACATCATAACTTCATGATGTAAAAATTCATAGCTCTAACTTCCTCAATAAACGAAATAAATCTGAAATCTTATCCCATGCAATGTATATAGGATTACATATGCACGATCATCATGGGATGACACTTTCTATCCCCTATGGGATGATGTCTAGCCAAAGGGGGGCTTCTATGATGAATGTGTAATCCCTAAACAACCTGATCCATCAGAACTAGATGATCCATGCATGAATCATGAGGAATGAGATCCTCATCACATTGAATGAGATCCTCCTCACATGGAATGATATCCTCATCATTCATCATCCATGAATTATCCTGATATCATCTCTTGTTGGTGAATCTTTCGTGACACAAGAACTAGGTCTACTGATTCCTCTTTTTTCTCACACTGAGCATGACCCATATGGGATTAAAGGTTAATAGTGACCATGAAATCCAAACTCCAATTCTATGGAAATCCCCCTTAGTGTAAGCCCCGATAATCATACTCTTCCTCCATGGGCTGCTTCTAGGTGTAATCCCCAACCACGTGCTCCTTGGTCCTCCTCCTCACGTATAGTCCCCAACCATTATGAACTATATGGGATTTGATTCCCAACCAACTGGGATATGTAGGAATTTTTCCGAAGGTCCAAATCAATCATCCCATTTCACCATCATTTCCTTCTGGTCACATACTTGGTAATATAATTCCCCCATATAGAGAAAAAATCACTTAGGGTTTTTTGGGAGGCTTTCTCACATAATCCCCATCAACATCGTCACTATAACGACCCAAACAGTTAGAAATAAAATTCTTTTATTTATTTATTTAAATGTATTATTATGTAAGATAGTTATAATAAGTACATGAATCCTTTGGTTTTACCCTATCTAATTTAATTGACCTCTATGAATCATTATCATTGATAATATATCCATTTAATAGTGATCACATTATTAGTATAAATATAGGGTCCTAACAAATCCAATTCTCATACAAAAAAGAAGTTATGGCCTCAACCAGTAGGATTATACCTTATGAAGCCCATTTATCAAAGCTTATGAGTGAAATATAATTTCTGGGATTTTCCCTTGACCAATCCCAAGCTGATATCCAATAGCTCAATCATGAGATAAACAATTTATGGAATAATTTCAAGCTCATTGAGGTCACGTACCAAACCATATTTTCCATACCACCCCATGAATGTCCAACCATCTCACACCTTACTTCTAGGGATCTTCCTGGGGTGTTAAAGAGATATGTATAAAGAGACTATCAATATTATTATGTACATTAATTTTTATTGAAAAATGAATATAGTTTCAAAATATTATTGTTAATTTGTAAATATTTTTTATTTTGATACAATAAGCCACAAATTATATTTTTGGTAATATTAAAATTCAATTAATTAATTTATAAAATAATTTATTTTGAAAATATATAATATTTTAGTAAAATATTATTATTAAATAATTTTTATCAAATATAAATGTTCATATTTTTTTTTATGAATTCAAATGTAACTGTTTTATTAGGGTTTGAAAACTGGTAATGTCAAAAATCTATCATTTTCAATAAAGGTTAGTAATTATTTCATATGTGAAAATTAACATATACATAATATTATTTATATAAAATTAATATTATTTTCTGAATCAAAATATCAAAATTATCCAACGGCGATTGTTTCATAATTTTCTGCGACAGTCGTATTTTCGGGTAAAAATTAAATACCATATAAATATACTTTGTGTTTTATGAAATCATAATGACCCAAATGTGATTTAATAAGTAATATAAATGGGATAAAAGACCATGTATATTTTTTTTTAATTTAAAATAATGTGATTTTAATTTTTTTTTATTATTTTATATATCCTTTGTTAATCCTCCAAAACTTATGATATATTTTAAGGTTTTAAAATCATTTCATTATGAGTGTGACTCACCTCCACATAACCAAGGGTAATATTTTAATACTTTATTCCCTATGAATTATAAAAAATTGTAAACCAATCCCATTTTTTAGAAACCAAGGGCAAAAACCATGGGATGTTTTGTCATTTTGGATATTTTATTATATAGATTCCAAAACCTAAAAAATAAAGAAATCCCCCTCATTTCCAATATAAACCCACCCAAGATCCCATTTATCTACACTAAAACCCCTTATAACATTTCCAATATCTTCTTGGCACTCACTATATCCCTCTCAATGCACCCCAAGCTCTCAATAAGTACTTCCCAATCCATTTGAGTCACACATTCTAGTAAGGAATCTTCCACTCTCCTCTTTTATCAATCACTCCTTTGTGTTATGTCTCTTCATTTCAATTTTAATATGTTGAGGTATGTTATTATGTATCCCCCTTATAGTCCATTTTATTTATATATAATTATATACCCTTTCAATCTAATTTATCCCTCCTAGGAAACTTTTTGTACACCCATTAACATGCTGAAAATTTTTAAGGGACCTTTCACTCTTCAAATTCAAGCAGCTTATTTAAAATTAGATATTTTAATTTCAATTAGTTATATTTTAATTCATTTATAATCATTCCATTAATGTTTAATTTATTTTATTTGAATGATTTATCATTTATCCTCCCTCATTTGGACCCATAAATAAGCCGTTACTATGACAAAATTCCATAAGGGAGCCTCACATTTTATTCTTTATTCAAGTTTCTTTATGAAATTGTGCATTATATTTCCATTTCCTAAAGTTGGGGAATGTATTTCAATGTAACTATTAATACCCATTTTATTTCCATATTAGGTTAGACCCCTTTCTATCTCATCAACCATTATTATGAATTTTTAACTAACGTTGTTATGCTTCCAAAATTTCACTGTGATTTTCCATGCCAAAACAATTGTATAGTGAATAACATACCCATTTTTTATACACATATAATTCTTTAATGGGGACTTAAATGTATGTATTACACATTTCATGATTGTAGACTAAATTATGTTGATGAATGAACTATGTGGTACACTTAATCATGAGAATGAAATCGATATGATGGGTGTGCCTAGATAGAGCTCCAATGTATTGGATAATGTTTAGGATCATGATACATAATGTTGGGACATTGAGTGACCCTGATTACTTTATGGGACTTTTTCCACCATGAATCCTTTCCATATTTATCCTTTACCTATTTTTATGTTGTAATGTTTAATATTTTTCCAAATTTCTCATGTTTCCTTTATGATTACCATGATATATTATGTCTAATTATTCATGTTTATGATTCCTAATATCTTTATTCCCTATTGATATTCCTATTTTCAAACATGTAACATCTTATTCATGTTATGCATTGTTTATTATCTTAATGGGATTTTATAGCTCACCCAATTCTAATGTTTGTCCCTAGGTTATCCCATGTTGTTTTATGTTCATTGGAATATTATGATTATGTCAAGGAAGTGTTCAATAAATTTTTTTATTCCATGTTGTAATTTATTATAGAAAGTAAATAATTCACAAATACACTAGAATTATCAATCTTTTGGGTTGTATTAAGTGTAATTTTGTGTAATAAAACATGTATTAATGTGAAATAAAGAGAAATGTTTTTATAGTTGGTATCTGAGAAAATTTTCAGTTATTTTTGGGATTAGGATTAGAAAAATATTGAAAAATCTTTATGGATAAGAATAAGTATAAGAAAAAATCACTAAATTTTGTTTAGTAAATATTAAGTGGTTCAACAAGAAAATACATATCTGTTTGGATATTATAAGTGGACATGGATTAAGCATAGATGTACCTAGGAGTAAAAACCCCGACAAGGTTTTCTGGGACTGACTCAGGGTAACCATGTACACAAAAATGGGCCTTACTATGCACCTAGTTTGACACTCCCAAGGTATATGATTTGGAAAATTCATAATCTCATTAAGAACCACTATTATGGGAATAAAAAAATCCCCATAAGAATAGATTTTAGGAAATAGATCATGGAAAACATATATTAAAGCCTAGAAATTCATAAGTTAAGGATTTAAATGTAATTTATAAGTTATCCCTTTAAAATCATTGGATTTCCCTTTTATGTTTTTAATAGATTAAGATAATCATCCCTAATTTTACGTTTATTCTATCCAATGGATGTAAATAGGAGAAATGTGGTTAACAATCTATGTGAAGGGAAATTTGATGACTACCCCAATGAGATTTGAAACCCAATGGGAGTAGGAATTGAAAACGTTTTCATGATACTCTCTTAGAAAACCCATGTTTTGAATAGAATCCTAGATCAAGTGGAGTGCGCAAATAACCCTAACAGAGAATAAGCCACAATCAAGATCTTCACACTGCAAAGGCATCCTACTTTCAATGGATCACCTAATCCCTTAATCATGGAAAAACGGATCAACTCCATTAAGAATATCTTCTCAATCCTTTAACATTACAAATAAGAGAAGGTTATACTAACTGTTTATCATATCGAGGGAGAAGCTGATAAGTGGTGTAAATTGATCAAAAATATGATTCTTGAGGAAGAGTTCAAATAAATTGAGTGGAAATAAGTCCACAAAATATTTTTTGATAAATATTTTCTTTGCACCATCTGATTTAAAATGGAAAGGTATTTCAGTTCCCTTAATAAAAAAGGACGACGAATCTATCATGGCATATGAAGAAAACATCACAAGACTTTCATGATTCACCTTCTGCTTTGTCATTACCCTTGAATGAATGTTTGAACAATTCTTTGGTAGACTAAAGCCTAGTATATGAAAAGTCCTAGAGATATGCATCTTTTATAGGTATAAAGAAATTGTTTGATGTTCCCTAAAATTTGAAATGGAGATTGTAAAATATCAATAGTATCAGAGGGATAAGAATTATAAAGTGGAGTTTAATTTTCGTGTCCTGATAGAGTGGTCTAATGGTTCTAAGGAATTTTGAAACCCCACTTGTAAATGGAGTGGGAGAAATAACCTCAAATATTTTCTAAATAATACATAGAAATAATTTATGTGTTAGAAGGAGGGACACCTTACTATAAAGTGATGATAGGAGGAGCCCAAAAATGCGTTGGAGGAAAGGATTCTCTGGTTAACCCTTATCAAATTGCCAATTTCTTCAACTGTAAGGAACCAAGATACTTTGCAAACCAATTTCCTAAGAAAAGGGTATTTAGAGACAACCAACAAACTCCAAGGTAGTAAGGGTGAGATTTTTCCATCACTACAGAAAAAGTGAATCCTGATAATGAAGCAGTGACAAGTACTCTAGTTATTCATTTAATAACAAATAATGTAATTTTTAGTTATAGTTATAAGAATTCCTTCATATCACTAAAGCTTAGAAGAACTATCCAAACACCACCAAAAATCATGAAAGATGAGATGTCAGTGAAAATGGAAAATGGAGAAATTATTACATCATAAGTATATAACTCCACCCCTGTCAACATTTGTGGGATGAACTTCCCTGAAAACCATTTCATACACCCTTTGGTGGAATTTTAAAAAATTTAGGGAATGGATTAGATTTACCTATATAGATCCTACAGAAATTTCAATGAGAATTAAATCACTCCCTGTATGGTGAATTGGCCCCCAATTTTGTCCAAGTGAAAGGTGGATGATGAATCTTCTTTAGAAACATCATCTCAATCATAGATATTATTTCCCAATGAGCAAGTGTATATTTCTAATATGATTGATTATAATTAAATAACCATCCGTGAAGACATTCCTATTATGAGGGAATACACTAATGTGTTTCCAAAGGAATTTCTCTGGTCGTCCTCATTGCTGAGAGGTTAAATTTTCAATCAAGATTATACTATGGGAGTTTCCATTATCCAATACTCTATATAGAATTATTTTTGTGGAACTTGAGTATTTATAGAAAAAAATACAGAAAAATCTTGACAAATGGTTCATATTCCCTAGTCTTCACTATGGGGTGCACTAGTTCTCTTTATTAAGAAGAAGGATGGGTCAATTTTCCTTTTCATTGATTATCATGAACTCAACAAGATCACAACAAAGAAAAAGTGTCCTCTGACACAAATTGATGCGTTTTTCTATCAGCTACATGGAGAAAAATATTTCTCCAAGGTGGATATTCAATCAGAATATTATCAAGTAAGGGTGAAGAAGGAATATATCTAAAAGACCTCTTTTTGGACAAGGTACATGCACTATGAGTTCATAGTAATTCCATTCAGACTAACTAATTCTATTAAAATATTCATAGATATATGAATAAAGTACTTAGAGATTACTTTGACAAATTACTGATCGTATTTATATATGATATTATAATATAATCCAAAATAATGTAGGAGAATGAGGAGAATTTGAACACTATGCTAAAGAAATTACCGAAGGGGAAGTTTTATGCCAAGTATAACAAATGAGAGTTCTAGTTAAAAGTAGAATCTTTCTTGGGACACATCATCACATGAAATGGGATATCTATATACCCTTCAGAGATGGAAGAAAATAAAGGTTAGCCGAGTCCAATATCTATGAAAAATATCCGCAGTTTCCTTTGGTTAGTAGGGTATTATCACCAATTTATTAGAAATTTATCATGATTATCAAACCCTCTTACCAAGATAACCTAAAAGGGAGTCATGTTTTATTAGAATGATGAACATGAAGAAAGATTTAAGGAGTTAAAAAGAAGTCTTATCACTGCCCCTATGCTCACACCACCCAAAAGTGGATAAATTGTCTTAGTATTCAGCAATGCTTCGAAGAAGGGATTGGGTTGCATGTTAGTGAAGAATGAAAAATACATTTCCTACACCTCATGACAATGAAAAATACATGAGAAAAACTATCCCACACATGATTTAGAGCTAGAAGATGTGATCTTTGAATTGAAAATATGATGACATTATCTCTAGGGGAGAATTATGCGATATATACTGATCACAAGTGCCTCAAATATATATTCATATTGAAAGAGCTTAATATGTACCAGTGAATATGGTTAGAGATCATCAAGGATTATTAATACGCAATACAATACCATCCTAGTAATCAAAATAAGGTATAATATGCTCTAAGTAGAAAATATCATGTATCTTTATCAATGATGAGAATTGAGAAGTATCAAATATTTTTAGATTTGAAAAGACTGGACATAGGAATCATAATGGAAGGAATAACATCAATCCTTTCACAAATGATTCCTCAACTATAAATTTTGGAAAAGATAAAGGATTCAAAAAAGGAATTATGTGGGAATTTAGAAGAAAGTGGAAACTATAAGGAAATAGAAATCCTAAAAGATCAATGTTGATGAAGAAGGAATTGTGAGATTTGGGTCCAGACTATGTGTTACATAAAATCCTAATTAAAATAAGGAACTGTTGGAAGATGAAAAAAGTTTTACTTTCTCCATACACCCAGGAAACTCAAATATGTATCAAGATATACGTGATCACTATTGGTGGTACAATATGAATAAGGAGAAAACTGAATATACAAAAATGTTCCTAGTATGTCAAAAAGTTAATGCTAAAAGGAAGAATTCTAAGAGGATGATGAAACCATTACCCATACTAACCTGGAAATGGGAGAACATAACCATATACTTTGTTACAAGAGTTCCAAAGACATCTAAAGGAAACAATTCTATCTAGGTTTTTGTCGAAAATCTTATAAAGACTGCACACTTATTGTGATACGAGAGGATTTATCACTAAATCAGGTTGCATGGATATTCATTAGAGAAGTGGTAATGCTACATGGAGTACCACTATTGATTGTATCTAATAGAGATCCAATATTAACCTATAAGTTTTGGAAAAGACTCTATCATGATCTAAACATTGAGATGAAATTCTATACAACCTATCGACCTCAACTGATGGACAAACTGACCGTACTATTCATACACTGGAAGAAATGTTGTGAGCATGTTCTATGGACTTCCCTGGCAGATGAGACCAGCATCTTCCTTTGGCTGAGTTCTATTATAACAACAATTTCCACTCGAGCATGAAAATGTCTCCATATGAATCTCCTTAAGGGAAGAGGTGCAGAACACCTACATGTTGGGATGAAGTTGGGGAACAAATACTTCTATGTCCTGAAATGGTTTAGGAAATAGTGGTGAAGGTTAAGACAATTGGACAATACATCAGAGCTGCTTAGATTCGACATAAGAGATATGATGAAAATCCTCGATGAGACCTAGAGTTTTATGTTGGAGACATGGTATTACTCAAAATATATCAATGGAAGAATGTGATGAGATTTTGGAAGAAGGGAATTCTTAGTCCAAGGTACATCGACCCTTTTGAGATTCTTGATTGCATTAGAGTGGTGGCCTATCAACTAGAACACCCACCAAATGTATCTCAAGTACATGATTCATTCCATTTATCCTTCCTCAAAAAGTATACACCAAACCCCACACATGTACTCAATCCAGAGGTGATACTATTGGAGAATTAACTTTCCTATGAGGACCAGCCGATGAAGATCATAGATTGTAGAGGAAAATTTATACTAAATAATAAAATGAACCTTATTAAATTACTATGTATAAATATAATGTTTGGAGAAGTGATGTGGAAACCACATGAAGTGATAAAGTAGAGTTACCCTCATCTATTTTAGTGTGGTAAATGAAAATTTTGAGGGTAAAATTTCTTAAGGGGGGAGAATGTACCGACCTGAACTATTAGAAATAAAATACCTTTTTTGATTTATTTAAATGTATAATTATGTAATATGGTTATAGAAAACACATAAACACCTTTGGTTTTATCCTATCAGATTTAATTTAATAATAAGAATCATTACCATTGATAATATAGTCTTTGAATAGTGACCACATGATTAGTATAAATATAGGGTCCTAACAAATCCAATTATCACAGACAAAGGAAGTGATGGCCTCAACCAGTAGGATCATACCCTATGAAGCCCATTTATCAGAGCATCTAAGGGAGATATAATTATTGGGATTTTCTCTTTACCAAGCCCAAGATGAGATCCAACAACTTAAGAATGAGAAAAATCATTTATGAGAGATGTTCAAGATCATTGAGATCACAACCCAAACCATGTTCATCGAACCACCCCTAAAAGTCCCACCATCACATACCTTACTCTTAGGGTTTTTGTTGGTGTATTGAATGGATATGTATAAAGACACTAGTAATGTGAGTATGTAAATTATTTTTTATAGATTAATGAATATATTTTCATTCTATTATTATCACTTTGTAAATGTGTTTTATGTGGATACAATAAAACACAAATTTTATTTTGGGTTAAAATTAATATTTAATTAATTAATTAATGAATTAATTGACTTTTTAAATAAATAATATTTTAATAAAATATTATTATTAATTTTTTTATCAAATATAAATGATCATATAATTTTTTATGAAGTCAAATGTAATTTTTTATTAGGGTTATAGTTATTATAAAAAACCCATCATTTTCGATAAATGTCAATAATTATTTTAAAATTAAAAATTCACAGATTTAAAAAATTATTTAGATAAAATGAATATTATTTTTTGAATCATAATTTCAAAATTATCCAATGGTAAAGTTTTCATAATTTTTTGAGACAGTTTAATTTTCACGTAAAATTTAAATACCGTATAAATATACTTTGTGGTTCCTGACATCATAATAACCCTAATGTTATGTAATAAGTAATATAAATGAGATATATGACCAAATATATGTTTTCACATTAAAATAATGTTATTTTATGTTTATTTCTTATATCATAAAGCCTTTTTGAATCCTCCAAAACTTAAGATATATTTTACAGTTTTAAAATCATTTCATTAAGAGTTTGACTCACCTCCACATCCCCATGGGTAATATTTTAACAAATTAGGACCCTGGTCTTATAAAATAATTTAAACCAATCCCATTTGGTATAAATCATGTGAAAAGACCATGGGATGGTTTGTGGTTTTGGATATTTTATTATGTAGATACTAAAACCTAAATAATACTGAAATCCCCATCCTCTCCGATATAATCCCACCCAATCTCACATTTCTATTCAATATAACTAATTTAATAATATCTATACTCTTCCGTCCACTCTCTAGAGTCCTTCCAAGGTGCCCCAAGCTCTAAATTAGGCCTTCCCAAGCCTTTGGAGTTACACATTCAAGTAAGGGATCTTCCACTCTCCTCTTTTATCAATCACTCCTTTTATGTTATGTCTTTTAATTTCAATTTTCATATGTTGGATATGTTATTAAATATCCCCATTACTTTCCAGTTGATTTATAAATTATGATATCCCCTTTCAATCTCATTTATCCCTCCTAGAAACCTTTATGTATACCCATTACCATGCTGAAATTTTGAAAGGGACCTTCCTCTCCTTTGAAATTCAAGAACCTTATTTAAAATTAGTTATTTTAATTTAATTTTTTTATATTTTAATTCATTTATAATCATTAAATTACTTTAAAATTGATTTTATTTGAATTAGGTATCATTTAACCTCCCTCATTTGGACCCTCACTTAAGCCGTTACGATGTCAAAATTCCGTAAGGGATCCTCACCTTCTATTCTTTATTCGAGTATATTTATGAACATATTCATTTTATTTATATTTTCTAAAGTTGGGAAATTTATTTACATGTCCCTATTACTTCCCATTTGATTTCCAAATGATGATATACCTCATTATCTCCCATCAACCATTATTGTGAATTTTTAAGTAACATCGTTTTTGTGCCAAAAGTTCCCCACAATTTTTGATGCCAAAATAATTATGTTGTGAATACCATACCCGTTTTTCTATCAAGGGTATTTAACTTTATGCAAATATGCTTATTTATTGGGGACTTAAATTTATTTATTTTATATTTCATTATCACAAAATAAATTATTATGATGAATGAATCCATGTTGTAGGATCTATGTGGATCACTTAAGCATGAGAATGAAATGGATAATATGGGTTCTGCTAGATAGAAAAAAAAATTCATTGGAAAATGTTTAGTATCCTGATTCATCATGTTGGGATAAGAGTGAACCTGATTGTTTAATGATACTTTTTCCTCCATTAGTTCCTAGTGGATTTATCGTTGACAAAAATTTATGATATAATGTTAATTTTCTTTTTTCATTTCCCATGTTGTATTTATGATTACAATTCTATATCATGTCTCATTATTCTTGTTTTTTATTCCTACTCCTTTTATTCCATGTTGATATGAATATTGTCTAAAAATTATCATATTATTCTTATTATTCCTTATTTATTCCCATACTGGGATTTATATCTCACCCATTTCATACTTTTATTCCAAGGTTATTCTATATAGTTTTAAGTTTTTTGGAATATTATGATTATGTTAAAGAATTTTTAAATAATGTTTTAGATTACATGTTTTAAGATGTTATGTAAAGTACCTGATTTCCAAATACACTAGGATTACTTATCTTTTGTGTTCTTTTAAGTGTAATTTTGGGAAACAAAACATGTATTAATGTGAAATAAAGAGCAGGGTTGTAATAATCATTGATCATAGAAGTCCTCCTGAAGATTCCATGCATAAGACACACACTAACTCCAACCAAGAAAATTATCTTATGAAGGGAAGATTCAATGAATAATCACTACACCATCCCCCATTGATGCTCCCTTCATTATAGGAGTTTCCTTACTGCATGATGTTAAACTGCATGAATCGGTCCTATCACACAACCTTAAACTGCTATATCAAACTATGTGGTTTTTGATTATCTTCTTAACATGGTCTGTAAGATGCCTCCTTGAGGTTCAATACCAACCAATGGTAGCCTCAAGCCCCCCCCTATTGGGGGTGCACCACCCTGATCCACCTCTAGGTGTGTTCCAACCAAACTTTATGGTGTGGAATATTTCCATTATGCGACAAAACTCATGGATACTATCCCATAGTGAATTACGATCCATCCGCATTCATGGCGTTACATATTCCCTTTATAGGTCCCACCACTTGGATCAAATCCCAGAGGGTGTTCTTATCCATCCACCTTCATGTTGTGACATTATATCTTTATGGAACATGCCTCCCAAATTTGATCCCAAAGGAAATTTTGATCTATATGCCTTCATGGTGTGATATCATCCTTTTATTCGACACACCTCCTAGACTCGTCTTAATCATATGTTCTGATCCATCCATCAGTAAATCTACTAGGTGCTCCTTCCTAGGGATGCACCTCCTTGATTCACCTCCATGGAGTGTCATGATCAATTTACTGAGTCTCCATAAGACATTAAATTTGTGACCCCAAACAGTTAACTAATTATATACATGGGATGCCTGAGTTGAAATCTATGTAATATATGTGTCTATAGAACCAGCTACCTCATACTAAACATGGGATGCCTAGGTTGAAATCATTGGAAGATACATACCTCCAGTGTCAGATGCCTCATGATCGACATAGGATTCCTTAGGTTTCATTCCCAGGATATCTACATGAGATTCCCTCTTATGAGGAAGAATATAGGTGACTAAATTTCCTAGCGTCCAGACATGCTAGTGATGCCCAGTGTGACTACTCTCCTGATCGAAGGCTTCTACCCTGTCAATACCTATTAGAATATCTATACAGAAATAGTGTAATTAATTAGAATCCATAATGATATGGCACTAGGAATGAGTTCCACTAACATGAATTAACTATATGAGGTAGACATAGACTAGGCGATGAGTTACAAGGAGGAATCCATTGAAGGAAGATGGATTAGAATGCCTTATGGGAGTGGGTCCAGGAGGTGTGTCTCATAAATGGAAGATGTAAAACCATGAAGGTAGATGGATTATAATGATTTTTAGGAGAGGATCCATGATTTGTGTCCCCTAAAGGGAAGATGTCACGTCGTGAATGTTGGTTGGAACACCCCTAGAGGTGGATCAAGGAGGGGCAACCCTTGAAGGGGTTAACATGGGATTACCATTGGTTGGGATTGAACCACAGGGAGAAATCCTATGTACCCTATTTAGAATACAAGAACCAAAACCCAAATAGTTTTATACTATAGTTTAAGGTTACCTGACTAGACCTATATATGTAGTTTAACATCATGTGGAAAGGATTCTCACATCATGAAGGGAGTTTCAATGAGGGATGGTATGGGGATTCTATGAAGATGTTTCCATTAAAAATAGGATTGATCTTACTTGTAGTTGGTGTGCGGATTATACATGGAAGATACCAGAGGACTATTAGGAGTAGTGATGATGTGGATGGGGTTTATGTGTGAAAGTGTCCTAAAAACCCGGAGATGATGTTTCCTCCATACGGGGGAATGATCTTATAAGTTATGTGACCAGAAGGAGATCAAGTTGAGATTGGATTATGGGTATGGATCTCGATAAGGATTACTATGTATCCATGTTGGTTGGGAATAAAATCCAATGTAGTTCAGGATAGATAGGGCTTATACCTATAGAGGAGGCCCAATTAGCACATGGTTGGATCTTACACATCGAAGTGACCCATGGGGGATGAGTATATTTTTCAGGTCTTACACTTAGGAGGATTCCCATAAAAGTGTAGGTTGTATGTAATGGACTCTAATAACCTCTAATCCAACATAAGTCATTCTCGGTGTGTGAAATAAGAGGAAAAATATACCTAACACTCATGTCATGAAATATGCTCCAACAAGAGATGATCTGGGGCCTACACATGGAATCTGGTGGATGAGGATGTCATTCCATCTGAGGAGGATCTCATTCCCTGTGATTTATAAATGAAAAATCATGTTCTTGGGGATCAGGGTGTGTAGTGCCTATGCATTGAGTGTTGAATCCCCACTTTGGATTTACATCATCCCAGGAGGGAAAGAAAGTGGCATCCCATGATGATCACACACAAGGAATCTTATGTTCATTCCATGGGGTAAGTCTATAGTTTTACATCGTCTGCTGATGAAGTTGGTGTTAGGTAGTTTTTTTTCATACAATGTGGACATGGGGGACTCACTCCCTACCCCTTGGGATTATATAACCATAGCACATGCACCTTTGGGAGGGTCATATATTCATTAATTCCAGGATATTATGGTGTTGAGGAGTGGTCAATCACACGGTCTATGTTCATGTGACAATGCTGGAAAGAAAGAGGAATTAATGTACCTGTGATGAGAAGAAAAAGTTTGGTGGGAATCCTAGTCCACAATTGATGTTGAGTGGGCCAAAGGAATAAGTGACACATGTCACATAAGGACTTCAGGTGCAACCAAACCAATCATGTATGGATGTGGGGGCTTTGGACACTCAAACTTCACAAAGAGGTGTCAGCAAAAGGGAGGAACATAGATAGGCCTTAGAGAGGGGATTCACGAAGAATAGAGAGGTGATTCATGAAGCTCATGTGATTCACAGAGGCTAGGGGATTTTTGAAGGATTAGTCTATGTGAAAAATCATGACCCTACCTTAGGATGAAGTCCTAGATTAGGAAATTAGTGCTTCTCAAAGGCATAATGATTTACAAGTTCTCATGTTTCGCTAAGGGATTTCTTCCTTCATGAAGGGAATATGTCTTCTCAAAAGGAATCTCTACCAAAGGTGGTGTCTCTCAAGAACACATGAAAGGCGGTTTAATGAATCCTAGGTACGTTTAATGATCCTTTTTTTCTGGTTCTCAATGCTCTCGTGATTCAAAAATTGGGATCAATTTGGAATTGGAAGGTCATATTAACCATCCACAAATTGTTCTAATGAGTGGGGTATTTATTGGAAAGGTGATTCATAAATATGCGAAGTAGTTCATAAAGAAATAAAGTGCTTTGTTAATGGGAAAACTCCATCAGTCTCATAAAGGGACATTGTTCGGCTTTGTATAGTTCTGAAGCACCACCGTACTTGCGTAGGGACTCCTTCCAGCTTCATACATTCTTGAAGGGGGTTCCTTATCTAGGTGATTCACGAGATATGGCCATTCTTTAAGATGAAGGGATTCATGATGCAGACCATTAAGGTGTTTTTGGCCCATTTTGTCTTAGTCTTACTCCAGAATGGACGTGTCTTCCTTGACTATTTATATGGCACATATTTTGGTGCCAGAAAAATTATATAGTGTAATGATAAGTAGTTTGTTTTTTTTAACTCTATCTACACCTAACATAATATTCTCAATATTGATGTGTGAAATGTTTCAAAGTAATAATAAATAAATCCACTAAAATTCTATTTAAATAATAATTAATCATGTTAAAGGAACTATTAATAATGGTTTATTTTACTCTAATCAGAACTATTTTGATATGTTATCTTATACTAATTATGATTTTGGAGGTTGTTGGCTTGATAAAAAGAGAACCTTAGGTATGATTCATTTACTTGGTAAAATCTAAATCTCATGGAGTTCTAATTGTTTTTTATCAATTTCAGTATCCATAGTTGAGGATGAGTATATAGCTACTACTAGATGTTGTGCACAATGTTTATTTATAAAATGAAAATTATCTGATTTCAATGTTCATTTTGAGAAACTACCCATATATTGTTATAATACATCTAATGTTTCAATATCTAAAAATCATTTAATGTATTCTATAAAAACACATAAATTTTAGTTTTTTATTTTCCAAGAGATCATATTAATAAAGGGGATATTATTCTTGAATTGTTTTAATTGATAACCAACATGCTGATAGTTTAACTAAACTATTATATTTTTTAGACTTTGAGAAAATCATGTTTGATTTTGTAATGATGAAACTGTAGATAGAACATGGAATGATGTATAATTTTTATACATTTTTATGATAATTTATTGTTTTAAATCTCAATTGATTTATTATTATTCATTGTTTTGTATTTTTTTAATAAATATATCCTCAAGAACAAATTATGCTCATTAAATAGCTCTAGTGTATTCTTTAATAAACATGAAGTCTTATATGAATTAATTTAGGGGGATCTTAAGTGTTTTTTCTTTCTTAATTGTTTAAGCATGACCATGGTCCTTAAAATTTATTAATTGTTAGTATGTTATATTAGTTTCCATTTTCCGAGGGAGAGTTATTTATATAATGTTAATTTCATGTTAATAAAATGTTAACTCATTGATAAATTTCAAAGTGTGGGATATTGTTTTTTGAATGATAACATAGTGAGAATTTCTGGATATTTTAAATACTTATAAATGTCTGGTTTTGTAATTTTAAAAAGGAAGATCGTTAGTGTTTCAACGTAGGGATATTATCAAACTTGAACAAATAATTATCATATTAATTGTTTATAATTTATTAATTAATTCTCATTAAATTTAATTATGTGAGTCATAAGTTTTTAAGTTTTTATAAAATTGTTCTACCCTTTCATAGACATTGATTTACCATTATGCTAGTTTTTGATAATTAGTTTACCTTAGCATGAGTCTGTATGTTACCCTAAAACAAGTTTTGGGAAAACTATTTTACCTCTACACAGATCATACATTATGTGATATACCTTCAAAACTCCCATATAATTTATGTACACCTTTATACAGTATATATAAACTCTAATTTACATTTACATAGCTTATGGAATTTTCTTATTACCTTTACATTAGTTGTTTATTCCTTTACATAGGATGAAAAATTTGAGTTATAACATTACACAGTCTATGGTTATTGAACTCATATGAAAAATTTCAAAGTCATATGAAAATGGTTTTGAAGTCATATGATTTTTTTTGAATTCATAGAATTTTTTGAAAGTCATATATAACTGGGTTTTAATGTCAAATAAAAATTTCAAAGTTATATAAAAATGCAGTTGAATACTTATAAAATTATGAAAGTTGTACAAAACTAATTTTCAAAGTTATATGATTTAAATATTCAAACATTTTATTTCAAATTCATATGATAATTTTCAAAGTATAATGATTTGAATAATTACAATGTTTAAAATTCATATGATATGAACTCAAATTCAAATGGAAATTAATTTTTCATTTTAATTGTTTTCTTATAATTTTTTTGCTAATGATTTAATACTTTGAATTATGACATGATCAAGAAAAACCCTCATGATTGAGAATATTGTGAAGTTAATGGAAATGAAATTTATCATTGAAATGTGATTGAATAATCTTGATTAAAAGGATTAAAAAATATCACTCAATAAAGATACCCTAAGTATACATGATACAACTGAAAATTATTCATGATAGATAATTCAAGAGAGATATAATATATTTATGAAGATTTTCCCTTATGACTACCATTAAATTATTGTGATATGACAAAGGAACATCAATATTTATTATTTATCTCATGTGATCAAAGAGATTAATTAATATTACAATCCTTATGACTCTTCTATTCATCATATTTTTACACTAGTTTTCATCAATATATCTTTTCATTATATATGTTTCTACAATAAAGAATTAGTTTATGTTATTTTCTATAAAAATTAAGACTTGTTATTTTATATAACTTCTAAATAAAGGTTTCATCCTTAGGTTAGGACTCCCAATTTTTTTTGGTGTTTGTTAGTTAGGACTTGATCCAAAAAATGGAAGTCATTATTGGGTTATACCTCAATGTGAGAAAAATATAAAAGTCTATAAGAGGATTCCACTTCTTTAAAAAGTTAGGTATTATTATTTACGAGTTCCATTTTTCTCACCAAGTCGATAATATTGAAGATTAAATATAGAATCAATTGATATGAACTAATACAAAAAATAATGTTTTCAATATTTTTATTTCTCTTGCATTTTAATTTTCAAACGCTACACTACATTACACTATTATTGAATATGGTAATATCTTAGATTGATTATTTTTATTTAACAATATGTTATAATTTTTTAAAGTTTTATCAACCCCCATATAGATAATGTTTTTCATCTTAAACAGGAAAAAATTATTTCTTGTGTTCTGATAGGGTGATCAATTGTTGAGTGATTCGATATAACTCATGGATACACCATAAAGTGAGGAATCTTTTGATTAACCCCTAGTGATCATTCTCAAATGCACTGGTTGAAGATGAATCATCATGAACATTAATGTAAGGTACACACTATATCTTTATTCGTGTATATACTTGGGTTTAGGATTTATGCATAGCTGATATTTGGTTTAAATGATTTCAATATGTTTCTACTACAACACCCCAAGATTTTACTACACACACACACACATATTTTTCCTTTAAATAAATCTAATTTGTTCGATAACTTGGTCTACAAGAAACACTGAACTAAAATGATCCATGATATATTAGATGAATATTATTAAGAAAATTAATAGAATAATAAAACCACCAGTAAGTAAAAATATATTACTCAACTAAAATTTCATACATTTAGATGATAAATAATTAATATGATTTAATAATAAAACTGATTTTTATTTCTCAAATAACTACCTTTTAAAGTGTTGTTTATTTTATCCTAATAAATTAAATTGATTAATTTTAAAAATTTATTATATATGAACTAATATAATAATAATCTTAAAATTATAAATTTATTCCAAATCATATTAAAAACACCTCAAAATGATAGTTTTCAATAAAAACAATTTTGTCTTTATATTTTTTTATTTTCATTTAAAAATGAAATTTAAAAATTTAAAAATGTAAACATTATAAAATTAACTTTATTTTTGAATTCAGCATGTCGAAATTAGATTAGGCTGAATTTTTGAGATTTTTTTGAAAAGGTTGAATGTTGGAGTGAATAATAAAAAATAATGATTTTGCAAAAAATGTCACTTTTATGACATTTTCATAATAAAATAAGGATTTAAAATTTTATGAATTTTTTTTATATAAAAATACATATTTATAAATTAAAATATATATAATTTAAAAATACAATTTAGAATTTATAAAACCCATTTTTAAAATTTTGGAAACTTAAATAAGATTTGACTTCAATAAATACAATTTTTGGTCTCTTTTAAATAAGAATCCACAAGAGTTAATTTTGTTTTTAATTAATTTAAAAGGAAAATAAATCTTATTTTTAATAAAACTAAACCAATTAATTTCATATAAATTTACAACATCAATAGTTTTTTCTTAACCATAACTTTTATAAACAAAATACACTTTTAATAAAAAAGTTTTATATGTGCTATATGATTTAATATTATAATTAATTTTTATCACCGATTGAAATTTTATTTGAGGAGATTTATTTCATATCTTTAATCATTATTTAAAAATTATTTAATAATTACCACTTTATTTTCAGCCATTAAAGGTAAATTAATTAGGATAAAATTAGTTACCATGGTGAAAACCAAAAATTATTAAACTGTAAATTCTAAGAGTAAAAGACTTAAAAATAGGCCTAAAAGTTTATTGTTTAGGATTTATCACCCTTAAATCTTCACCTAGTTCATTATTATCTATTATTGGATCAACATGACCATTTAATAGTGAATTTACCATTTATATTGTTATAAAATGCTACTCCCCTCCCATATAAAAGGACTTATCACCACCGCACTTCCCTTCACACCCCATGTAATGACCCCAACTATTATAAATAAAATTCCCTTTAGGTTTAATGTTTTATTATAAAATATGGTTATAGAGAACACATGAATTTTTGTGTTTCATTATATCTAATTGGATTCAAAATACCATTCAGAATATTTACCGTTGATAATATATCCATTAAACAGTGATCACATGATTAGTATAAATACAGTACCTTAACGAATAAAATTGACAGAGAAAAAGGAAGTGATGGCCTCATCCAGTAGGATTGTACCCTATAAATCCAATTTTTCAGAAATTATGAGGGATAAAACATCACTAGGATTTTCTTTTGACCAATCCCAAGATGAGATCCAATAACTTATGTATGATATAAACCATTTATGGAAGAATTTGGAGTTCATTGAGATCACAACCCAAACCATATTCGTCAAACGACCCTAGGAAAGTCTCACCATAACAAACCTTACTCATTGGTCATAGGTTGGTGTAATTAATGGATATTTATCAAGAATTTAATAATATGAATACATATATTTTATAGAATAATGAATTAATTTTAATTTTTTTACTATTACTTTATAATTGATTTTGATTTTGATTCAACTAAACACAAATTTTATTTTCAGGTAATATTCAAATTCAATTATGGGATTTATTTTGATGAATTAATTTATTTTTGAAATAAATATTATTTTAATAAAAATTTATTATTAAATAATTTTTAAGAGTTATAAATGGTCATATAATTTTTATGAAGTGAAATGTACTTTTTATAAGGGTTAAAAAACTATTATTGTTAAAATAAATCACTTTTCAATAAATGTAAAATATTATTTTAAAAGTGAAAATGAAAATATTTATAAAATTATTTAGAGAAAATTAATATTATTTTTGGAATCAAAATATCAAAATTATCAAATGATGAATTTTTCATAATTTTCTGAGATAGTCGAATTTTTTGGTAAAAATTAAATACCGTATAAATATATGGTGTGTTTTAGGACATCATAATAACCCAAAAATGATGTAATAAGTACTATAGTTCGTATCCTCAGCCAAATATTTTTCCCCTTTAAATATTGTGATTTTATGTTTATTTGATTATCTTTATTAAGCCTTTATGAATCCTCCAAAAGCATTATTATATTTTAGAATCTTAAATTCATTTAATTAAAAGTGTGACTTAACTCCACATAAGAAAGAGAATTATTTTAATAAGTTTGATCAATTTCCTAATAAAAAAAATGAAAAACAATCCCCTTTGGTAGAAACCATGGGTAAAAACAATAGGAAGGTTTGTGGTTTTGAATTTTTTTATAGAGTCCAAAACCTAAATTTTAAAGAAATCCATCTCATTTCCTATATAAACCCACCCAAGATCCCACTTAAATTCACTCAAAATACATGGATCATGTCATTAATGTTACCTAAAATCTATATAATCCTCCTAATGCACCCTAGTCTCTCAATAATTTTATTTTCAAGATTTTGGACCCACACACTCAAGTAAGGGTTCTTTTTTTAATCTTTTTCCATGTTTCTTTATCTTGTTATGACCTTTTATTTATTAATTACTAAATACAGGGTATGTTTTTTAACCCCACACATTCTACCCTTATTATTTATAAATTATTATATACCCCTTTCCCTCTCATTAATCCCTCCCATGTACACCCATTACCATGTCGAAATTTCATAAGAATCTTATCCTTTCTCATTTTATTAAAGATAATTTATTATCGTATGCCATATTTTTCTAATAATAAATGTATTAAAATTTCATTCCATGTCTCTATTACTATTCACTTCATGTAAAAATGATATGAAACCTATTTCACTATCATTAACCCATTTTATGTATTTTTATGTGACTCTGTTATGGTGCCGAATTTTCCCCATGATTTTCCAGGCCAAACCAATTGTGTAGTGAATTTTGTACCCATTTCCTATCAAGGGTGATGAATTTTATTTGCATATACCTTTTTATTGGTAAATTAAATGTATTTATTCAACACTCCTTAATCATGGAATAAACTATTATGAGGAATTAATCCTTGTTTTATGATCTATGTTGCACACTAAAGCATGAGAATGGAATAAAAGTTACAGGTGAATCCAGAATTATATAGAGATCCAATGCATTGGGTAATGTTTAGTATCATGATACGTCATGTTGGAACAAGGGTGTACCTGATTACTTTATTGTACTTTTTCCACTATGAATTCATAGTGGTTTATCTTTGACCTATATTTATTATGCAATGTTTTAAGTTGTTGCCACATTTTCCATGTTAGGATTATCATGCTATATCAAGCATTATTATTCATGTTCCTTTTTGACTCTTTGATATGAATTATCTAGAATTTATTATTACTTCATGCTATTCCATTTTTTTTACTTTACTCATCTTTATGGATCACCCCTTTCTTATGTATTTCCCTAGGTTATCCAATGCAGTTTTAAACTCCAGAATGTTAAAGAATTTTTCAATAAAGATGTTATAATTCATGATTAAAGTTGTAATGCAATGTACCTAATTCCAAAAGAAACTAGAATTATCAATTTTTTAGGTTTCATTAAGTGTAATTTTATGTGATTAAATCATTTATTAATGTGTAATAAAGAGAAGGTTTGTTAGAGTGGGTATTAAAAGGAGTTTTAGTTATTTTTGAGATTGGGATTAGAAAAATTTAGAGAAATACTTATGGATAAGACTAAGCATAATAAAACATCCCTAATATTTGGTTAGTATGGAGAAAGTTTTTTATCAATAAAATACATCCCTATTATTATACTACAAGTGGATGTGGTTCTCGTACAGATATACCAAGGAGTAACAACTCGGACAAGGTGTTCTGGGAATGAATGAAGGTAAAATAGTACAAAACAACAAGCATTACTGCGCCCTTAGTTTTACAATACCAAGGTATATGATTTGGTAATTCAGAAGATCATTACAAAAAATTATTAAGGGAGTAAATAAAATGATCATACGAGTATATGTTAGGAAATAGATCATGGATAAAAAAGGTTGATGCCTATAAATCCACCAGTTAAGGAAATAAATGTAATTAATAATTTAACCATTTAATTTCATTAGATTCCAATATATGTGTTTAAAAGTTTAATATTCTCATACTTAATTTTCCTTTTATTATAGACAATGGCTGGAAATTAGAGGAATTGGTTAAACAATCAATGTGAAGAGCAATGTAATGAATCCCCAAATGAGATGCCCAACATGATGGGAGTAGGAATCACACACTTCACAAAGATACTATATTAGATGAATTAGGTTCTAAATAGAAACCAAGATCAGGCAGAGCATCCAAACCCCCATAAGAGAGAATAATCCATAATCAAGATATTCATGTGATAAAGGCATCTTACATTCAATGGATCATCAAATCCCTTAATCACTGAATAGTGGATCAACTCCATTAAAAAGATATTATTCATCCTTTAATGTTTTAAACAAGAGATGGTTTTACTGGATATTTATCATATGAAAGGTGAATTTGATCAGTGGTGTACACTGATAAAAAAATATTACTCCTAAGTAAGAGATCGAAGAAATGGTGTGGAAGGATTTATGGAAAATGTTTTTTGATAAATATTTTCTTCACACTATCTTAATCTTAAAATGAAAAAGGATTTTTGTTCCCTCAAGAAAAATGAAGATGAATCTATCGGATCATACAAAGAAAACATCACATGTATTGAATGATACGCCTCTGGTTATGTTGTTACCCTTGAGTAAAAGGTTGATCACTTATTTGGTGGGATAAAACCTAGCTTGTGAAAATCCATGGTGATCCATGACTTTGATAGCTATGAGGAAATTATATAATGTTCAATCAAAGTAAAATAGAGATTATAGAATATCAATATTATCACAAGGATAAAATTAGAAAGTGGAGATAAATTCCTCTAGTTCAATAGAGAGATAAAATAGTTCCATGAGATTTCAACATCCTACTTTCTAAAGGTGAAGAAAGAAGCACCCCATAAATTTCTTGAAAGGGACGAGGAAATTGTTTAGGTGTAGGAAGGAATGAAACCTAGATAGTGATTGCCTTCATGAAAAACCCACTATTGTCACAGAGGAAAGGAATGCTCCAGTCAAACCTCAATATATTTTTCATTGCTACATCTATAAGGAACCATGTCATTTTTAAAACCAATGAACTAATCCAATGGTTTTTAGAGACAACCAACAACCTACAAGGCAGTAATGTTAGTTTTTTTTCAACCACTGCCGTCAAAGTAAATCCGGACAATAAAGTGTTGACTAATACACTAATTATTTATTCAAGAATAGTGAACAAACTTTTTGATTATGATTCTATGCATTCCTTTATATCACAAAAGTTTAGTAGTACTATACTAACACTACAAACAATATTGGAAGTGGAGCTGTCAGTGAAAACAAAAAATGGGGAAATTATTGCATGACAAGTATATTACTCCACCGCTATCAATGTTTTTTGGGATGAACATACCAATAAACTTTTTCATAACCCCTTTGGTGTAATTTTATGAAATTCTAGGCATGGATTTTATTTCCATATATATAACGATCACAAATTTCTCTAAGAAGGAAATTACTCTCCATATTATGAATCAACCCCTAATTCTGTACAAGTGCAAGGACAAGGATGAATCTTCTTTAGCACCATACTATAAAGCATGAAAATTATTTTACTATGATAATTAATATCTATCTTAAATGACTGAGTCTAAGGAAAGAATAATCCTTGAAGACATGCCGATTTTTAGGGAATATTCTATGTGTTTCCCAAGGAATTTCCTAGTCTTCCTCCTAGTCGAGTTGTTAAATTTTAAATTGATCTTATACCTAGGGAGTTACCATTATCCAAGACTCTATATATAATGGATGTTGTGGAACATGAGGAACTAAATAAATAACTAAAATGGATTCTATATAAAGGCTTCATACACCCATGTGATTCATCATGGGGTGCACCAGTCCTCTTCATCAAAAAGAAGTATTGGTCGATTCACATTTTCATTGATTATTGCGTGCTCAATAAGATCACGATAAAGAATAAGTATCATCAATCATGGATTTATGAATTTCTTGATTAGTTACATGGAGGAAAATAATTCTCCAAGGTGGATCTGCGGTTGGGATTTTACAAAGTTAGGGTGATGAAGGAGGATATCCCCAAGGTTTCTTTTCATGAAATGTACAGGCACTATGAGTTCACAGTGATTCCTTTGAATTAACTAATTATACATAAATATTTATGGACATGATGAATAGGTAATTTATGGATTACATCCAAAAATATATGGTATTCTTTATAGATGGTATTATAATATATTCCAAAATCCTGGAGGAGCATGATGAGCATTTGAACAGAATACTAAAAAACATGACAAAGGATAAGATTTATGCAAAGTATAACAAGTGTGTGTTATAATTGAAGGAAGTCTCATTATTGGGGAATATCATCATAAGAAATTGGATATCTGTATACCCTTAAAATGCTGAATAAATTAAAGTATATATGAGGAAAACATCTATGATAGATATCCATAGTTTCCTTGGGTTAGTTGGGTATTATCCTTGATTTATGATAAATTTCTCATGATGGTCAAACCATCTTAACAAGCTAACTCAAAAGGGTGTAAAGTTTTCTTAGAATGATTTTTGTGAAGAAAGATTTATAGAGTTTAAAATAAGGCTTTTCATTATGCATGTGATCATACTACCCAAAAGTGGAGAGATTTTGGTGGTATTTAGCAATGATTTGAAGATGGTCCTAGGATGTGTGTTGATGAAAAATTACAAAGTCATTACCTATGCTTCAAGGTAGTTGAAGGTTCATGAAAATAACTACCCAACACATGTATGGAGTTGGATGAATTATTTATCTCTTTAAAAATTTGGATGTACTATCTATTTGGGGAGAAGTGTGAAATATATAAAGATCACAAAATTCTCAACTCTATATTCACACAAGAAGAGATAAATATGCACCAAAAAGATGGTTAGAGCTGACCAGAGACTATGAATTCTCAGTCCACTATCATCCTAGGAAAGGGAATAAAGTAACATATTCTCTAAATAGAAAGGATCTGACAATTTTTTCATTGATGAGAATTGAGAGGGATCCAATCTTCTTATATTTCGAAGGGAAGGATACGAGAATCATAAAGGAAGGAGGATCATCAATCCTTTCACAAATTATTGATCAGACATATATTTTGGAGATATCAAAGGATTATCAAAGAGTTAATGTGGGAATTCAGAGGAAAGTTAAAGCTATAAGGAAAGGGGAATCCTCAGAGTTAAATGTTAATGATAAAGGTGTTGTGAGATTTTGGTCAAGACTATGTGTACCATCATATCATGAGTTAAAGAAGGAGCTATTGGATGATGCATATAGCTCAACCTCCTCCATCCACCTAGGAAACACAAATTTGTATCAATATCTCTAAGAACACTATTGGTGGGTCAATATGAAGAAAGTGTTCAAAAAATATACATCTAGATGTCTTTTATGTTATGAAGTGAAAGTAGAAATGAAAAAAATACAAGGAGATGATGCAAAAATTACACATACCTACCTGGAAATGGGAAAAAATCACCATGTACTTTCTCACTGATCTTCTAATGACATCAAGAACGAATAATTCTATATGGGTTGTGTTGTATTATCTTACAAAGACTCTGCACTTCATTGAGATACGAGAGGAATCCTCACTGGATCTACTTACACTGATATAAATTAGGGAAGTGGTGAAACTACATAGAGTACCACTATACATTGCATCAGAGTGAGATCCAAGATTCTTTTCTATGTTCTGGAAGAGTATCCAGCACACTTTGACTACTGTGTTGAACATCAGCCCAACTTATCACCCTTAAACTGATTTCCAATCTGAGCAGACAATACAAAAACATAAGGACATGTTGAGAGAATGCTCAACCGACTTAAAATGAGGATAAGATAAACATATTCCTCTGGTTGAGTTCTCTTATAACAATAGTTTCAATTAAATCTTCTGAATAGCCCCCTATGAATCCATTTATGGAAAGAGATGTAGGACACTTGCATTCTGGGATGAAGTTGGGGGACAAAAACTACTAGGTCCGGAAATAGTTGAGGAAATGGTGGAAAAGGTTAAGACCATTCAATAGAAAATCAAGGTAGATCAGATTCAAAAAAAAGATATATGCTGACAATAATTAGGAAGACCATGATTTTTCTGTTGGAGATATAGTATTACTCAACATATATCTATGGAATAAAGTGATGAGATTTTGGAATAAGGGAATACTTAGTCAAAGATACATCAGACCATTTGAGATCCTTGATCACATTGGGTTAGTGACCTATTTACTTTCACACCCACCTATCATATCTTGAGTTCATAATGCATTCAATGTATCACTCTTAAAAAAGTACATACTTGGACCCTCAAATGTAATCAATCCATGGGTGGTACCACTGGGGAATGATATTTCTTATGAGGAGAATCCCATGAAGATCATAGATTATAGAGACAAAGTTCTAAAAAATACAATATTGGACCTTGTTAAGGTGCTATGGAGAAACCACAAGTTTAAGGAATCAATATGGGAACCAGAGGAAGAGATGAGAGAGAATTGCCTCAATTTGTTTTAAGGGTTTAAGTGAAAATTTTGGTGGTGAAATTTCACAATGGGGGAAGATTGTAATGACCTGGACTATTATAAATAAAATTCACTTTTTTATTTAATGTTTTATTATGTATTATGTTTATAGAAAACACATGCACTTGTTTTGTTTTATTATATCTAATTAGCTTCAAAATACCATTAAGAATATTTACCATTGATAATATATACATTAAATAGTGATCACATGATTAGTATAAATATAGGGATTTAACAAATCCAATTGACATAGATAAAGGAAGTTATGACCTCTTCAAGTAAAATTGAATACAATGAAGCTGGTTTATTAGAGCCTATAAGGGAGATATAATCACTAGTATTTTCCCTTGACCAAGCCCAAACTGATATCTAACAAATTCAGCATGACAAAAACCATTTATGAGAGAAGTTCAAGCTCATTGTGATCATGATCCATACCATGTTTGCCGAAAAACCCCATGAAAGTCTCACGGTCATGCACCTTACTCTTAGAGAATATTCTGGTGCAATAAAGGGATATGTATCAAGACCATAATAATATTAATATGTATATTGTATAAAATAATGAATTTATATTCATTTTTATCATTACTTTATAAATGATTTTGATTTTGATTCAATTAAACACAAATTGTATTTTTGGGTAAAATTCAAATTCAATCAAGGAATTTATTTTGACGAGTTAAAGGATTTTTTTTAAAAAATTATTTTAATACAATGTTATTATTAAATAAGGTTTATTAATTATAAATGGTTTTAAATGTTTTAAAAATTGAAATGTACTATTTATAAGGGTTCAAAAACTGTTACTGTCAAAACCCAATTTTTTTAAATAAATGTAAAATATAATTTTAAAAATAAAAATAAAACAAATTATGAAATTATTAATATAAAATAGATATTATTTTTGGAATTATAATGTTGAAATTGTCTTATGGTGAATTTTTCATAATTTTCTAAGACAACTGTATTTTCTAGTAAAAATTAAATGCCGTCTAAATATACGTGGTGTTTTTTGATATCATAATGAACAAAAAATGATGCAATAGATACTATAATGGGTATCCTAAGCCAAATATATTCTTTCCTTTTAAAATAATATGATTTTATGTTTTTGTGATTATTTTTATTAAGCCTTTATGAATCCTCCCAAACTATTATTATATTTTTGAGATTTAAATTAATTTATTTAAAATTGAGACTCACCTCCAATAGTCAAGGGAATTATTTTAAAAATTTAGGCTCGTTTCCTAATATAATAATGAAAATCACCCCTTTGGCAGAAACCATGGGAAAAACCCATGTGATGTTTTGTGGTTTCGAATATTTTTTTGTAGAGTACAAAACCTAAATATTAAAGAAATCCCTCTCTTTTCCTATTAAATTCACCCAATATCCCACTTTTATTTAATAAAAATACATGGATCATGTACTTACTCTAAAATCCCCTCTCTATAAATCTCCAAATGCACCCAAGCTCTCAATAATCCTCTTTTCAAGTGTTTAGAGCCACACACTCAAGTAAGGGTCCTTTGATTTCTCATCTTTATCCAAGTTTCTTTATCTTATTATGACCTTTTATATTTCAATTAATAATGATGGTATATGATTTCATACCTCCCCTCATACTTACCTTATTATTTAAAAATGATGATATATACCTTTATCTCTCATTAAGATCTCCCATGCTCACCCTTTAATATGATGAAATTTTGTAAGCATCCTTTCCTTTCTCCTTTTATTCAAGGTCATTTATTATTGTATGCATTTTTTTTATAATTATAAATATGTGTACATGTTTCACATGTATATATTACTGTAAAATTCATGTAAGAATTATGATAGACCCATTTCTCTCTCATCAACCCATTTTATGAATTGTTATGTGATTCCGTTATGTTGCCGAATTTTCATCAGGATTTTCCATGCCAAACCAATTTTGTAGTGAATGTTGTACACATTTACTATCAATGGTATTCACATTTAGGCACATATAAATTTTTATTGGAGTCTAAAATATATTTATTCTAATATTCTTGATCTTTTAATAAATTAATATGATGAATTAACTCATGTTTCAAGATCTATATGGCACACTTAAGAATGAGAATGAAATAAAAGTGACAGGTCCTCCTAGGTTATCCAATGTAGTTTTAAAATCAATAATGTAAAATAATTTTTAAATAAAAATGTTTTAATTCATGTTTAAAGATTTAATTAAATGTTAATAATTCCCAAATACACCCTTCTTGATATTTTGGGTTGTATTAAGTGTTATTTTATGTGATTAAATCTTGTATTAATGTGTAATAAAGATAAGGGTTATTATATCCTGTGACTCTAAATTTCAACTAAACTATTCCTAAATAACTAACCAACACTCTTAGTAACTTTATATATGTTATTTTCCCCTCAAAACACCACCTCTCAAATCCTTAATCCAATTTACAAAGGATCAATTCTAAGAAGTACGTTAAAATTTTGAATTACTCCATTTTCAATTACTTTCCTTTATTCTTATACCTAATCCAAATCTAATAAATAATTTTTTAAGTAAATATATCAGTATAATAATTATACTAATAATTAATCACATTTATGGTATAAAAATGTTATACCTTCCTCCCAACCATTAGAAAAACTAAAATGTCGTTTATGTTACATTCAGACTACTACCTCCTTAAGTGACATGATCCATTTTTAATAACTTCCTTATATGGATTGTTAGGGGTATTTATTGAATAATAACTATATTTAAAACATTAATAATATTCTTAAAATATAAACTAATTCATACCTTCTTTATATTCTATAGAAAATGAAAAAGACACATGTGTGTACGTGTGAACTACCGTCTCCATGAAACAACAGTTTTTATTTTTCATATAGAATTTTATTACCTATATAATTATATTTAAATATGACTAAGTACCACTAAAAATATAAATAAAATCATTATATATATATTTAAAAATGATATAATTCCATAGGAATCACTTTCTTAACCATACTCACCAATCAATTATAACATGTTCTTATTTGGGTCTATTTAACCACCCACGTGAACTATGCCATAAATTTCAATCATGGATGACTATAAAAACATAATTACATGTATTATTATATATAAATGACCAAATAATATTTCTTTTTATGTTATTTAAATGTAATATTAATATTTAACTTATTATTACTATACTACCTATTGTTTGTCAAAAATTACAAAAACAAGCACATCATCGATGTCATCTCTAAGTACCATAAAAAATCTCATAAAATGAAATTATAACATTATAATTAATTATAAAATATATATTCCAATAAATTAAATAATATTTTAATTATGAAATTGGTATCAAATAACTTGTATCGACATCACCAATAAAAATCATGTGCAAAAATATTAAAATTACAATCACCTAATGATGAAAATAAACTACAAATAACAAGTAATTGTATAATATTTATAATTTAAGATAAAAAATTGTTATATAAATTAATAAATTTATTAAATATGTGTTAAATATAGTTATGTTTGTTAAATAGGAAGTTATATCATGTTCGATCATGTGGGAGTATAAAGAAAGGGGTTTTCATGACTCGTCTTCTTTTCTTGAGTTATAATGGTTCCTATTGGAATATAGTTTTATGAGATGATTTTATTATGTTATGTGATGATAATATTACACATTTACTCCTTATTTAATAGGTAATTATATTTATTTGTTTCCTTCTCCATAAAATTTGATGATGTTAAGAATAATTTTCATTCACTGTAAATAAGCACCTTCTATTCCATATCCATGTTCACTATTTTTTCTAATGTTATCCATTATTATTTTGAAATAAAAACAAGTCTTATTTAATTTAATATTAAAAATTATCCTTACTTATTTTGAAAATAATTTTATATTATCCTTTTTATTATGCACGTATCAATAAAGGTATTTTAAAATTATAAAAGGCCATTCCTTTCATGATTACATTTATCATACAACCCAAATTATTTCTAAAATAACATCATTTAATTTTAAAGGACACATTATTGAAGATTATTTTAAGAATTATTATTTTTGAAAATTTTTCACTTCACATTTTTTAAAATGACTATAATGTGACCCATAACTTCAGCTTTTAAAACTATGGTAAAGAAATTTTCTAGAAACTCTTTTATAGTTTCATTCATCATTATGAGAATTATTATTTATAAATATTCCTTTAAAAGACATAAAATGGTTTTCGAAATAATTTTAATTATTATTATTTTTAAATAAAATAAAATTTTGTAATATTTTTCAAAAGTAAAGGTTTGATTATAAAAATAAATTCCCTATTTTAAAAGGGTCTTAAAATATTGATGTTTCTAAATAAGTCTTTACTATTTTTATATCTTATCTATGTTTTTTTAAATATTATTTGTTTATAATTTTTTTGTTTTTTTGGTTTTAATGGGTGTTTTTTAAAATGTTTTATCAATCTCAATGTACTTTTTTAATAAATCATTTTTAAGGAGTTTTCACACATTTTAAAAAGGGATTTTTTTTTAGTTTTACAAATTGATCTACCTAATAATTTTAAAAGAGTATTTTTTAATCTATGTACAAATACTTTGAAAATAATTATGTTACACTTGTTATATTTTCTTATGATTACATCGAACTTCTTTCTTTAGATGGATTATAAAATGTTCTGTGAATGTATTCATGAAACCCATATTTTTCCATGGGTTAATTAAGTGATGATTCAAATATGAACGATTGATTTAAAGTAGCATAACTATGTATCGATAATTGATGAGTTGGATTTGATAAATCCTTGATATGGTCCAGGTCTGATAAAACCCTAAAATAGGATGGGTCATGTAACAACCCGATATTTTATGAGAATTATTATTTTTAATTTCATTGATGTCTTGTGTTATACACTACACCAAAATTAGTTTGTTCTATAAGCAACATCGTATTAGTTTGCAGTATATGCAACACTATTCTTGGATCGTGTTACACACAATTTCAAGTTCGTTTGATAGTAGTTATTCTATGAAACACTGAGTGTATATATATATATATATTCAATGTATAAATGAAATATGGTTAGATTATTTTATACGTAACACCAAAGGAGTATTGCACTAAATGAAACCCTGACTTTGCTTGCATTACACGCCATCACGACCTTCCTCGATAGCGTGTGTTGTACGCAATACTGGGTTTCACTAAACAACGATATATTGTTATAATATTATTATGGACTAGCCGTTATGAATAGTATTTACTAAATTTTGAATTTTATAACATTATTATTCATCATACACATTTTTTAGAACACGGTATGAGAATAAAATAAATTTTTCGGGTAAAATAAGTATTTTTAAAAAAATGCACTTTTGTCTCCTTTTAATGGAACACTCACTTTAAATCTAGTTTTTGACGTGTTTATAAGTTCAATTTGACAAAATAAAATTCTTCTTTGGAATCAGGATAAAAAAATTTACTTTGGATAAATTTTTCATATTATTCTGATAACTTTCATATTTTAATGAATAGTAAAAACACGCAATATTTTAATTAAAAACAACTTTTTTCATCACAATAATTTATATGGTTAAATTATAATATTTAATTGTTTAAAATTATAAATAAAATATATTTTTAACATTTAATATAATGTATGTCATTACCATTGATTTTACATTGAATTCATAGATAAAATCATTTCAATGTTTTGTAATGTTTTAACTTTTAAAACTCATTTTTTAACAATGGGATTAATTTTAAATTAATTTATGCAACTCTGTGATTTGAATTAAGAAAAATGGATTCTATATTTGGAATCATTAGGTCAAAATTAAGTTAATAACCTACTTTTTAAATTTATGCATTATGAATAGTAACTACGGTAAATTTTATTTACCATAGTTAGAGTTAAATCAGGTAATTGAGGGTAAATATTGTTGGAGTTGGTGGTCTAGAACCAAATACATTGTACTTTATTCATTAAATTAAAGCCTCATCACATCTTGATCATTCTTCTGCATGACATGTCATGTGATAATGTCCTATGGATAACTGTTGCATTAACGGTTCATAGCGGATCCCTGCTATGATGAGAACCCAGAAGTGTCATAACACTGTTCTTGAATGTATGTTCTATGGCAGGATGATATTATTTGAGGGACATAAATAATACAGGTCATTAGGGGTGAGGACTCATAAAAATTTGAGGCACCTTCTCATGGTGTGCGCCCTTGGTAATATCCCGGAGGATATTATGAGAATGAGAACCGCCAGTAGGAAATCCACATTTCATAGTGTCATTGGATATTCCTATCTGCGGATGTGTGTATTGGTCCTTAGACTTTAAGATTATTATTAATGGGTATTACAACTTGCACACTTAGATATATTAACGAAAACTATGATGACACATTGTTCGCAGCGAGGTAGGATACGTTGGATGCGTCACAAGTAATACCACATTAATAGATAATGCGAGAAAGGAATTTTCCCTTCTGTTCCATAACGGAAGTAGATATCTCAGGCCCTTTGATGGAATTGATATAGCCTAAATAAATCCATGGCCATGGTATGGTATGTGAAAGTTAAATTCTGGGAAGTCAAAGAAAGAATAATCAAGCACATGGGTTGATGGCAATAGCATGCAACCTGCTTGATTAGAGATATCGAGACAAAGGGATTATATTACACGGTAAGCATTCATAGGAAGTGACACGTCATTACAGCATTAACTTCTTTCTCTATGGGTGCCTTGGCGTGTTGCTAGACGCTAACCTTGGACTTTAGGCAGGTTCAGCCTAATGCCACTGAGAAAGAGGCCTATAGGGTCACACACTAAGTGTGTCCATGTATCTCAGTGAAATATTAATTTAACAAGTTAAATAAATATTATTCCTGACTGTGGTTTAATAATTATTTAAGGATGTCTGATCGCATTTATTTTGACACTAGTTATTCGAGAGAATATATTGTGGACGAAATAATATATTTATTAGCGAGAAATGCAGTTATATTTATTTAAGAAATAAATAGTCATTACTCAAGGTATAATAAATGTGGTGGAGAAAAATGGAAAATAAAAGTACACGCTGTGTATATTTAAGTACACGTCGTGTATTAATTATTACACGCCGTGTAGTTTTTCCAGTTGGGATTTTGAGGATTTAATATTGTTTTATTAACTGATATTTATTATAATCAGCGTGGGTGCATGTCAAGGAATTAATAATTTGACATGGGGGTTTTAAAAAAGTGTTAATGAAATAAATACAATGCGTAACGCGTTTATTTATTGTCATAACTCTATTAATCTAAAACCCGATTATAAATATCCTCGCAAACCCAACATTTGAAAAGATCCATTATTGTGCACAACGGATTTGGAAATACTCTCAATCCAAGAGAGAATTCTCTTTCCACCAAGAACGCCATCATGTTACGAGAGCAAGATCCTCCACCAGATCAAGGCGGTCGAAGGCGGACATCGCAAGCGAAGGTTCTTCCACACTAGCACCCGGAGATCCCTTCGGCAATGTCCGGAGATACGTGACACATGTGTGGATCACCGCTAGAGGAATCCTACACTTGGATTCTATGACACAATGTCGGATCACCGAATCTTGACCAGACACATCAACGAAGAAAGAATTCCAATGAGCTAATTCTTATGCATTAATTAAATTAATTATAATCAACATATGATGATCCTCCTCAAGGGTTCTGGGACTCTTCTTTTCTTTTCGTTCTTCGTTCTATTATGAAGATTAGGCATTATATATCGTGACAGATCTCAGATTGAACTTTGTTTAACGTTAAAATTAATGTTGGGCAAACCCACCAACGCGCTTCCGCTGCGCCCGAAACCTACAAGTGGTATCAGAGGGGTCATATCATTGATTATGATTATTTAGTTTTTCGTTGGTAATTTAATAATTTAATAATTTAGTTATTTCAATTCAAGTTTAATCATTCTGGAAATCTAAATATCAAGATCTATTCCTCCTCCCTCGTTTCTCATTCACCTCAAAGAAACAATTTTTTCTTTTAATTTTGATTAAAATAAAATAGAGGAACTCATCTGGAGGAGCCAAACGTTTTTGGCCGTATAACACCAGAATACACTACATGTATTCAGAAGTACACGTTGTTTAGTCTAGGTTCAATGCATTGACTGATCCGCCCAATCAGGCCATGTATTTGATTCTTTCTAAGAATTTAAGACACCGTGTGTTGACCAGAAATAGGTGGCACACGGTTTCAGGAATACACGTCATGTGGTCCAATGAACACGACGTGTAGTCCCTTCGGGTCAGGGTTGGGTCGTGTACTCTGTACACGGCCTTCCCGGCTGGAGACCGTGTAACACAGAAACTAGACGGCGTGTGTCCCACTGTACACGCCGTGTCTTCCGAAAATTTCCTAAGTACATTAATATGACCTATCCCCGGGCATGTACTTCGGATGGACAGTGAAGAAAAGTACACGCCGTGTAGTCGGAACTATAGGCCGTGTACTCACCCAAATTACGCAGATTTATTAAAATTTATTATTATATTATACAAACCATTGAGACGTGTACCATGGTGCAGGCGTAAAGCTGAGGCACAACACGTGATAGATGTTTTATATATATGTGTTTAATTTAACATCTGCGTAATAAATGGGAATTCACCGGGTTGCCTCCAAGGTACAAGTTATGTACAAGGATAATTTTAATTGAATTTATTTTTTTAAAATTATGATGGATGAGAATCTCAAGGAAATTCATAAAAGGGATTTAAGATAAAAGGATTGATTAATTAAATAAAATTAATTGATTCGAGCGTGATTTATCTTAAACAAGAACGATTAAAGAATTGAATACTAGTTTTATTTATGCATATATATCGTTGCATGTATGTATGATCATGAGCTATACCGAGACCTTTGTATGTGAATGGTTTCTTTTAATTTATTTATTTAAATTAAATTTGTTGTCCTGCGATCCATCTCCTCATTAATATGTAGGGCCTGCGCGCCCAAGGAATTTTTTATGTAAAAACCCCTTTTACACCTCACATGCATGTGAGATAAAAGCATATGTAATGGATGGAGGTCCCAAGCTAGTGGAGGCGGCTCAAGTTAGAAGCCAAGGTGAAACCAATCCAAGGATATACAGAGGTGGAAAGGTGGAAAGCTGTAAACACGAACCCGAAAGGTTCAAGTTGTTTCTACCCTAGGTCTTGGGTTAGTTTATCAACCTCTAGATAAACTAACCAATAGAAAATCTCATGATCATTCCATTTATTTTATTTCTATCATTTGCATGGTTTATTTATTGTGGTGTGTTGTCACGATCACACAATTAATGAATTAAACGAGCATACATGATGGAATAAAAATAAAACTAGCTTATACGTAAATATTATCTTGGACAGGGTTAATCACATAAGTATATCCCACTTAATATTAACAAAAATGTAATAAAAGATAATAAAATGGAAATTTACGTATAAGGATAAAATCCCTCAAAATAAATATTAAGTCGGCATATCCTTCCATAATCTTGGTTAGAATCTAACCATAGTTCAAAGTGCTTGACCAACCCTAGTTGGGGTGATTTCAATTATCAGGGAATTCTAATTCAAGGTTTTGGGTTGACTTGACTTGGTTCGCATCAAGGGTTGACTGCCACAGCAGGACTTGGTGTGACCAAGAGGCAAAGGTTGAGGAAATCCAAAAAAAGATTTCAGGATTGGGGAGTCCACTTAGCGGATAAAAGAGATGCGAGTTAATGAATTTGGAATTTGGAATGACAACCTAAAACCCTTCAAGTTGATTGACCAAACCTAGTTGGGGTAATGTGACGGAAAATATGGATCCTTGCCACTAGAATATTCACGCAACTGAATATTCCGAAGTCAATGGCGAGGGCTATTGGATTTCGATAAAATAGTGAGAGACTAATAAGTATTAATTTATTTCTTTGTCCCAATTTTTGTAATAAAGTACTAAACCTTTGCTCATCTTAATTTGTAGAAATGGAAAGAAAATGACTTCAAACATATCATTGTGCACCATACTCGAAAAAGAAAACCTTCTCAACGGAACCAATTTCTAAGAGTGGCAGAGGCGTTTACGTGTCGTCCTTCGCCACGAAAGGAAATTATATGTGCTAGAAGAGCCTATTCCAGTTGTGCCTGGGAAAAAGGATAGTGATGAGGAATTATCACTCTACATGAAACACATGGATGATGCCACAGATGTCCAGTGTTTCATGCTATCGGCCATGTCTAATGAGCTCTTGAAGCAACATGAAAACATGGATGTGTATAGCATGATGTCTCACCTTAAAGATATATACCAAGAGAAGGTGAGACAGGAGAGGTATGAGATCTCTAATACTTTGTTTACCACGAAGCTTGGAGAGTCTGCGCCAGCTGGGCCTCACGTAGTCAAGCTTATTGGCTACATTGAACTCTTGGACATCTTAGGGATTAAATTCCCGGATGAGTTGCATACAGATCTCATCCTATCATCACTACCCAAGAACTTCTCTAGATTTATTGTCAACTATAACATGAACGGAAATGAGAAGAGTATGTCAAAGCTTCTATCCTTGATTCACCAGGTAGATAAGGACATGGGGAGTGACAAACCCGAAGTCCTTATGGTGAACAAGAAAAGGAAGGACAAGCCAAAGGGGCCAATGACTTATAAACTGTCTAAAGCCCCAGAGCACCGTCCCTCTAAGAAGGGGAAGATCTAGAGGCATGGCAAGGAACGGGAAGCAGTGTGTTTTTCATGTGGCAGGAAGGGCCACTGGAAGAGGAATTGTACCCAGAAGCATGGGGACGCTAAAGGTGTGTTTGTTATCGAGTGTAATCTTTCTATTTCTACACATTGGGTATTAGATACAGCTTGTGGGTCTCACATCTGTATTCAAATGCAGGAACCAAGTATATTTAGAAAGATCTCTAGAGGAGAGGTGGATCTTAGAGTTCCCAATGGCGCAAGGATGGCTGCGTTGGCTATTGGCAACTACCACCTCTCATTACCGACTAGGATGATTTTGGTTTTACATAACTGTTATTATGTTCCTAGTGTTACTAAGAACATAATTTCTGTATCTTTTTTGGATATGGATGGATTTGTTTTCAAATTTGGATATAAGGGTTTTCTCTTTTATAAGAACAACGTATGTTATGGTATGACACATTTAAATAATGGTTTTTATTTATTGAATTATGAAAACCATGTGTTGGAAATCGATAACGAAACAAACTCACATGACTCATACATAACCCAGTTATGGCATCACCGCCTTGGTCATGTGAACGAGAAGCATTTTACAAAGCTCTGCCAAGATGGCTATTTATACTCTACTGAGCTAAAACCACTTGATAGATGTCACGCTTGTTTACAAGGAAAAATGACCAAGCCACCTTTTGGTGGAGAAGGTGAAAGGGCCACAGAGCTTCTAGGATTGGTACACATGGATGTGTGTGGACCATTTATAGTAGAAGCTAGAGGTGGATATTCTTACTTCATTACTTTTACTGATTATTTGAGTAGATATGGCTATGTCTACTTAATGAGGTATAAGTCAGAGTCCTTAGAGAAATTTAAGGAATTCAAGAATGAAGTAGAGAATCAGATCAGTATGAAGATAAAGAAGCTTTGATCAGATCGAAGTGGAGAATATATGAACCAAGAGTTCATCAATCTTCTACGGGAGTCAGGGATTCTATCTCAGCTCACTCCTCCTTATACACCACAGTGGAATGGTGTTAGTGAAAGGAGGAACTGCACCTTGTTGGACATGGTGAGGTCGATGATGAGTCATGAGGATCTTACATTATCCTTTTGGGGATATTCCTTACAAACTGCAGCATACAAATTAAACCGAGTACCAACTAAGGCGACAAATGGAATTCCATCCGAGTTATGGAATGGAAGGAAACCCACTTTGTCGCACACACGTGTATGGGGATGCAAGGCGTTTGTTAAGGCCTTCTCAGGCAACAAACTAGCACCCCAGGGCACGAAGTGTATCTTTATAGGATATCCCAAGGAAACGAAAGGATATTACCTATATAACCCTCAATAAAATAAAGTGATTGTCGCCAGACAATCCGTCTTTCTTGAGAGGGAGCACATCCTCAAGAAGGATAGTGGGAGAAAGATTGACTTCGACGAAGTTGATTCTCAAGATACACAGGAGTTAGTACAGGAAAAAGTACCACAGGTCCCTGTGGAAGAGGTTCTAGAAACCCATGTACTGCATAGGATCTCAAGAGATGTAAGGGAACCAGAGAGATTTGGTTTCCTAGTCACCGAGGATGGTGAATCATTATTGTTGGACAATGATTAACCTCTATCCTACAAGGAAGCAGTAGAAATATCAGAAGCTACAAGATGGCTAGAAGCTATGAATTCTGAGATGGATTCCATGTATCAGAACCAAGTTTGGGTTCTGGTCGATTAGCCAGTTGATATAAAGCCTGTTGGATGCAAATGGGTATTCAAATGAAAGATGGACATTGAAGGTCAAGTTAACACCAATAAAGAAAGGCTAGTAGCTAAAAGATTCAGACAACGTCAAGGAATTGACTATGATGAAACCTTCTCACCAGTTTCCATGTTTAAATCCATAAGAATCATACTTTCCAAAGAAGCTTACCATGACTACGAGATTTGGCAGATGGATGTCAAAACAACATTCCTTAACGGGAACCTTCAGGAAGATGTCTATATGAAACAACCAGAAGGGTTTGTGACACCAGGTGAAGCCAAATGGGTTTGCAAGTTGCAGAAATCCATTTATGGATTGAAGCAAGCATCCAGGTCATGGAACATTTGGTTTGATGAAGCCATAAAGGAATTCAGTTTCATTAAGAACGAATGTGAGCCATGTGTTTATAAGAGGTTTAATGGGAATGCAGTCGTCATCCTAGTTGTATATGTTGATGACATATTGATTATTGAAAATGAAGTACCAGCCTAATTTTCAGTTAAGGACTGGTTAAACAAGTGTTTCTCCATGAAGGACATAGGAGAAGCATCCTACATTCTAGGGATCAAGATCATTCGTGACAGATCCAAGAGGCTGCTTGGACTAAGTCAGGGTACATACATTGACCAGATACTAAAGAGATTTAGTATGGAAAAATCCAAGAGGGGATTGGTTCCAGTGTCACATGGCTTACATCATTCTAAGAAAATGTGTCCCCAGACACAACATGAGAAAGATAGGATGAGTAAGATCCCATACACTTCAGCTATAGGATCCATCATGTATGCCATGTTATGTACCAGGCTTGATGTTGCCTATGCACTAAGCATGGTAGGAAGATATCAAGCCGATCCAGGAGAACAACATTGTACTGCTGTTAAGACTATCCTTAAGTATCTGAGAAGAACTAAGGATATGTTCCTGGTGTATGGAGGAGACGAGGAGCTTGTCATCAGAGGGTATGCTGATGCTGGTTTTCAAACAGATCAGAATGTTCTGAAGTCGCAATCTGGATATGTTTTCGGTCTCAATGGAGGAGCTGTGAGCTGGAAGAGTTCAAAGAAGCCATTTGTCGCCGATTCTACAGTGGAGTCCGAGTATATAGTGGCTTCTAATGCAGCCAAATAAGTCATCTAGATTTGGAACTTTGTCCAAGAGCTTGATGTGGTGCCTATCAGTAAAGATCCCATTACATTGTATTGTGATAATACTGCAGTGGTGGCTCTTGCAAAAGAACCAAGGTCACATCAACAGACAAAGCACATACTCCGGAAGTATCACCTCTTGTGGTATTTATATCAAAGGGGTGAAGTTGCAGTGAGCAGAGTTTCCAAAGAAGAGAACGTGGCGGACCCCATGACTAAAGGCCTATCTCAGCAGAAGCATGAATATCATGTGAGAGCTAGCGGTTTAAAGGTTGTTAGCAGTTGTCTCTTGTCCAAGTGGGAGTCTGTTGGATTTGGTGGTCTAGAACCAACTACTTTGTACTTTATTCATTAAATAAAAGCCTCACCAAATCTTGATTGTTCTTCTGCATGACATGCCATGTGATAATTCCCTAAGGACAACTGTTTCATTAAAGGGTTGTAGTGGATCCCTGCAATGATGAGAACCCGGAAGTGCCATAACACTGTTCTTGAATGTATGTTCTATGGACGAATGATATTATTTTAGGGACACAAATAATATAGGTCATTATGGGTGAGGACTCATAAAACTTTGAGGCACCTTCTCATAGTGTGAGCCCTTGGTAATATCCAGGAGGATTTTACGAGAACGAGACCCGCTAGTAGGAAATCTACATTTTATAGTGTCATTGGATGTTCCTATATGCGGACGTGTGTATTGGTCCTTAGACTTTAAGATTGTTATTAATGGGTATTACAACTCGCACACTTAGATGTATTGATGAAAACTGTGATGACACACTGTTCGCAGCGAGGTAGGATATGTTGGGTACGTCACGAGTAATACCGCATTAATAGATAATGAGGAAAGGATTTTTCCCTTCTGTTCCATAACATAAGTAGATATCTTAGGACCTTTGATGGAATTGATATAGCCTAAATAAATCCATGGCTATGGTAAGGTATGGTAAAGTTCAATTCCAGGAAGTCAAAGAAAGAATAATCATGAACATGGGTTGATGGCACTAGCATGCAACCCGCTTGATTGGAGATATCGAGACAAATGGATTATATTACACAGTAAGCGTTCGTAGGAAGTGACATGTCATTGCGCCGTTAACTTCTTTCTCTTTGGGTGCCTTGGCGTGTTGCTAGACGCTAACCTTGGACTTTAAGCAGGCTCAGCCTAATGCCACTGAGAAAGAGGCCTAGAGGGTCACACACTAAGTGTGTCCAGGTATCTCAGGTAGATATTAATTTAAAAAGTTAAATAAATATTATACCCGGCTGTGGTTTAATAATTATTTAAGGATGTCTGATCGCATTTATTTTCACACTAGTCATTTGAGAGAATATATTGTGGATGAAATAATATATTTATTAGCAAGTAATGCAGTTACATTTATTTAAGAAATAAATAGTCATTACTCAAGGTCTAATAAATGTGGTGGAGAAAAATGGAAAATAAAAGTACACGCCCTGTATATTAAATATACACGCCGTGTAGTTTTATGGAAAACAAGTACACGTCGTGTTTTAATTATTACACACCATGTAGTTTTTCCAGTTGGGATTTTGAGGATTTAATATTTTTTTATTAAATGATATTTATTATAATCAGTGTGGGCACATGTCAAGGAATTAATAATTCGACATGGGGGTTTTCAATAAGTGTTAATGAAATAAATAAAACGCGTAACGCGTTTATTTATTGGCATAACTCTATTAATCTCAAACCCGATTATAAATATCCTCGCAAACCCAACATTTTAAAAGATCCATTGGTGTGCACAATGGATTTGGAAATACTCTCAAGCCAAGAGAGAATTCTTTTTCCACCAAGAACGCCCTCAATTTACGAGAGCAAGATCCTCCACCGGATCAAGGCGGTCGAAGGAGGAAATCGCAAGCGAAGGTTCTTCCGCGCTAGCACCCAGAGATCCCTTCGGCAATTTCCGGAGATACGTGACACATGTGTGGATCACCGCTAGAGGAATCTTACACTTGGATTCTATGACGCAACGACAGATCACCGAATCGTGACCGAACACATCAACGAAGAATGAATTCCAACATGGTAATTCTTATTCATTAATTAAATTAATTATAATCAACATATGATGATCCTACTCAAGGGTTCCGAGACTCTTATTTTCTTTTCTTTCTTCATTCTATTCCAAAGATTCGGCATTTTATATCATGACGGATCTCAGATTGAATGTTGTTTAACATTAAAATTAAAGTTGGGCTAACCCACCAACGCGCTTCCACTGCGCCCGGAACCTACAAATATAATATTATAAAATTACCCTAAAACATGTATTAATATAACTGGATGATTATATTTCATACTATGATAAATTTTGGTCAAAATGGAATCCATTGGAACCGACTTGTATTTGATTATGACCTTTAGATTATTTTATTTAAAGGAAAGTGAAATATGTCTCACTCAACTTTAATAATTAAAGTATGTTTAATAAAAGTTTATACAGAATAAAAATTCCATTATAAATACTAATTTGAATAAAAAAAATTTTATTTATCATGGCAATTTATTTATAATTTGTAAGAAATATTTATTTACCTTAATAGCTTATACATTTATGATGCATAAATTATTTATTTACTGAAAAATAAGTAATATAGTTTTTATTGAAATAATAATACCCATTAAAAGGATCAAAAAACGGACCAAAACTTATTGGTAGTGTAGGTATACATTATAATCATCCAATGACCAAATATATGACCGTTTCGAGTCTTATAAAAGTGATTATGACACTTATATTATTTTATTTTAAATTATGTCAAAGTTGTCACCTTCATAATTTAATAAATATAACATTTTAAAAGTTGGGTGTTTTAGAATATAAATATGACTAAAAGTATTATTATTAAATATATAAGATTTATCTTAATCCTAGTATTTTATTTTTAATTTTTATGCAAAGAATAAGTATATTTAATAATTATACAAAAATGTTGTAGAAATTATTTTAATAAGAGAAGTATCAAATAAATGGTTTTACAAATACTAAAATAAATATTATATGAACTATTTAATGTGCTATGCTAATTTTATAGATGAATATGAGATGTTATAAATCTATTAAATTTTTTAGTTTGAATATATCCTCTGTGTGGATTTTATTTAAATTCAAATAAATGAATAGTTTCAAAATTGATACTATTGTTATTTTATAAAAATAACATATTATTCAATTGTTTAAAAATCCCAAAAATATTTAAAAATTATAAATTGAAATTTATATAGTCTAAAATGTCATAAAGTATCCAATTATGGAAAATTAACAACACATAAGGGATTATTTATAACCATTTAAAATTTAGTATTTTATTACCACAAATAAAATTAAATAGATTAAATAAGGATAAATCAAAATGATAAGGTTTAAAATAAGATCCAAACATGTCTAAATTTTATTGGTTGATGATATTACAACCCTATAACATCTAATCTTTGAATTGAGTAATTTTTTTAGGTTTTTATGTGGGTTTTGAATTTATATTAAACTAATATTTTTGAGGATTCCAAAGGTGCCCCTCTCCTCCCTTCTAAAAGGGCACCTCCTCCCTCTCCTCCTCACACCATTTTGAGCCTTGATGCTCGGTCAAGATCTGCCCATTTCAATTCCCCACTTCCCTAGAAACCTTATAGAGGTACTAGTCTTCTCAAAAGACTAACTCTAGTGCCCTAAGAGGAAGTTCAAAGGAGGCACTTTGAGAAAGAGGTAATACCTTCTACCGATTCATTCAAGTTTCTTTCTTCTTATACTTCCTCTTATTTAATGGTTTCATTATGAAGTAATAAAATAAGTATCCCTTATATAATTATATTTGATTATAAATATGAAACAACCTCATTTAACCTTCTATCCATCCTATGGAAAATGAAATCACCACACGTGCGTATGTACGGAATACCGTCTCCACGCCGTGGTGTAATAAGTTTTTCCACCACCACCTTACTTGGATGGGTATAATGGTGTAAAGAATAATTATATATGATTATTATAACATCATAATGATTATAAGATATTATAGCATCCAATCCAATTCCATTAAATAAATATGGGAATGATATCATCACTCATGCGTACATACGGATTACCGTCTCCACGACGCGATGAGATTCATTTTCCATGTTCACAATTCAAGAATGATTATAATGTATATATAATAAGTAATCATGAAATATATAAAATAATAAATCTACTGGATTTATGTACATATATATGTATGTCATCTACTTAATCCCATTCAGTTCAATAAAGAAACGAAAACAACGTTCATGCGTACGTATGACCTACCGTCTCCATGAATGGTGTATTTCATTCCATTTATCTATCTATTATATATATGTATATTCTGAATATATATTATATATAAATCAGGTTTTATATTATGGAATCAATTAATCATGATCTAAGTAATCATATGAATTATTACAAGTCAAAACACGGATGTCAAATTAAACGATTTTACCCAAAATGCTCTTTAACATGGAATTTACAAAATAATGGGTAATATAAAATCATAAGTGAACCATATATGATATCATTACAATGAATATGATTCTGTAATAAGTCAATGACATTATTTAAATCATTATACATGAGGTTCAGATACGTACGAAGCAAATCAGACCTAAGGTAAGGGATAATGTTGCAATCTTATTTGTTTTCTATCCGAGATTGCTTATACCTAAGTATTTACTGGGGTTATATTTATCATCCATGTCCAAGTTTTATAAAAAAAATTTCATGTAAGTTTAAATTCCTTTTTACCCATTTTGACTTTTACTACATGGTATGTAAGGAATCTTTTTATGTTTTCCATATGAGGTACTTTTTGACTTTTCCGGCAAAAGTACGAGAAGAATGTTTTTTTAACTTATATGGCATGAATGGATTTTTACGGTTTTATAACGCCTTATTTTCATGAAGAATAATCTAATATATTTAATGAATATTTTCAATAAAATCATTTTCTTCTAAAATTGAATGGCATTTTGTGAATGAAAATGATTTTCAAGAAGAAAGGTTATTTTCCTCAAGAATTCATTTCAAGTGCTTTATCAAAACCATTTTCCATTTAAGATGACATTATTTCATATGTGTATGTTTCAAGTATAATGTATCTTTGATTTATATGGTTTTACTTTTCTTATGATGAAATGATATCCATTTTTTATATAGATTATGTTATGATGGAATTATGTTTATGAAACCCAATTTATTCTTTGGGTTATGATAAATGATTTATGATTGTTTTGTGGAACACGTAAGAATGATTTCAATATGAGATGGGTGGGACCTATATCTCCCTCAAAATTCATTGGTTAAAGATTTATATCTCATAAGATAGACATGGATGGAATGGTAAGTTAATCCGGTTCAATGATACGGGACTGTAACAAGGAGTGACCTCGATTCAGAAAGGGACTTTGTCCACTAAGATGGTCTTGGAAGCAATGCCTTGGATACTATAGAAATCATATCATGTACTTAATGTTCTTCCACAATTAAAAGTTTTATTTCCAATACATTTTATCATGATTGATGTTCCATTATGATCTATGCCTTACATACTGCCATGTTTTATGTAATTTCTCAGGATTTCGATGTTTAAACATTATGCTCTTGTTTTTTATGTTCAAATGTTTATGGTCTTTTTTATTTTCTCCATGGTTACCCTTACTGAGCATTTGAGATCACCCTTTATATGTTTTCTTTTCCCCAAGATATAAAGAATGGTTTTAGGAAAGGAAATAAAAGAGGAAGATCTTTATGGGAGATATTGAAGATCATTCACCACGATTAGATGATTATATTCCGAGTTTCCAAAGACACAAAAATATTATGGTCCTTTGGTGTCTTTTTTTGTTTCGTATTAAGTATTACTCAAAATTAATGTAATTTCCATGTACGTCAAACTTTGGGCCTCTACAGTTGGTATCATAGGAAAGGTTTAGTTAACCCTTGGAAATTAGGATGCAAAATCTTTAGTGAGGTCCCTAGAGATATTTCTAACATATGTCTAGGGATGTCCCTAAGGTTTAGTATAACAATAGGATACAATCCTAGAATTATGTTAACAATCATGAATAACCTTGGGTGAAACTAGGGTATCATGGATTAAATAATGTGTGATAAGTTGGACATCCCATAAGTGACTTTTTATGATTATGTGGTTCCTCGTTATTTTAACTGTTTCTTACACTATGATTTCTAGTCTTAGTCAATGAAGAGAACAAGAAGGAATTCAGTTAACATTGATTCCAATGAAAAAATTGGTGACCATGAACAACGAAATTGTGTAATGCCTAGATAGAATGATATTGTGATTATGGTGAATTAGTCATCTTGATATATGATTAACAAGGTGAAGTTTAGTTGTATTTCTAAGTCATCAAATAAGAGGAAGATGGAATGTTATGCATGTTCACATGGTAAGGAGAATAGAGAAGGGAACATTTATATTTCTAAAGAAGGGAAGAAGAACCTTGAGGAATACCTCAAATGGAGGGGAAGATGTTATATATGTGGAGAAAAGGGTCACAGAGTGACTAACTGTCATGGAGTTCAATGTCTTATTTGTGGAGAACACGATCATTATTCAACTCAATGCATGGACCTAAAAGGTTACATCTAAATCAAGGACGAATGTATTCCATAAAAATCATTGAAGAGGATGGATTGAAGTGTCTATGTATTGGTATTCAAGAATAATGTTGTTGAGGTACTTTCATGAAATATTGGAATATCTATGTATTGGTTAATTTTGGTTTTCAGTAATTATATGGTACAGGTAACCATGAAAAGTGTTTGAAATATTTTTGGAATACAGATGATATGTTCATAATGAAGTGATAAGGAGAAAATAATTTGTTTGGTAGTATTCATGAGCTCATGATTGATATAAGGACAAAGTGATATCATGGTTTGAGTATGTAGAATTTTTGGTATTTTTGGTATGTTGAAAGAGTTTTCTTTTGACAGCACTCATGTTTTCATTAAGGTTCTATGGTAATTCATATTTCAAAAGAATACATGATTAAGGTATTCACATGGTTGGAATGTAAGAAACAAGATATATCTTATGATATATGGGGGATAAATGATGGTATTCACATGCTTTTTTTGTGACATTTCACGTAATAATTTTCTTCATACTATGAGGTTGGATATATGTGTAAGCCTAAAGATTGGAATGTATTATTATGACATAAGATAGTATTGTTTAAGGATAGAACTTTTTTCGATATTATTTCTAGAATGTTATAATAGTATAGTTTTAGAAAAAGGACAACCTACAAGACAGATGACAACCCATTGTGTCGGAAAATGTTGCGAGAATCAAACCCACAACCGAAGTGCGACAGGCCTTTATTGCTTACCACTGGCCTACAAGAAGTCCCTGGTTAGTAGAAACTAGTTTTTTTATTAATAGGTTTTATAGATGAAGTATAAGTCCATTTTTGGAACGATATACGATTAATCTCACAATATATGGACTTATGTATATAACTATTGCTAACCTTTTGAGACAGATGGAATGACCCATCATTCTATCACATGATCTGCTAACACTTCATGAATGACAAATTCAACTTCATTTCTTTAATAGATGAAGTGGAAATTGTTCGAGGCACGAACAACGGTGAGATTATATCGAAATAAAGTAAGTATTTCTTTTAATTCAAAAAAATATTCAACATTAGAGAAGTGATCTTGAACAAAAAAAATGTTGTCCTAGTGTCCTTATATCTGATGATCTAGATTCAACCTTAGATCATCACAGATTTATGGATTTGTGATTGTTGTCTTTTTCAGAGCCACGTTCTCTACCACTCTCCATCGGAACATGATGGTTAGATTTCTCTTCCATATCCATATTTTCACCTATGTTTTTCTATGTGGAAGCCCAATGATTGGTTAATTTGGGTAACCGTTACATTTCATACTTTAGTTTTTAAAGATAAGTTTTATTATTCCTTTTTAAGATGTGGGTTTTTATGAAAGAAACTCTCGTGTAATAAACCATTTGTATCCCCAAAGAATTTTGAGGGAGAAATTTATTTTAAGGGGGGTAGAATGTAACAACCCGAGATTTTATGATAATTATTCTCTTTAATTTCATTGATTTCTTGTGTTATACGCTACACCAAAATTAGTTTGTTCTATACGAACACCGTATTATCTTACAGTATACGCAACATTATTCTTGGATCGTGTTACACACAATTTCAAGTTTGTTTGATAGTAGTTTTTCTACGCAGCATTGAGTGTATATATATATATATTCAATGTATAAATTAAATATGGTAGTATTATATTATACGCAACAACAAAGGAGTCTTTCACTACACGCAACCAAAACTTGGCTTGCATTACACTCAATCGTGACCTTCCTCGATAGCGTGTGTTGTACGCAATACCGGGTTTCAATAAACAATGATATATTGTTATAATATTATTATGTACTAGCCGTTATGAATATTATTAACTACATTTTGAAATTTATAACATTATTATTCATCATACAAATTTTATAGAACATGGTATGAGAATAAAATAAATTGTTCGGGTAAAATATGTATTTTTAAAAAAATGCAGTTTTGCTGCCTTTTGATGGCACACTCACTTTAAATCTAGTTTTTATCATGTTTATAAGTTAAATTTGAAAAAATAAAATTTTTATTTTGAATCAGGATGTAAAAATTTTCTTTGGATAAATTTTTCATATTATTCTGATAACTTTCATATTTTAATGAATAGTAGAAACACTCTATATTTTAATTAAAAACAAAATTTTTCCTCACAATAATTTATATGGTTAAATTATAATATTTAATGGTTTTAAATTATAAATAGAATATATTTTTACCATTTAATATAATTTATGTAATTAAAATTGATTTTACATTGAATTCATAGATAAAATCATTTCAATCTTTTGCAATGTTTTAACTTTTAAAACTCATATTTTTAATAATGAGATTAATTTTAAATTAATTTCTGAAACTTCTGTGATTCGAATTTGGAAAATTGGATTCCACATTCGGAATCAGTAGGTCCAAATTATGTTAATAAAATACTTTTTATTTTTAGGCATTATTAATAGTAACTACGGTAAATTTTATTTACCAAAGTTAAAGGTAAATCGGGTAATTGAGGGTAAATATAATATTATAAAATTATCCTAACACTTGTCTTAATATAATTGGATGATTATATTTCATCCTATGAAATATTTTGGTCGAAATGGAATCCATTGGAACCCACTTTTATTTGATTGTGACCTTTAGTTTATTTTATTTAAAGGAAAGTGAAATATGCCTCACTCAACTTTAATAATTAAAGTATTTTTAATATAAATTTATACAGAATATAACTTCGGTTATAAATACTCATTTGAAAGATAATTTTTTTTTCTTTATCATGGTAATTTATTTATAATTTTTAAGAGATATTTAATTACCTTAATAGCTTATGAATTAATGATGCAGAAATTATTTATTTAGTGAAAAATAAGTAATATAGTTTTTATTGAAATACTAATACCAATTAAAAGGCACCCAAACCTGACCAAAACTTATTTTTAGTGTATATATACACCATAATCATACAATGACCGAATATATTACCATATGGACTCTTATAAAAGTTATTACGAAACTTATATTATTTTATTTTAAATGATGTCAAAGTTGTCACCTTCATACTTTAATAAATATATCATTTTAAAAGTTGAGTGTTTTAGAATATAAATCCGACTAAAAGATTTATTATGAAATTTATGAAATTTATCTTCATCCTAGTAATTTACTTTTAAGATTTATGCAACGAATATGAATATTTAATAATTGTACAAAATTTTGGTAGAAATTATTTTATTAAGAGAAATATCAAATAAGTGGTTTTAAAAATAGTAAAATAAATATTATATGAACTATTTAATGTTCTACAATAATTTTATAGATGAATATGACAAGTTAGGAAAATATTAAATATTTTAGTTCGAATATATCTTTAGTTTGGATTTAATTTAAATTCAAATAAATTAATAGTGTCAAAAATTGACACTATTGTGATTTTATAAAAATAAAATATTATTAAATTGTTTAAAAATCACAAAAATATATAAAAATTAAAAATTGAAATTTATATAGTAGAAAATATCATAAAGTATCCAATTATGGAAAATTAACAACACAGAAGTGATTATTTATAACCATTTAAAATTTAGAATTTTTTTACCACAAATAAATTTAAATAGATTAAATAAGGACAAATCAAGATGATAAGGTTTAAAATAAGACCAAAACATGTCTAAATTTTATTTGTGGATGATATTACAACACTATATCATCTAATCTTAGAATTGAGTCATTTTTGGAGGTTTTTATGTGTGGTTTGAATTTATATTAAACTAATATTTTTCAGGATTCCAAAGGTCCCCCTCTCCTCCCTTATAAAAGGGCACCTCCTCCCCCTCCTCCTAACACCATTTTAAGCCTTGAATCTCGTCAAACCGCTACCCATTTCACTTCCCCACTTCCATATAATTCTTATAGAGGTACTTGTCTTGTAAAAATAACAACTATAGTTCCCTAAGAGGATGTTCCAAGGAGGCACATCAAGAAAGAGAAAATACCTTCTACCGATTCATTCAAGTTTCACTCTTCTTATACTTACTCTTCATTAGTGGTTTAATTATGATGTAATAACATCATTATCCCTCATATAATGATATGTTATTATATATATTAAACAACCTCATTTCACCTTCTATCCATCCTACAGAAAATCAAATCACCGCGCGTGCGTACGTACGGAATACCGTCTCCAAGCCGTGGTGTAATCAGTTCTTCCACCACCACCTTACGTGGATTGGTATAATGGTGTAAAGAATAACTATATATGATTATTATAACATCATAATGATTCTAAGATATTATATTATCCACTCCAATTCCATTCAATAAATATGGGAATGATATCATCGCTCGTGCATACGTACAGATTACCGTCTCCACGACGCGATAAGATTCATTTTCCATGTTAAAAATTCTAGAATGATTTTTAAGTATATATTATAAGTAATCATGAAATATATGACATAATAATTCTAATGGATTTATGTATATATATATATATATGTATTTCATCTACTTAATTCCATTCAATTCAATAAGTAAACGAAAACAACGTTCATGCGTACGTACAACCTACCGTCTCCTTGAACGGTGTATTTCATTCCATTTATCGATCTGTAATATATATGTATATTATGATTATATATTATATATAAATAATTTTTTATATTCTGGAATTAATTAATCATGATCTAAGTAATCGTATGAATAATTACACGTCAAAACACAGACAAAAAACGAAACGATTTTACCCAAAACACTCTTTAACATTGAATTTACAAATGAACGGGTAATATAAAGTCATAATTGAACCATATATGATATCATAGAAATTAATATGATTATGTAATAAGTCAATGAAATTATCTAAATCATTTTACAAGAGTTTTGGATACATAAGAAGCATATCATACCTAAGGTAAGGGATAATGTTGCAATATCAATTGTTTTCTATCCTATATTTCTTATATACAAGTATTTACTGGGGTTATATTTATCATCCATGTCCAAGATTTATAAAAATGTTTTCATTTATGTTTAAAGTCCTTTTTACCCATTTTTTACTTTTACTACATGGTATGTAAGGAATATTTTATTGTTTACCATATGAGATACTTTTTGACTTTTCTGGAAAAAGTACGAGAAGAATGTTTTTTAACTTATATAGCATGAACGGATTTTTACGATTTCATAATGCCTAATTTTCATGAAGCTTACTCTAAAATATTTAATGAATATTTAAAAAAACCTTTTCATTTAAAATTGAATGGTATTTTGTGAAATAAAATGATTTTCAAGAATAAAGGATTTTTTTCTCAACAATTCATTTCATGTGCTTTATCAATCCCATTTTCCATCTAAGATGTCATTATTTCATATTTTTATGTTTCAAGTATATTGTCTCTATGATTTATATGGTTTCACTTTTCTTATGATGAAATGATATCCTTTTGTTTTATATGGATTATGTTATGATGGAACGATATTTATGAAACCCAAATTATTCTTTGGGTTATGATGAATGATTTATGATTGTTTTGCAGCATACGTAAGAATGATTTCAATATGGGATGGTTGGGAACTATATCTCCCTCAAATGAATTTGGGTAATGATTTATATCTCATTAGATAGACAAGTCTAGAACTGTAAGTTAATCTGGTTCAGTGATACAGGACTAGAACGGGGAGTGAACTCGATTCAGAAAGGGACTTTGTCCACTAAGATTTTCTTGGCAGCAATGCCTTGGCTACTATGGAAATCATATCATGTGCTTAATGTTTTTCCACAATTAGAAGTTTTATTTCCTAGCTATTTTATCATGATTTATGTTCCATTATGATCTATGTCTTGTGTACTTCCATGTTTTATGTAATTTCTCAAGATTTCGATGTTTAAATATTATTTTCATGTTTTTTATGTTCAAATGTATATGTTTTGTTTTATTTTCTCCATTCTTAACCTTATTGACCATTTGAGCTCACCCTTTATATGTTTTATTTTCCCCATGATATAAAGAAAGGTTTTAGGTAAGGAAACAAAAGGGGAAGATCTTTATGGGAGATATTGAAGATCTTTCACCATGATTAGAAGATTATATTCCGAGTTTCCAAAGACACTAAACTATTACGGTACTTTGGTGTCTATTTTTGTTATGTATTAAGTATTCCACCAAAGGAATGCAATGTCTATGTACGTCATGATTTGGGCCTCTACAGGTCAGATAGAGACCTCTTAAGGTTTGAGTCTAATAAATCTCTAAGATAGTTTAGGTCTCATAAATCCCTGAGAAATTTTGAGTATTATAAATAAGTGAGACAGGTTAGGTCTATTAAATCCCTAAAATTCATTGCTTAAAAGTTTATATCCCATGAGATACGTATATGTAGTTGAAATTAAGTTTTCCCACTAAGCATGAGTGTGATTAGTGACTCATAATGGTGATTATATCGGGTGCTTATAATTATACCATTGTTCTTTGTTATGATATGTTTCAAGTGAATGTCACATTTCCATGAAATATTAAAATGATTATTCTCCATGTATCATTCTTATTGTATCATGATTCATTTCTCTTTTCTTATGATAAATGTTTGTTCATTCGAGATTACATGTCCTTCTATCATGACTTATAGACAACTATTATTATTCCATGTTCTTTTAAATAATATATCTCTCTCATGCTAATGATTTTTTAAATTATTATGATATAAACTTTGTTAAAATGTTGATAATTATTCCTTTACTGAGCATTTAATCTCAACTCTTTCTTATGTTTCCATTCCATTGGTTATAAAGATGATTATAACTAATGAAAAGTATAAAATAGATTCTAGTGCAGATATATTATAGGTAAATGTTCACATGGATTTTAAATTAAGTTATTTACATAACTGATCCTAAAAGATATTATGACTTGATGGTACTAGGATTACGAAAGTATCTGTGAGGTGTAATGTTTAAATTATTGATATATATTTGTGTGTGTGTGTGTGTGTTTAGATTGAGTCATATCACACAGTATCGAAGCCAGTTGTAAAGTATTTGTTTGACAACCAAATCTGAGAGTGTGGGACTAAGGCACCTCACTTGGTATCATAAAAATATTTAGTAAAATTTTGGGTATTAGTTAAATTATTTTAGGGGATTTATGTTAGAGAAATTTAGTGAAAATCATAGGGATTAGTCTCAGTAGAGGATACCTTCCTAAAATTTTGGTGATGTTTTGAATATGTGGTTCTACTATAAATTACATTCTTGTATAGGTACTGAAAATGAATTTATAAATTATTAACCTTGATATTTGTGTTCATGATTGATATTTATACCATATTAAATGGATTCGTGAGTCTCATGGCATGGTGGTGAAAAATGAGTCCATAACTTGGTAGTTTCACATATTGTGGTTGCGAATGTGGCATAGATTCCCCCAGGGGTAATCACCATGAAAAGGATAGTTGAGTATCAATTATATCTTCACTCAGTGTATGTTGAGTGGATCTAAGACTTCACACCTAGCTAGATAGTTCTAGAGGATATTCATCACTTAATACACATTATATTTATGAAGCATTATGAAATATTTGAAAATATTTAGGTTAGAAAACCTAATAGGGAATGACTATGGTTAACTTATATTAAAATGTAGAGATTCCTAAGTTAAGGTATATATTAATTGATATGTGTTTTTATAGATAAAATTTATGATGAATTTTAGATAACATATGTTTCAATGATTTTTGGGTTTATAATATTTTTTGAAAGATCATGATTATTTTGGGACAAATATTTTTGGAATTAGGTTATAAGTTTTCGAGAACTGAAAGCATTGTCATGACACATCAAATTGAGTATGCTTTTAAATGGAATTTATAGTATATGGAAGACCCTAGTTTGTCTCTCAAGGAACATTTATATGTTTATAATGTGTATTTTTAATAATAATTACTAAAAAGGGGAGTCATTTTGAAAATTAATTAAAGAAAATAACTTAATTTAAAGAGTTTAATAGTTAAAGAACCAAGTGGATTTTGAAAATTATGAGAAAACGGGTTCTTTTTTAGTTAACTAAACACATTTCAAGTTCATATTTCTTGGATATTAATCAATGTTTTATGTAAGCCTTTGGTTAAAATTAATTGAAATCCCGATTAATTTCTAGGCTTTTATATCAAAGAACATTGAGCGAAAACATGACAAAAAAATCACATATTCAAGGTATAGATCTCATTAATGGTATAATAACATCTAAAGAAAATTGAAATCTCAAATAAGTGGGTTAGAAAAGGATTCTTGTGTTATACGATCATAATAACATAATTCACAGACTCAACACTTTGCACCGATTAGTTAAAAGTAAAGAGAATTTCATTCGATTCAATCAAACAAAGAATTCAAACAAGAATTAATGTAAGATAATTCTAAATGAAATTTTTTCAGAAAAAAAATAAATCAAACTAGTAGTAGTAAAAGTGCCATAAATCTCATTACAAGATGTGTAGCTCCCTTACAATGAATAACCATTGTTTATCCCAACATCAAGAGGAGGAGGAAAGTCAGGTGGAACTCCATCTTCATAAGTGACCCCCCTAAGATGATAGGGGCTTCTAGAAATTATAGAATGTGAATAAAAATCTTCAGGAACTCCAAAATATAATATATATATTTTTTTGGTTTGAACTTGAAAATGGGTATCCCAAGGTATCCGTTTATAGGAATCTTGGAAGGTGGCTTTGAGGCCCCATATTTCTAAAAACCACTTGGCCCATAGTTTTCAACCACTATATAGTCTTATATTGCTTTTAAGAGAATAAAAAATTTGTCTACCTTCCTATTTAATATCTACACAAAATATTTGGCACCATTTGGTCAACTACAACTCGAGATATCGATAGAATATAGCACACCACTTTTGACTTCATACAGATTTGGTGGTTTGGATAGACCAATCTATATGGGACACCAGATCGGATAATTGTTATTGGGTTACTTAATAATTGTTTTATCACATTTAATTTTTTACCAAAAAAAATACCATCCCATTTGGCTTCACAGTTTATTAGAAGTGTGTGGTTGAGTCCACAAATGTTCTTGGATCCGGCGCAGTTTGGCCCATTTTTCTTGAATTTCATCATGGGCCCTCAAAATCACCTCCACCTATAATGAAATTATAATAATATGTAACATTTCCCTTTTAAATAGTTATAAACACAAAGTAATTTAATAAAAATATGATGTTATGTTTTTTATTGTTTTTATAATTTTCACTACAAAACTATTCTAGCATAGTTGTGTAAGGGTGAGAATGAAATAGTGAATTATGCTGTGATCAAACCCCCACACCTAAACATTTTCTATGTTGGGAAAAGTAATATTTACAAAAATTATGCATTTAGATATTTCCAAATTCATAAATATTTAACATTCTTGGAAAATTTAATTCCTAATAAGAATGTGAACAAAGAAAAAATCACACCAATGAGTAATTCTCAGTGATCATTGAAAAAGACGTCTCAAAAACTATATTAAAATGAAATTACAAGAGATGTATTATAATAGTCAAATAAAATAATTCAAAAGTAAAAAATCTCACTAATTCTCCATGTATGTGTGTGACAATCATTTCAGGATATTATTTCAAATTTTTATCGAGTAAATATAAGTTATTTTAAAAATTGATTACTTACATGAACCATTTTACCGAACCTACCCTGCATCATTTGTAATCAAATTCCAAGACCCACTCATATAAGCATTCCAAGATGTAAAATCAGAAACTCCCGGCCTAGATATACCCATATGTTGTACATTTGACCAGCCCCTAAATGTTTATTTGTTTTTTTATATTATTTGTTTTTTTTTCATTTTTTTAAGTTGTGCAGTAGGCAGATAATAGATACACATGCATAGACCAATATGATAAAATAATGAAATATTTTAGATGAGGAATGAACGTATGAAAAATAATTTTGGAAAGTATAGAAAAACTAACCTAACTTATATTTACCTTCTATTAATTAATAAATTTTCACACTTTATGGTTGGCTGCAAAGGTGTGTGGAGAACTTAAGTGACACAATTTTCCCTTAATCAACTCACACAAAGGGTACCATTTTTCTCAATGGTTTTAAAATAATACAACCATTTATATCATCAAAAAAGATCCAAATTTTTAAATAATGTCATATTACAATATTGAATATTTACTGAAATACTCATTTCATCAGATTTTGTTTCCAATGTTAAAACAACATGAAATAATAAAATTCACCAAACATTTTTAATAACATCCATGATTAAATGGGAATCATATTTTCATGATAAAATGGGAATCAAAATGTAATATATCAAGAAAAAAGTGAAGGGGGGAAGGGGGGAAGTAACAATACTATTCAGTATTCAAAAAAGAGAAAAAGAAGGAAGATGATGATAATTCCTAACTAGCCTAGGAATATACCTATCCTGCCACACATAGAATATGTAGTGTCCTCACAAAAATAAAAGAGAATGTGGGAAGGAAGGATAAAACATGATTGGTGTCATTCATAGATTGCTTCTTGAAGATGGAGTTCCTCCACCGAGGACCCCAAATGGGCGTCATGGTAGTGCTTAAGTTGATGCCTATTGAAATTAAAGGTTTGTTTGGTTTCTTTATTTTGAACCCAAACAAATCCAATTGGATAAACATTAGTAACAATTTGTGGAAAAAACCAGAGTGAAAAAATATTACCTAGATGAAAAATCAGCCTTGAATTGTAAAAGAGGACCTTCTGCCCAATTTATAATTGACAATGAAGGATTATATAGTAGAGGGAATCCTTGGTTCGCTCCTTATAAAACTGATAGTTATCATATGAATCTCTTCTCATTTCCTCCTGCTCCTGAATCTATAATTTTCTTTTAGAACCTGCACTAGAAAGACTATAACTGCATTGTTTAATGGCCAAGTTGGCCGAGTTCTCTATCTCAATAGAGAGATGACAAATCTATCCAAACACAAGCCTATATGGTGACATTCCAATGTGAGTTTTAAAGGATGTACGGTAATACCACAATGAATCTTTGAGTCTAATTATTCAATATTTTTTTTTGGGTTGAACTATTTTTTGAATAATTTTTTTACCTCTCTATTCGACAACTCGACTTGACCATTGGTCTGTGGGTGATATGCAGTAGCCACTCGATGCCCGACCCCTTACCAATTCAAAAGATATTGAATTGTTATATTGTAGAAATGGGAAACCTAGTCACTAAGGATGAACCAAGGTAATCTAAACATACAAAAAATTTGGTTCTTTAAAATTACACAATAGTCATGGAATCATCAATCCACGTGGCTCGTGCTTCTACCCATTTTGACACATAATCCACTTCAGAAGAATGTAAATATTCCCAAATGAATTGGGTAATGGTACCATAAAGTCAATTCCCCAAACACCAAAAATTTCATGGAAGAGAAAGAGTTGGTGTGAATTTTTATTTCTTTTAGAGACATTCCCCATTCTTTGATAGTGAAAAAATGATTTACAAAAATCATGGGCATCCCGAAATAATATTGGCCAAAAGAGACCAGAATCAAGGACCTTTCAAGCAGTCTGTTTGTGACTAAAGTATCCCCCATAAGAAAGTGCGTGGATGAACATAAGGACAAACTAAAACTCTTTATCGGGAACACAACGCCTGAGGACTTGATCACTAAATGTGATCCAAAGGTAGGGTTCATCCCAAATGTACTAATAGAACTAATGTTTTAGATGGTCATCTTTGTTTTTGTTGACATCAACAGGAATGCAAGATGATAACAAATAATTTACAATTTCAGAATACCAAGGAATATAATATTGCACTTGGTATAGTTGCTCATCAGGAAACATGTCATTTATGGGAATACATGGGAATTATTTAATATTTGAGGATGGAAAGATCCTACTGATATGGTTAAACACCATATTCATATCTCCTTTTTCTATCATTAACTTCTAGATTGAATTCCTAAAGGAGGAGCATCCAACGAATGAGATGTGGTTTGGCTTTCTGTTTCTTAAGGATATAACAGAGGGCTTCATGGTCTGAGAACACAATGAATTTGGACCCTAAAAGGAATGAACTAAATTTATCAATGGAAAAAAATTAAAAATAATTATTTTTCAGTTGTGGTTCAGTTTTCTTGGGTAGAGTCCAATGTCCACAATTCATAGGTAATGACATATGGAGCTCAGTCGACCATTTGTGGTAAAACTGCCCCAACTGTATAGTTAGAGGTGTCACACAAGAGCTATAATGGTAAATCCAACCAAGGGGTTTGATTACTATTCATCATGTGAGACTCCATTTGAATTTATTAAAAGCATACTCGCATTATTTATCTAAAACATTTTTTTTATTTTTGGAGCAATTGGGATAGGTGGAGTGTAATATTACTAAACTCACAAACAAAACGATGGTAAAATCCATCAATGAGTAGGAAAGACTGCATATCCCATACATTTTTGGGGAATGGTAGAGAAGAAATGAAAACCACTTTTTATTTATCAACTTGGATACCATCCCTATAAATGGCATATCCCAATACTATACCTTATCTCACCATGAATCGGAATTTCTCATAATTTAAAACAAGATTCACTTCAATATAGGGATGTATGACTGAACCAATACTACTCAAACATTCCTCAAAATAGGATCCATGAATAGTAAAATAATCCATGAAAACATCAATGAAATTCTTCAGGTAATCCAAAAAAATTCTAACCATGGGTCACTGGAAAGTTCCCGAGAGCATTGTATAGACCAAATAGAATCCTTCTATATGAAAATGTTCCAAAGGGGAAAGTAAAATATGTATTTTACCAATCCTCAGGGGTAATATGGATTTGAAAATATCCAGAATAACTATCAATGAAATAGAAGTGGGACTTCCCTATTATCGTCTCAATCATTTGGCCAATGAACGAAAATGGGTAATGGTCCTTCATAGTGTGTTAGTTTAGTCGATGATAGTCTATATAGACATGAAAACTATTCTCCACACGAGTTGGAACTAATTCATTATTTTCATTTTTTATTATTGTTAGACCAATTTTTTTACGAACCACTTGATTTGGACAGAACCATCATCTTTCAAAGATGGGATAAATGATTCCAGTATCTAATAATTTTTTTACCTTTTTTTGAAAACATATAGGAGGTTTGGTTTCAGTCTTCATTGTGTCTTCCTTAGTAGTTTATCCTCGTCATTTAACAATATATGACGTGTAAAAATTGAAGGGATAATTCCAGGAATGATAGAAAGTGTCTATCGGAAATATTTTTTATACTCACTCAAAATTTTAAGTAGTCGCAATTCATTCTCTAGAGGGAGTTAACTAGCATTGATAATAGTGACATAGTTTCCATCATAAATATAAGAATATTTCAAATCTTAAAGAAGTTGTTTTCATTCCAATTTAGGGGTATTTTGGATTGATGGGATTGTGTGTTAACATGAGAGGTCACTAATCCCATCTTACTACTCAATGGTATCATCCTAAAATGTGGAATGATCTTTTACTAGATTAGTAGTATCATTGATGGTCATGTGATCGTCTGTGTTTAGGAAATTATCAATTAGTAAAAATGCATGAAATTTTTCTAAACATGTATAACCTTATATGAATGATTCATTTCCTTTCATTTCAATCAATGATGAATACTCAGAAAGGGGATAAGGGGGATGCTGAATGTTTTTTAGGGGAAGGGAGTACATCTATAGAGTTAACAGAGATTAAGGAATATTCTTCTGAGGGGAACTTCATGGAATCAAGTATGTTAAAGTGGAAAATGTCACCACCAAACTCCATATAAAATGTACCATTGTTGACATTATTTATGGTTTTGTAAGTTTTTAGTAAAGGTATCCCCAATATAATCAGGGTATGTCCATTTATAAAATCATCTTCCATTTTAATCACATAAAAATAATCATGAAAAATAAAAATTTTCACCCTCACAAAAATTTCGTCTAACAAACCAAAGGGGTGTGAATTATTCCTATTTTATAGTTGAACAATAATTCTGATGTGCTTCAATTCGCCGACATGAAATGAAGAGTAAATGGAGTGAGCAGTCAAATTTATTGAGGCACCTAAATCAAGTATAGTATTGGAAAAGTAATACTTCCCTATGGTGCACAGAATTGAGAATGTTCCAGGATTGTTTAATTTTGTGGGAATTGATAGCTCTATAAATTATGATACATTCCTCCCAAAGCTCACCTTATCAGCACCTTGAATTCACCTTCACTATATACACATATCCATAATAAACATAGAATATATTATAATTTTATTAATGACATCGATCAAGGGGATGTTTACCAACACTTTTTTGAAAGTTTCCAAGATTTATTTATTGAGTTCAGTTTATTATGGTTTTCTTGTTTGGGTGGACCTTTGGGGAAATGGAAGAGGAATGGATGGGACAAGTGACTCATCAATAGACACACTCTTTCCTTTGGAAGGGATTCCCTTTGGATAAAGTTTTTCAACATTTGGTTTAATTTCAATAGTTGGGATGTTGTTTTCCTCAGGAGGGGAAGACTCTCAAGGAGGGGTTATTTGGATTTTAAGTTGAGTTCCACTCCTATGGGTGATGGAATTGAAATTTCCCTTATCCCTAGGGTTGACAAGTGTTTGAGAGGGTAGTTTACACAACCCATGACTTTGGATCTCTCCCACTAAGTTGGAAATCTGTCCTAACTAGGTTTTTAGGTCTTGTATGGAAACTATGGTGGTTTGTTGGAATTGGAAATTGTTGACAACCATTTTTTCTTCATATTTTCTAGGCTAGGCTTATGTTTTGGAGGGGGTTGTTGGAATGACCTTTAGAGTTTTTGAGGATTTATAGATGGTGGTGGATGGATACTTTACCATGCTTGGTTCTAGGTTTTTGAGGTTGGGTTGAATACCCCCTTTCCGATAAGCGTGGTTTTATTTCCACCTAGTATTGGATGGATTGCAAGGTTCTTGCATAAAGGGTTGGTTATAGGGTCTGCCTAGAAATATTATCTCATAACTCTAAGATATTTATCTTAGTTGAGGACATTCATAGAATAGTGTGTTTCAGAAGAACATATTCCACATTGTATGGGAGGAGTATATTGAGAATTCCCTTGGGAGAGAAAAAGTTTACGAAGAAGGGTACTTAACTCTTATGACTTTTTCTCCACCTTCTTCTCTAATTTCATTGATTGCACATCATAGATACCTCGAATGGGTACATTGGACCCTGAACTGAATTGTTGAGTGTTCTTTTCCATGTTCTCAATTAGGGTTCTTGAAGAAATTGTGGTCTTATCAAATAGTGTACCACCTATAATAGCATCAATCATGTTTCGATCAATAGGAATGAATCCTTCATAAAAATATTATATAAAAAGTTGACCACTTAGTTGGTGGTGTGGGAAACTTGAAAAAAATACTTTTAAATATTTCCCAATATTATGAAGTGTTCCCCCTTGTGATTTTCTTATAACACACATTTCCTTCATTATATTTGTAGTTCTAGAGGTTGGGAAGTATTTTTCAATAAAAAGGTGTTATATATCCTCTCGGTCTCTAATTGGTGAATAAACATAGTAAAACCAATCTTATACAGTATGTTATAATGAAAAAGGGAATTACCTTTGATTTACATACTCTTTATCAACATTTTTAGGTTTTAATGTAGAACACACAGTATTAAATTATTTTAAGTGTTTATGTGGATCTTCTCCCATGAGTCTATGGAATCTTGGTAATAAGTGAATTAAACCAGATTTAAGTTCAAAATTGGGTTCCTAGACTAATAATTGAATATATGTGGGTTGGATGACTACATAAAGTGACGTTAGTTCATTGAGTGTTCTGTTATTTTCATCCATGGTATACACATTAATTTTAGTTTTAACATGGGTTCCAGAATAATAAGAATAAGTATCAACAAGAGTGTTGATATTTTGTGTGTCCTCCTTCAAAGGGTTCTATGGTGTGTCATAGGGCCGCTGATATTGGATCCTCTCTGGTTTAGGTTCGAAAGGTGCTAAGTGTCCTAGAGTAGAACACATCACGCAAAGAACCTACAAAATAAATAAACCAGAATATAAAAATATAGATAATGTATAAGATAAACAAATAAATATTCACAAAAATTAAAAAAATATTATGAAGAACACACACTAAAAACCAAATTGATCCCTGAAAATGATGAAAAAATTTGATCACGTTGTCATAAAATATTAAATTGGTTATTATTTTAAATGGATTTTATTATCTAGGTCATACCCTAGGTTGTCTGTCGAGGAGCGTTGATAGGTTTAGAGTGTGTATTTTTAATTAAAAGTACTAAAAGATGAGGGTTTTTTTGAAAACAGTTTAAATTAAATAACTTAATTTAAAGTGTTTAATAGTTTAAGAACCAAGTGGATTTTAAAAATTATGGGAAGAAGGGTTTGTTGTGAGTTCACTACAAAAATTTAAAGTTCATCATTCTTATATATTAATCAGGGTTTCATGTAAGTCTTTGGTTGAAATTAATTAGAATCTCGATTACTTTCCAAGGTATTATATTAAATCATGTTGATCCAAACATTGACCTAACAATCATATATACTAGGTCCCTATCACATGAATTGTATAATAAAATATAATTAAAAATGAAATTTCAAATAGTTAGAGAAGAAAAGGATTCTTATGTTGTCCAATCATAATAACACAAGTCACACAATAAATACTTTTCACCGATCGGTTAAATGTAAAGAGAATTCCATTCAATTCAATAAAAAAAACTATTAAAACATGAATCAATGTAGATAATTATAAATAAAAAAAATTCAGACCCAATATAAATTAAACCAGTTTTAGGACAAGTGACGGAACTACTTTTACAAGATTTTTTTCTCTTTCACAATGAACACCCACTGTTTATCCCAACATCGAGAGGAGGGGGAATGTCAAGTGGAACCCCTTATTAATCCTTGATAACCCAATGAGGATAGGGGCCTAAAAAACTTATAGGATGAGGATAGGACTCTTGTGGTACTCCAAAATGGAATATCTTTTCTTCTAGTTCGGTCTTTCCAATGGGGATCCTAAGATATCATTTTATAGGAAAATTAGAAGGTGGTTTTGAGTCCCCAGATTTTGATAAAACACTTGGCCCATGGTTTTCAACCTCTAGATAGTCTTATATAAATTTCCAAAAAATTAAAAATCTATATACCCATATCCTGAATATCACAAACAAATTTTTTTCACAATTTGGAAAAATAAATCTCGATATATTGACAGAACACAACACACAACTTTTGACTTCATGCAGATTTAGTTGTTTGGACAGATCAGTCTGGATGGGCCACTAGATAGTAGAATTGATCTTTTATTCCTTCAAAAAAGTTTTATCACAAGGAATTTTGGACCATAAAAAATATCATCCCATTTGAATCCATGGTTTAGTATTATTGTTCGGTTGAGTCTACTAGTGCGATTGAGTCCAGCGCATTATGGCCCATTTTTCTTGAACTTCATCATGGGCCCTCTAAATCACCTCCACCTATAATGAAATTATAAAAACTAGTAACATTTAAATCTTAAAAATTATAAACAACAAATAATTGAATAAAAAATTATTTTAAATTTTTTATTATTTTTACAATTTTCAATACAAAATTAGTTTAGCACTGTGGTGTAAGAGTGAAAATGAAATAGGGAATCACAGTGCGATCAGGAACCTGACATAAAGAAAAGTATATTGTACTAAAATTATCATAGGATAAGAAAAATGTTTCATTATAAAATACATATTTGTATTGAATTTTTATATTCATATGATCATTTAATATTATTTGATTATACATTATCACAACCTTTTGTTTCTAATTTTTTGTAGGAAAAAGAAAGTTGAAAATAAAACTTTAAAATGTATTCCCTTAAGAACTCCTAATGAATCTTATTTAGGGTAAATAGTTTCGTAGTATTTACAAGGATAGTGAGGTGAAAATGTAATTATAAAATGTATATTTAGTGTTTTCTATAGTCTGGATCAATAACTATTTTCATTAAAGAGTTATAATTAAAATTACGATGATAAAATTTATTTAGGGGGTTTAATGTCCTATGATTTTACTATAAATCATTCTTTTAAATAAATAAAATGTGTTATATTGATTTCTCTACATGTAACACTGAACTAAAATGAGTCTTGACCTATTAGACGAATATAATTAAGAAAATTAAAAGAATTATAAAACCTATAGTAAATAAGAAGATATTACTCAACTAAAATTGCTTACATTTAGAGGAAAAAATAATTATTATGATTTTTTTGGCCATGAGGCCTTCATTATTTTTTTAATTTTGAGAATCCACCTTTCAAGGGGTGAGGTGGAACCCTTACAAGTCCTCTAGGAATAAGTATGACATGGCCCATAGGCCTTAGAAGAATTCATTGTCCGTAGGCTTTCAAACATTACATATAACCCAAACTAACTACTTGGAACTACTCCTCCCCACCATCTTCATCATGAAATCAGCTCTCCACCTTCTCATGGCTGTTCGACTACGAATTCATGTGCATGAACAGGCTTGTCCTGATGGTAGGTGTGATACCCTCTCATTCTTGAAATCCATTTAGATTCCGATGTAGTGAAAGAATGATTTCAAGGTTTATAAAACAATTTTTTATATAAAATACATATTTATAAATTAAAATAAGATATTTACTATTACAATTTTGAATTTAATAATCCCATGATTAACATTATGTAAACTTAAGTAATATTTTATATTAATAAAAACTATTTTTGGTCGGATTCTTTTAACTAATTATCCACAAGGTTTTATTTAGTTTTGGATTGATTTTAAAGTCACAAAAACAATAAATTTTTTAATATAAACAAATCTATGTCATGTAAAACAAAATTGATAATTTTATCTTAATTATAATATTTAATCATAAAAATAAACTTTTTATAACAATGTTTTTTACTGTTATGGGTGTTAATATTCAAATTAATTTTTATCAACAACGAATATTTTGTTTGAAAAAAATGGATTTTATATTTGAAATACGTAGGTACAAATTTCTTAATAGGGACCATTTTATTTTTGTGTATTAAAATCAAACTATTATGTAAAAATTAGTTACCATGACAAAGACCAAAGTTAGTAAAATTGAAAAATATAGGAAAAAAAGATCTAAAAATATTAAAAACATGCATGAAAATTTATTTTTAAGGATTTATCAACCTTACCTCTTCCCTAAGTCTATTATTTTCCATTAGTGGATTCACTATAACTTTTAATAATGAATTTACCTTTTTTATTAATTCAAAAAATGTGGCTCTTCTCACTTATAATAAGATCCATAACCACTTAACTTTTCTTCTCACACCACGCATCCTTAATTGAACCAGAATCCTTCCAAATAACCCTAAAAGTCATAAGAACTTCTTAGATATTTTATTGTAACATCTCAGCCTAGGTTCCACTAATCCAGCACCCCGAGTGAGTTCTCCACATGACCTCAAGTGCACCTCCTCATATCCCCAATGATGTTTACTTGTAGTGAGAGTCTAATGAAACATGTGAGGAGACTATACACTCTTCACCAGACTAAACTAACTTTGGAAAACATAATAATCATTGACCGAAATAATAATCAGTAACTAACCATCACATAACCAACTCCCTGAAACTGTGTAAGTACAAAAAATCAAATGTAGTAAGCATGTCATTCCATGATAGTATAAAGTGCAAAAAAAACTAAAATAAAGCCACCCAAGATTATCACCACAATGGGTTATGATAACATGTTTGGTCCCCACATAAATGCTCCATCCAAAATAAACCTTCTTTCATAGGCCCCTTTCTATTATCTAGTCCTGAAAACATGAAGCCTACTCTGGTACCAATGATGACTCAGGTAGAGTGTGAGTACAATTTAGTAAGACACCACCAATGGTTTCTATAACAATATCCAGTCGAATAACATTGTATTAAAAAGTGTAGATATGTAATAAATATGTCAATGAGAAAAATAGGCCTTTATTTAAACAATTATTATCAACCCTAATGACTCTAAATTCCCATAAAGGCACTAACATAACAAACATGATTTGGCCCTTGTTGGAATTTTGAACCATATACTATAAGGGATTAACACATCACTTCAAGGGGGTTCATTAATAAATTCAATTAAATCATTGTACTGTAGAGTATTAGTCAAGGTACCCATCACATGTCCATATCAGTGAAGCTTGGAGGATTAGTCCAGTATCTTAACAATTGGATCTTAGAGCATCGGTCCAATATACAAACCATATAGTACATCAGTGGAACTTAGAACACAATTCCAGACCAAACCAAATATGAGGATCCTTAGTCTTATATCCCAACTATACAAATAATCATGATTTCCAAGGATCATTGTCAGAGACCTTTTATAAAAATAAATACAATTTGGGAACACCTTTTAATTTATCAACATATCCCTGTTTCATTACTTCTAATACATTTAACCCAATTCCATAACTATTCCATATTACCATTTATTTATATCCACAACTTTTAAACATACTTTCAAGATGTTAGAAAACATGGAAATTCCCACTTTAACAATCTATCACTTTTCTCATTAATTATCTCTTAACCATTTAACTTTCTATATTTTTCTAAACAACCCTTTCTTCGATGTTAACATGTTAAACTTAACTAAAATTGTTTTAATCTCATATACCCTTTAATTCATTATTAAATAAATTATTTCACCATTTTGAAGGAGTAGTACACCCAATGGGTGACCAAAAGCCTAGTCTCATAATCATAAATGGACATGATGGGGTCCCTGAAGGTTCTCACACATTAAATTGGGCACCAATTCACTTTTCTTAATAAAAAACATGATTGCATAGTATAATAGAAAAATGACACAACCACAATCACATGAATAACATCATGACTATGAGTTAAATCTTGTAGACCACCTACCACAATCTCCTGGACAAGAAGTCACCCTTCCTTGGGCCTTAATTTGATCTAATTCAACTACTAATAGAAATTACAATAATTCTCTATAAAATTTAGGGATTAGGGTATTTGGGAAAATAGAAAATTACCAACAATTATTATCCTAGAAATTAGAAGAAAGTGGACTTTTATACTCACATAAGGCTTTTATTCTCATTGTACCTAACTTAACACACCTAGGGATTGAGGGATATTAATCCTTGGAAGAGGGGATAGATCCTAGTATTCAGATTAGGATATCAAGGAAGGAAATGGGGTTGAATTTGAGTGAAAATTATATAAATATTGGGAGGTATAAATAGTAATGTTCCCACTTTTAAAGAGGGGAACAATTTAGTAGCATGGTTTTACAAACCATATGCCAACTGTGCTGCCTCCTCTATCCAATAGCGGTATGGGTCAAACAGTTTTCTAGGGATCCCGCCTAGTTTTTCAAACCATTCAGAGGATATGTGGTTGGATCTATCTAAATTTTCATGCTTTCCATGCCACCCTTTCATTTTCTCCAAACTGAGTATCCCCCTTCTTGATGGCACATGGTTCTGGAACACAGTTAGTACTAACCATGCACCAACTATGTTCCATGCACTAGATAGCCCCCCATTCCCTGTTTTTTATGTCCTAAACCCCCAAGGCACTCTCAATACCCTCCCTACTCTTATAAATCATTTCATTGACCATTTAAATGTATTTTAACAAAAATTTAAATTATAATTCACCTCATCTAAAGGTTAGGATCTCAAAACCACCACCTTATAAAATCTCATCCTGGAGTTTCACTCCTTAGCACCACTAATCCTCCTAGTTAAAAAGGTCAGGCCACTAGGCCCACATACCCACTCCCCACTCCCATGTTTTTTTCCTCAAAATGATCATGGTTCCCCAACACTCAGCCCAATGACACGGTCTTACCCCAAATAATTTTATCATTATGATCCTCAAAGGATGGATTAGCCTCAATCTCAAGGTCATCAACATCAATCACATGAGAAGCATCTCAGTGATACTACCCATGTTGTGATAGAATAATTTTTTTTCATAGAACTATACAACAATGAAAGAGCCAATTGATATACCACTTGTCCAATCCTCTCTACAATATCAAACATTCCCACAAACCTGGGTTCTATCATTCCTTATTTCCAAATGCAACAGTGACACAATATTGGAAACACCTTAAGAAAATACTGATCACCTATTATGAATTTAGTAGGTCAATGAAATTGATCAAAATATGAATTATATATACTATGGACTATATCCATACACATCCGAGTCAATTGAGCCTACTATAAAGTCCCTTATATGAGACCCATTCCAACATCCCTAATTCTCCCACTTATATCCAAAAAATGGTGATCTACATGGCCTACTATAGATTACATCATATGGTTCAATCTAAATAGTCACTTGATAATTATTGTTATAGGTGAACTCAAGAAATTATAAGTGTATCTCCAAATTTCCATCAAAATATAGGCCACATGCTCTCAGAAGAGCCTGTTAACACTTGGATTGTCTATTCAAATTGAACGTTTATATGTGAGTGAAAATTTGTACTCAAGAACAGCGAAGTACACAAGAAATTTTGAAATCCTTGAAAGAATCAAGAAGGAAAATTGGGGTCTCTAACTAAAACAATACTATGAAGCACCTCATGAAAATAAACTATCTTCTGAACATATAAGTCACCCAACTGATCTATAGTGAATGACTATCTGATTGATAATAAATGTTCAAACTTTTTCAACCGATTCATAATTACCCATATCAAATCATTGTTTTAAATATTACTCTATAGTACCACAAAAAAATACATCATAACATCATCCTACTTCCATTATGAAATGGGAAAAAACTACAATGAACCATTAGGTTTTTGGTGTGTATCCTTAAGTAGATGATAGGTGTAAAATTATGTCATGAAACTTGTAATCTTCGTCTTTATTCCTAACCAACAATAGTTTCTATCAAGGTCTTAGTACATTTTTTTCAAGCTAGGGTGCACAAACCACTTCAAAGAATAAAAATCATACATCACCACCTAACTCATACAAGTTGATATAATAATATGAAAATGAACATGGATGATATCATTATCATAAATGGTCCAATTGAGTGGTATCTCCCCACCATCAAAACTATCCCTTTATGCCATAAATTTTGGATCCTCATATTTCCATTCCAAGACTCTGCTCAAGAGATAGGTCTCAACAGATAAGAACACAAGATTCATCTAGTCCCACTCCTCTACAACACCTACATGCATCTTAGTGAACAAGACCATTATCTTTCACATTGAACTAGACTCATGGACTACTTGAGTCTATGTCTTCCATCTTAAAGAATCAATAAACATATTTCCATTCCCTGTATATAATCTTGAAGGAAATCAAATGATTTCATATAATCAACCCATATAAATTGCTGAAGGTTTAAATCATGCTTGGAAAAGAGATATTTAAGGTTTTTATAATCAGCATATACAACAAAATATCACTTAGAAGATAATGCCTCCAAAACATCAAGGAATAAACCACTACAGCCAATTCATGATCATATGTAGGATAACTTCATTCAAGAGGAATCAACTATTGTGATCCATACACCATGAATTAATCACCAAACATCAACACTTCCCCAAGTCCAATCCTAGATGCATAAAAAAATAAGGTATATTATTCACTTGGTTTGGGAAAGATCATAGTCAGTGTTGTGGTGAAACACCTCTTTAGATCATGGAAAGAATTCTCACATGCCCTGAGCCACTAAAAATTTATACCCTTCATGTTTAGTTCTAAAAGTGGCATTTAAAAGTGAGAAAAGTATTTGATGAACCTTTTTTAGTATATCACTAGGGAAAAAAATATTTGGATATCCAAAAAATTCTTACGATGCTCCCAAGAAACAATAGCTTGAAATTTATCGAGATCCACTAATACACCTTACTATGAGATTATGTGACCTAAGAAAAGAACCTTGTCAATCCAGAAATCACTCTCAAATAGATTGGAATATTTTTTACACTCTCTCGGTGTACTCAAAAATATCTCATGATTCTATGAATACAATAAGATGTCATCTATGAAGAAAACTAAAAAATGACCAAAGTATGGGTGAAATATTTTGATCTTCAAAGGCATAAACACATAATGATCATTCATTATCCAAAACCTAATCACAACAAACTCATAAATACCATGCATGATTATGAAAGAAGTCCATAGTATATTAGAGAATATTACCCTCAATTAATGATACCACAATCTCAAATATATTTTAGATAACATATAGAAACCCTTCAGTTGGTCAATAATATCATTTATGTGTGAAAGAGAATACCGATTCTTAATTTTCATCAATTTTAACTTCTGTTAATCACCACCTAAATTTAAAATCTCATTGAACTTTTTGGAAGAAAAAAATTTAAGATCCTTAAGGTGACATACTCAGTTAGATAAACCCTTTATCCCCCAACTCCTAAAATTGAGTCTGGATCTCTTAAATCTCTACTGGATCCAATATATAATGTGGAATAGAAGCTGGCTTAGCACTTAACATCATCTTAATTTTTAACTCAACCAATATCTCAGGAGGAAGCTCTAAAAACTCATTAGGAAACACCTCTAAGAACTGATCCACTATTGGAGGGAGTATTCAATGTCCCTATCTCTCATCATTAAGTATAATATTTCCCACTTGGACGATGATATCACATAACTTTTAATGGATTGGCCCTGAACATCCCACCTAGATATTCCATTATCGATGATAAACATTAACATCACCCTTGGAAGATGTGAATATCACTATATTGATGTAATAATCAAGGCATTCCTAGAATACAAACAACCAATACATTCCTAGAATAATGTAAAAACATAAAATTTCAATAATGAAAGAGTTCCAAATAAGAAAATACCCAAAAACCTAGAGGGAACACTCCTTACATTATTAGATACCCTATGATCATACCCTGATGACATGATTATTGACACAACCCCCAATATATTATCCACTTCAAGAAACAAACCATTCAAAAAACTTATAGATATAAAATAGTGAGTATAACCTATATCAAGAAAAGAATTTTCAAGTATAGAATATATAGGGATTGTACGTCATATTGTCTACGATACAACATCACTACCATATATAGTAGAAAAAATTTCATGTATTTGTACTATTCCATTACCCTGGGATCCTATCTAACCCATATATGCTAAAATTCCTTACTAATATAGATGATCATATATTGAATTACATCATCCCCCACCCCAACCAGTATGACCAGTTGAGCTCCAACCACTGAACTAATATAGGGTAGAGGATCTCCTTTTAGTGATATGTATTGGCCTTGGTTCTCCATGCCCACCTATCTATTAAGGTTTACTACAGAACCTATATATATTCCCCATCCTACTACAAGTTCTAAACTCTAATGGTGGTTTAATAAACTGACCATGCATGTGAAAATGTCTTCTTTTATAATAGTAAAACACTCGATCGCCACCCTAAGAGGCTGGTCCTATCCCTTGTCTACTCTACCCACCACTTCCTTGGTGATAGTTATCATAATGAAGCTTCGTACTATCTAAGAATATACTACATAATCACCTTGGTAGAAATTCCCATCCACCACTAAAACCTCCATTAGGTTCTACTCATAAATGAGTGCATGATTCTCTACTTCAGTAAAATTTTTCAAACAAAAGATATCCACATAGTACTTTATATCACACTGAAGTTCATCTTGAAAAAATTTACTGGTAGAAACCTCATCTATTGTTAGTAATAGAAAAAAGCACTATAAAACAGTGAAGTGAATAACATAATCTATCATTGATAGATTCCCTTATGTCAACTGTATAAACTCCACATATATCTATTGTTTCGTGGTATTTGGGTAAAAGTGATTTAAAAACTTCTCTTGGATGTCCTTCGATAACATACCCTATAACTTCTCATCCTAATCCTAAATATCCCACAAGATCTTTTCCAGTTCTCATAACTTCTAAGAAACCAACTTGGACCTCTTCTTTAGAGTTATCTCTAAGTGTTCTAGAATTTTCTAGATAGAATCAACACAAAACCTAGTTTCCTTTGGTCCACTCTACCTAGAAAATGTATGAGGATGATATAGCTGTAATTTTCTAGTGAAATCAAACATACTCGATGCAACCCACCCTAGGTATCTATCTGTAATCTATATAAAATGAGTGAAGTTCCCACATAACTACTATTACTACCTCTCACCCAAAACCAATTGGGGTATTCGACCCACTATCATAGGTTCATCCCCATCAATGTCCTCCTATCACTCTACTAGAAAATATCATCATTGTGGAATCACTTTACAATTACAAACACATGTTTTATGGCACAAAACACATCATTTCACAACTACCAAAATAGGGTTCACTACTATCCATAACTTGTTACTTCACATACACTATCCCGATGTCCATAACCATGTAACTATCACAATACCCAACCATCCCTATTTGGGGACATGGCTAACTCTGAGTAAAAAAACATCCATATTTTACAAGACTTTCATATGAAACCCTTTTAAAATCTTTTTAATCATTAAACAATTATAAATTCCTTATTAGGAACCATTTTAACCACTCATTTTTTTTATTTCAATTTAAAATAGATATGACCTCTTTATTAGACACCACTTCTATAAAACCAAAAATGAAAAAGAAACACACTTTATTTACCTCAACCCACATGATTTTTTGTGTGTTCATAACATTATGCATGTCACTTAAAACTAAGAGTACCTAAAATTATGAATGTATAAAAAAATATCATTCCATTCCAACCCATGAGTAACGCCTGAAAATGAATAACATCACAAATCATGTGATTCACCCAAGGTTAAATAACATCCAACCATAAAAAACAAACATTAAGAACAACATTCCCACCCAAGGGAACTTGTGTTTTACCGTATACATGGATTACATCCTCCCATACATGAGCTCATAAACAAGGCCTGGAAGATCCTAATTTTCTATCTACCTTTCTCAAATAGTAATGGGACATAAAATAAATTTAACAGATACAAATTTTCAAAATCCAATCTCAAGTACCAATAAACTGGTGCCTTGTGCTAGTTTCTCACATGACCTTAAGCATGCCTCCTCGTATTACTGAGGCTAATGGATTTCAATGATGGAATAATGAAACAAGTGTGGAGACTATAACCTATTTAATAAAGTAAAAAACAGATTAAATCATAATAAATATTGATATTAAATAATAATAAATAACCAACCATCAGATAACCATCTCCTTAAAACTGGGTAAGTATAAAAATTAAATGTAGTAAGTGTGTCATGCCATGAGTGTCTAAATTACAAAATGGAAACCAAATTAAAGACACCCCAGATGATCCCTACAGTGGTTCGTGATAAAATTTATAGTCCCCACATCTAAACTCTATCCCAAATCAACCATCTATCATAGAATCCTTTCCCTTATCCAGTCCTACAAACATGAAAATGACTCAAGTGCCAATGGTATACCAAGAAAGGTGTGAGTAACACTCAGTAAAAAATACTAATGGTGTCTATTAATATATCCAATTTAATAACTGTTCATAAATTTTTTTTGATAATCAAAAATCAATGAAGTTAACGTAATTAGGTTTTTAATTAAACAATTCTCGATAACCCCAAGGGATCTTGATTCCCATAAAGGAACCAACACACCAAACCTACTTCAGTCCATGATGGAATTTTGAACCATATAATATACGGGATTTGACACCTTACATCAAGGGAATTAATTAATAAATTCAATTAAATCATTCTACCTTGGATTATAAATCTAGGTACCCATCACATATTCATACGAGTAGAGCTTTGAGCGTCAATCCAACATCTTAACTAGTGGAACTTGGAGCATCGGTCCAGTTTCCTAACTATATAGTAAGTCGGTGGAGTCTAGAGTATATGTTTGGTCTGACCTAAATATGACAATCCTTAGTCCAACATCCCAACCATACCATCAATCATGATTTCCAAGGATTATTAACCACGAACTATTATAAAACCAAATATAACAAGGATGAACCTTTTCATTTATCAACATACCCATGGGTCATTACTTCCAAAACATTTAACCAAATTCCATAACTATCAAATTTTTCCATTTATTTATGTCAACACCCATTAATCATACCTTCAAACATTTTAAAAACACAAACATTCACCCTTAAAACATTTATCACTTTTCTCTTTAATTATCTCATAACAATAACTTTACATGTTAAGTCGAATAACCCTTTATTCTATATTAATATGATAAACATGATGAAAATTTATTTTATATCAAAAAACCTTCAATTCAATATTCAATAACACGTTTCACCATTTCCAAGGAGTGGTACACCCCAAGGGTGACCATAGTAATAGTCTTATAATCATTAATGGACCTGATGGGGTCCACGATGGGTATGCCATATAAAATTAATACACAATTAATTTTTTAATAAAAACATAGTATAGAAGAAAAATGACACAACCACACACACATGAATAAAATCATGACTATGGGAGAAAGATTATAGACCACCTTCCTTATGATTTTAGACAATCACTCACCCATCCTTGGCCCTTTATTCGATCTAAATCAATCACTAACACAAAATCCAATAAATCCCTTGAAAAGTAGGGTTTAAGAGATTTGGGGAAAAAATAAAATAACCTATAATGATTCTCCTATAAAATTGATTAAATATGAATATTATACTCACATGGGGCTTTAATTATCACTAAAAGACATTTAAAACACATAGGGATTTAAGGAGAAAATTTTTTGGAAGATGGGAGGTCCCCTGGTTCAAAACCAAGGCTACAGGGGAAGGAAATGGGTCAGAATTGAGGTGAAAATCATATAAAGTCTGGGAGAGATTTTTTCCATTTTCCCACTTTTAATGAGGTATATGTTTTGGATTCATGGGTTTACAACCCATGAACTAACCATATGGACTCCTCTATCCAAGAGTGGCATGGGTTGCACTCTTTTATGGAGAGTCCACATAGTTCAGAAAAACATGCGGAGGCTATGCAGTTGGATCTATCCAAATTTGTATGGTTTACAAGACCCCCTTTAATAGTTTGAAAAATTTGAATAACCATTCTCTAGGTCACATGGTTTTGGTGAAAAATTAGTAATAAATATTCTCCAACTATGTGTCTTGCACTGGATCCCCCCATTCCCTCTTTTGATATCCCAAACCACCAAGAGACTCCTAATACCTTCCCTACTCCCATGAATAATTTAAATAACCATTTAATGGGGGGTTAAACAAAATTTAAATAGGAATGAACCTATTTAAAAGGTCTTTATCTTGCACTATTCTTATATAAATACCACCTCTCAAATCCTTAATCTAATTAATAGAGTATCTCTTCCAAAGAGTAAGGTAAAATTTTCAATTACTCATGTTTTATTTTTTTCACAATATTTATTCTTTTAATTCCTCCAAAATATAATATACCCATATTGAAATAATTACATAAATATCATAAGTATACTAAAATATTATTATGATTATTATATTAGCATTTTATACCTTCCTCCCAACCAATCGTAAAATCAAAATGCTTCCTTTGTTACATGCAGGATATCACCACCATAAGTGACAAGATCTGATTTTCATAAAAACATAACACTGATAGTCAAAAGGGGTTATTTAATGAATAAAAATTATATTTTAAAAATAATTAAAATTATAAAATATAAACCAATTCCTATCTTATTTATATTCTACAGAAAATGAGAATGAGGCCTCATTGTACGTGCAAAACTACCATCTCCATGAAGCAACAAATTGTGTTTTCATTTAGATTTTTGTTCATTATAAACCTATCCTAAAATAAGATAAAAATTTAAATAAAATTTACATAAAATCATTATACTATTTTAATAATTATATTATTACAATTAAATCACTTACTTAACCATACCCACCTATCAATTAAATCGTGTTCTTGTTTGGGACAGTTTAAACACATACGTGAACAATGATATAAATTTATATCATGTATGACTATTAAAAATTAACTAATTATATTATTAGAAATTAATTATAATATATTTATGTTTATATAAATTTTATATTAATTATTTTATTATTATTAATATACCAACATTTATTCATTAAAAATTATCGAAACAGGCATGCTATAGATTTCATCTCCAAGAGTAGTAACTAAAACTATTAAAGAATAAAATTGGAAATTTATAATATTTTATAAAAAATATATTAAATTAACTCAAATAATCTGGGAATGATTAATTTGGTATCAAATAATGTGGATCAAGATCAATATTACAAGGCATGTGAAAAATGAATAAAATTACAAACATCAGTTGATGAAAATAAACCACAACTAAATAGTAACTATATAATAATTATAATTTATGAGTGAAAAAGGTAATATATATTAATAAGGTTCTTAAATTAGTGTTTAATGGAGTTATTTTTATTATAAATTAAGTCATATAATTTTTTACTAAGTGTTAATACAAGGTAAAAGGTTTTCTTAACTCAACTTATTTTCTTGATTCATAAAGATTCCTCATTAACTATGTTTTTAAGAGATGTTTTTTCTTTATTTTTTATGATATTATAATTTTTTCCTCATTATTTTATATGGAAACACATTTAACAATTTATTTCTTTATAAAACTTTATGATGTTGAAAATAATTCCCATTATCTTCAAATGAGCTCTTTCTGCTCCATATCAATGTCCACACTTCCAACTAAGGGTCTTTTTTATTTTGAAATCAAAATATGTTTTATTTATTGAAATATTAAAATTTATCTTTAAATATTTTTTAAATAAAGATTTATTATAATATTTAGGATTTTGGTTTTGATAAATGTATTTTAAAATGATAAAAGGACTTTCCTTTCATGATTTTATATTTTATATTACTGCCCATGTTTTTTGATTAAAACCCATTATGAATTTTCAAAGATCTATTATTAATGGTCATTTTTAGAAATTAAATTTTTTCAAAAGTTTTCACTTCATATTTTTGAAAATGAATTTTTAATCTGACCCTTAACTTCATCTTTTTAGACTAAGGTAAAAATGATTTATAAAAACTCTTTTACGGTTTCTTTCCCTATTATGAGAATTATTCTTTATGAATATTCCTTTACATGTTTTAATAATGTTTTCCAACTAATTTAAATTAGTAATAATTTATAAAATAAAAGGATTTTTTATATTTTTTTAAAATTAAACTTTTTATTTAAAAAAATCGATTTTAAAATTAATTTTTAAGGATTTTGTTTTTAAAGAAGTCATTATTGTTTTTAATAATTTATAAAGTATGTTTTTGAAAAAATATTTCTTTTATAATTATTTTTTTCTTTTTTTGGTTTTGAAGGGTAATTTTAATTTTTTTTAATCTCAGAAAAGTGTAATGATCCAACATGGGATGACCTAGCATGTCACCTAAGAAGGCTCACAACATGGTGGAGATCAACATAAAAACCAAAGTAGATTATAAAGAACAAGCCCAGATAAAATCATGATAGAAGACCAGAAAAATGCCCAATGGTCCATTATATATGAAAATCCATGATATTAGAATTTAAATTTGTGTGAACATAAGTCACCACTATTCCAAACCACCCAATGATTATGTTGACTAGGAGGATCCATCAAGTTACATGACGCCTTCCTTTAACATGAGTCCTGAAAAACTATGTCTAAAAGTGGCTAAAGGAAAAAGTATGGTGTGTGGAAAATTCTAGAAGGATACCACCATGAACCTATATAATGTATTTCAACATGAAACCATTAGTTATAGGTTTAAAAAGATTACCAGTTTCATAAATTTTTACATATGAAAAGAAATTTAAATAAAACAACCCTTTGGTTTTAATTTTTAAAACATCTATATCCCAAGACTTAAGAACATAGAAGTAAAACATGTATGAATAAATAAAGTAAAATTTAAAAGAAATACATGAATAATAAAATAAGTGGGAAAGTAAATCACAATAATCCTTGTGATGTATACAAACAATGCACAAATGTGTTTCAAGATGGATTATATGATACCAAGACATAAAAGGAATTCTAGAAGGCATAGTAAATCCTAGGCCCCTAACAGAAAAACATATCCCAAGGTATTGGATAATTTACAAAATCTACCATTAAATTAAATATATTTCAATAACAATATTTTCAAATTTACCTTTGTTTCATTTAATTGATCACTTGATGTTCTTAAAAACTATTTTTAAATAAAACCCATTTAAAGCAATTCTCATCACCAAAAAAGATCATGTAAGAATAATGGAAATAAATTAAGACCTTAAAAGCTTCATGTAAATCATTTTATACATGAAAACAAAAGGATACCACAAGAACATTCAAGTATTCCATGGGAAAGAATCTATCATATAGGGACACCTACCTTTACAATGGATGAAACATAGACACCTTTTAAAACAAAGATTGGAATCAAAGAGATCAGTAATAAAAAGACTATATACATGAAAAAATAATAAATTAACCATAAAAACTTCTATATATAACAATAATATCCTACTAAGGTTCTAATAGATCAAGGGGAATAAATATTGAGGATATATCTAAATAAAAGAGAAGAAACTGTGAGGAAATATGAACTTACCTTGATGAGATCCACTAAAACCAATAAATAATTACCAAGGAATCATGAAAATATTTATCTAGAGTTTCAAAGAGGAGATATTTCAAGCTAATAAGTTATTGAGATATGATTAGAGTTAAAAATGACCAATTACATAAGGGTATTTTTCTATTTTTAGGAAACCCATATGATGCGCCAGTCATCCAACACGGTGAGAAAAACTGTGCACTAAACATGAAATAGATATCATCCCAAAAAAATGAATTGATTGGTTAGATGGTAATATCCGTATGGTTAGATATAACATTATAAAACCTTGAAATTCATCATTGGAACCAATTGATCCATTCTGTACAGTTACCATATGGTTATTACTAACCGTGCACAAATTGTGAACCATTGCTATTTCTCCCAAAATTCAAAATTTTTTACCACTAAATCCCAAAATCCATTATAACATCAATAGAGATAAAATAAGACCAAAATAATTTATACATGTCCCCTAAAGGGTGACACAATTAACCCAAACATGAAAATTTCTGAACCTAGAAAGTACTCAAAATTCTAGAATCACAAAAAAATGGAACTACTACATCATGAGTGATTCCTAGTCCCATATCCCATGGATAAAACATATATATTGTTATAATAAAAGGGTTAAAGTAATTTTTCTACCATGAAACACCTCATCCTGGAAATTCATAATCTGAATTGGAAACACAACCACTGAGGTGACATGCTAAGGATCAACCCCATCCCATTCAATCACATGGGAAGGGTTTGATTGATATCTCCTCAATTGGGAAACATTAAAAACATCATGAATCAATATGAAGTGAGATAAAAATTAAAACCTATAATACATATTTAAAATTGAATCAATGATATAAAAAATTACAACAAACCTTAGTTCCACCTTACCCTGTTACCCTAAGTGACGATTCCCCAAATGAGGTGAAACCCTAAGAAAACCCCAATCAGCAACCTCAAACTACAACAGGAGATGAATATGGTTCACATAGGTTTTTTATAAACCTTGAGATATCACTAACCTATTTCAAATCATATAAAGGTTTTCCATCATCTTGTGGAAATTACCTTTTCTAAATGAATATCGTTCATACAATTACACACAACATAAAATAGATCCACATGGATTCTCATACAACACTTCAAAATGATCCATGATAATTGTGGAATAATAACTATTATTATAGGTGAATTTGGACAATGGTAAATGGTTTTTTTCATGAACCACTGAAATCAATCACACACACCTGAAACATATACACGAGAATATGAATGGATCACTCAATCCATCCATATGATTGAGGGTGATAGATCGTGATTAACATCAATTGGGTTCCCATAACCTCTTATAAACCCTCAAAAACCTATATGTAAAAAAAATCATTATCATAAATAACTTCATAAGGTACTCCATGGAGCTTCATGATCTCTGAGACATATATGTTCCTAATCTCTTCCAACTTTTTTGTATCCCTAATAGGAAGGAAATGACCTAATTTCATAATTCATTCAAGGAACACCTAAATTGAATCCTTCCCACTAGGATTCCATGATAAAATATTAACGAAGTCCATTAATATCTCATCCCACTTCTACACTGAAATGGGTAAAGGATGAAAAAACCAATAAGAATTTAGTTCTCCGCCTTAATATTCTAGAAAGTAAGGCATTGTGACATGAAGTCTACAATTGACTACCTCATCCTCAACCACCAATACTGATGTCACAAATCATGATTCATCATAGTAGTCCAAAGATTCATAGAAAAACTAGAATGATACCCACTATCCATAAACTCTTTCCAAATATATATAAGAAGGAAAAATATTCTTTGGAAACTCAAGGCACTATCAGGAGATCTAGAATAGACACCTATGGTCTCTCCACCATTAGGGATTTTACTAAAACACTGGGAATCAATGTTTTCTGGTTTCCAAATCCAAATATGATAATTAAATAATGAATATGATTTCACACAATCCAATAACACATAACCACTAGCCTCTTCCACTACTAGGATCATCTCAGCAAACAGAATCATCAAAGATCACTCTTCTATAGATTCTTTCAAGGCTTGAGTTTGTAACTTCCTACTCAATGTGTCAGTGACTACTTTTCCATTTCATGGTGTATATGTAACATCACAATAAAAATTCTGAATATATTCAACCCAAAATCTCTATCATAAGTTTAAGTCCCTCTAGTTTAAATTATAATTCATAATTTTAGGATATGAATATAGAATTAACCATTAACCAAAGATATAGTGGTGATAATTATTGAGAGAATGAATCATTGTATACAATTAAAGACCATCGGTAAGATAGTTCTTCTCATGAAAAAATAGTTAATGATAACCTTAAGTGACCACATACTTCCCCTGTATCAAAACACACCCCAATCCCACACCTGAGTCATCAAAAAAACATCTTAGGACAAACCTAGTTAAAAAAGAATTAGAACTGGAGTTGAAATAAATATCACCTTAAAATTTACTCAAATGATCATTAGAAGTTATTATTAAATTAAAATTTAACACCCTCATGACCCGCATTCTTCAAGATGAAGGAAGTAATAACAAGATACTGATACATTCCATTATCAAGATGAAGGATAGATAATGACCCTGAGTCCCAACTCCAATAGGCTACAGGGTGGAAACTAACACCAAGGGTATAGAAATATCACAAAAAATGAGACGCATTACACTTATTATAGTAACAAATAATGGGAGATAAGATGTATCAACCTCAAAAAATCCATGAAAAATTTATATAAAGAAACTAAAATCTATCCCACATGCATGATTATAGTAAAACTACCATAAATACAAGAAAACTACAATGTAAGTAACAAAATAAATCTAACCAGTGACACAAAAAAACTGTCCCTAATGTTTGAGTTAGTAAGGTCCAGCACTGTCCATGTAATCTCCTTGGAAACTAGAAAATAGTTTGATATATGTAGGGTGAGCAGAAAAGTATACTCAGTGGGGAAAAACCAAAGTCACCCATGCACATGTGCGAGAAGCATACTAATTCCCCCACGAGAAAACAACAAAAAATCAAAAGCACCGATCCAGGTATACTATCCACCCCAGCCTCAATAAGTCATGCTCACTAAAAAGAACAAGTAATGTAAAGTAATAAGAATATCGATATTTGCGTACCCCGCACCATTTTCCACTAGTTAACTGCTCATCACTAACATTGAACATTCTGATGCTACCAAACTCTTCCACAAGCCCCACTGTCACAACCTACCAACACGAACCAGGTCCACATACCACATCACATATCGCTTGAAAATACCTTGGTCACAAAACCCAACACCATCCCAAAGACACCAAGGAATCACCACACAAATCATCCCAAAGACACTTGGGAATCACACATATCCTGTAGACACCTGAGCCTCATAACCACACCCAAACCTTCCCAAAGATTCTAAGGCTCCCAATGCCTAGAAGATGGAGTAGAGTAGTTCCAATAAAAAGAAATCAATCCCCCCACTATGATTTTGGGAAAAGAAACCCTCCCCATAACAATGGGGGTGTTCGGCATGTAGTTCTCTACATTGGTGGGGTGAGTATAGAATTCATGAGTAGCTACATGTATATATATAGGTACCAAAAACTCATCCCGAACTATGAGTTTTCAAAATAAACAATCATCCCACAAAAAACTACAGTTTCCGCCAACCCTAAATGAACGTACCACCACAAATTATGGTCACTTCTATAAGTCGATATATTAATGCTACTTTACTATATGCCACAACTCAAAACATTCCACCAACCAATTCATTTAACCAGTTTTCACTCTGCATCATCAATTAATTTATTTATTCCATCCTTTCCTGGGAAACTACCAAACCCTGCAACCCTTATAAGGTGAAGCGACCATACCAACCACTTCCAAATCCAAACAAGGAAGAATCTACAAGGTAAAATAATCCATTCTAACAACAATTCATAAAAAAATAAAAAAACCAACCATCTCTTAGTCCCACTGGACAATACCCCTTCTTGGACACTCGTTCAACCATTTCCATCATCATTCTTCAAAGTAATGTCACCCTGTCCATCCTCTAAAAAAGTAAACCACCCAAGACACCTCATTATAGAACCACTCTATAACCCCGCTACACCACCACACCACACCCAACACACCCATAAACATGTACATGACACAACTGAGTCCTACAAACCCACTACCCTACCACTTCCTAGATACAATACCACTTGAAAATGAGTTCATCCATTCCACAATAAACTAACCTCTTAGCCTGAGACACCATTAAAACACCCATACCACCCCATACTCACAAACACACTCCTAACCACAACACCACATTAACAACACAGACACATGCCAAACAAAACCACACACAACACATAGCTACACCAACAAGGAAAGGTTTATTTAGATTTAGCAGCACTCGTGCTTTAATTACACTTGATAAAATTTGGGTGATCATAGAATAAGTTTATCCCAGGGAATCTATATAATTAATTGAATATACATGATTAACTAAATTCTAATTCTTATAACAATGATTCAAAAAGAATACAGGTGAACAAAAAAAGGCCACCAATGACCATGTTTTTTAGAATAATACAAGCCATACAATTTACAATATGAATCAAGGATAACTTATAAAAAAAGTGATCATCATCATTTTACACCCATAACCTTATTTATTAATTCTTATTTTCTTCATTAAATTTGGGTCTAACCATATTAAAAAAGGTACATGAGCACACCCACTTCCACTTGATAAAAAATTAAAAGAGAGACGAAGGATATACCTACCTAGAACAACATACGATAAAAAATACATCCTTGTTCCAAAACATGGGGGTCACATGAGTAGTAGGGAAAAATCTAGGGGAAAACAAAATAGACTTCTATAGAACAGGTGTAGGACTCATTAGGAAAGAAAGGTTCTCAGTGCACCAAGAGAGAGAAGAAGGGTTTAAAGGAAGCATTGATTTAAGATTTAGAAAGGCTAGATAATAAATCTACAGGGAAACTTTATTAATGGACATTAAAGGATGATCATGACAATGACCACACATTTTGGGAGTCTAAAGAATATTTGAGATTTTAGAATATATATACCATTTGAAACGGTCCAAAGACTCAATAAATACAATATTCAACTCATTTAACATCAATTGAAAAATTAAAAGGGGTGAAACTGGAAAAACTAGGAAAAACTAGAAATAACTCACTTATGGGTGGGTCACTAATACGATGAACTAATACTGGGTCACCATCAAGTGAGATACCGATGTTGAGACACCAAATCCACTCACTGATGCCACTCACAAATGCCTCTCACCAACACCACTCAACGATGCCCGACCCACCTATGCCTTGAACTACCAATTCCTCAACCTATTGACAACCTAAGTCACCAATGCCCTAAGTCACTGATTCCCTGAGTCACCGACACAGTGAGTCACTAACTCCCTGAGTTACAGATGCTGAGTTACCACATTGATCTACCAACCCAACTCACTGATGCCTGAATCACTGATGTAAAACTGGAAATTTGGAAAACTCTTCAATTGAGCCATCAATGCCTCCTAAAACACCCCAAACACTAGATTTTGACAAGTTAATGGACTACAATGGTCCATTCTATTAAATTTGATACCTCTCAAACTGTTCTCACCCCCAAGAATTCAAAACCAAACCCCAAAGAAAGAGGGTTTCAAACAACCACCTTGTAAGATACCTCTCAAGGATAAACCACCAATGTTGTGTGAAATATGGAGTGAAACCTAAAAACCCCAGAACACCCCATCCCATATAATCTAACCCAAACATTAAAATGATACCCTACACAACCAATAACAATCTGGACAGATGAACTAGAGAATTCCTTCCTCTATGTCAAGATACTATCCGCTCTAGGTGGAACTGGCATGCCCACATAGTTTTAATAACATCTCAATTAATGTGTCTTGATTAGGAATATGGTCCTACTATTTCCACTGGTCATGATTTCATTATATGTTACTTAAAAGTAAAGAACTTGTCCCATAGAAAAAAAAGGTTTATGCAGTACATCGCAAAGAAAAACACACAAGAAAATCTCAAAAAAACTCTAGGTACAGGGCACACATATGCATCTCCATTTCCCAAGTATTCTATTCTAGGCCACCATGCCTCCAAAACACGTAAAATAAAGGAATGATCCATCCAGACAGTAACTTCTCCTAATAGTCCTGAATCTCCCCTAGCCGCTCCATGAATGTTAAGTCATCCTCGATATCTAACTCTCCCTAGCTAATGACAAGGGGGTCATTGTGATGATAAGGATGAAGATGGGAGACATGAAAGTCATCATGGATCCTCCAAAAATGCAGTGGAAATTCCAACTAATATTCCACCTCTCCAACTCATCCCAACACCTAGAAGGGTTCGATGAACCAGGGAGGAATCTTACTACCTCTCTCGAACCTCTGCTACCAACATCAAGGGAAAAACCTCAAGAACATATGGTATCCAACCTCAAACTCCAAGGGCCTTCTCCTATTATTAGAATGTGACTTATGTCTATCATGTGCTGTCTTCATACTCTCATGGACAAGTTGTACCTTCTCTATCGTACTCTACACCATGTCTGTACCAAGAACAACTGCCTCCACAACATCCATCTAGAACAAGGTTGAACGAAATGGTCTTCTATATAAAGCCTCAAACGGAACCATTCTAATGGAATAATGATAGATATTATAGTAATAAAACTATAACAAGGTAAAATTTCACACCCAAGACCCACTAAAGTCTAGAAATATTTCTTGCAACATGTCTTCCATTGTATAGATGGTCCTCTATGTTTTCCCATCCTTCTGAGGGTGGAATGTAGTGCTGAGGCATAAATGATAGCCAATGTCATGCTTCAATCTCCTCTAGACTCACAATATAAAATGTGTATCTCAATATTAGTTGATGTATTTGGAAACTCCATGCATCCACACCACCTCATCTACATACCTTTTCCCTAAGGCATCTACTTCGCTCAACTCCTTGATCGCTATGAAGTGAGCTGATTTCATCAACCGATCCAATACTACTCAGATTGCATCACATCCTCCCTAAGCCCTGGGTAATCCTATGAATAAATACATTGATATTTTATCCCACTTATACTTGGGTATATCTAAAGGGTACAACAAACCACCAGGATCATGGTTATCATCCTTCACTCACTCGAACACCAAGCACTTTTCCACAAACCCCACCACTTCTCACTTCATCCGGGGCCACAAGAACTCTACCCTCATGCCAAGGTACATCATGGAAATTATCTTGTGCACCACTAGGCGTGATATATAAAACTAATAGGTAAATCCCTCATACATCGCCACATGAAAAAATAGCTTCCCACAGAAGATCATTTGATTCTGACCATCCTCTGACCATCCCTTCAGGGCATCACCCTAGCCAATGAAATCACACATTACCTTCACCTCCAAGTCTCCCCACTATGAATCCTCCACCTTCTTCCTCAAATACAACTACACCATCATATGAAATAGATAACCTCTACCACTGTCCATTCTTGCATCTAATTGTAAGGAACCCAAATCCTCCATTTCTCTCTAAGCATCCACAAATCCCCGAACAACTTCCTTTTGTGACTTCCTACTCTAATAATTGGCCACAAAATTCACCTTTCCTAAGGTGTAGAAGATCTCAAAATAATAATCCTGGAGAAAATCTATCCACCTCTATTGCCACAAGTTTAGGTCACACTTGGAAATGATGTACCTCAATATCTTTTGATCTATGAAGACCACAAAGCACTCCCCTACGAGGTAATGTCTACATAGCTTTAGTGAGAACATGATTTCTACATGATCAAGATCATGGGTGGCATAATTATATTCATGTGGATTAAACTGCCTAGACCCATAAGAGATCACTCCCCATTATTGTATCAGCACACCCCGAAGTGCAGATGAGAAGAATCATAAAACATCTCAATCTTTTTCCCATCCTCTAGAAGCCTATGCACTGGAGAACTGACCAAAGTCCCCATCAGATTGCTGAATGCTACATGAAACTTCTCTCTCAACACAAAATCATGAACTTTTCTTGTCAGAGATACTAATCGAGATAAATCAGGTATGAATCTCTGATAGTATCCTAATAGACTGACGAAACTTTGAACCTCTTCCACATTGTTGTGTGCTTCCCATGAAATGACTTCCTCAACCTATGATGGGTCCACTTATACACCCTTATGCGACACCACATTCTAAACAAAGTGGACCTCCTATGTCCAAAAAATTCACTTGGATAGATTTTCGTAGAGTTGGTGGTGTTGAAGGACCTCTAGGATAGTCCTAAGATACTCAGTATGTTCATCATCGGACATCGAGTAGATTATGATGTCATTGATGAATATGATGATGAACTAGACCATGAACTCATGAAATATAGAGTTCATAAGCCCCCAGAACATGGATGGTGCATTCATAACATTGAATGACATAACCATGATCTCAAAGTCCCCATGCCTTCACCTAAAATAATTATTCAGGATATCATCCTCTTTTACCCTTAGTAGGTGATATTCAGACTGAATATCGATCTTAGATAGCTAACTTTCTCTCCATAGTTGGTAGAAAAGAACATTTATCCTCAGTAGAGGGTAACAATTCTTGATTGTTACCGGATTCAACCTGAAATAGTCTATACTAAGCCTCAGACCACCATATTCCTTCTTTACTAACAAGGCCGGACCACCCCACAGTGACACACTGGGATAGATAAATCCATTCTTCATCAAATCATCAATGTAAATCCTTTTCTCTCATAGATCAAAAGGTTCCATCTTATAAGGAGCCACAGAAATCAGTGAACCATTAGGCTGTAAGCCTATCTCTTACTCAATGTCACGTCGAAGGGGTATAGTAACAAACTCCTGGAGAAAAACATTCAAGAACTCCCCACCAACTCTAGTATCCCCCACCATCTCCGCATTCACTGATTCCACTGACATCTCATCCAAAAAGAAAAAAATATTCTCCACATGCCGACTGACCACCAAACAACTCTTCTCACCAACGAAAGCCACATGTTGGCCATCCACACCTAAAAACACAAATCTCATATAGAAGTAGTCAATGATAGAATGCAGAGAAAAAAACCAGTAAATTTCAAGGATTTAATCATATGGTTGCATCTATAGCAGGAAGAGATCCCCACTAGACTGTTGCGGCCCCAACATCATTCTACATCCCCAAAAAACATCAAATAAGATGGTTTAACCTTTAACTGGTGTACTCAAAACATGGGGAATGGAAATGATCTCTATTTCTAGTCCCATAGCATGGGATAGGGTGGGTTAATTTAAGGAGTTTGAAGCACCTAAATCATCCAAAGAACAAGAAATATTACCGAACACATTGATATTACCTTGAATGATCTCTAGCCTCACTGGAACTGTTGCCTCTACAGTGTTAAACTGACCACTCCCATCTCCTCTACCACTCTATTGTCGACCACCTCCCTGACCACATCCAGGTTGAGGTCCTATAGAACACCCTTATGCAGACCTCTCCCTGCTCCATCTCCCCTCAGTGGAACAAGATCCTGTTGTACCTACTGCTGAAATGGCATGGCCGAAAACTTCGACTGAGGCGGGCACTGGACCTACCCACCTCCACTATATAGAGATCAAACTAGACACCAATTCTGAAGGTTCCCACGAGCACCAAAATAGAAACACCTCGGTCCAAATAATACAGTAAATGTACGAGGATCTAAAGGTTGGAACTAGAACTTCTTGGGTCGACTCACCGCTTGTGGAAACCTGGAATTTCCTAACACTAGAGTCATACTACTTATATTCTTCCCCTTTGAAGAACTCGAATGGTACCCCTCTCATGGTAAACCTCATCGTTAGTACAACCTTTCCACTACCTCAACGTTCTTCTGAACAACTATGTATGTCAGTAGGGTGAAGGGAATAAGCACATATTATAGGGAAGGATAGAGTGCCTCATATAAAAGTCTCGTCCGAGACTCCTCATATGAAAAGAGATCTGGAGAAAATTTAAGGAGATCCTTGAATTAAATCCCAAAATCCCGTACAGATATACTCCCATTTTGGATGTAGATTATCTCATGTCGATTCTTTTCCCTCATTGTTGAAGAGAGGAATTTTTCACCAAACTCCTTAAAGTTTTACCACAAAACATTGGGCTCCTTCCTCTCATTGAGGTAAAGCATCCACCACCGATGCACTGCTCCACTAACCTGGCCCACATCTAGGGGAACCCATTACCCTTTTGGAGCCTGGATAATGCTGAAAGTGATCACCATCTCCTCGATCCAACTCTTTATCTCTAAATATAAAATGAAACCTTCGTACTTTACCAGAGACTTCCAATGGAAATAATGAAGTGTCTTCTACCACTAATTGTCCTCATCCTCTATATCAACCCTCCACCGATCAGTCGGGTCACCCTGCTGATCCCCCACTACTCATAATACATACGGGTGACATTTGAGAGCCATATATGAAAGGAAATAGGGAAATCTCAATTGCGAGTGGTATGGAATTTATTTACGATTCGTTTTAACTCATTGTGTATTTTGATTTCCTGAAAATTCCCAAACAAAACAAGAACACAAGTCATCATGATTCACACACCTTTCCTAGAGTCTCTACCCTACAATCAGTGTAGCCTCACTTGACCGTTCTTTTAAATCAGAGTCCTTGTATCAGCTCATAGGGGGCCCTAAAATGTCGTGTCCTAGCTGGTCCTCCATGGCCTAAGTCATGCACCAAGATCACCTAACATTGTTTCCCCACCCACCCATTCAATCCTCACTATGCCTAACTAAAAACCACATCATATCTCTCAATCATTTGCTTTAATACCATTCTGTCATGACCCACCATCTTCATGATGAGGAAAGGGATAACATGATTCCAAGACCTTCCTTCCCCAAGATGAAGGAGAGATAATGACCCCTGAGTCCCACCTCCAATAGGCCCCAGGGGGTGACCAGCACCAAGGGTATATAAATCTCACAAAAAATGGGTGGAATTACCCTTATTATAGTAACCAAGATCAAGAGATAAGATTTATCCACCACAAACAACCCCAACAAACATATATATAAAGAAACCCAAATCCATCCCACATGCATGTTTAAAGTAAAACTACCAAAAATATAAGAAAAATCTAATATAAGTTCCACAATAAGATTATGAAGAAACACATAAACCATCCCAAATTTCGTTGCTAGTAAGGTCTATCACAGTCCACATAATCTCTTTGGAAACATGAAAATGGATTTATATAGGTAGGGTGAGCATAAAAGTAAACTCAGTAGGTAAAATCTGAAGTCACTCGTGCACAAGTGGGAGAAGCATACTAATTCCCCTGTGAGAAAACAATAGAAACTAAAAATCACCTAACATGGTATACTATCCACCCCATTATCACCAAGTAATTATCACAAAATAACATAAGTTAAGTCATGTAAAGTAATAAGCACGTCAATATTTTGGTACCCAGCAGCACTTCCCACTAGTTAACTGCTCATCCCTAACAGTGAACGTCTTGATGATACCATGATCTTCTAAAATCCCCACTATCACAACATGCCCGCAAATACCTAGTCCACATAGCACAACACATCTCACCTACAAAAACATGGGCCACAAAACACAACCCCATCCTAATGGCACCTGTTAATCACTAAACAACTCATCCCAAAGACAGTTGGGAAGAACACCACACCCAAAGACACTTGGGGCTTAAAACAACACCACAACCTACCTGAAGAGTATTGGGATACCAATGCCTAAATTAGGGAGAAGAGAATAGGAGATAACTAGCATTCCATCCTCCCACTAGGATGTTGGGAGTAGACACCCTTCCCCATAATAATGGGGGTGTTCAGTACATTGTTCTCAACATGGGTGGGTTGCATATAGAAATCATTAGGAACTATATTTATATATATATTGTGTAGAGACCCTATGCTTGACGTATATGGACATTACATTTCTTTTACAGAATACATAGTACATAACAAAAACACACACACAAGGACCGTAATAGTTTAGTGTCTTTGGAAACTCGGAATATAATCTTCTAATCGTGGTAAAAGATCTTCAAAATCTCCCATAAAGAACTTCCATTTTTTTGTACCTAAAACCTTTCTTTATATCCTGGGGAAAAGAAAACATAAAAGGGTGAGCTTAAATGCTCAGTAAGGGTAAAAAAAGAAATATCAATCACATCATATTCATAAGAACATAACATTTTTGAAATTTTAACCTGAAAAAGAGATCATAATATCATAACATGGGATAAATCATAGTAGTGAAATGTAATCCCAATAATCATAACTTAAAACATGAAACTTTGTGTCATACACATATAATCATAGAGAATCATTTCTTATTATTCAAGACTCATTGCCAAGAATATCTTAGCGGACAAAGTCCATTTCTGAACCAAGTTCACTCCTCGTTTCAGTCCTGTTTCAATGAACCGGTTTAACCTGCCATTCCAGCCTTGTATATCTCATGAGATATAAATCTTTACCCAATGCATTGGAGGGAGATAGAGGTCCCACCCATCTCATAATGATACCATTATTATGTGTGCCACAAAAACAAAAATCATACATCATTGCATAACCCATGTAATAAAATGGGATTCTTAAACATCGTGACATCATAAAACAACTCAAATAAGATAGAGGAATTCATAAAAATAATTCCATCACAATGTAATAAAATCAAGGTAATAATAGGGATAGAAACATACCCCTATATTCTCTTATATAGAAAATAATTTTGATAAAACACTTGAACTCTATTCTTGAGGAAAATATCCTTTCTACTTCAAAAACATTTTTCCTTTCTTAACATGTCATAAAATTTTAAACCAAAAGAAGTTGATTAAAAATAAACTTGAAAAATTGTAAAGGAAGATTCTTGGAAATAATGTTTTAAAAATCCATTCATGCCGTATAACTTAAAAAAAATTCTTCTCGTACTTTTGTCGGAAAGGTCAAAAAGTACCTCGTACAAAAAATGACAAAAAATTCCTTTCATATATTTTACTAAAAACACACCAAAGGGTGAAATTGGATTTAAACAATTGAAGGTGTGTGTAAATAATATAACATATTGAGGAAACATGGATGTGGATGATAAATATTCCCCAGTAAATTCTGAAGTATAAACAATCTCGGATAAAAATTGAGATTGCGAGATTTTCCCTTACCTTAGGTCTGATTTGCTTCGTAAGTTTCTGAACCTCCTGTATAATGATTTATAAAATGTCATTGAATTATTCCAGAATCATACTCTTTGTTATAATATCATATATGGCCATATTCTTATCTTCTTATTAGTAATATTTCATTTCTACTTGTTATTCAGGTGTTTATTACATTTTGTTCTTATGCGTGTTTTGTCAAATAAATTATTATTCTTCTCTTTAGGCTATAGATACCTCATTTCCAGAATGTAATTAATGTAATATATATCATATTAATTCATTAAATTCATTTATATAATCATTATGCAATGATGATCATGTAGAACGAGTCGCATCACATCGTGGAGACGGTATTTCGTACGTACGCACGAGTGATAATATTGTTCCCATGATCGTGGGATTGTATTGAAATGTATGTATACTATTTCAGAATCAATATCACTTTACAATAATCATATATAGTTTTAATTTACACCATTATACCCATCCAAGTACGGTGGTGGTGGAAAATAGATTACACCACGGCGTGGAGATGGTATTCCGAACGTACGCACGGGCGGTGATTTCGTTTTCTGTAGGATGGATAGATGGTGAAATAGGGTTGTTTAATACTTATAATAACATACCAGTATATGAGTTATACTGATGTTATTACTTCATAATGAAAAAACTAAAGAAGAAGAAGTGGAAGAAGAAATAATGTTGAAAGAATCGGTAACAGACATTACCTCTTCTTTGAAGCGCCTCTTTGAGACCTCCTCTTAGGGCACTAAAATTGGTCTTTGAAGAAGACCAGGACCACTAACATGTTTCTAGGGAAGTGGAGAAGATAATTTGTCAGGGGTTGGACGAGAATGAAGGCTCAATGTGGTGTGAGGAAGAGAGGGATGAGGTTCCCTTTTATAAGGGAGGAGAGGGGCACCTTTAAAAAAACTAAAAATATTATTTTATTATAAAGTTATATTCGGTTTTTAATAGCTCCAAATTGATTTATTTCGAAGCTAAGGTGGGGATGGGTCTAAATAATCTCATCCAATAGAATTTGGACAAGTTTAGTTTAATATTTTAACCTTATCATTTAGATATAACTTTAAGTTAGATAATTTTTCTTTTACTGTGTCATTTTGTGTTCTTACACTATAAGGTTAATAAACTTACTATAACAAGCCAAAAGAACCCCAAGTTGTTTATTATTAATATATAACCTTATCTAAGTCATTTGGACGAACTTTATATTTTTAGGAATAAAATAACAATTAATAATATAATATTTGTTTTAAAAACTATTTTATGTCAATTTGGACACTATTTGGTAATTGATTTTTGTGAAAATCCTAACAGAACGATTAGTTCGAAAAAAGTTAACTAAATAAATACTAACATGTCATATTAACATAGAAAATTTTTTTAATTCCTAAAAAGTGTCAAATTAAGTTTATTTTGTTATTTATAACATCAATTATATCAATATTTCATTAATAAGATAATTACTGCATCATCATTGTGTCATAAATAAATTAAATTATTTAATATCTAAAAATTACAAATAAAATATAATTATGTAGGAAATATTTTTATATTTATAATGAATATTTATAGTCGAATTTATCTTACGTATAACCCTATATTAAAAATTATTTAGTTATTAAACATTGATTTTAACTATTTTAACACTTCTTTAAATAAATTAATATTAAATGTCCTAATCTAATCCAAGTGGGCCTAAATGGTCATATTTTATACCTAAGGTTTTTTTTGGTCTAATTGCACTTATCCAATATAATTAGGACATGTTTTAGGGTAATAATAATATCAATTTAACCCTTAATTACCCAATTTACTTTTAACCGTGGTAAAAAATTTAAAAAGTTACTATTCACCAAAAATTATTTTCATCTCATTAAACCACATTTTACATACTGACATCAACCGTGTCTCTTGGATTTTTGAAATTCCATTCACCAAAGCGGTAAAATCATGTTTTATGTAAATTTGCAAATTTTCCTAGGAGGTGGGTAAAAGACGGTCAAAAGTTCAATAAAATTTTTTTATATCTAAAATTATTATAAAATTACTCCAATGAATTACATTGAACTTATATAGGTATTATGTATCAATTTTGACCTAAAATAAAATAAATTAAAATAAATAATTATTTAAATAAAATGTCGGTTTTTAAATAGTAACCCGTTGTTTTCACTATTCATCAAAAATTGAAAATTTCCAGAAAAATACCAAAATTTCACCCTAGGATAATTTCGATATTCCGAATCCATAAATGAAGTCCATTTTCAAAAATAAAATTTATAAAATTTTAAAAAGAGGGTATTACTATTCATAACGTCTAGTTTTAATAATATTTTAATAGCATATCGTTGTTTAGCGAAACTTGGTATTGCGTACAACACATGCTATCGTGGAAGGTCGCGCTTGCGTGTAATGCAAGCCAAGACAGGGATGTGTGTTGTGCACGCTCCTTTTGTTGTAGCTTAAAACACAAGACATTAATGAAATTAAAAAGAATATTTTTCGTAAAATCATGGGGTGTTACATTCTACCCCTCTTTAAAATGGATTTCACCCTCGAAATTCGTCGGGGTTATAAATTGTTTACTACTCGAAAGATTCTTTAATAGAAACCCACATCGTAAAAAGGAATACCAAAACTTGTCTTAAAAAACTAAAGTTTGAAACATAATGGTTACCCAAATTAACTAATCACTGGGTTTTCACATAGAAGAACATAGCTGAAAATATGGATATGGAAGAGAAATCTAACCGTCATGTTCTGATGGAGAGTGTTAGGGAACATGGATATGAAATATCCAACAATCAAAAAGCCATAAATTTTTGATGATCTAGGGTACCATCTGATTCATCAGATATAAGGGCACTAGGACAACATTTTTGGTTTTCAAGATCATTTCCCTAAAGTTGAAGAATTTGAATTAGAATAAATACTTACTTTATTTTGGTACAATCTCACTGTTGTTCATGCATTGAACAATTTCCACTTCGTCTCTTAAAGAAATGAAGTTGAATTTTTTATTCATGAAGTGTTAACAGATCATGTGATAGAATGATGGGTCATTCCATCTGTTTCAAATAAAAGGTTAGCAAAAGTTGTCAAATATACATAAGTCCATCTATGGTGAGGCTAATCGTATAAGATTCCAAAAAATGAACTTATACTTCATATATCATACCGCATAATAAAATAAAACTAGTTTCTACTAACCAGGGACTTCCTCTAGGCCAGTGGTAGGCGATAAAGGCCAGTCACACTTTGGTTGTGGGTTCAATTCCCACAGCCTTGTCCGATGGGATGGGCTGTCGCCCGTCCTGTAGTTTTTCCTTTTTCTAAAGCTATATTACTATAACATCCCATCAATAATATCGAAAAAAGTTCAATCCTTAAACAATACAAACTTATGTCCAACATAATCCATTCCAGTCTTTAGGCTTATCAAAAATACTTCAGTCCAAGCTCATAGTATAAAGAAAATGATTACTTGAAATGTCACATAACAATCATGTGAATGCCATCATTTATCCCCCATATATCATAAGATATATCTTGTTGGTCAAATTACAAACATGTGAATAACTTAATCATGTATTCTCTTGAAGAATGAATACCCATTAAACCTTAGTGAAAACATGAATGCAGTGAAATGTTAACACTTTCCACAAACCAAAATCCTCAAAATTCTTTATACTCAATCCATGATATCACTTAGTCCTTATATCAATCATGAGCCCATGAATACAATCAAAAATCTCAATATCTTCTTATCCCTTCATTATGCGCATATCATTTGCTAACGAAAAATATCTCAATCACTTTCCATGGTTAACGGTACCATAAAATTATTGAAAACCACAATAGACCAATACATAAATATTCCAATATTCCACAATACTATATACAACATTATTTTGGATTCCCATTACATAAACACTTAATCATTCCACCACATCGTTTTCATATTCAACATCGCCAATAGTGATCGCATGTGACTTCCCTTTTTCCATTGCCTTAAGTTGTTGCTCTTGTCGACCATCATTAACCCTTGGATTAGGGAATTGATTAGCATAATGCCCCATTTCATTGCTCTTGAAGCATTGAAGTGTTTTTGGTGTGTTCTATGCAGTCTTTTCTTTATTCACACCATCAGCAACCCTTTTTCCATTACTTTGACACTTAGCTGCTCGATGACCTTCTTTTCCACACTTAAAACATTTTCGAGTCCCTTTAAGACAATCTCCACCATGCTTCATTCCACACTTTGAGCATAAGGAAACATTCATCTTATTTTCACCATTATTCTGAGATTTCTCCTCAAACTCCATCTTTCGTTTCTTGTCAAAACCATGAGATGGATATGTATCACCAACATCCATTTCTACCTTAATAGAACATCACAAAATTTCTTTATAGCTACTGAAGTTTCTTATAGCTAATGCCCTTCGAAGATTTGGTTTTAAGCCACTGAATAATCGATCAACTTTACTTTCAGGAGGGATGATAAAGCCAGATGCATACCTTTCAAGCCTTGTAAAATTCATTTCGTATATACCAACAGATTTATCATCCTTTTTCTTTAGTTCAAGAAACTCCTTCTCCATCTTTGTTCAAAGAATACGAGGGAAGTACTTATTGAAAAATAAGTTCTTGAACTTGTCCCATTCCATGGACTCAATTTCATCTCTTGGACTCATATTCTTCATATAATTCCACCATTGATCAGCTTCACCTTCCAAACGATATACTGCTAAGATGAATTTATCATGTTCAGAACATTGAAGAACTGAAAATATCTTTTCAATGGTACTGATCCATTGTTCAGCAACAAGGGGATCAAAAGACCCACTGAAAGAAGGTGGATGTTTCCTCATAAAGGACTCAATAGAATATTGTTCCCTTCTCTTCTCATTTGGATGTCCATAATGATTTAAAGCTTGTGTAAGTATAGAAATAATATTTTTCACTCCATCTCCCATAACAATTGTTTGTTTAGGAGGACAATCATAGAATTGTCCATTACATTGATCAACACGGTTCCTTCGGGTTCCATCCGTCGTCTAAAACCCAAAAATAATAGTGTGAGAGGCAAAAATAACGCTAGGGAAAACAACATAATAAAGGGGGAGTACCTTCAATATCTAACATCTTAGGTTACCGTAATTCTAGAACTATTAACTATACTTATACTTAACCTTAGGGACATCCCTATACATACCTTAGAAATATCTATAGGGATCACACTAAAGTTCTCGCTTCCTAGTTTCCAAATGTTGAATAAACCTTTCCTCTGATACCAACTATAGAGACCCTAAGCTTGACGTACATGGACATTACATTACTTTTTCGGAATACTTAGTACATAAAAAAACACCCACACAAGGACCTTAATAGTTTATTGTCTTTGGAAACTCAGAATATAATCTTCTAATCGTGGTGAAGGATCTTCAACATCTCTAATAATGATCGTCCCTTTTTTTCTTACCTAAAATATTTCTTTATATCCTGGGGAAAAGATAACATAAAAGGGTGATATGAAATGCTCAGTAAGGGAAAACAAAAGAAATATCAATCACATCATATTCTTAAGAACATAACATTTTGGAAATTTTAACCTGCAAAAGAGATCATAATATCATAACATGGGATAAATAATAGTAGTGAAATTTAATCCCAATAATCATACCTTAAAACATGAAACATTGTGGTATACACACATAATCATAGAGAATCATTTCTTATTATTCAAGACTCATTGGCAAGACTATCTTAGCGGAGAAAGTCCATTTCTGAACCGAGTTCACTCCTCATTTCAGTCCTATTTCACTAAACCGGTTTAACCTGTCATTCCTTCCATGTCTATCTCATGAGATATAAATCTTTACCCAATTCGTTGGAGGGAGATACAGGTCCCACCCATCTCATAATGATACCATTCTTATGTGTGCCACAAAATCAAAAATCATACATCATTGCATAACCCATGTAATAAAATGGGATTCTTAAACATCATGACATCATAAAACAACTCATATAAGATAAAGGAATTCATAAAAATAATTCCATCACAACTTAATCAAATCAGTGTAATAATAGGGATAGAAACATAACCCTATATTCTCTTAGATGGAAAATAATTTTGATAAAACACTTGAACTCCATTCTTGAGGAAAATAACTTTTCTACTTCAAAAACATTTTTCCTTTCTTAACATGTCATACAATTATAAACTAAAAGAAGTTGATTAAAAATAAACTTGAAAACTTGTAATGGAATTTTCATGGAAATAATTTTTTAAAAATCCATTCATGCCGTATAAGTTAAAAAACATTCTTCTTATACTTTTGTCAGAAAAGTCAAAAAGTACCTCGTACGAAAAACAACAAAAGATTACTTTCATATCTTTTAATAAAAACTCACCGAAGGGTAAAATTGGATTTAAACAATTGTAGGTGGATGGAAATAATATTACATATTGAGGAAACATGTATGTGGATGATAAATATTCCCCAGTAAATTCTGAAGTATAAACAATCTCAGATAAAAATTGAGATTGCGAGATTTTCCCTTACCTTAGGTCCGATTTTCTTCGTAAGTGTTCGAACCAACGGTATAATGATTTAAATAATGCCATTGACTTATTACAGAATCATACTCTTTTTATAATATCATATATGGCCATATTCTTAGCATCTTATTAGTAATATTTCATTGCTACTTGTTATTCTGGTGTTTATTACTTTTTGTTCTTATGCGTGTTTTGTCGAATAAATTCTTATTCTTCTGTTTAGTTTATAGATACCTCATTTACAGAATGGTATTAATGTAATATATATCATATTCATTCATTTATGAAATGAAGATCATGTAGAACGAATCGCATCACATCGTGGAGATGGTATTACGTACGTACGCACGAGTGATGATATCGTTCCCATGATCGTGGGATTGTATTGGAGTGTATGTATACTATTTCAGAATCAATATAACTTTAAAATAATCATATATAGTTATTATTTACACCATTATACCCATCCAAGTAAGGTGGTGGTGGAAAATAGATTACACCACGGCGTGGAGACGGTATTCCATACATACGCACGCGCGATGATTTCGTTTTCTGTAGGATGGATATATAATGAAATAGGGTTGTTTAATACTTATAATAACATACCAGTATATTATTTATACTGATGTTATTACTTCATAATGAAAAAACTAAAGAAGAAGAAGTGGAAGAAGAAATAAAGTTGAAAGAATCGGTAACGGACATTACCTCTTCTTTGAAGCGCCTCTTTGAGACCTCCTCTTAGGGCACTAAAATTGGTCTTTTAAGAAGAGAAAGACCTCTAATATGTTTCTAGGGAAGTGGAGAAGAGAATTTGGCATGGGTTGGCGGAGCATGAAGGCTCAATGTGGTGTGAGGAAGAGAGGGAGGAGGTTCCCTTTTATAAGGGAGGAGAGGGGCACCTTTGGAAAAACTAAATATATTATTTTATTATAAAGTCATATTCGATTTTTAATATCTCCAAATTGATTTATTTCGAAGATATGGTGGGGATGGGTCGAAATACTCTCATCCAATAGAATTTGGACAAGTTTAGTTTACTATTTTAACATTATCATTTAGTTTTAACTTTAAGTTAGATAATTTTACTTTTACCGTGTCTTTTTGTGTTCTTACACTATAAGGTTAATAAACTTACTATAACAAGTCAAACGGACCCCAAGTTGTTTATTATTAATATATATAACCTTATCTAAATCATTTGGCCGAATCTTGGATTTTTAGGAATAAAATAACAATTAATAATATAATATTTGTATTAAAAACTATTTTATGTCAATTTTGACACTATTTTGTAATTGATTTTTTTTTGAAAATCCTAACAGAATGTTTAGTTCTAAAAATGTTAACTAAATCAATAATAACATGTAATATTAACATAGGAAATTATTTTAATTCATAAAAAGTCTCAAATTACATTTATTTTTGTATTTATAACATCAATTATGTAAATATTTCATTAATAAGATAATTACTGCATCATCATTGTGTCATAAATAAATTAGATTATTTAATGTCTGAAAATTAAAAATAAAATATAATTATATAGAAAATCGTTTTATCTTTCTAATGAATATTTATAGTAGAATTTATCTTATGTATAACCCTATATTAAAAATTATTTAGTTATTAAACATTGATTTTAACTATTTTAACCCTTCTTTAAATAAATTAATATTAAATGTCCTAATCTAATCCAAGTGGGCCTAAACGGTCATATTTTATACCTAAGGTTGTTTTTTGCCGAATTGAACTTATCCAATAGAATTAGGACACGTGTTATGGTAATAATAATATCATTTTTATCCTTAATTACCCTATTTACTTTTTACCGTGGTAAAAAAATGTAAAAAGTTACTACTCACCAACAATTATTTTCATCTAATTGACCCACATTTTACTTAATAACATCAACTGTGTCTCTCAGATTTTTGAAATTCCATTCACAAAAGCGGTAAAATTATGTTTTATGTAAATTTGCACATTCTGCTAGGAGGTGGGTAAAAGACGGTCAAAAGTTCAATAAAATTTTTATATATCTAAAATTATTATAAAATTACTCCAATGAATTACATTGAACTTATATAATTATTATGTATCAATTTTAACCTAAAATAAATTTAAATAAAATAAATAATTATTTAAATAAAAAGTCACTTTTTAAATAGTAACCCAGTGTTTTCACTATTCATCAAACATTGAATGTTTCCAGAAAAATACCAAAATTTCACCCAAGGCTAATTTCGATATTCAGAATCCAAAAATGAAGTCCATTTTCAAAAATAAAATTTATAAAATTTCAAAAAGTGGGTATTACAATTCATAACGGCTAGTTTTAATAATATTTTAATAGCATATCGTTGTTTAGCGAAACTCGGTATTGCATACAACAAACGCTATCGTGGAAGGTCGTGCTTGCGTGTAATGCAAGTCAAGTCAGGGATGCGTGTTGTGAAAGATCCTTTTGGTGCAGCTTACAACACAAGACATTAATGAAATTAAATAGAATATTTTTCATAAAATCTTGGGTTGTTACATATTGGTACCAAACACTCATCCCGACCTATTGGTTTTAAAAACAAACAACCATCCCAAAAAAATTTCCCTTGCTAAAAACCCTAGAAGCATGTACCACCATGAACGATGGTCACTTCTGTATGCTGATAAGTGAATGTCTCATCAATATAAGTCCAAACTCAATATATACCCCAAGACAATTCATTTAACTAGATTTCACTCTGAATTATCAATTTATCAACTTATTCCATCCCTACCCAAGAAAATACAAAACATTGCAAATATTATACTGCGAAACAACAATAATGACCACTTCCAAATCTAATCAAGGAAGAATGTCCAAGGTAAAATAATCCATTCTAATTCCCATTCATAAAAAATGAACAAAAATCAACCATCTTGTAGTCCCACTACACACTCCCCCTTCCCAGAAACCTGTTCAACCACTATCACCCCCATTATTCGAATTAATGTCTCCATGTCCATTCTATAAATAAATAAACCCCGCCGACACACCTCATCACTACCCCACTCGATAGCCCCACTTCACCACAACACCACTCTCATCACACCCATAAATGTGAACATGACATAAACCAGTCCTACAACCCCATTTCCTAACCACTACCCAAATATAGTCCCACTATATAACAAGTTCATCCATTCCACAATCAACCAACCTCTCAGCCCAAGATACCGTTATACAACCCATACCTCCCAATACTCACAACCACACTCCTAGCCACAACACCACATGAAGAACACAGACACAAGTTGAATAGAACCACACACATCACATAGCCACACCAACAAGGAAAGGTTTATTCATATTTAGTAGTAATCATGATTTAATTTCACTTGATAAAACATGGATGATTATAGAATATGTTTGATAATAGGGAATCCATATAATTAATCGAATATATGTGATTAACCAGATTCCAATTCTTATAGTAGTGATTCACAAAGCATATAGTTTTGAAAATAGAGACCACCAATGTAAATAATATTCATAATAATACAAACCTTACAATTCACAACATAGATCAAGGATAACATTTAAAACAAAGAAATAACCATCATCATACTCCCAACCCCTTATTTATTACTTCTTATTTTTTTGGTAAATTTTGATCCATCTGTATTCACAAAGGTACATGAGAACACCCACCCCCACATGATTCACAATTAAAAGAGATATGAAGGAATTCCATACCTAGAACAACATATGATCAATAATCCTTCCTTGCGCCTAAATTGGGGGTTGTGTGAGTAGAAGGGAAGGCTCCAAAGGAAAATAGAATAGACTAATATAGAATAAGCATACGACTCCTCAGGTAAGAACGGTAATTGGCACACCAATAGAAACAGAAGGGTTCAAAGGAAGAGAATATTTCAGATTTAGAAAGGCCAGATCCAAAATCTACAGGGAAATGTTTTTAAAGGTAATTAAATCCAGATCATGATCAATACCATGCAGTTTGGAATTCAAGGTAAGCTTCAGGTTTTTAGAAGATAAATACGATTCTAAATGGTCCAAAAACTCATTAAATATAGAATTCAACTAATTTAATTTCAATGTAAACAACAAAGAGGGAATACTAGAAAAATGGGAAAAACGTGAAATGACTCAACGATTGGTGAGTCATCGATATGAGTCACCGACGCCTGACTCAAAGATGGATGATCCAACAACACAACTAACTGACATGAAACACTAATGACACTCGCCAATTCCTGATTTACCAATGCCTCAACATATCGGTACCTCGACCTACTAACACCCTGAGTCACCGACTCCCTGGTCCATCGATGCCATGAGTTACCAATGCCCAGAGTCACTGACGTCCTGAATCCCCGACACCCTGAGTCACTAACACCTTGAGTCACTGACACTGAGCTATCAACACGAATCTACTAACGTGACTCACCGATGCCTGACTCATTGATAGAAAATAAGAAATTTAGAAAACTCTTGAAATGAGACACTGATGCATCATAGAACACCCCAAACACTAGATTTTGACAAACTAATGGACCATGGAGGTCCGAGCCGTTACATGATTTCACTTTAATCAATGGTAAATCATAGAAAACCATCAAGATCCTATAAGTTGATAAAATAGACTTTCAATCCTAGTTGTGGGGTATTTGATCTTAAAAATAACTTAATTAATATTTCAATAATCAACATAAATCCATAGGCTTCCATTTTTATTCTTTTTAAAGAGAACCAAAAAATTTCAAGGTGACACGCTAGGATGAATGAATCCCTTGGCCTCAAGATCCTCAAGTTTAACCTTAATTTCCTTTAACTCAATAGTTCCAATATGATAATATGGAATATAAATGGGTATCTTCCCAGGGATTAGGTCAAAAAAGAACCTAACCTCCATATGGGGTGGTAACCTAGAAAAATATATAAGAAAGATCACATGGTACTCACCCAACATTGTAGGGAGTGGGATACATAAATTCTAGTTAACGGTGTTAAGAAACATCTCCAAAACTGGCATGAAAACATTATATCATTGGGAAAAATATACCCTTCTCTCCCTGATCTAGGATCCCACTCACCCTAAAATATATGAGAGCCTCCATCCGAATAAAGAAGCTAAACTTGATAATGAGAAGAGTTGATCAGGGACTTGAAACTAATCATTAAATCCATTCCTATAATAAGTTTGAATATATAAATATCAAGAACCAAGAAACCCCACATGAATTTGAACTCAACAATCTGGACATGGCGCTTAGAATATTTGAAACCTTTCTCTTCCCTCCTTTCAAATGGTGTGGAAAGATCCATTGGTAAGCGTATAATCCATGAATTAAATATCACTATATCAATAAAATTATATTATATTAAGGAATGAGAAGCATCAATTTTTAAAAATTACAATATTATAAAATATGAAATAAACATCATAGCTCTCCTAGTAGCCAACCATGATTCAGATTCCTTCGGTATATACTACGGTGCATAAAGATGACCAACCGGAACTCCTCTTTGTTGTTATTGACTTCCTAGGTATCTCTTTTAGAATAATAGTGAGACCCACATTTTTTCACTATATCAGACAGGAACTAAGAGCCTTTGGTAACTGTGCATCCAACCCCACTACCTTGAGGTACCATTCTGCAAAAGTGTTGGAGATAACTAGATCATCAACATAAATGGAATGCTCTGGGTGTTCTCGTATAATTAGGATTAGTGTGGCCATATCACCCAAAATGGATGCATACCATATAACTATTTCATTATTTCTTCTTCATAGCACAACCACTTCCATGTCATGGCTCACCTCACTTCCTCTTTGGACTAGAAGACACATCATGGATTTCCCATACATCTACTGAAACACCATTAAGAATGATATTTTGGATATTTCTACCTCAACAATTTTTTTTAACCATCTCTTTATAGGCTGGAACGAATATGAGAATAATCCTCAACCAGATCTTGGGTTTTATTCCCATCTCAAACCACCTAGGATTGAGGTATTCGTTAGTAATAAGCTCTAGAGACAAATGGACCAACTCCATGAAATGAGTTGAGTACTACATCACATATCGGTCCCCATATTCTAAGGATATAAAACCCTACGATTTAGACACATAGATCATTATAGTATAGAGATATTAGTTGAAGTCCCTCTTGAATGTGTTCTATGTGAGGTTATTATTCAATTTAAAAAGTACGATAGATTCATACCTCTGACTTCTGGGTTATTCAAGAATATAAGAGGGAAATCCCCACATACCATCCTCATGAATCCTTAGAAATTAAAAGATTCTTTAAATACTTTTGATCTATTCCTAGGGTTCCTGGGTTCCTCTATCACCCTGAAAGATAGGTGGGTTTTACTTGGTAAACTCTAAAGAATGATATACTATTCCTTCTTGGTTTCTACCACCTACTTGACCTGGATATTGGATTTTCAATATTACTATTTCCACTAGAATAGGTCCAACTAGAAGATTCACCTATAGAAATTTTCTTGTATCTTCATATCTTGGATTTGTATGAACACTTATTGGAGGAATTATCTTTTAAACATAATAGATAACTCCTGATCAACTTGTAAAAGAACTCTAAATCCTAATATTAACTCCAAGAATGTATATCAAATCTCGTAAACAACACAAAATTAATGGAATAATAGATTCATTGAATAAAATGTGAAAACATTGAAAATTAATGGAAGGAAATTAAAACGTTCATCAAAATAAACTCAATATTAGATATATCTAAAAACCCAAAAATTAAATCCCAAATCATGATAAAAAATCCCTAGACACCCATATAATATTGAATTAAAATATGAAAGTGAGATGGATAGAAATCCTTACACACTTTCCAATTGAGTTCTGATAGTCCTAATTCTTGTTTACTATAAAAACTAAACCAAACCCAGGTAGTGTCATCACACTTCCGTTTGGGAATTCACTTTGATACAATTTTTTAAAAAACCATACTAGAGTATCCTAACACGTCACCCAGGAAGGTTCTCCATAAGTTGTAGATCAACTCAAAAACAAGAACAAAGTACATAGAAAATGTCTGAATGCAAACATGATACATAATAAGAAAAAATACCAATGGTCCTGAATATATGAAAAACCATGCACTAAGATTATATCTCCATGTTGCCATCATTCAACACTATCCCAAACCACCTAAATATGATTTCTAATAGGAGGATTCAACATATGAGAAAAGGCATATATAGGGTGTAAGGTAATGCCTATTAGGATACCACCATGAATTTATAGAGATTATTTCAATATAAAACCATTAGTTCTAGGTTTAAAATAAAATCAATTTAATAAATAGTACATATTATTTTTTCTTCATAAAACATCCCTTTAGTTTTCTTTATTAAAACAATCCATATTCCAGGAATTAAAAAAATTGAAGCAATTTTTTTTTATTAAATAAATTTTAATGAACAAGTAATCCATGAAAAACAAAATAAGTGGGAATGTAATGAAAAATAATCTATGTAATGTCTATTAACAATGTGAAAATGGGTTATAAGATATAGTTTATGATACCAAGACATCCAAGGTAATATAGTTGGTATAGTTAATCCTAGGCTTCTACCAAAACATGTATCCCATGGACTTTCCCAAGTGAAAAAATCCTTTCATTTTGTGAAAGATAATCCAAGATTAATATTTTCGAATTTATATTTGTGTAATTTCAACAAAAACATAAATTATAAGGAATTTTTTTTAAAGAAAACCCCATTAAATCATTTCATATCGCCCCCAAAGATTGTGTAAGAATCATGTATTTAAAATTTTCCCTAAACAATATCAAGTAAATAATTTTCATATTCCGAATCCAAATTACACCATAATAAAATTAAAATATTTTATAGGAATGAATCAATTCAATAAATACACATACATCTCCAATAGATGAAATGTTAATGCATTCAGAAATGGATATTAGAATCAAAGAGATCTAAAGCTCACAATATTATATCCATGATAAAAATCATCAATTAACTATAAAACCATCTAGATACAAAAAAATGGGATTCCAATAGATCAATGGGAAGAGATATTGAGGATAAAACTAGAGAAAAGTGGAGAAATAGAGAGGAAATATGAACATACCCCAATGAGATCCACCCAAATCAATTAAGAATTACTAAGTAATCAAGGGGATAGTCCTCTAAAGAATAAATTAGGGGCATGCTTGAGCTAATGAGGTATTTTGAAGGGAAAAGAGTTAAAAATGAACATGTTAATTAGGCCAACTTGTAATTTTTAAGAAACCTATATGTGGCACATGGTAAGGCCATATAGTTAGAAAGCCATTTGTTAATCATGCAGTAGCTATTATCCCTTGAAAATTAAAGTTCATTGTTACTTGGTAATTATTGGATGGTTAGAAAATCCTTTCATAAACCATGAAAATCACTACTATAACAAACAAATATATTCTATATAATTACTACCTACAGGACCCTCCCATTGATTCCTTGGTAATTCTTGATCGATTTGGGTGGATCTCTTCAAGATATGTTACGATTTCCTCTAAATTTCTCTTCTTTTTTCTAGATCAATCCTTGATCTCTCTTCCCTTCAATATGTTGGAACCCTCTTGGGTTATTATTTCTAGATCTAGAGGGTTTTATTGGGTAATTGGTGTCATTTATCATGGTTCTAGGCTTGTTAGGACAAGATATCATTGATTCCAATCTTTTTTAAGGTGTGGACTCTTCCTCTGTGGGCGTGGTAGGTGTCTCTATCCAAAAAATTATTTCCCATGGAATAATTGAATATTCTTATGGTATCCTTTGGTTTTAGCATATATAAATGGATTCATTTATTTTTTAAGGGATAAACTAAAATCCATGATTCTTAATTGATCTTTGGTGGTGAAGGGAAATGATTTAAAGGGGTTTATTTAAAAATAATTTTAATGGACTTTAAGTTTTTGATGAAATGCCAAAGAGATAAATTCGAAAATGTTGGTAATTGTAGAATTTTCCACTTACGAAAGACCATGTGATATATTTTTTGGTAGGAACCTAGGATTTAATATACCAGATATAGTTTCTTAGATTTCCTGGTATCATAGACTCTATCATATAGCCCATTTATGCATTTTTAGAAGACATTACTCAAATTATTATTCTTTACTTTCAAACTTGTTTTTTTATACATGGATTACTTGTTCACTTACCTTTATATAACCAAAAATGTTTTACTTCCATGAACCTAAGGCTTGGGATATAGATTTTTTAAAAGAAATATCATAGGTATGTCTTATGAAAAAGTGTTTTCATATAAACTTTTATTATGAAATTGGTGTTTTGAAACCATGAACCAATGGTTTCATGGTGAAATATATTGTATAAAAACATGGTGGTATCCTAATAATTGTTTAATCACACCCTAAAAAAGAATTTAGGTGTTTGTATAGTTTTTTAGGAATCAGGTAAAGGTAAGGGAATTATGTAACTTGGTGAATCCTCCTAGTCATCATTTTCTTTAGGTGGTTTGGGATAGTGGTGACCAATGGTCTCATAGAGATAGATTGTTAGCTCATGGTTTGACATGTATTATAGTCCATTGGGATTTTTCTAGTTATGTCTCATTTTTGTATTCAGAATTCCTCTTTATTCTATGGGTTTGTTTTTCTTTTGATCTCCACCTTTCGGTGAAATTCTTCAAGTGATGTGTTTGGTCATCCTGGGTTGTTTCCTTACAAAAATATTTTTGAAAAGAAAACATTTTAAGTAGTTTTTCATCATTTAAAAATTGACATTTCTTCATGTTTTTCAATTTTATTTTCCCAATAATTTTAAAAATGTGTTTTATATTGATGTCAACATCCTTTTACATTCATTATGATTAAATATAGATAAGTTCTAATGAAAAAACACACCATATATATTTGGATTAATTACATTCTATGAATGTATTAATGAAAATTTTATTTTTATATGGGTTAATTTTGTAATGTTTGAAATAGGAATGATTGATTTGAAGTGGCATACATATGTTTTAATGATTGATGGGGTGGGTTTGATAAATCCCTAATATTGTTTGGGTCTATTAAATACCTGAGATGGTTTGAGTTTGATAAATCCCAAAGATCATTTGGGTCTGATAAATCCCTGATATGTTTGGCTCTGATAAATCCCAGAGATGGTTTGGGTTTGATAAAACCCTGATATGGGATGTGTCCATTAAATCCCTCCAATGAATTTCTTAGAAGTTTATATCTCATGATATATATATATATATATGAAGGTGAAATTACATTTTCCCACCAATAATGGGTGTGAGTAGTGACTCTTGAAAGTGATGATAACCTATGCTTATGTTTGTGCCAAAGTTATCTATTACGATATGTTTCAAGGGAATGTTACATTTCAATTCCATATACCTATTATTTTTCTTTATGGATATTTTTTATTATATCATAATTCCAAAATATTTTCCCTGGTATATGTTTTTTCAATTTAGATTACATTCCCTTATATCATGACTTATGTAAAACTATTACTATTCCATGTTCTTTTTAAATAGATATTTCTCCGTTGCCCATGTTTTCTCATATTCTTATGTATTAACCTTTTATGAAATGTTAAAACGTTTCCATTACTTATAACACCCCAAGATTTTAGTTTATGAATACTATAAACAATAGCTTGTGATACAATAAATGCCAAGTATAAAGAAACCACAATACACTATATAAATATTATTATTTAAATATAGATATTATAACCTAGACATTGAATTAAAGAGTATGAATTAGAGTAACTCCATTATAAAATATATATTGAAATGTTTTCTTAAAAAAAATTATTAATTACAATTAGGAAATATGTAATCCACACAAACATCATATTTTATTTTTATTAGAAAGTCCACAGAATTCAAAAAATCACCATAAGGGAAGATACAACCAAGGATTAGGGAGTTTTGAAGTAATGAAGGTCATGTGAATAAACCACAACATTGTTATCCCCTCTATGGTATGAGCGCTCGTATTGGGGAAACAAAAAAACCCTCTCATGATGCTATTCCTTATAGGCTAAGAAATCTGCAACCATGCTTCCCTCCCTCCATGTGTGAATAACATTAATCTGATTTCCTAGGAGGACCCTAAATCTCTGAAGAATATATGTTATTGACCAAGTAATGGTACCTGATCTATGAAGGGAATTATAAAGAGTGATCCAATCTGTTTCAATGTCTGTTGCATTGATATTATCATGACTACTTATGTGAGTACCTATGATAAATTCCATAGACACTTCATGGAGCGCGTCCCCATCACCAAAGGTCACTATAAAGGATTTAGATACAAACCCCTGGTATTCCTTCCCCACACCACCTCCCCTCATGAGGCATGAGTTGAAAGACTCATCAATATTGAGTTTAAATCTGAAGATAGGAGGTTTCCAACTGACTCACTGCACTTCCCTAGTGCCCATGTCAGAAGAAACCTGAGTCCTAATATTTAAAAATTTAATTTTGTAAAACATATTTCATGTTTTATAACATAATATCAATATTATCTTAGTGTTAAATTTTTGGATATTTCAAAAATAATTATTTTTTTGGTTAATAGTGGAAAATATTGATTTTATAATTAATGTTAGTTTTATGAAATTATCATGATATAAAGAAGGAATTTAAAATTTATTAAATATTTTTTATAGAATAAATATATATTTAAGAATCAATATATTTCACTTAATTCTTTAATTTTGTACTAGAAAATCTATGTTTGTCATTTTGGAAATAAAAGTAATGTTTTTATTCAAATAAAAACTATTTTTGGTTCTTTTATTTTAATCAAGTATTAATAAGGTTATTTTTGTTTTGGTTTGGTTTTAAAGCCTAATAATTATAATTTTATTTTAAATAATCTAATTAATTCCATGGGAATCAATAGTATACTTTATTTTGGTGTAAAATCATTTTTATGCTAAAGAAAAGACATTTTTTATAAAACCATTTTTCGTTGCATTTTGTGAATTTATATTAAATTTAATTTTTACAACTTACATAAATTCAATCCTATAAAATGTATTCAATATTTGGGATTTAAATATTCTAAATTTTCAATGATTTCAATTTCATTTTTTCATATTTAATTGAAACCATGGTAGAAATTATCACCATAATTAAGGGTAAAATAAGTTAAAAGAGTTAAAATAAAGGGATAAGTAATTAAGATAAAAAACATAATTAAACCTACTTATTTGTAAATATTTATAAATTATTATGATATTTTAAAATATAGAAATTTGGTTCCACTGGATTTGAGTAAGAAATATATTATATAATAAAGGTTTAAGTATTTACAAATTTTCAACCCACATCACTTATAAAATGGAACCTCCTCTCCTAACTTATCCACACTTCTTGAACCACTTATCTCAACAAATGCAAAAGAAAATACCTTAAATACTTCATTATACACATCATAGAGGTTTTAATCTTCCCAAAATACTACTCTAAGAAGTCTTATGGTGTAAGCCAAAGGAAGGTTCCCAAAGAATATGTATTCATCTTAACCAAGTCCTTTCAATTTATTTCGTATTGTACATTCTTAAAAAATATTTAATATATCCAAAAATAATTAATTAATAGTATAAAATATACTAAAATTTCATTATTATTATGTATCAAATGTATTCCACCAATTTTACATCCAATGTGAAATGAAAACTCTGCTCATGTGTACATGTATATTGCCACCTCCACGAAGCGATATGTATCATTTGTTATCAATGCATAAAATTTATATTTATAATGATTTATATATAAATATATATTATTTTTTATGAGATAATTATTATTTTTAAAATATATAATATTATCTACCTTCTTACCTTCCCATCTATTGGAAAATATTGAAGTCAATCGTAAGTGTGGACAACCACCTCCACAGAGCGATGTAAATAGTTTTTCATTTCTATTTGACATAGATGATAATAAAGATATATTTAATGAATATATATGATATTTACGATATAAATATTATTATTTAAATATTAATAATTATACACTTTCTTTATTTTCCATCCATTAGGATAATAAAAATGTTATCATTCGTATGTGTGGACCGCCATCACCATGAATGACATATTTCATTTTTCTATTACAACATTGAATGGTTGGTAAAAAAATTCGATAAATTAAATAAAAATTTTATTCATGAAATTATTAATATTTTTTGGGAGAAATAAATATTTTGTAACACATTTGACGATAGTCAATATACCAAATTAGTTTTGAAAAAATTTACCTAGAAACATTAAGTGGTCGACATTAGCATGAAATATACAATAAATGAATGAAAAATGATTATAAAAGGACCATAAAAATAGAATATAGTTGAAAAATATTATCAATAAATTATTTAATAAATTAAAATTGGATATTATAGAGGTTATAATGCATCTAACCAAGCATGGATCCATGGTAGAGGGTTTTTTATCTCAATTCCACTCCATTTATACATATTTTATTTTACGAGCATAATTTATTTTATAAACTGTATATAAAACCTCATTTATTTATTAAATAATTAATTCATATTTACTAAGGGTATTTAAGGTTTCAATTATTATTTTCATTTTTAAGGGGTTTTGATTCCAATGATATTAAAACTGTAACTGTTTATTTTAAAAATTATTTTTTATTCAAGATTTTTTATGACTAAATTTCAGTTGGGGGAATTATATAATATTTTTATCTTAAAACCCATATATTTTATTCTATTGTGGTTATGGTTTTAAAGTATTCCTTCGATTTCCCTACACTTTGGTAATGAAATCCACAAAAATGTTGTTTAAAATAAAACATGACCTTATTTCTCCTTTTAGTTGAGAAATTATTTCTTCCATATCCATATTATTAAAATGGTTTAATGGAAAATTTTATCTACTTTTAAATGATTAATAAATTAATTTTTATAATACTTTTTTAATTTCTTTACAAAGGTTTAAAATTAATATTTTAAAAGTTTTCCAAACAAGACATTTTTCTTTTTTATAAAAGTGTGAAAGGAATGTTGTTTTTAATGTATATGATGTAGATATATTTTCTCACCTTTAGAATCGTTATTCACTAATTATCTTCCTTTAAAAGTGTTTATGTTATTTTAATAAAAATAATTTTCCATTATTCTGTGATTTTTTGGAAAAAATGCATTATTTTCTAAAGGTTTGAAAAGAATTTTGAATGAAATTTATAAATAAATTTTAATACAAATTTACATAGGTTTTAAAAATGTTTATTTTAAATTTTTTGATTCAATTTTCCTCTCTATTTACCAAAAGTCACGATTTTACTTCAAACCATCATTTTTTAGGAATTAATGGAGTTATATCATCCTTTACTAATTTTTAGATTATACCTTATTTTTTGATCTTTTAATTTCTTGTTATCATGTTCTCTATCACTCTCCATTATTCATTGGATATCATTTCTCTCATTCATGTCCATATTTTCAGTATCATTGATCTATTTAGCATCATTTCCACTAGTTTTATAATATCTTTACCATATACCATTTCAATATATGGTGTTAGTTAGAGGAATATTATTGAGAAAGTTATTTCATTGATTTCATAAATACTTACAGTCTATATTTTTTATTTTTTAATGATATTAATTTATTGATAGGGTTTATTGATTATACATTATATTATTGATACAATATATGAGTAATTTTAATGAACTAAACTTCTCATACATAAATATTACATTTTCAAAGATTAATAGTCATTATACAACATAACTATCCCCAATAGAATCATTTAGGTCTAGTGCCTTTGTAAACATGGACATATAAACAACTGGTCCATAAGTGAGATACATCATCTAACACTATGTTTTTTATAACTAGAACACATCTTAGAAATATAAAATATGATACCTCTCATCATAAAAAGGGGAATATAATCATAATAAAGGGTGAGCTTGTATGCTTAGTAAGGGTAAACACGGGATATATCAACATATAATGAGCATAAGGGTACGAGAACATGAGAATAAAAATTGAATAGCATAACCTACATATCAAATATTATAAATTGAGTCATGTAATAAATATTTGTAGTTAATAATACATGAGTCAAAATATAATCAAATGACACAAACCGTGAGAACATAACATTGTCATAAGGCATATATTTGTGACACATACATAATCATTGAAAATATTAGGTCAAGGATAACCACTAACACATTTATAACATGTTATTATTGGGATAACGACCCATGTACCTTCTTAGATCTTGGGATAACCTCTCATATAACTTTAATGGGCTTGGGATAACCTCTCTTGAACCCTTTTTGAGCTAGGGCTAACCTCCCATTCACTCTTCTTTTGGGCATGGGATAACCTATCGTGTACCCTCTTTTGGGAATAGGATAACCTACCATGTACCCTTTGAGATCATATAACATTAATCAAAACCCAATTAAATGGAGGGAGATATCGGTTACACCAATCACATAATACACTCATTCATGTTCCATATGATAATAATACATTCTTCATTTCATCACATCATAACCGATGTAAATAAAATGGGTTTTATAAACATTTCACCAATTCACCATAACATAACCCATGATAAGTAAATGGGTTTCAAAAAAATTCATCAAACTAAACATTAATCATATAGGGAAATAATAAGGATGATATCATTAAATCTTATCCCTCTTAATGCATAAGTAACATCAAATAATATAATCTTAGATGGAAAATGACTTTGAAAGATCACTTGAAACATTTCTTGAGAAAAATTTCCTTTCCACTTAAAAAACATTTTTAAAGAATAAAACATTTTAAAATATTTTTCTTTGAAAACTAATTTGTAAACATATAAAGTTATATTTTAAAATAATTTAAAATATTTTTTTGAGGAAAATATCCTTTTTTAAAAACAGTTTTTATAACATAAAACATTTTCAAAATCCTTTTCTTTGAAAATAACCTTGGAAACATATAAATAATTATTTTAAATTAATTTAAAACATTTCCTGAATAAAATTTCCTTTCCACATTGATTTTTTTAAAACATAAAACATTTAAAAAATAATTCTCTTTGAAAATAACCTTTGAATCTTATAAAGGAATCTTTTAAAATCATTTAAAATATTTCTCTATAAAAATATCTTTTCCACTTTGACTTTATTTAAAAAATAAAACATTTTCATAATAATTTTATTTGAAAATAACCTTTTAAAGTTATAATTAAATATTTAAAACATTTATTGGTCATGAGAGTAGAAAATTCCATACATGTTAAAACAAATAATCCTTTTATATTTTCAGTAAAATTGAAACCGGCCTTGTTTTGAAAATTGAATGAAGATTCCTTTTAAAATCCCTTCTAAAAAGTAAAACATGCGAATTTTTTAAAAAATAATTTAAAGAATGTTAAAAACATTTTTAAAAAATATTTCGGAAAACATGTTTTTGCAAGAAAAAGCGTTTTCTACTTAAGAGAGAAATAAAGACACTTTATCTTAAAAACATTCTTTTGAACTATTGAGTACATAAAGAGTGAAAAATGAATGGAAAAAATTTATTCTCTTGACATAAAATAAGGATAAAAAAATTCATGAGTTTTTTAAGATATGGATCATAATATTTCATCATCAAATACATTAACATAAACAATCCTGATAACCTATGAGATTTATCATAAAACCATTATAGCTTTGGTAACATTGAATAACAAGAACCATGAAAGAGAAATTATAAAATGTATATGTAAATAAAAATAATTTTCATGAGAATAATCAAAAAATACATTCAGGGGTAGTATATACACCACATAGAATAAATAGGTGTAGAATATGGCATGTTACACCTAGAAGTACAAAGTGAGGTGGAAATCCCTTACCACTTCAGTAATATTTTGAATCGAAATCGACAATAAATAATAACATCAAATGAAACTTTAAATATAATTAAAAGAATTAAATTAATTATATGACCTATAAAAGGGTCAGTATATATACCACACAAAAGAAATGAGTAGTGAATTTACATATGTATCTCAGAAATAAAAGAGAGGCTATAAATCGCTTACATTAAGTCCCGACTTATTCCTTACATGTTCAAAAATCCTATATAATAAATATTTTTTTATTATGAATATATTATAGAACCATAATTATATATATAATACCATATATTATTTACTTATGACATTTTATTAAACTTTTATAAACAATTCCATGTTGAAGTCATGTTTTGAGTAATAATTGCTTTGTTTTTCATGTAAGCATTGATATTGTATTTTCAGTATTCATAATTTGAACAAAGTGAAATCATCTCTAGAATTTGAAACATGATAAAAAAATAAAAAATAATAATTATATGTGTATTTAAACGATTTCATAAATGTTAGATATAGAAAATGAAATACACTGTTTTTGGAGACGGTAGGTCGTATGTGTGCATTAATATTGTTTCCATTTTATCGAAAAATGAAACGAAATAAATAAAGGTAAATAATATATGAAAATTTAATAACATTTTTTATGTCATTTATATCAAATATTTTCATTAAACCATTCCTTATGACCTTCATGTAAAGCGTGAATATATCGCATCGCTTCGTGAGGTGGTAGTCTGCCGTACACACAAGCGATGTTATCATATTACCACAGAATGTAATGTAAGGTGGTACATGTGATATAATAATTACAGAAGTATAAATATTCTAAAATAATCACATAAAATTATTTAATATATCATTATTACAATCCATGTAAAATTAAAATGAAAACCACATCATATCAGTTCGTGAGGTGATAGTCCTCTGTATACACTAGCGACATTATTGTTTTCCAAAAAAGATTAGAGGTAAGATATTATTTGTAGTATTATAATTATATAGGTATAATAATATCATAAATATAATATATAAATTTTAAATCCATCATTATATCCATATGTCAGAGGTGGTGATGGAAAATGAAAAACATCAGTTTGCGAGGCGACAGTCCGCCGTACACACCAATGATGATTTCATAACCCATTTGATGGAAGAGGAGGTGGATTTAGGTTATTAAATTAACATAATAAAATATAGATATATGTAATAACCTAATTTTATTATATCAACATGGCTTAATAATAATTTAATGAGGTGGAGGAAGAAATAAAATAAAAAACTTGGATAGAGACGTTACCTCTTCACTGAAAAACTTCTTTTGGTTTTCACAAAAAGAATTATTAGGTAGGATTTTTTACCAAAATAAGGATCATATAATGAGAGAAGATAATTATGGAAGTCATATTTTCAGTTCATGTTTGAAACAATTTGTTTTTTAAGTGTGGAGAAGAGAGGATAGGGGTGGCCTTTTATAAGTGAGGTTAGTGAAACACTTGTAATTTTTGAAATAAAAAATGTTTAACCATATTATTCACATGAAAAAGGATCAACAGTGGTATATTATCGAACATTATATGGTATAAGGTCTAAATATGTCCATAAAATGGCTTTTTTATAAGTTTCTATGTCATTTAACCCCTTATCATTTTTGTTTAACACCCCAACAAACTCATCTTCACCTTAACCATTGTAATTAATTTTTATTGCTTTTACTATTCATAATATTCAAATGTTTAATTTGAAATCATTAAAAAATATAAATTATTATGATTCCATATATGGAATATATTTTTAAAAATTTCATTAACATAATTGGAAATTTTAATCTTAAATTAAAAGCATATACGAGATGGAAAATAAATTTTCTAAAGAGAAATGTTTTAAAAGTTTGAAAAGTTTTTATATGAAAGTGAAATATGAAAATCATTTAATTGACCTCAATTATATTAAAAATATATATAATTAAAATAGTTTGACTTTTAAAAAAATCTTAAAATTAATTATAAATTTGTAAATTATTTAAAATTAATGACAATTATCAATAAAAACCAATATTTTCACTATTCATCCAAAAAATTATCTTTTTAGAAAATTATAAAAAATTCCGTCCATGATATTTTTTACATGATGATTTTTAAAAATTAATTTTTTTGTCAAATATATTTTATAAAAATGGAAAATTTTAATTTTAATATAAGTGTGAAAAAGGTGAAAAACTACTCTATCAAAAAATACAGTATTAAGAATAAATTTGGTTTTATTCATACACATTTTCGTGAAAACATATAAGATGAATGAAAACAATTTATTGAATATATAATATATAAAGTTCATTAAAATTAATCTCCAATTTTTATTTTATTTTTTTGCAGTAAAACACAATTTTGAGCATAAAAATAGTTTATCCGAAGAATGATTTCCTTTGTTTTCAAATGGTTTTTAGTTTTATTTATAATTAATTCACCACCAAAGAATTCATTATATATATATATATATATAAACCATATATTTTCATAATATTTTTAATTTGGTTCACACCATCTATTCAAATTCCCAAGTGATAACTATCATATTAAATAATAATATTTTTAATTATATGTCGCATTTTGTTTAAAATTAGTGTTTCATGTATCGAAAGCTAAAATTGGTGTTGTGTGTTGCACAATATATTAAAAAGATAAAATTTATTTTCAAAAAATATTTTAAAAAATCTTACATTGTTACATTATACCCCCCATTAAATTATTTTTTCTCTCAAAATTATTTATTTTCATACCAAAAACTGTGGATATTTAACCTAATTACATCCTCGGGTTCCAACATAACTTCCTCAAGATGGTGGTTTCATCACAAAACATTGACAATATGAGTGGTCTATTTTGGAGAAATGTATCTGTATGATCCAAAGCATCATCTGGTTATTCCTTCTAAGAAATATCATTCAAAAATGGTATGACCTCTATGTTCAATACATGTAAAGGATTAGATATGTAAGTCATCAAGAGAGATACATGGAACACATTGTAAACTTGGGAGAGGTTTGGTGGAAGAACCAATCAATATGCTACCATCCCAAAATGATCAACAATATCAATGGGACTAATATACCTAATTATTATATTTCTTATATATTATAAGAAAAAATTCATTTTTTGGTTGTGACTTAATAAATTTTCACTTCATCTCTAACTTCATGAAATAAAGATGAGTTTTTTATGCCTGAAGAACTAAAAATCACAAGATCTATAATATTATGATAAATTATTCCTTATATCTGTAGCTATCATTATAAAAACGGATATCACAAATTATCCAATACTATTAAATATTTATATAGTAATGTAATACATTAATCTTCTAAACCTCATCCAAAGTTCAACATAAACCATTCCATAAATGGTTAACATAACAACCATTAAAAAATTAAAAATTTATTACGAAGGTCCCTAAATTTCTCAAAATCAAATTAACATTAATCCCCTAAATATGCTTAAGTATCTCTTAATGGTCACATGAAATATATGTGATTACCTTGGTCATATATTCTCTTGAACCATGGTAATATCCATAATTAGCATAAAAAATCAACGAAAACATACATACTTCCTGATTCCTTGAATAAAACCATAGATTATTATATATATTCCACAAATCCAATAATGATATAAAATCCATCAATGATAACATAAAAAACTTTTTCCACAAATAAATAATCAGTTCCAAACACATAAATACTATCCAATTTACATTATTCATATCTATCACATCTTTATTATCATCTCAACATCAGTAACATATTAAGGGTTGTCTTACCTTAATCATTTTTTTCCATAAAATATCACATTTCCATTAAATCACTTTTCTACGTCATTGGTACTATTAAACATATTCTTGCAAATCCATAACAAAAATGTCATACTATATAATCCTTATATTTCATTATTATTTAATTCCAATACATAAACACCTCAATCATTATACTTCATTCTTAAACCATAAATAAGGCTTCATAATCTTATTCCTCAATACCTCATTTCTTTCATATGTAATTTTTAGTTTATTTATCATCAACAAAAAAAAACGTTACTTATAACACCTTACTGATCCTATCCTTGATCTTTCCCCCAAGAAATTTATTTGTATAATTCTCATACATTCCATATTTATAGTTTTGAAACATTGATGATTCCTTAGGGAAACCATTATTTTCATCCACTACATTAACTGAACTTTTCATTTTTCCTCATAAATAACTTACTCTATGATCTTCTCCTCCAAACATAAAACATATTCTCATTTCTTATTCCTTAGAGCAATTCTTCCCACATTCTTGACATATAGGGAATAGAATATTCTTTCCTTAATGGTATCAACTAACTGAACTCTCAAATAACTCTACCCTTATATTCAGTGGTGAGTCTAAGAGTTGGTTAAGGTGAAATCTATTAATCACATATCATGATAACTAATTAGGCATAATCATAATATCCCTTTATCCAATCATCATCCCATTTGGTTTCTCATTAACACATTGTATATCACATTCAATGTTAATAAAATTCCTTCTGGTTCCCTCCACTAACTAAAACAAAAAATCATAGCGTATCTAAAAATAATCATAGTGTAGAACAACATATTCATGAAAAATCACTTATATGATGTCTAAATTATGACAAATTAATTTTAATATATGGAACCATAGGCTTAACCTTGATCATTAATTGTCATTATTCAAATCTTATATCATGGTTCATAAATAGTTTGTGAATTTCCAAAGCTTATCCACTGTGAGTGTCAAACCAAGTGCGAATAAAGGACCATTTTTGTGCATCGGGTGATGACTGAGTCCAAATCAATGTTCCCTTTTCAGATTTATTACCTTTTGTTACCTATTTTCTTGAGAAAAATCCTCTTGTGTTATCCAGACATAAATGTAATTTCTAAAAAACCACTCACTCTATCATTTACCAAAATTCCAATACATTTTCATATACTTTGAATCACCCTTCGACTTATACATAAATGTATCTCTTGGAATTTACTTATAAATATCATTAGAGATCTCACTAAGTTTTTCTCATCCTACATCCCAAAGGATAACTAATCCTTGGATCTAATATCAACTATAGCTACACATACATATCATGAAAACATATTACATCCTGGAAGATGAATATTCATTATATAACATAACAATCCCTGTCAGAATCATTTAGGAATAGTGAAAATAGAAACTTGGATACATATACAACTGGTTCATAAGTGAGGTATGTAATTTTCGATTATTTTATTTATAATTAGAACTCTTCTTAGATGTATCATATATAACACCTTTTATCATAACCTAGGTAATAGAATCATAAGAAAGGGTGTGATCGGATGCTAAATAAGGGTAAACAAGGGATATTTCAATATATGATAAGAATAAGGACATGATAACATGAGAATAACATTTGAAAACCACACCCTACACATCATAGATCTTAAACATGATCTATGGCATAAATCATGGAAATTCATAAGACATGAATCATAATGGAATCAAATTACATAAACCATAAGAACATAATGTTGGAATAAGGAATATATTTTTGGAATATACATAAGCATAAAAAATCTTATGTCATGGCTACCCACCAAGACATTCATAACATATTAGGCTTGGTCTAACCACCCATGTACCTACTTTGGGATTTGGATAGCCTCCCATGTACCATCTTTTATGCTTGAGATGACCTCTTATGTACTCTGTTTCAGGCTTGGGATAACCTCCCATATATCCTCTTCCATGATTGGGATAACCTCACATGTATCCTCTTTCAGGCTTGGGAAATGTAATGTCCTAACCTGGGATCCACATAGAATAGTTCCCCAGGCCGATTCTCCACTGGGCCTCAAGAACTCCTCCTCGTACTTCAGAGGCTTGTAACTAGGAGAAAGGGTCTAATGATGGTACTGAAGGGATATTATAACATCATGATCAAAGTATCACAATAGTATAATGATAAATAAATAAATCAATAGCAGAAGCAGTATAAACAAAAGACAGAGTATCAGATGATAATAATAACTGATAAGATGGCCAATTACAAATATACAATAGTGCATGCATGTTTGGATGAAGATATATAAACTAAATCACCAAGAATAAAACAGGTGATACAATACAATACATGTATGAAAAAATGAATAAAATCCAAAAGGCTATATCCATGAGAATCCTGAGCTCTAGCTCAGTCTCATGATCCTATCTCCCATGTAAAAGCACAATAACACAAGTATAATCCAACAAACCTGGTCCTTCAACCATGAGGTCTGTTTAGGTAACCTAGTGCAATGATGGCCTGAATAGGGTGTGAAATATAATAAGTGGTCTACCAAAAATAGTGTTTAAATATAAACAGTCTATGAAAATAAAATATAGCAACATGTAGGTATAATATATAAATAAATAAATAAATAAATAAATATAAACAACTCGGGATTACGTTCCTTAAGGAAACCTGGATGACCATACCTGCTTCAGACTAGGACAAAATTTCTCTACACACCTACAATCATGTATATATATTCATAATTAGATAATATTTTTCATATATATAAACACACTAGTGTGGAAATGAGGTTTAATACCGAGTAATCCACTTGAGAAACAATAATAATAAATTCTAATTCTAATTAACGAATGTTATGTCTGAGTATCATAATATAATGGATTCCATACCCAGGGAAACCATTACCAGTATCATACGGTATGGGATTCCATGCCCTGTATCATAAATCAAAGGTTCAAATTTTATATAATGTATATAATCCGAAGAATATAATCAAGGGATTCAGTACACCATGTCTGATATCAAAACTAGGAAGTACTACTAAACAAATGTAATAAAAATCAAACATTATATAAAATAATTTTCTTATGATCCCATCTAAGGCTTTCCATCACGAGGAACCCATGTATCACTCAATGAGTTATGTTATTCCATTTATTTAATGATCCCATCCTTGGAGTTCTATAATGAAGAAACCCAAGTATTTCTCATAATATCCAACTACCCTATGATCACGTATAAGTTATTTCATCAAAGGGAAACCTATGTATCACTTAGAGATTGTGGAAATAATATATCTCTTAATACCATCAATGGAGTTCCATAAAAATATGAATTGAAAGTATCGCTTATGGAACATATAATCTCAAATAGCCTGTGATCCCACCCAGGGCATTTCGTAAAATGAACATGAGTATCACTGAAGGAGTTCATAATTCATTTAATCATTTAAATTAAACTAGGAAGTAAGGATATGTAAATAAACACGCTATATAATGACTAATGAATGTGTAATTAAGAGTCCATGTCCATGATCATTATTTATCATAAACTAGGGAAAGTATACATAAATGGGGTAAGTCCCATTTATCATTACAAATATCCTCTCAATTGCCCCATTTTATTTCAGAAGATAGCACACCTAAAAAGTGGTTTTGTTAGAAAATAGAGAATTAATATCCCATAAAGTTCCTCTAACAAAATTTAATTATCCCTTACAAGAGGTATTATTCATCACACCTCAAAAAGGGTTAACAAGAATAATAAAGACATTATAATCATGATCATTTAAAATGACAACCCAAGATGGTGGTTTAATTACATAAGGAGGCACAATGGAAAAATTATATAAACAACTCACCCCAAGGGCATTGTTTGTGTTCAGTTGAGCATCAAAAAATGGTTTTAATTAATGTATAATGGAAATATAATTTAATGTATTTGGTATTGTATAATTAAATCTACATTTAAAGGGAAACACATATAGAATCTAGTGTGAATCATAATGAAATAAATAATAAATCAAGTATACCTTAGGGAAAAAAAATTTAACACACCTACATTATACTTAGGATGGTTCACTCATCCAATAATTATCTTTTATTTGAGTTGGTTTGAGAGAAATCAAAGAAATAGAAAAACCCCCTGAAAAAAGATAGAATCATCTCACACCAATATAGAACCCAATACGGCAGGAAAAATGAAAGAAAGAGAGAGAGTGATGAATAACATACTGGTATTCATTCAATGATACAAACGATAAGTTATTTTGACATTAGAAGAGGGAGATAACTCCATGCCTAGGTGAGTAGAGGAGGAGCTCCCATGGTCGGAGGGGGTTCTGTGCACATATTGGAGGATAAGGGAGGGTGTAATATTTTAAATGAAGAATCCATATTTTAAAATCTTCATGATTTGGATACATGGTTTGGAAAACTATGCACACATACTTTCCAAGGTACAGACCCCTTATATGACTACTTGCATGGTTTAAAAAACTGTGCACAACCTGTGTAGTGACCACTATCCAAGGGATATGACCCCTCACATGTCTAGACACATGGTTTGAAAACCCATTCGTAGTCTGTGTAGTGCCTTCTATCCATCTAAGAACACCCCACACTCACATGGTTTAACAAACTGCATGTTGTACCTTTGTGCTTATTGTTCCCTCTCATGAAAAAAGTATTTTATGGCGTGATGATCCCAAAACACATCTAGGATTCTGAGACACTTTTTGGTCCTTAAACCACATATAAAAAATTATATAATGTGTTTCCAGGCATTTATTCAGATTTCAAATTTTAACTTCATAATTAGACCATCCACCAAAATGAAAATGAAAATTCATTCAAGAATTCTACATGATTCAAAATGTGGGACACTACAATATCCCCACATTAAAAATTATCATACCTGAGATGCATTAGGGAAAAAAATTAAAACAACACCCAACCTACATAGGTTGGGAACTCCTACTTAAATAGATTCATTTTGGTTATAACCAGCCAACATTCCTTCAAGATTTATATAACACAAATGGTTCCTAATCCATCAAAACTGTAGAAAACACTTGAATCTAGGATGGATACATTGAGATGGATCTTACCAAAGACCGTTTAACCCAATACATGATCACCTCATCATCTCCTTAAATAACAAGCCACTTGAACATACCACCATAGTTTTATCATTTAATAATAAATTCCAAGGCATGGTACCAGCCACCATTATAATTTTCTAACAAGATCACCCTAATAATTCTAATGATGCTCATGGTGTGATTATCTCACCTTGAAAAACCTGGATACATCTGAGGGCTTATCACAATCCTCATATGATTAAAACAGTCTAATTCTGATCAAATAAGTGTATGTTTTTCACATGATATTTCCATGAAAGTATCTACTAACATTTACATTTCATCCAGATTAACCATATGGAATGCCTAAAATATTACCTCTATGATTTTATTCAATGAAACAAAAAGAAAACAATTCAATCCACATCGGACTGACTATTTTAAATGAATTATCAGATTATATTTATAGAATATCACTACCCAAAACATGATGAATTCTTCTAAATAAACATGGTTTTATTCCAATAACATGCACCAAATCTCATATCCAACTTCCGGTGCTATCTCAAGATAAAGCGTTCATTTACGTTTTCATGCCCCAACATGAAAATGGGTGTTTTCCCAATCCAACACACTTGGATCATCACCCTTAAGACATATCATCTGATCCTGAATGAAGTTCAGGGTAACCTCAGAGTCATTAATTTAAGACCAAGTAGATTATATAAGGCATTCCATAATTCTACTTTTACAAGAGAGACATCAGTACATAGCCAAAAATTTCCATGCATCAGAATACTAACTGAGCCTAATGACAATCAAGTCATAGAGTTAGCTGGTGTCCATGAGTCCATATAGGGCATTCCTACTTGGGAACCCAAGTATCACCATGTACAAACCATGCCTATATAAAAAACCACACTTCTAGAGAAAAACATCCAATGAGTCTATTTAATCAGGAAACAAGGTGTTTAACTTCTTTCTTTGGATCAGTGTATAACTGATGCTCTATTAGTGCATCATGGATGATGTGAAGATATGGGAAATGATCTTCACCAAGAAAAGAGCACACTAATAGGATATCAATAATTACCAAGAATACCCATGAAAATTCCATCATATTCATTACAAAGTTCTTGGTATGGTTCCAAACCATCCATATTAAAATTTATGAAGGAATATTTCAAACCACCACTGGTCAGTTTCATTTAAAAGAGCTAAGCTGATCCCACTAACATGTCGCCATCAACTGACCACGATGACCTTATCACAAAATGAATTCTGTGATCACTCAAGCATAACCACCAAAGTCCTTCCCTGACTAATGGTTTCCCTATGATTTTGTACAAATCAAACCATACTATGGCCACGCTTCCCTGAAAGCATAACCACATTAAAAAATTATTATCCCCATGGGAATTCAAACCAACGCTAACCATTTACAAAATATTACTTCATTTTTTCACTCCCTCTACTTGGAAGGATATTCTAATCATGTTCGATGGGATTTTACATACCATAGTGGTGACATATTCCACATTTACTGAAAAAGGGAACCCATTCAATGACACATGCTCCATCGACCATTGACCACAAGTCCTAGATGTAGCTAAAAAGATTTTACCATGTTAAAAAATGAAAGGAGAGGAAAAACAACCAATTAAAAGAATGCTAGAATATATTTATTTATGATATATGTGTGACAATTCTCCAATCGATGCTCACATTCGTCATTAGAATTTGGGATAAACAACAAAACTAGATTGACCAACATATCAAAGAATCTAATCCTATTTTGGAAGGTCATCCAAAACATTTAGATGAGTTAGATTTCCCTTAAAACCTAGGCCTCTCTACCTCAGAGATGACCAGTGATCAAAGAGTAACACCTCAAGGTTCAAATTACTTCCACTGAAATCATACTATTCATTGTACTTTTTTAACTACTCAAAGGGTACCATGTGTATCAATTCATACTACCCTAAGATTTCATCAACACTACAACACAACATTTGATTTTATCCATAGTCTTATTTTATATTTTCATTTTAATATATGATTACCCATACAAAACATTTAAGTCCAATGTCATATTACTGTATATCACTATTAACTGGGATGATGACATATCGAGTCATAAATGTTGAAGAAGAAGAACGGTCACATGACCTACACAATGGATGACCATGCCATAAGCTTGCCTAAACTATTGAACATGTGCATTACATGATGCTCCCATCCTCATAGGGGTCAAATTATTTGATGACAACCTATACAACACGAGTTTCATTTTAGAACTAAGAGTACTACTTGGGAAAAACAATACTAAAATATTGGGTTTATCCAGTGCTAGGGATTTAAAAACGCTATCTAAAAGCACTATTAAAGACCCCCTTTATCAATGATAGAAAAAGTGATGTTAAAGGGGGGTTTTTAATAGTGATAAAAAAGTGATTTTAAAGGGACCCATTTATCGACACTTGTAAAAATGAATTGATAAAGGCCTCAATTTATCAACAATAGTAAAAAAGCGCGGATAAAGGGGGCGGGGTCCTTTATCAATGATAGTAAAAAAGTACTGATAAATTTGGGCCTATATAGGTGCTTTATTTCTAAAACTAAAAAAGGTTGTATTGAAAAAATTCATTAAAAATAATATATTAGTATATAAATATATTTATATTGATATAAATATAATATATATTTTTAAAAAATGTTTTAGATAGGGCTAAATAGACATTTACACTTAATATATAAGATATTTAGTGAAAATGGATTACAAAATAATTAAAAAATATTTATAATTAATAATTTTCAAATTATTATCTAGTAATAGTCATTTAATAATAATATGAAAATAAAAAATTCAAAAAAAAAATAAATGATCTAAAATAAGTTGAAAACGTAACTCAAACTTCAAACAAACATAAATTTTGATCTGGTTGTCCATTTGGGCTATACTATACCTCAAATTGAAGGGCATGACAATCACTACACACTTGTTGTTAAGGGAATCCTATATCACAATTTTTTTGTCCAAAAAATGCCCAGATGGCCTCTGAAACTGAGTTTTTATTTGGGGTTTCCCAATTTTTTAACATTTAATAGAATTTCAACTTCATTTAAGAGGATATTATTGATTTTTTTGTGGGTTTGAATTTATTATGTGGAATTACACCCATACTGATATTATGGTTTTGAATTTTAATAATTTTTCATAATTTAGATTTATTTATATTTAAATAAATACAAATTTTAGGATATTTATTTATAGTACATTATGTGCATAAGTACATATATCAACATATTTATGTATAAATGTATTTTAAATATATAAACTAAATATTTATTTTTCATTTTATTTAAATTCAAAAATTATCAATTTTAGGTACCTTATACAAATACACTAATATTTATATATATACCTATAGAAGTAATGTTTGTATATAAACTTGTTTGTGTTAATAAACATATATATATATATATATTATAATATATGTAAATAAATACATATTCTAAATATGTTTTTAAAATATTATATAACCATTTCTAACATTATACAAATATATATAATGTTTATATATACACATATGGGTTTATTAATGAGTGGATATATATTTATGTTATATTCTACTATATGTAAATGAATATAATATATAATAAATTTATATTAAAAATGTATAAATATATGAATAAAAAATATACATGTATATATATATATATAATTAAATAGAAATATCATAATACAGATGACAAAACAATATGGTATAGTGGTAAAGGTGTTTCATCTTCAAAGAAGAGATGAAGGGTTTGAATCGAGGTGGGTGCTAGAGGCTGAAAATTTCACAAAGCATCGATAATGGGGTGGTGGGGTAAAATTCATGGATAAAGGGAGGGGGAATGCTGTTAAAGGGTTTATGGAAGCACTGATAAGGTTAGGATCATAGATGATTGAATAAAATAAAAATTTACCCCTTTAACAGTGGTTAAAAAAAAGCTATTAAAATGGTCCTTTAATAACACTTTTTGCGAGTGATGTTAAATCTCTCCCTTTAACAACATCTTTGTAGACAGTGATTTATAAGATATTCTTAATGTCCCATTACTATTGTTTTTAGAAACAAATTTTTTAGTGGTGAAACAACACCTGAATAACACCACATGTCTGAAATGGTTCATAAAAATTTACATAGTTTTTCATGTTCTGAGGGTACCACCTACCTTGGGATAGCCCCTTACAAAATTAGCAAGCATTGAACCTATATCTAGGTCACACTGAAGAGGTCACTAAGCTCTACCAAATATCATTTATGCTCAAGAAATATAATAATAAGCCTATGGGAATTTTCACGTTTCCACTCTAAGGAAACTATCAAGGGAACATTTAAAATTCCCTTACCCAAGGTTCAAAACAAAAAACCCCACATTAAGGTTTTATTTGAGCTGATTAATTTATTTAAATTTGATCATAAATCATTTTAAAGGATAAATTTAAATGTTAATTACCAATTATATGAAAATCCATGCTTAGAAAATTTATTTTTCCAACACCACAAGGAACACATGAATTTCTTATCAAAATTCATTTCAGGTATTGTTATTTAGCTGACATCTTGTAACAATTTTGGGAAACTTATCTTATTAATTCATTTTATCCATTTTATTTGTCCATAAATATTCTCATATCTGAACTAGTTAAAGAAAATTTCAATTTCAAGCTATAGAAAAAACACTAACATAAAACAAACCTTTAACAACACTGGACTTTATCACCACTAGTAAAAAGAACTGATAAAGGTTTCTTTTATCATTGCTAAAAAATATTGATAAAGGGAAACCATTATCTGCACTTTTATATAGCACTGATTAATGGTACCCTTTATTAGTAGTTTATTTTTAGCACTGATAAAGGGCAGCATTTATCAGCATTGATAATGGTCCAAAATAAAATAAAATAATTTAACAAATAATTTTTTAAAAAAATATCAACAATTTATTGATAAAATAATTATTAATAAAAATCAATAAATTGGATCAACGTATATATAAATTATAAATCATAATAAATAATATATATATATATATATATATATTAAATATATAGATATGTAAAATGAATAAAATAAAATATTTAAACAAAAAAATTTAAAAATGTGTAATTTATGAAAAATATTAAACACTTTATTAATTAAATGACTATTGATAAAATTGAATAAATTTAATATACATATATAGATTATAAATATTAATAAATATTATATATTAACTATTGGTATATCTAATGAATAAATTTTAATAATTAAAAAAAATTAAAAATGAACAAATCATAATAATTAAAAAAATTAAAAATGAATAAATTACAAAATTATTAAAAAAATTAGTAATGAAACAATTTTTAATAAAAATAAATAAGATTAATATATATATATATATATATTAATTAAAAATAATAATAAATAATATATGTTAAATATAAATATATAGAAAATGAATAAAATGTAGTAATAAAGAACATATTAATGTCATATTCATTTTTAATGTTGTTTGATTTTTCAATTTAATATATATCAAACATCTCTTACATAAATTTCACATAAATATACATAATTAATTTATTTTTATAAACAATACACACACAAATATTTACACAATTAATGAAATATTATATAGAAACACAAACACCTAATATTTAAGTAATCTTTTCAAATTTTAGTATAGTTTATAATTTCATTGTAACAAGATACGTTTAATATATTATGTTTTTAATCGACCAATTTTATTAATTAAATATAGTTCAATGGTATTTATTAATTAAAAATAAATTATAAAAAAATATCGATATATATTGAATTAAAAAATAATACATATTGAAAATGCTAGAACAGAGTAAATATATATATATATATATAAATAATAGAAAATTATTAAACTCAAAAAAATAAAAAATAATAATAATAATGAATAAATAATATCTAAATTTAATAATATTAAATTTAATTAAAGGATTTTTGGTTCAGAATATTATTGTACTTCAATAAGTGTTTCATCCCATCAATTTCTGTAATTGACTCTTCATTTTTCCAAACACGTTCTTATTGCAAACTATAACTAACTGGATAATTACGTACTTAATATGTAGTTCAATGGTATTTATTGTAATCATTTGAGTTTCACTAAAATATATTGTAGAAAAAAATATGGATTCATACATCCTATCTTATTTGAAAAGAAAAATGTCTCCACATATATTTTTCATGGCTTTAGGCCTCTCCGTGATGTCTATTAATGACACAGGGGTCCTAATTCCCTCAAACTACACTATTATAGACCACCATGATTTGTGTTTCACATGTTCCTTCCTTTTTTCAAAATAATTCTACATTAATAGGTATATTTATTCACATACATATGTCAATATTATATTCATTTCAATATAATGTAATGTTTTTAATAAAATTTTGGTTCAAACAATATTGATTTTCACCTTCTATTATTTTATTTTATGGTATTTTCTAAAATATTTTAGTTTTTTTATTATAGTGTTAAAATATGAACACATATGTTCAGAAAATTATATTTTTTCCATTGTAATATATTGTAATCCTTAATTAAAATTTCATTTTGTCTCTTTTGATATATGGGTGGGTATAGAGTATACATGGGATAAACCTATTTTTAAGAAATAATAAGTTCGATATTTTATTTTTTTTGAAACATACATTTCTTTAGTTTTTTTGTTCTAATTAGATGTTACAAATAGTTTCTCATTAAATATATAAGTTTCCTCCTGATTTCCTTTTCATATTTGTTCATCTATATTAATTTCACAACATTTAGATCGTGTAGTATATATAAGAGTTTATAATGTATATCTTTTAGAGTATTTTTTTCAAATAGATAATTTATTGTTTGTTAACCACTGAAATATTTTATTATTTATTTTAGTAAATCAATATCAATAATATAACTACATTTATATGTTTTTATATTGGTTTGGAACAAAATCAATGACATGGAATGGTTTTAGTAATGTTATATTTGACAAAACGTATGTTATATATAATCTTAATCAATTATTATGTATTATACATTTTATAATAGAAATATTTAATTGATTATCAATTTTTATTATTTGATTAAGGAATTTGATGTTTACGAAACTAGTGTAGTTATATTTTATATATATGTATTTAATAATTTATTTTACAGATGAATTGTTTTATAATATATAAATATATATATATTGATTAGATAAATATATTCTTAAAAATATTTCACTGTATTAATACAAAAATATAGTTTTAATAAACTTTATACTGTAAAATCAACCAGTACATTTAAAAATAAATTTTTACTAAGGAAACTATATGAATTATTATAAAATGTAAAATTATTTTTTTGGACATTAGAATTTTCAAAAATGGAAAAATTCCACACCCCTTATTTAGTAAGTCTTCATTTTTACCATTGTATATATTTTTATTGATTGTTTAACTATTTTTTTAATTTACATTCCTAAACATTTTTTCTCTAGTGTAATCTCTTTTAAAAAATATTATATTAAAATAAATATGCAACTTATGTTTTTGTTAAAATTTGAGGAATCTTTCCATAAAATATTTTATTTTAATAATCCCTTGATATTATTTGAAATGTTTTTTAATATACCTATCAATGCATGATTAAAAAAATTTTATACAAGAAATATATTTGTGTATTTGAAAAAAATAATTTTTATCATATATTAGAATATAATGGGTATTACATGAGGGATAGATATGGTATATTAGAATATGAGTTACTATATACATGTTAGTGATTGGTCATGGGATAGGGTGAGGGTGACATGGAATTTTTGTTATTTTTTGTTCTTCTTTATGGTTTTTAGATGTTTGTTTTAACTAATGAATTGTGGAACCCATTTTGTGGTTCTTTTTTAATGGAACCAATTATGTCAAGACTCAGCCATATTTCAAAATTACTTCCTAAAAAATGGCCATGTTATACCCATTTCATGATTTGGATTCAATAAGTACATGTGATGGTTATCCCTGATGGATAGTATTGGATTCTAGGGGTTTGAGTTCGAATATTATGGTAGTTATGATGTGGTTATTTCTAGATGGAGATAAATATTTTCTCCACCTATTATGATTCAAATGTTAACCTCTTATTAGTCAAATAATTTGAATGTTAGGGACCAAAAATAGTATAAACTTATGGAATGATTAGTATAATTGATAGGTATGTAATAAAGTCAGAACATTTTACTATCATGGTGTCCTGGTTAGTACACAATTAATTGACTTACATATATATTTTGAGTGTTAGTAATTTTAACAAATACTCAAATATATGCGTTTTTGTATATTTTAGGGGCCTTATTAATATTTATTTGTTTATTTTTATACTAACACACTATACATGAACCTCAATAGATATATAGATATTATATTTGAGATATAGGTTAGACAAAGGACTACTAAATGATTTACTGCTTACGAATACGACCCTTCTCAAGTCATTTTTCCATGTTTACGTTGTTGTTATTCAAGAAAAATTAAATGTTTAACAACTCACGCAGAAAATGTCTTCTATACATGGTGATGTTAGAAATCCCAAGGAAGAACAGAATATTGATGATGAAACTAAAAAATTATTATGGGTTCAACAACATGTTGATGAAAAAACAATAACTATGCAACAACACAGTTTTGAATAAAATTATCAAGGCATGAAGTGAGGGTATAAAATTTGAGGTTCGTTGGAATCAACATGGATAACCTTCTAACCCCAGAAGTCCATAGTTCATTAGTTATGGTGGGGTCACAATGAGTATGAATGTGCCTATTGATATTGATTAATGGTTCCATGTCCAACCTATAATGAAGGAAACCCTTTGGAAATATATAATAGAAATGTTACAATATACATTCTCTATTTTATTGAAAATTATATAATGAAATGTTTATTTTATTTTCATTATTCCTTGTATATTTCATTTATAATAGATTATTTCCATAATAAATTGGTCTCAATGGTCACTAGAATATTACATATAAGCTTCTAGACTCTTTTTTCTAAGTTACATATTAGGGATGATGAGGGGAAAATAAATCATCACCCACCAGTTAGTTATGAACACATTATAAAGTAGGAAACATGGACAAATTCCATCAATCTCCATAATGAGAAAACACTTTAGGTGCATTACAATCGATAATATATTGTCTGACAATATTTATTTTTTCCAATTTGATTTAAAATTTTTAATTTATGAAACAAAAAAAGAGTGCTAAAAATAAATAAAGTGAATGAAATCCAATGTACCCTGATCGAAAAGAAAGTATGAGGTAAGATTCACTAGAGAAGAAATTAGTATGTATTTTAAATGAATAATAAAGTTTTTATGTAATATAAAAAAAATATGTTCCTTTTTTTATATGAATATTGGTGAATCAAAATCTAAATCCACTTTCATCCCTCATCATTTGCTGTAGATGGATGCTCGCATAAATAATGATGGTAAAATAGTTGATGAAATCAAAAAAATTAGTATGGAAAATATGTATAATTATTAAATAATAGTAATTTTTTTATTATGTATAATAGTATTACATAAAAAATTCTATTTATGTTCATATTTTTAATATAGTTTAGAAACAAGAAACAATATTGACTATTCCAGAATAAAATCTACATTTATTAGATTTGAAGTTGATGAAACAATATATTCATGTTATATGATTAGGTTTTGGAGTGCCTCTTATAATATATTTCAAGAATATAAAACATCATTATAATATATATAATATGGTCAAATGATTGTAGAAATAAATATAATCACTATAAGATATTATTGTTTGGTTTGGTTTTGCATAATAATGTATGAGAAAGGGTCAAAGTGAACTAATTCTGAAATAAAGATCCACATAAGAACTAAATAACCCCACTCTCTTTGAATCTAGTCATTCCACCTAGCTGCATACCTTACCTAAGGTAATCAAAGTTTTCATTACTCTTTCTACTAAATGTTAATCAAAAAAACATATGAAAACTTTATATTACTAAAATTCAAAAGGGTACAATTGTATGTGATTTGTATTTGTTAAAACCCGAGAACCACCTTGTTGCATTGGGTATGGTGTATAATATACTATAAGAAAAGATAAAACCTAAAGACCTCCCAAAAGATCGCATGAGATTGAGGATTTAGGTAGCTCATGAGCCAACTACTTTGTTACTTATTCCACTTGATGATCCAGATATTACAACACTCAATGATGTGACTTCAACTTTTATATATTGGCCATATATTCTTGTAAAGATACATGAGGTATGTCTTTAACAATTTTTTTTATTTAAAAGTACTATAACAGTTGATGAAAAAAGAACTAATGTGGGGTATGATATTATAGATGGATAAAGAGATAGGGAATCAAAAGGTTAGATCAAGAAAATATAGTGAATCAACCATGAAATAAAAACAACCTTCAGAGAGTACCTTATCCCCTAGTTCTATAGAAACATTTATTATCATTAAAACTCTATGAAAATACAACTTTTAAAGATGAAAATATTTCTTATATTCTATCTGAAAAATATTTTTATGGAACTTTCATGATCTACGTAATTGATCTCGAGATTATAAATGAGATTCTCAAGCATAAATGGTTGCAAGTCTCAGTTGCGCATACATATGTAAGGTATATTTTTATAATATGTCTTTTTAAAGAGTGAGCTAATATGTTTATTAAAGTTAATAATTTTTCATATTTTCTAAAGGATTTTATATTATTATTATATAATGGTAAAATCATGTGAATAATTATTTTGATTCCTTAATATTTGTATCATTTCTATAGAAAATGTTACATTTGATAAAGAAGAAATTAAACAGACAAGATATGAGCTACTAGAAGAGTTTGAGAAAATAATATCAGACAAAAAAATCTTATTGATGCCTACAACGTAGATGAATAACTTCATAATCTAGTCACATAAAATATATTTTAAATTTTTACATTACTTATTTGGTTTTTTTGAAACACTGGATTATGAACAGAGTATATATGGATACCCCAAATATTTATTATTTGGATCTAATACATGTATATTCAACAAAAAGACCACAGATGATGTGTATTGTGAATTTGTAATACACTACAATCAATATTTTATAGATAAACTTCAATTCATATGTTTTATTCAATGTTTTAACAATAATTTTTTTGTTATAGCGTGATCGCTAAATATTGGCTAAATCATGGAATGAAGTTAGTGTTTGAACAGATAATGCTTATGGAATACTAAAAATCGAAACAATGGTATATATAGAAATATTTAACTATAGAAAACATATTTCAAAATAATTTGTTTATTTTGGCCAATTCTTCAACTATTTTTTAAGTAAGATAATGAAAATGATTATGGATATTATATTTACTAATTTAAGAGAGAGATAATAAAGCATGAAAATACTATAATCCCCCAACACGTAATTTCCAAAGGTAATCACCATTTCATTAAATATATATCTTAATCATTTGTTTGTCTATATTTTCTTAGTACTATCAAAATTTCCAAAAAATGACATACTCAAAAGAAGATGTAAATTTATTTAGAGATGAGTGGGAGACATACTTGTCAGAATATTTTCTGACGACAAATTTAGGTGATTACATACAACATTTCTAATATAATATCATCTATGAAATTTGAAATATATTTGGGGTGTGAATCATTAGTGTTATAATTCATATATATTATTTTTGATATGTTTCTCAATGAGAAGTATAATGGAGGAAATAATCTTTTTGGAAGCATTGTCCTGTAAAAAATAAACTTGTTGGACAATAATGGACAAAGAGGAATGCATGGAGGTGGATTTGTAGAAAAAGGTGGATTCAAAGATTGAGATTGAGGTGTAGGAGGAGGTATAGGTGAAGATCGAGGTAGAGACTGAGGTGGAAGATAAGATAAAGTGTTTTATTGAAAGCAAAAAAAATTATTGGGAAATTTTTATTGAGAACAATTGTTGAAAAGTGCACACAACAATTGACACTTAATATATAATACATTTTAAAAGTTTTTCAGGTTGATTATTGATTTTTTTTCACCAATTGTTTAATTGATTTTATATAGAAATTTATATGGATGAATTTTTTGCAGAAAAAAACCACTTATTTTTTTAAACTGATTATCATAGGCTATAATTTCTATTAGAACATTCCATGTAAAATAAAATATTACTGATGTTTGAAATAAACCCCTCACCGAGAACAAAATGAAGAAAAAAAATACATGCAGTTGATTTCCCATAAATTTTATACACTATAAAGAAAGGGACATAGTAGTGGAACTAATAGTTACATGAGAGTCATAGAACACCAATCCAATTATAAAACATGAATATAATCCAACTAAAATGTTTGAATAAAAATGTGTGTAATCAACCACCGAAGCCAGTAGGTGTATGGGAGAACTATTGGAGGAAAACCAATATTGATAGATTTTGGTCATCGAGGAGGGATGGTGTCAAAGAAAACATGCCATAAATTGAAAATAAACCATCTTTTGAAAAAACACATGAAAATAATAAACATTATTTTAAATAAAATCGTGAAGCACTAAAAATATAAATGAATACCTATTTGAAAAAAAGTTATTAGTGGGTTCCAACACCTTAAAAAACTAAATAAATACAAAATTTCATCAACTGAATCGTGACTTTTCTTAAAAGAACAATACAGTGGTTTTACATTGGTGGGTTGTTGAATTATTTAGGAAATTTGATCATCAATTAGATGCATGATATAATATCATAAATTCTTATGAAATTAATACAAGTTACATTAATTATGCATGCGCACATTTATTATGTAAAATGATCAATGTTCAGAAGAATATTAATAAAAAACTCATCATCATTATCAATAAAAAATACATGATAATTGAGATGTCCCCATTTTTATAAAAAAAATAATTAAGATGTTTTGTTAGATTCCATCATCACCAATAATATTTAAAATTCTATAATAATCTTTACCATAATACAACTATACTTGATGTATGAAATATATTTCAATGTCATTTGGATTATATAATGGGATATACTGATGTTTAATATTTTCAAAAAGGGTTAAAAAATTTATAATAGAGTTTAATGTCCTCTGAAAATGTATTACAGTTCACTCTAATGTTTTTTCCATCAAAAAAGGTAAATAGTTTGTCATCAAGTTTTTACTCTCTATGATTATGGAAGGGTAAGGTATATTTTGTTTCATTCTATAAAAATTAATATATAACTTTTTATTTTAGTTAAATCAATGAATTATTATTGTTTTACACTAATGGTTAACGTTTTATAGGAATAAATTACTTCATCAACAAGGAAAATTCACCCATGTACTATGATCATGCACTTAATAAGGATAATTCACTCCTGATGGTTATTTTTTTTATTCTCTATTGCATTCAATAATTTGGGTAATCAAAATATAATATTTTTAGATGGCCTAGAGTGTTTAATTATCTATAGGATAAAATGATATGGTAGAATCAACCACACCTCAATGCAAAACACAGTGTACTCGGTATGGCTCAAATTGTGTGGTTTCAGTTTAAAATTGACATTTTATTAATGTATTATTTAATATTTATATTTAATTTTATATTTAAATTATTAATAACATAATAATTATTTAATTATATAGGTGAATTATTTTTCTTGTGTGAGGGTGGTTTGTTCAATGTTTATTTTTCTTATGAGATATTGGACTTCAAGGTTGCAACTAAGTTTACAATAACAAGGAAATGGGTCAACAATGCATAGTACCATAATGAAAAGGTGAATTAATACTATTTAATTAATTAACTTTTTCACCATTTTATCTATTATTTTTAATATAATTTCATTATCATTTTTAATTAATATTTTTTTCATGGTTCTTTTGGGAATTCATATTTTTCCTTAAATCATCTGAAATAAGCCATAAAAGAGAGAATATGGTTATTTTAGATGAGGTGTTTTAGGCAGCATGAGGTTTCTTTTTCCATCCAAATTGAACATTTATTTCTTTTCTGTATTATTATATATAGTTTAAATAAAAACATGCATCACATACTAAAAAATTCAAACCATGATCTGATGCATGGTGTGACTGATGTGACTCAAAGTATGTATTTCTAATTTGAAATTAAATTTTAGTAAAAAACAGAGGTGACTTACTAAAAATTATGAAAATACATTCATATTGTTTTTATACCTTATTAAAATGATCCATAAGTCATGTATGACATGTATTAATTATCCTCAACTCAATATGATGCACGGTGTGACCGATATCACTCCAAGTGCGTCTTTTTTTAAAATCGACAATAATTTTACTAAAAAAGAAAACCGACAGTATCAAAAAAATGAAAATGATTTTCAATTGTTTTTATACTTTCTAAAAATTATCCATAATCCATTTTTGATGTGTAGTAATTAGTAACACCTAAATTTGAGACACAATGCACTCGGTATCACTCAAAGTGTCTGTTATTATTTTAAAATTGATAATTTTGTACAATAAATTATCACTCATTAAAAACCAAGAAAACACACTCATATTGTATTGATAATTTAGTGAAAAATAAATAATTCATCTTTATATGTAGGAATCAGTATCACATCAAACCCACACTTTTTGTGACCAGAATGAATCAAAGTGCAGGTTTCCAGTTTAAAATGGGATTTTAGTAAAAAACAAAAGTGGCATACTCAAAACTAAGAAACTTAATTCATATTGTTTTTACACTGTATTAAAATGATACATATGTCATTTGGGGTGTGTAGGAATTATCTTTACCTCAATTTGATGTATGATGTGATCAGTATGACTCAAAGTGTGGCTTTTTATTTAAAATTGACATTTATTTTAGTAAAAAATGAAAATGACATACTCAAAACTCAAAAAATGAATTCGTATTATTTTGATATTTTATAAAATGATCCATAAGTAATTTTTGTCAAATTGGAATTATATGAACCTAAATCCTATACACGATGTTCCTAGAATGAATCCAATTGTCTGTTATCAATTTAAAATTGATATTTTAGTTCAAAAAGAATTAATTAACTAAAAATCATGAAAACACACTCATATTTTCTTGATAATTCAGGAAAATTATTCATAATTCATTTTTGATGTGTATTAATTTGTCTCACATCAAACCCAAAAATGATGTGACTAGTATGACTCAAAGTGCATGTTTCTAGTTAAAAATGTCATATTAGTAAAAAACCCAAGTGACGTACTCAAAACCAAGGAAACACATTCAGATTATTTTGACACTTTATGAAAATAATCCATAAGTAATTTGGGACTTGTAGGAATCTCTATCACCCCAATATGATTCACGATGTGACTGGTATGACTCCAAGTACATCTTTTCAATATATATGTGTTATTTTAGTTTAAAGCATGCATCACATCACCAAAAATGAGAAAACGAGCCTATATTGTTTTCTCATTATTCTATCTAATATTAATTAATTAATTTCATTATAATTTTTATCTTATACTTATTTAGTTAATTTTCATGGAGATAATTCTTGAAGATGAACAATAAATGGTGTGACATGAAAGAGTTAACCACAAATCAATCTAATATATAATGTTCCCTGTATGACTCAAATTTTAGTTTAAAAGCAACACTTTATATTTACTTTATTTCTTTATATTATTACTAATATAAGAATTGTTTTCTTATATAGGTGTATTCCTTTTCTAGATCAGGGGTGGTTTGTAATTTTATAAAGGTGTATTCCTTTCCGCTATAATATCATTTCTTATATTTGTGTTGTAAATTTTATTTCATTTAAAATTTGTATTTGTATTTGATTTTTCTAATTTATGATTTTGTTTCTGATGCTGCAATGTTATGTAACATCACACTACAATATTCCTCTTTATCATCACTAGATAAAATCACTAATAAAGGGGGTACCTTATCAGTGCTTTTTTAGCACTGAGAAAGGACACATTTATTAGCGCTTCTCTAGAGCTGATAGAACTAGGGGATTTTAACCACGCTGTAGTAGTTTGATTTTTTAAGAACTAATAAAGGCCTATTATAGTGTAGTTAATGGACTGTTTTTTTGTAATTAAAACACCCTTTAGGGTGTAATTTTTATTTCAATTAGTGAAATCCTCATAATAGTAAACATAAAAAGTAGATAAAATGTATTTATAGTTCAATGGGAATGGTTCAGTAGTTTTCCTCCATAGTTTTATATATAACACCATATAAACAGTTGTAGACACTTTAAATAATCATCCCTATATAACATAAACATACCCCCATGGGATTATGTATAAAGGAATTTCAAAATAATGTCAACATATGAGGATTTCATTAATCCATTATGGGTCTATTTGAATGAAACCCAAATGCATTTAGAACATTATTATTTTTGAAATACCCATATTGGGATCATTTAATTCAAAATTTTCACCATGACCAACCTTCATGGGTTGAGTCATGTCTATGTCATAACTATAACAAGTCAAGACCAACCTACTTTGGTTGAGTCATTTGAAAGGTCCGTAACCAACCAATTCATTTAAAGTTATAATTTAAAAGATTTTATATTTATACAATGGTCTCAAGGTACAACAAGATGATATATGTTGGTTCAATTATATGGGTTACCATTTCCCAATTCATATAGTGCCCACACACTTTATAGATTGTAAACTGGATCCCATTTAATCACAACTAATATGTTTCATCCCATGTGACCAATTTTATATGGCTCAAGTATGTCATAATTAGTTATTTAAGGTTGCACCATCAATATATATATAGAATATACCATTTAGGATGATGAAAATACTTTAATAACCAATTTTATATCAAAATTATAACTAGAAATGCGTTCACAAGTAATGAATACATGGAAACATGGAAATTGATGACCTAATCACGGTAAGTAGATAATCATACTAAATATTCTTGAAACACCAAACAATAATCATAGAAACATATTGTACATGAGAGATTCCAAATAAATTGTATAAGCATGTAACAACACTCAAGGCACTTGTCACTATATCCGACAGTCTAAATATGAAACCTATAAGGCATGGTATATACCTGACATGGGAATCTATATGTGCCTCTAATGATGCATTTATTTTACTTCCATTCCATACCAGGACAAGACAAAAATAATATAAATATCATATATCATTAATTATAAAAATAACACCATTCACTCAAGGTGAAATCGAAATCAACCATAATAAGGAACAACATAATCAATAGTCCCATCCTTGGCCACTTGGAATTTTCCCTCTACGTGGGTATATCACTCCCATACAAGGCTATTTACAAAATTCCAACACATTCATAACCATATTTTACGAATTCCCAAATTGTAAAATGAAGGAAAAAAGCCACTGATACCACTTGTAACATGCCGAACTAGGAGCCACATAGAACAGTTCCTCTAGTTGGTTTTCCACTAGGCTTCAAGCATGCCTCATTGTATGCTAGATACTACTAACTATAAGAGAGGGTATAATGATGTTATGGTGGGGAGAATACACCCTCATAATAAGAGTATAAAAATAGTATAACAATAAATTCATCAATAAATAGTAGAATTAGTATAAACAAAATATAGAGTAAAGAAAGATAATAAAAAATTATAAGATAAACAAAAAATAAATATAACTATGCATGCAAGTCTAGATGTGGATATATAAAGTAATGAAGTAAAAATACTGTAATTGATTTAATAAAGTACATGTATGAATTTTTTGACGGATAAGACGTGTAACTCCCTGACCCCAGTTACCCAGAGTCGGTGCATTAGTACATAACATTGGCATGATCACAAGAAAGATCAAGTCTCGAAATACCGATTAGTTTAGTATACTTGGAATAACTAGATACATTCATAAAGGTTTACATTACATCATAAAAATGAAAACTACAACAACATAGTCTCCATATTCTACACTCTTATCCCCTCATACTATCCCTGTGGGTCATTCATAATTTACTTCTTCACATCCTGGGAAAAATAAAACATAGAAAAGGGGTGAGCTAAAATTCCCAGTAAGGATAACACTATAGAGGAAACTTTCATAAATAAGAATAAACATTTAAGGCAATGTATAACTAAAACAAAATCCTTTTAAACTTCAACTTCAACATAGTATGGAAAAAATAAAATGAAATAATTCCATTTACTTATTCACATGGATATTCTACTAAACGAATAATCACATGCAATATCAATAACCAATTTCATAATGATGGAATGCATAATGCCAAACTATCATAACCACATAGCCAAGGCCTCGTTCCAAGACTACAAATAAGATTTTTCAAGGCCTTTTGCAAAGACACTAGTTTGTCTCATGAGACCTACCGACGCATCGAGGAGCTATAGCGGACTCCACCCGTCACTTACTAAGTCCAATGAATTCCTCATATGAACATGTTTAAACATAACATAAACATTCATATTAAAACTATCATACGAAATGTCAATACTTTAACCACAAACCATGAATGGTATAAAAATAGCACATCCACAGTCAAATATAACTCATTCGATACAATATGGAAGATTGTATTGTATCATATTTACCTCAATCGATAATAATTAATTATACTGACATTGATGAAAATAACCATCAAAAATAATTGAGAGAAATATCCCCCTTTTCTTGAAAACATTTAAAAGTCACACTATTTGTCAAGAAGCCATTTAAAAATAGATTTTTGAATCAAAGTGTTCCATACCACTTAGAAACTTTTAAAAAGAGTTTTAATTTTAAAACTGTAATGTCCATCCAAATAAATCCTTAAAACCATTTTTTAAAACATGTACATTAATGAGAATGATTTAGAAGAATAAGTCTTTAAAACATTTAAAAATGGTATTTTAGTTAGAGTTTCTAACCAAAAGAGAGACACTTGAATACAAACCATTGAGGTAATAAAAACCTTATAATATCATGAGAATAAAGGGATTTAGGATATACTATGTCAAAGCACTTTATATACACCAAATAAAAGTGATTTGGTGTATAACAACAAAGAAGTCTCAATGGAATGTAAATTGAGATTAAATCTCTCATAAAGGTCGTATCCTTAGGTTAAGGATAAATCAACGACATAGTTATGTGTGAAAAATATAAATACACTAAATATGATTGGATATTAAGTGTAAATCAATCAAAGGACATTCACACATAATCTTGTAAAAACAACACCAATGAATTGGATATTTAACTCATCAAATGGAGAATGAGTTAAAATTACTCTTATCAAATTCATATCAATGACTTGAGAAATTATCAATGGAGTGATTATGTGTATCAAAAGTATATCCAAAGAATAGGGTAGTGGACATTATGACATTAGAAAATGAATAGTGATTCCACACATAATCTCGGAGTAAAATAATCAATGAAGTTTGCATAAAGCCGAATAAATGGAAATTTAAATTTCAAATTCCCTTATCGATTTGGTAACTTATGAAACATACACCCATGAAAGAAGGATAATACAATGATGATGTAAATATACATAAATTAATGTATATTACACAATGAGTACAATCATGGGCAGTACACACACCACAAGCAATAAATAAGTGATGAACAATGGAATTCTCACTGAATTAATGTGAGATAAGAGACCCCTTAATTTGTACTTTTTCCTTGGTAGAAGGTAGTTTAACCTCCTTTATAATGGTTAAATAATTGTTATTGAATTATAAAATAATCATTTACATTAATATGATATCATATATGATCTTTTAACATTGATTTGTTAATAAAATCTTAGTATTATCGTCATTTCGGGTGTTAACTTACTCATTTTCATTTATATTCTTTGTTACGTAAGCTGTGTTTATTATGGATTGGTTGTATATTATTCATATCCAGAATTACATCAAGTCCTTAAACATTATTTTTAATCATCAAATGAGAATTATACTTGAATAGATACGATCGAGAATGAATCTCATCGCATTCGTGGAGACGGTAGTCCGTACATACCCATGAGCGACAATATCATTCTTTTGATGTTAAAATAATATATAAATGGATGGTATATCATATATACAGAATAATTATCATGTTATATTTATTATTTAAATGAATTAATCATCATTACTATACCCATCCAAATAATAATTTATTGAATGACAATTACACCACGACGTGGAGACGGTAAGCCGTACGTACGCACGTATGGTGGCATGCCATTCAAAGGATGGATAGAATAATGAATATGGTTGTACCATATTTATAATAACATCACAGTATATAGAAGATACTAGAGTTATTATTTTATAATAGAAATAACAAATAAAGAAGAAGTGGAAGAAGAAAGGAACTTGAAAAAGGGTGGTGAAATTATTACCTCTTCTTCGGGTTCTTCCTTTTGATTTGATCAAATTGGATCCTTAGGTTGGCTTTATGACTAAAGGACGGAACCTATGATAAATTGAGTGAAGTTGATAGAGTATTAGGGCATGGTTTGGAAGAACCAAATGGATTTGAATATGTGAATTAATGAGAAAGGGGAGTGCCCTTTTATAAGAGGGGTGAGGGGCACCTTTTGAAAAGCTAGAAATATTATTTTATAATAAATTCATATTAGGTTTATAAAGGCTAAAAAGTGGATTATTTAATGTTTAAGGTGGGGATAGGTCGCAAACCACTAAACCAATAGTATTTAGACAGGTTTTGGTTACTATATTAACCTTATCTTTAAGTATCCACTCTTAGTTAATTAGTTTCACTTTTACAATGTCTCTTTGTATTTTTTATATTATATGGTCAATAAACATATTATATACATCCAAGAGAAACCCAAGGGGTCCATTAAAGATACAAATATCATGATATAAGTCTCTTGACCTAACCTTATATTTTTAGAAATTTAATATCAATTAATAATATATTATTTGTTTTAAAAAATATTTTATTTCAATTTTTACACTATTCAATAATTGATTTTTTTTAAAAATCATAACAGAATTATTACTTCTAAAATAGTTAATTAAATCATTAATAACATGTAATATTAACCTAGAAAATTATTTTAATTCATAAAAAGTCTCAAATTATATTTATTTTTGTATTTATAATATCAATTATTTTAATTTTTTACTATTATGGTAATTACTACAACATCATTGTGTCATAAATAAATTACATTATTTATTGTCTAAAAATTATAAATGAAATATAATTATATAGGAAATCAATTTATCGTTCTATGGAATATTTATAATTTAAATTCCAACATATATAACCCTATGTAAAAAATGTTTTTCTAAAAGATATATTCTTTTGTCATTTTTGAATTTATTTTAACTTAATTAATATAAAGAGTCATTATCACTTACAAGTGGCTCCATGGGGTCCCAAAATCAAACCCAAGATGACCATGGTCAGATATGTATCCACCAATAAGTTTAGGAAACGTTTTAGGAAAATTTGGTATTATTATAATATTGTTTGTTAACCCTTATTTACCGGATTTACCCTTTAACCATAGTAAATTAAATATTTACCGAAGTAATTATTCAAAATGTCTAAAAAAAAAATTTACCTATATACACAATTTGGACATCATGATTCCAAATATGGAATCCATTTTTCCAAATTCAAAATACAGAAGTGGCAGAAATTAATTTAAAATTAATTCCCGTTGTTAAAACAAAAAGCGTGTTTTTAAGAGATATTAACTACCAAAAGATTGGCACTTGTTTATGTCTGGTTTAGTTGTGAAATTATGTCCAATGACAAACATTTAATTAAATGGTAAAAATATATTCTAAATATACTTTAAAACAACTCAAATTCATAATTTATCAATATTAATTATTTAGATTAAAAATGTTGTTTTTAATTAAACTTTAGTAATTGAAGTGCACTGTGTTGAATTTGTTGTCAATGAGGTATGTTGTTGTCAAGGAATGAATGGATGGATGTCAAGGAGTTTCAATATGTGAATGACAAAGTATGTGATGGTGTTGGTGATGAATGGTGATGAATGGAGAATGGCCATAGTACTAAGATGAATGTCACTTAGGAGATTTACTAAGTGACATAGGATGTTGTGGTTGAAACATTCTCTATGGATATCAGACGATTGTAGAACTGATCTTAATGTTTCAATAATTGTATCAAGGTGATAATAAGTTACAACACTTCAAGAATGAATGATGATGGAGCATCATTAAATCATACGATTGTTGAGCTGTTCTTAAAGTTCCAAGAACTTGTATCAACTGGATACAATGTCACAACAAGCTTTAGAAGACCATGCATTGTATTGACAATGCATGAGGAAGTTAGTGGGATCCATCCACATCTCCTAAGTGGATGAAGTGAGCTGAAGAAGTCCATGCACTATCTCTTAGTGCATGTGAATCAGAAAAAGATCCAATTTGATCTCTGATTAGATCAATAAAGAACATTGAAGATTATAAGTGATTCAGGAGTTCGGTTGATGAAGATGAACCTTTTGAATTCCATATCCTAAGTGAAGATCATATGAGGAGAAGTAATGGAATTCTTAAGAAGAAGAATAGAAGAAGTGGAGAAGAAATGGCTTGAGTGGCATTTGGCATTTTCACTTGGTTACTTTGTTTTTATACAAAGTCCTAAGTGTTTTACTTAGCAAAAAATAGCCACCAAGGAAGGCCAGCCGAGGGTCATCACCCAAGGCTCATGTGGGACTCGAGGTCACCACGCCCATGGGGAACCCTCAGGCCAAGTCAGCATATCCCTGAGGCAGGAAGGTCGGGGCCGTGTATAAGCCTCGAGGCTACGCGGTGGTGAAGCCCGCACAGAGCGCGCGCCCGAGGGCACGCATAGTGGGCGCCACTGGCGCGCCCGCAGGGAGCAGAGTTGGCGCAGAGAGCGCCCGCAGGGAGAACACGGTGCGGGGCGGCACCGTGGAGGGAGAAGATGCAACTGAGGTGAGGATGGGAGCGCTTTGGTAATAAGCCTCGTGAAAACAGGAGGCCGCTTCGATGTGGGACGCGGAAAAATACCCGGGAGCAAATCTCTGCCGTCCGAGCAATCTCGCGCTTGATCTGCGCCGCACGATTCATCTGCCGCGCTCCGCGATCTAATCCAGCCGTCCGATGTCATCTCAACTCTGGATCCGACGGTTCTGAGGCGTCTTCAACCTCGAGCTCGACCGCTGCCACCCGCGAGCTCCGTTCGAACCAGAGGCCTCCCCGACGACAGAATTTGAGTTCCCGGCCATCTCCGATCAAGCCGAAGAGTCCATTGGGATCTTCTCAACGCACTGAACTGATCCATGCTTAAAAAAATACACTTGCATTCAATGTTTGGAGAGTTTTGAAGTTCGGCCGAAGCAACCGAAGGTGCGAGGCCATTCGGTGTTGATGCTTTGCATGGATTGGGTTTAAAAAAGGCCATGCGTACGTTTCCATGAACATGCATGAAGAGGAAAATAATGAAGGAAAAGAACCCGCGTGAAACAGAGGAGAAACAAGATTTTGGAAATCTTGAAAACCCGAGATATTCGGGAGTTTGAATTTATAACCCACACGGATGAACCGAGGCCCTCTTCCTATATAAAGAGAGGCCGAGCCCTTGAGGATGCTTGCTGATCTGTTGAAAACTCGAAGTCCCGTGAGTGCCATATGTGCCTCGCGAAGTTTTGAAGCCACCACGCACACTTACGCGGCTGAAATTCCAGAACCACCCGAGGCTCTGAAGGATGTCCGTGCCCGCGTACTCGTGCGGTAGAAGGAGCCCTCACTGCCCGCAAACTTGCGCGGCAGGAGGAGCTTGTGTGGCCGAGGTGCTTGACACCTTGCGCGCCCTTGTGGCCTTGTGCACTTGCGCGGCCAGTGACACCCACACCCAAAGTGGTGATTAAAGTGATAAGTTGGCCGCACCCCTTGCGTGCCTCCTTTGGAGTTCGGGTGGAATAGCTAAAGAAGGCCGAGACCACACCATTGTGTGTGTGTGCTAAAGTGAAGGAAGTAAGCCGAGGCCAAGTGTGTGCCAAGTGGAGAAGAGGACCCGAGGCTTTCATGCCTTGTGTGTGCACCAAGTGAAGACACATTTTGTGTGTGAAAAATTGAAGAACAACCTACGGGTTAAGGGTGTGCAACAAGAAGTGGGATGAGGCCCAAGTCAAGTGTGTGCAGAACAAAGAATATTTTGTGTGTGTGAAAAGTGAAGGAGGAAGGCTAAAGACTTACCTTAGTGGTGTGTGTGGAAAGGAATAAAAAAAAGGCCGAACCTATGTGTGTGCACTAAGTGGTGTGAACACACTTAGAAGAAGTAGGAGACCCTCACACTAAAGTATAACACACATTCAAGTGTGTAAGAAAATTGAATAAAGTGCGTGAAGAAGTGAGTAGCTGGTGTGTGCTTAAAGATACTACACCCTTTGTGGGTTTATTGCACCAAGAGAAGGACAGGGGAGTGCATGCTTGCATGCATGCACATGCACACGTAAACAAAGCCAAATCTGGTTGTGTGCATTTGAGTTGTCCAAGACCAAGAGTTCTTGAAGAGATTTGAGAAGGCCATGCAGTCAGTGCATGAGGATTCAGAGTTGCCATGCATTCAGTGCATGAAGTTGTTTTGAAGTGAGACTGGACCAGACTGAAGTTAAAGATACCAGTTGTCTGAGTATTCAGTAGTTGGAGTGAATCCAGGTCATCATAAGAAGAAGGAGATAAATCCTGAGCAAGACGAGAAGACCTGATCAACTCAAGTGATCAGAGGTACAGAGCAAGGCCAGCAGTCTTTATCCCAGACTGCTGAAGATACTTGAAGAAGCTTAAAGTGAAGAAGAGCTACTCGTGTGACTCGAGGAGCCAGGAGAAGCCCCCTGTGAGACTCAGGGTGGAAGAAGTCTTCAGTGGGATTCTGGAGCAGGCCAGTGGGACTCTGGTAACACTGTGGGACGCAATATAAAGACCCTCCTGTGGGACTCAGGAGAGATACAGTGGGATTCTGTATCGACCATTGTAATACTAACAGATTATAATGGAAGAAACCATGTTGGGGCGTATAACCAACATGGCAAGGACGTAGGCCTTTGGTGCCGAACCTTGTAAATCCTTGTGTCCAGTTCCTTTACATTTACTTCATCATTCGTGGAAAGGTGAGAGATACAAGAAGAGTGGATCGAGGCCTTAACAAGCCATAGAGGTTTAATTGATTAAGAATCAATTAGTAAAAAGTTTTAATGGATCACTGATTCACCCCTCCCCCTCTCAGTGATTCACACTGATCTGGGAACTTCAATTGGTATCAGAGCGAAGGTTACCTCTAAAAGATCCAAGGGAGTCTTTATGAAGTGCAGATTTGAGGAAATGAGTGACCAGCCTCAAATGGAGATATCTGCCAAGACTCAGAAAAATAGAAAGAAGAAACAGGCCAAGAAGATGAAGAAAGCCTGTCCTAGCTGTGATGAAGTTGGAATAATGAATGATCTTCAAAATGCAATCGAATATCTTCAGAAGAAAGTCCCCAAGGAAGTGGCAATGTGTATAGCTACTGGCATCCTTGATCTTCAAGAAGAAAAATTACAGCTAGAAGAAGAAGCCAATACAATGGAAGATCTGTTGGCTAAAAGGGTTGGCATAACCAACACTCTCAGAAAGCTGGTGAAGGCTAAAGATGAAACTGTTTCTCTTTGCAATGAAAGATATGAAGACACTGCTGAAGAATTGCAAAGAATCCTTTCTGAGAAAGAAATCTTTAAAATAATAATCAAAGATGTTTTCCATGCACTGGAAAAGAGGCACAAACTTTCAATGAATTTCAGAGATTCTCAACTTGAAGACAAAGTCAAAATGGTGAAGAAGCTTGACAACTCATTACATGAAATAAAGAAGGTGCATGATGACCAGATGGAACAGCTGAAACAGAATTGGGAAGGTAGGCTAAGAACTATTGAGGATGAGAAGAACTCCCTCAATATGAAATGCTTAGAACTGGAGGTGATATTGAAAAATCAGCAATCACCCAAAGCCAAAGCCTCCCAGACAGCTGGAAGAAGAAATGTTGCTACTCATGTAAGCTTTGAGAAGGATGATTCTAAGAGAAAGACATCCTCTAATAAAAGGGAAACAACTTCTAAAAAGAAGGTACCATCCATCCCATCTTGTACTCATGTTTCTAAATGTGTTTCTACGAAAAGTGCAGGATGGAAGAATGAATCCAAACAAGTATGGATGAAGACAGTGAAGAAATAATGCTCTCCTGAAACAACACAGCAATTCAAGACAAGTACCCTACAATCAGAAGGAATCAAAAGGTCAAGATTTGTGGGTCAATGTTGGTGTTGTAACAAGTATGGGCATTGTGCAAAGGATTGTTGGTACAATCCACTGAATGTAAAAGCACAAAGGAAGCCCATGCCAAGGGGGAGAAAGCCAGAGGAAAAGAAGCAGCATCCACAGGTCCAGAGACATCTGTTTACTGCAAATAGATTTGGATTGCTTGACAACATCCGGGATGATTGCAAAAGTGGTCAAAAAGATACATGTCAATCTCCAACTGTATCCAGAGCTCAAAAGAATAAAAGATCACAGAACCTGGCTTAGAAAGAATCCTTGGGAAGCAAGCATAAGAAAGTGGAAGATGCTCCCAAGAAGATTATGAAAAAGGAAGAGAAGACCTTGGAGTCTAAATCCAAGAAGGGTGATGCATCCAGAAGGACCACCAAGAAAACATGCTTCTACTGTGGAAAGAAAGGACATATCATGGATCTTTGTAAACAAGACATGAAATTCAATAGAGGGATACTGGACTCAAACAGACAATCAATCCAGAAGAAGCAGAAGGGATTGATTGAAAACAAGTTGCCTAAGAAAGGTAGCTTGAAAGCATCAAAATAACCATGTGGAACTTCCAGAACTGAGGCCACACTTCCAAACGATTTGATAGTCATATGGCCGAATCAGTTGCAACTTGCCAGAGAACTGCAAAGAGCTGAAGATGAAGCACTGGAAATTGCTAAGGAAAAAAGGAAACAAAATATTTCACATGAAGATGTGTTGAGATCCACACCAGCACAATCATCATTGAAGATCAGATGTGCAAGTGTGAAGAATGGTGAAAATGGGGCATCTCGGTTGAGAGAATCTTCTCAACCTTGTTGTTCACGTTGATGAACCAAGGAGGTTCCATCTTATTCCCTAATCACTTGTATTTACATGTGCTGACATTGCAGGGAATTGAAGATGATGATCATTCTCAGCGGGAGGATGGTTTGGAAGGAATGGCGTGCACCCCTTGAGGGGGAGCCTATCTGAAGAAGATGGGATTCTGAGATTTAATACCATCTTGAGAAAAGTGAAGGTATTCCAATCATACTTTCATCCCTTGTTTCTTAATTGTATTCATCATGTCAATTAAGGGGGAGTATTGATTGAAGGCAAATGGATGAAAGGGGGAGCTTTATCTTTGCACCTGAACTTTCTAATGTGTTTGGTGAAGTATGTGCAGGATTTAGTAATTCATTGATATATCTAAAAAATTTCAAACCCCTGAAGCATGATCTCACATGTACAGTGAATGTTGGACAACATTGAGTACCTTGGTTACATCACTCTTCTTTTCTACACCGGGTTAGCCCAAGTAGACTTAGAGTTGATCTACTAAAGGTTCCTTGCTCAAGAGAACATGTGACATCATCCCTCTCTTAGTGATTTTGAAGAAAATGCTTTTATAATGGAGGAAGAGATTTTTTAAAGTGAACCACACCACACCATTGCATTTGATTGCCAATAAGGGGGAGAAAATATTGGCACACATATTGACCCATTCATCTGTGCTGAAGTTGTGTATTGACAACAAATACAAAGGGGGAGATTGAAGTGCACTGTGTTGCATTTGTTGTCAATGAGGTATGTTGTTGTCAAGGAATGAATGGATGGATGTCAAGGAGTTTCAATATGTGAATGACAAAGGATGTGATGGTGTTGGTGATGAATGGTGATGAATGGAGAATGGCCATAGTACTAAGATGAATGTCACTTAGGAGATTTACTAAGTGACATAGGATGTTGTGGTTGAAACATTCTCTATGGATATCAGACGATTGTAGAACTGATCTTAATGTTTCAATACTTGTATCAAGGTGATACTAAGTTACAACACTTCAAGAATGAATGATGATGGAGCATCATTAAATCAGACGATTGTTGAGCTGTTCTTAAAGTTCCAAGAACTTGTATCAACTGGATACAATGTCACAACAAGCTTTAGAAGACCATGCATTGTATTGAAAATGCATGAGGAAGTGAGTGGGATCCATCCACATCTCCTAAGTGGATGAAGTGAGCTGAAGAAGTCCATGCACTATCTCTTAGTGCATGTGAATCAGAAGAAGATCCAATTTGATCTCTGATTAGATCAATAAAGAACATTAAAGATTATAAGTGATTCAGGAGTTCGGTTGATGAAGATTAACCTTTTGAATTCCATATCCTAAGTGAAGATCATATGAGGAGGAGTAATGTAATTCTTAACAAGAAGAATAGAAGAAGTGGAGAAGAAATGGCTTGAGTGGCATTTGGCATTTTCACTTGGTTACTTTGTTTTTATACAAAGTCCTAAGTGTTTTACTTAGCAAAAAATAGCCACCAAGGAAGGCCAGCCGAGGGTCATCACCCAAGGCTCATGTGGGACTCGAGGTCACCACGCCCATGGGGAACCCTCAGGCCAAGGCAGCATATCCCTGAGGCAGGAAGGTTGGGGCCGTGTATAAGCCTCGAGGCTACACGGTGGTGAAGCCCGCGCAGCGCGCGCGCCCGAGGGCACGCATAGTGGGTGCCACTGGCGCGCCTGCAGGGAGCAGAGTGGGCGCAGAGCGCGCCCGCAGGGAGAACACGGTGCGGGGCGGCACCGTGGAGGGAGAAGATGCAACTGAGGTGAGGATGGGAGCACTTTGGTAATAAGCCGCGTGAAAACAGGAGGCCGCTTCGATGTGGGACGCGGAAAAATCCCCGGGAGCAAATCTTAGCCGTCCGAGCGATCTCGCGCTTGATCTGCGTCGCACGATTCATCTGCCGCGCGCCGCGATCTAATCCAGCCGTCCGATGTCATCTCAACTCCGGATCCGACGGTTCTGAGGCGTCTTCAACCTCGAGCTCGACCGCTGCCACCCGCGAGCTCCGTTCGAACCAGAGGCCTCCCCGACGATAGAATTTGAGTTCCCGACCATCTCCGATCAAGCCGAAGAGTCCATTGGGATCTTCTCGACGCACTGAACCAATCCATGCTTAAAAATACACTTGCATGCAATGTTTGGAGAGTTTTGAAGTTCGGAAGAAGCAACCGAAGGTGCGAGGCCATTCGGTGTTGATGCTTTGCATGGATTGGGTTTAAAAAAGGCCATGCGTACGTTTCCATGCACATGCATGAAGAGGAAAATAATGAAGGAAAAGAACCCGCGTGAAACTGAGGAGAAACAAGATTTTGGAAATCTTGAAAACTCGAGATATTCGGGAGTTTGAATTTATATCCCACGCGGATGAACCGAGGCCCTCTGCCTATATAAAGAGAGGCCGAGCCCTCGAGGATGCTTGTTGATCTGTTGAAAACATGAAGTCCCGTGAGTGCCATATGTGCCTCGCGAAGTTTTGAAGCCACCGTGCACACTTGCGCGGCTGAAGTTCCAGAGCCACCCGAGGCTCTGAAGGAGGTCCCTGCCCGCGTACTCGCGTGGTAGAAGGAGCCCTCACTGCCCGCAAACTTGCGCGACAGGAGGAGCTTGTGTGGCCGAGGTGCTTGACACCTTGCGCGCCCTTGTGGCCTTGTGAACTTGCGCGGCCAGTGACACCCACACCCAACGTGGTGATTAAAGTGATATGTTGGCCGCACCCCTTGCGCGCCTCCTTTGGAGTTCGGGTGGAATAGCTAAAGAAGGCCGAGACCACACCATTGTGTGTGTGTGCTAAAGTGAAGGAAGTAAGCCGAGGCCAAGTGTGTGCCAAGTGGAGAAGAGGACCCGAGGCATTCATGCCTTGTGTGTGCACCAAGTGAAGACACATTTTGTGTGTGTAAAATTGAAGAACAACCTACGGGTTATGGGTGTGCAACAAGAAGTGGGAAGAGGCCCAAGTCAAGTGTGTGCAGAACAAAGAATATTTTGTGTGTGTGCAAAGTGAAGGAGGAAGGCTAAAGACTTACCTTAGTGGTGTGTGTGGAAAGGAATAAAAAAAAGGCCGAACCTATGTGTGTGCACTAAGTGGTGTGAACACACTTAGAAGAAGTAGGAGACCCTCACACTAAAGTATAACACACATTCAAGTGTGTAAGCAAATTGAATAAAGTGTGTGAAAAAGTGAGTAGCTGGTGTGTGCTTAAAGATACTACACCCTTTGTGGGTTTATTGCACCAAGAGAAGGACAGGGGAGTGCATGCTTGCATGCATGCACATGCACACGTAAACAAAGCCAAATCTGGTTGTGTGTATTTGAGTTGTCCAAGACCAGGAGTTCTTGAAGAGATTTGAGAAGGCCATGCAGTCAGTGCATGAGGATTCAGAGTTGCCATGCATTTAGTGCATGAAGTTGTTTTGAAGTGAGACTGGACCAGACTGAAGTTAAAGATATCAGTTGTCTGAGTATTCAGTAGTTGGAGTGAAGCCATGTCATCATGAGAAGAAGGAGATAAATCCTGAGCAAGACGAGAAGACCTGATCAACTCAAGTGATCAGAGGTACAGAGCAATGCCAGCAGTCTTTATCCCAGACTGCTGAAGATACTTGAAGAAGCTTAAAGTGAAGAAGAGCTACTCGTGTGACTCGAGGAGCCAAGAGAAGCCCCCTGTGAGACTCAGGGTGGAAGAAGTCTTCAGTGGGATTCTGGAGCAGGCAAGTGGGAATCTGGTAACACTATGGGACGCAGTATAAAGACCCTCATGTGGGACTCAGGAGAGATACAGTGGGATGCTGTATCGACCATTGTAATACTAACAGATTATAATGGAAGAAACCATGTTGGGGCATATAACCAACATGGCAAGGACGTAGGCCTTTGGTGCCGAACCTTGTAAATCCTTGTGTCCAGTGCCTTTAAATTTACTGCATCATTCGTGGAAAGGTGAGAGATACAAGAAGAGTGGATCGAGGCCTTAACAAGCCATAGAGGTTTAATTGATTAAGAATCAATTAGTAAAAAGTTTTAAAGGATCACTGATTCACCCCCTCCCCCTCTCAGTGATTCACACTGATCTAGGCACTTCAATTGGTATCAGAGCGAAGGTTACCTCTAAAAGATCCAAGGGAGTCTTTATGAAGTGCATATTTGAGGAAATGAGTGACCAGCCTCAAATGGAGATATCTGCCAAGACTCAGAAAAATAGAAAGAAGAAACAGGCCAAGAAGATGAAGAAAGCATGTCCTAGCTGTGATGAAGTTGGAATAATGAATGATCTTCAAAATGCAATCGAATATCTTCAGAAGAAAGTCCCCATGGAAGTGGCAATGTGTATAGCTACATGCATCATTGATCTTCAAGAAGAAAAATTACAGCTAGAAGAAGAAGCCAATACAATGGAAGATCAGTTGGGTAAAAGGGTTGGCATAACCAACACTCTCAGAAAGCTAGTGAAGGCTAAAGATGAAACTGTTTCTCTTTGCAATGAAAGATATGAAGACACTGCTGAAGAATTGCAAAGAATCCTTTCTTAGAAAGAATTCTTTAAAATAATAATCAAAGATGTTTTCCATGCACTGGAAAAGAGGCACAAAGTTTCAATGAATGTCAGAGATGCTCAACTTGAAGACAATGTCAAAATGGTGAAGGAGCTTGACAACTCATTACATGAAATAAAGAAGGTGCATGATGACCAGATGGAACAGCTGAAACAGAATTGGGAAGGTAGGCTAAGAACTATTGAGGATGAGAAGAACTCCCTCAATATGAAATGCTTAGAACTGGAGGTGATATTGAAAAATCAGCAATCACCCAAAGCCAAAGCCTCCCAGACAGCTGAAAGAAGAAATGTTGCTACTCAAGTAAGCTTTGAGAAGGATGATTCTAAGAGAAAGACATCCTCTAACAAAAGGGCATCAACTTCTAAAAATAAGGTACCATCCATCCCATCTTGTACTCATGTTTCTAAATGTGTTTCTACTAAAAGTGCAGGATGGAAGAATGAATCCAAACAAGTATGGATGAAGACAGTGAAGAAAGAATGCTCTCCTGAAACAACACAGCAATTCAAGACAAGTACCCTACAATCAGAAGGAATCAAAAGGTCAAGATTTGTGGGTCAATGTTGGTGTTGTAACAAGTATGGGAATTGTGCAAAGGATTGTTGGTACAATCCACTGAATTTAAAAGCACAAAGGAAGCCCATGCCAAGGGGGAGCAAGACAAAGGAAAAGAAGCAGCATCCACAGGTCCAGAGACATCTGTTTACTGCAAATAGATTTGGATTACTTGAAAACATCCGGGATGATTGCAAAAGTGGTCAAAAAGATACATGTCAATCTCCAACTGTATCCAGAGCTAAAAAGAATAAAAGATCACAGAACCTGGCTCAGAAAGAATCCTTGGGAAGCAAGCATAAGAAAGTGGAAGATGCTCCCAAGAAGATTATGAAAAAGGAAGAGAAGACCTTGGAGTCTAAATCCAAGAAGGGTGATGCATCCAGAAGGACCACCAAGAAAACATGCTTCTACTGTGGAAAGAAAGGACATATCATGGATCTTTGTAAACAAGCCATGAAATTCAATAGAGGCAGATTGGACTCAAACAGACAATCAATCCAGAAGAAGAAGAAGGGATTGATTGAAAACAAGTAGCCTAAGAAATGTAGCTTGAAAGCATCAAAAGAACCATGTGGAACTTCCAGAACTGAGGCCACACTTCCAAACGATTTGATAGTCATATGGCCGAATCAGTTGCAACTTGCCAGAGAACTGCAAAGAGCTGAAGATGAAGCACTGGAAATTGCTAATGCAAAAAGGAAACAAAAGATTTCACATGAAGATGTGTTGAGATCCACACCAGCACAATCATCATTGAAGATCAGATGTGCAAGTGTGAAGAATGTTGAAAATGGGGCATCTCGGTTGAGAGAATCTTCTCAACCTTGTTGTTCACGTTGATGAACCAAGGAGGTTCCATCTTATTCCCTAATCACTTGTATTTACATGTGCTGACATTGCAGGGAATTGAAGATGATGATCATTCTCAGCTGGAGGATGGTTTGGAAGGAATGGAGTGCACCCCTTGAGGGGGAGCCTATCTGAAGAAGATGGGATTCTGAGATTTAATACCATCTTGAGAAAAGTGAAGGTATTCCAATCATACTTTCATCCCTTGTTTCTTAATTTTATTCATCATGTCAATTAAGGGGGATTATTGATTGAAGGCAAATGGATGAAAGGGGGAGCTTTATCTTTGCACCTGAACTTTCTAATGTGTTTGGTGAAGTATGTGCAGGATTTAGCAATTCATTGATATATCTAAAAAATTTCAAACCCCTGAAGCATGATCTCACATGTACAGTGAATGTTGGACAACATTGAGTACCTTGGTTACATCACTCTTGTTTTCTACACCGGGTTAGCCCAAGTAGACTTAGAGTTGATCTACTAAAGGTTCCTTGCTCAAGAGAACATGTGACATCATCCCTCTCTTAGTGATTTTGAAGAAAATGCTTTTATAAGGGAGGAATTGATTTTTTAAAGTTAACCACACCACACATTTGCATTTGATTGCCAATAAGGGGGAGAAAATATTGGCACACATATTGACCCATTCATCTGTGCTGAAGTTGTGTATTGACAACAAATACAAAGGGGGAGATTGAAGTGCACTGTGTTGCATTTGTTGTCAATGAGGTATGTTGTCGTCAAGGAATGAATGGATGGATGTCAAGGAGTTTCAATATGTGAATGACAAAGGATGTGATGGTGTTGGTGATGAATGGTGATGAATGGAGAATGGCCATAGTACTAAGATGAATGTCACTTAGGAGATTTACTAAGTGACATAGGATGTTGTGATTGAAACATTCTCTATGGATATCAGACGATTGTAGAACTGATCTTAATGTTTCAATACTTGTATCAAGGTGATACTAAGTTACAACACTTCAAGAATGAATGATGATGGAGCATCATTAAATCAGACGATTGTTGAGCTGTTCTTAAAGTTCCAAGAACTTGTATCAACTGGATACAATGTCACAACAAGCTTTAGAAGACCATGCATTGTATTGACAATGCATGAGGAAGTGAGTGGGATCCATCCACATCTCCTAAGTGGATGAAGTGAGCTGAAGAAGTCCATGCACTATCTCTTAGTGCATGTGAATCAAAAGAAGATCCAATTTGATCTATGATTATATCAATAAAGAACATTGAAGATTATAAGTGATTCAGGAGTTCGGTTGATGAAGATTAACCTTTTGAATTCCATATCCTAAGTGAAGATCATATGAGGAGAAGTAATGGAATTCTTAAGAAGAAGAATAGAAGAAGTGGAGAAGAAATGGCTTGAGTGGCATTTGGCATTTTCACTTGGTTACTTTGTTTTTATACAAAGTCCTAAGTGTTTTACTTAGCAAAAAATAGCCACCAAGGAAGGCCAGCCGAGGGTCATCACCCAAGGCTCATGTGGGACTCGAGGTCACCACGCCCATGGGGAACCCTCAGGCCAAGGCAGCATATCCCTGAGGCAGGAAGGTCAGGGCCGTGTATAAGCCTCGAGGCTACGCGGTGGTGAAGCCCGCGCGCCCGAGGGCACGCATAGTGGGTGCCACTGGCGCGCCCGCAGGGAGCAGAGTGGGCGCAGAGCGCGCCCGCAGGGAGAACACGGTGCGGGGCGGCACCGTGGAGGGAGAAGATGCAACTGAGGTGAGGATGGGAGCGCTTTGGTAATAAGCCGCGTTAAAACAGGAGGCCGCTTCGATGTGGGACGTGGAAAAATCCCCGGGAGAAAATCTCAGCCGTCCGAGCGATCTCGCGCTTGATCTGCGCCGCACGATTCATCTGCCGCGCGCCGCGATCTAATCCAGCCGTCCGATGTCATCTAGACTCCGGATCCGACGGTTCTGAGGCTTCTTCATCCTCGATCTCGACCGCTGCCACCCGCGAGCTCCGTTCGAACTAGAGGCCTCCCCGACGACAGAATTTGAGTTCCCGACCATCTCCGATCAAGCCGAAGAGTCCATTGGGATCTTCTCGACGCACTGAACCAATCCATGCTTAAAAATACACTTGCATGCAATGTTTGGAGAGTTTTGAAGTTCGGACGAAGCAACCGAAGGTGCGAGGCCATTCGGTGTTGATGCTTTGCATGGATTGGGTTTAAAAAAGGCCATGCGTACGTTTCCATGCACATGCATGAAGAGGAAAATAATGAAGGAAAATAACCCGCGTGAAACAGAGGAGAAAAAAGATTTTGGAAATCTTGAAAACCCGAGATATTTGGGAGTTTGAATTTATATCCCACGCGGATGAACCGAGGCCCTCTTCCTATATAAAGAGAGGTCGAGCCCTCGAGGATGCTTGCTAATCTGTTGAAAAGTTGAAGTCCCGTGAGTGCCATATGTGCCTCGCGAAGTTTTGAAGCCACCGCGCACACTTGCGCGGCTGAAGTTCCAGAGCCACCCGAGGCTCTGAAGGAGGTCCCTGCCCGCGTACTCGCGCGGTAGAAGGAGCCCTCACTTCCCGCAAACTTGCGCGACAGGAGGAGCTTCTGTGGCCGAGGTGCTTGACACCTTGCGCGCCCTTGTGGCCTTGTGCACTTGCGCGGCCAGTGACACCCACACCCAACGTGGTGATTAAAGTGATAAGTTGGCCGCACCCCTTGCGCGCCTCCTTTGGAGTTCGGGTGGAATAGCTAAAGAAGGCCGAGACCACACCATTGTGTGTGTGTGCTAAAGTGAAGGAAGTAAGACGATGCCAAGTGTGTGCCAAGTGGAGAAGAGGACCCGAGGCTTTCATGCCTTGTGTGTGAACCAAGTGAAGACACATTTTGTGTGTGCAAAATTTATGAACAACCTACGGGTTAAGGGTGTGCAACAAGAAGTGGGAAGAGGCCCAAGTCAAGTGTGTGCAGAACAAAGAATATTTTGTGTGTGTGCAAAGTGAAGGAGGAAGGCTAAAGACTTACCATAGTGGTGTGTCTGCAAAGGAATAAAAAAAAGGCCGAACCTATGTGTGTGCACTAAGTGGTGTGAACACACTTAGAAGAAGTAGGAGACCCTCACACTAAAGTATAACACACATTCAAGTGTGTAAGCAAATTGAATAAAGTGTGTGAAGAAGTGAGTAGCTGGTGTGTGCTTAAAGATACTACACCCTTTGTGGGTTTATTGCACCAAGAGAAGGACAGGGGAGTGCATTCTTGCATGCATGCACATGCACACATAAACAAAGCCAAATCTGGTTGTGTGCATTTGAGTTGTCCAAGACCAGGAGTTCTTGAAGAGATTTGAGAAGGCCATGCAGTCAGTGCATGAGGATTCAGAGTTTCCATGCATTCAGTGCATGAAGTTGTTTTGAAGTGAGACTGGACCAGACTGAAGTTAAAGATATCAGTTGTCTGAGTATTCATTAGTTGGAGTGAAGCCAGGTCATCATGAGAAGAAGGAGATAAATCCTGAGCAAGACGAGAAGACCTGATCAACTCAAGTGATCAGAGGTACAGAGCAAGGCCAGCAGTCTTTATCCCAGACTTCTGAAGATACTTGAAGAATCTTAAAGTGAAGAAGAGCTACTCGTGTGACTCGAGGAGCTAGGAGAAGCCCCCTGTGAGACTCAGGGTGGAAGAAGTCTTCAGTGGGATTCTGGAGCAGGCCAGTGGGACTCTGGTAACACTGTGGGACGCAATATAAAGACCCTCCTGTGGGACTCAGGAGAGATACAGTGGGATGCTGTATCGACCATTGTAATACTAACAGATTATAATGGAAGAAACCATGTTGGGGCGTATAACCAACATGGCAAGGGCGTAGGCCTTTGGTGCCGAACCTTGTAAATCCTTGTGTCCAGTGCCTTTACATTTACTGCATCATTTGTGGAAAGGTGAGAGATACAAGAAGAGTGGATCGAGGCCTTAAAAAGCCATAGAGGTTTAATTGATTAATAATCAATTAGTAAAAAGTTTTAAAGGATCACTGATTCACCCCCTCCCCCTCTCAGTGATTCACACTGATCTGGGCACTTCAATTGGTATCAGAGCGAAGGTTACCTCTAAAAGATCCAAGGGAGTCTTTATGAAGTGCAGATTTGAGGAAATGAGTGACCAGCCTCAAATGGAGATATCTGCCAAGACTCAGAAAAATAGAAAGAAGAAACAGGCCAAGAAGATGAAGAAAGCCTGTCCTAGCTGTGATGAAGTTGGAATAATGAATGATCTTCAAAATTCAATCTAATATCTTCAGAAGAAAGTCCCCAAGGAAGTGGCAATGTGTATAGCTATAGGCATCCTTGAACTTCAAGAAGAAAAATTACAGCTAGAATAAGAAGACAATACAATGGAAGATCAGTTGGCTAAAAGGGTTGGCATAACCAACACTCTCAGAAAGCTGGTGAAGGCTAATGATGAAACTGTTTCTCTTTGCAATGAAAGATATGAAGACACTGCTGAAGAATTGCAAAGAAGCCTTTCTGAGAAAGAATTCTTTAAAATAATAATCAATGATGTTTTCCATGCACTGGAAAAGAGGCACAAAGTTTCAATGAATGTCAGAGATGCTCAACTTGAAGAAAAAGTCAAAATGGTGAAGGAGCTTGACAACTCATTACATGAAATAAAGAAGGTGCATGATGACCAGATGGAACAGCTGAAACAGAATTGGGAAGGTAGGCTAAGAACTATTGAGGATGAGAAGAACTCCCTCAATATGAAATGCTTAGAACTAGAGGTGATATTGAAAAATCAGCAATCACCCAAAGCCAAAGCCTCCCAGACACCTGAAAGAAGAAATGTTGCTACTCAAGTAAGCTTTGAGAAGGATGATTCTAAGAGAAAGACATCCTCTAATAAAAGGGCAACAACTTCTAAAAAGAAGGTACCATCCATCCCATCTTGTACTCATGTTTCTAAATGTGTTTCTACTAAAAGTGCAGGATGTAAGAATGAATCCAAACAAGTATGGATGAAGACAGTGAAGAAAGAATGCTCTCCTGAAACAACACAGCAATTCAAGACAAGTACCCTACAATCAGAAGGAATCAAAAGGTCAAGATTTGTGGGTCAATGTTGGTGTTGTAACAAGTATGGGAATTGTGCAAAGGATTGTTGGTACAATCCACTGAATTTAAAAGCACAAAGGAAGCCCATGCCAAGGGGGAGTAAGCCAGAGGAAAAGAAGCAGCATCCACAGGTCCAGAGACATCTGTTTACTGAAAATAGATTTGGATTACTTGACAACATCCGGGATGATTGCAAAAGTGGTCAAAAAGATACATGTCAATCTCCAACTGTATCCAGAGCTCAAAAGAATAAAAGATCACAGAACCTGGCTCAGAAAGAATCCTTGGGAAGCAAGCATAAGAAAGTGGAAGATGCTCCCAAGAAGATTATGAAAAAGAAAGAGAAGACCTTGGAGTCTAAAACCAAGAAGGGTGATGCATCCAGAAGGACCACCAAGAAAACATGCTTCTACTGTGGAAATAAAGGACATATCATGGATCTTTGTAAACAAGCCATGAAATTCAATAGAGGCAGACTGGACTCAAACAGACAATCAATCCAGAAGAAGCGGAAGGTATTGATTGAAAACAAGTTGCCTAAGAAAGGTAGCTTGAAAGCATCAAAAGAACCATGTGGAACATCCAGAACTCAGGCCACACTTCCAAACGATTTGATAGTCATATGGCCGAATCAGTTGCAACTTTCCAGAGAACTGCAAAGATCTGATGATGAAGCACTGGAAATTGATAAGGCAAAATGGAAACAAAATATTTCACATGAAGATGTGTTGAGATCCACACCAGCACAATCATCATTGAAGATCAGATGTGCAAGTGTGAAGAATGGTGAAAATGGGGCATCTCGGTTGAGAGAATCTTCTCAACCTTGTTGTTCACGTTGATGAACCAAGGAGGTTCCATCTTATTCCCTAATCACTTGTATTTACATGTGCTGACATTGCAGGGAATTGAAGATGATGATCATTCTCAGCTGGAGGATGGTTTGGAAGGAATGGAGTGCACCCCTTGAGGGGGAGCCTATCTGAAGAAGATGGGATTCTGAGATTTAATACCATCTTGAGAAAAGTGAAGGTATTCCAATCATACTTTCATCCCTTGTTTCTTAATTGTATTCATCATGTCAATTAAGGGGGAGTATTGATTGAAGGCAAATGGATGAAAGGGGGAGCTTTATCTTTTCACCGGAACTTTCTAATGTGTTTGGTGAAGTATGTGCAGGATTTAGCAATTCATTGATATATATAAAAAATTTCAAACCCCTAAAGCATGATCTCGCATGTACAGTGAATTTTGGACAACATTGAGTACCTTGGTTACATCACTCTTGTTTTCTACACCGGGTTAGCCCAGGTAGACTTAGAGTTGATCTACTAAAGGTTCCTTGCTCAAGAGAACATGTGACATCATCCCTCTCTTAGTGATTTTGAAGAAAATGCTTTTATAAGGGAGGAAGAGATTTTTTAAAGTTAACCACACCACACCTTTGCATTTGATTGCCAATAAGGGGGCAAAAATATTGGCACACATATTGACCCATTCATCTGTGCTGAAGTTGTGTATTGACAACAAATACAAAGGGGGAGATTGAAGTGCACTGTGTTGCATTTGTTGTCAATGAGGTATGTTGTTGTCAAGGAATGAATGGATGGATGTCAAGGAGTTTCAATATGTGAATGACAAAGGATGTGATGGTGTTGGTGATGAATGGTGATGAATGGAGAATGGCCAAAGTACTAAGATGAATGTCACTTAGGAGATTTACTATGTGACATAGGATGTTGTGGTTGAAACATTCTCTATGGATATCAGACGATTGTAGAACTGATCTTAATGTTTCAATACTTGTATCAAGGTGATACTAAGTTACAACACTTCAAGAATGAATGATGATGGAGCATCATTAAATCAGACGATTGTTGAGCTGTTCTTAAAGTTCCAAGAACTTGTATCAACTGGATACAATGTCACAACAAGCTTTAGAAGACTATGCATTGTATTGACAATGCATGAGGAAGTGAGTGGGATCCATCCACATCTCCTAAGTGGATGAAGTGAGCTGAAGAAGTCCATGCACTATCTCTTAGTGCATGTGAATCATAAGAAGATCCAATTTGATCTTTGATTAGATCAATAAAGAACATTGAAGATTATAAGTGATTTAGGAGTTCGGTTGATGAAGATGAACCTTTTGAATTCCATATCCTAAGTGAAGATCATATGAGGAGAAGTAATGGAATTCTTAAGAAGAAGAATAGAAGAAGTGGAGAAGAAATGGCTTGAGTGGCATTTGGCATTTTCACTTGGTTACTTTGTTTTTATACAAAGTCCTAAGTGTTTTACTTAGCAAAAAATATCCACCAAGGAAGGCCAGCCGAGGGTCATCACCCAAGGCTCATGTGGGACTCGAGGTCACCACGCCCATGGGGAACCCTCAGGCCAAGGCAGCATATCCCTGAGGCAGGAAGGTCGGGGCCGTGTATAAGCCCCGAGGCTACGCGGTGGTGAAGCCCGCGCAGCGCGCGCGCCCGAGGTCACGCATAGTGGGCGCCACTGGCGCGCCCGCAGGGAGCAGAGTGGGCACAGAGCGCGCCCACAGGGAGAACACGGTGCGGGGAGGCACCGTGGAGGGAGAAGATGCAACTGAGGTGAGGATGGGAGTGCTTTGGTAATAAGCCGCGTGAAAACAGGAGACCGCTTCGATGTGGGACGCGGAAAAATCCCCAGGAGCAAATCTCAGCCGTCCGAGCGATCTCGCGCTTGATCTGCGCCGCACAATTCATCTGCCGCGCGCCGCGATCTAATCCATCTGTCTGATGTCATCTCAACTCTGGATCCGACGGTTCTGAGGCGTCTTCAACCTCGAGCTCGACCGCTGCCACCCACGAGCTCCGTTTGAACCAGAGGCCTCCCCGACAATAGAATTTGAGTTCCCGGCCATCTCCGATCAAGCCGAAGAGTCCATTGGGATCTTCTCGACGCACTGAACCGATCCATGCTTAAAAACACACTTGCATGCAATGTTTGGAGAGTTTTGATGTTCGGCCGAAGCAACCGAAGGTGCAAGGCCATTCGGTGTTGATGCTTTGAATGGATTGGGTTTAAAAAAGGCCATGCGTACGTTTCCATGCACATGCATGAAGAGGAAAATAATGAAGGAAAAGAACCCGCGTGAAACAGAGGAGAAACAAGATTTTGTAAATCTTGAAAACCCGAGATATTCGGGAGTTTGAATTTATATCCCACGCGGATGAACCGAGGCCCTCGGCCTATATAAAGAGAGGCCGAGCCCTCGAGGATGCTTGCTGATCTGTTGAAAACTCGAAGTCCCGTGAGTGCCATATGTGCCTCGCGAAGTTTTGAAGCCACCGCGCACACTTGCGCGGCTGAAGTTCCAGAGCCACCCGAGGCTCTGAAGGAGGTCCCTGCCCGCGTACTCATGCGGTAGAAGGAGCCCTCACTGCCCGCAAACTTGCGCGGCAGGAGGAGCTTTTGTGGCCGAGGTGCTTGTCACCTTGCGCGCCCTTGTGGCCTTGTGCACTTGCGCGGCCAGTGACACCCACACCCAACGTGGTGATTAAAGTGATAAGTTGGCCGCACCCCTTGCGCGCCTCCTTTGGAGTTCGGGTGGAATAGCTAAAGAAGGACGAGACCACACCATTGTGTGTGTGTGCTAAAGTGAAGGAAGTAAGTCGAGGCCAAGTGTGTGCCAAGTGGAGAAGAGGACCCGAGGCTTTCATGCCTTGTGTGTGCACCAAGTGAAGACACATTTTGTGTGTGCAAAATTGAAGAACAACCTACGGGTTAAGGGTGTGCAACAAGAAGTGGGAAGAGGCCCAAGTCAAGTGTGTGCAGAACAAAGAAAATTTTGTGTGTGTGCAAAGTGGAGGAGGAAGGCTAAAGACTTACCTTAGTGGTGTGTGTGCAAAGGAATAAAAAAAAAGGCCGAACCTATGTGTGTGCACTAAGTGGTGTGAACACACTTAGAAGAAGTAGGAGACCCTCACACTAAAGTATAACACACATTAAAGTGTGTATGAAAATTGAATAAAGTGTGTGAAGAAGTGAGTAGCTGGTGTGTGCTTAAAGATACTACACCCTTTGTGGGTTTATTGCACCAAGAGAAGGACAGGGGAGTGCATGCTTGCATGCATGCACATGCACACGTAAACAAAGCCAAATCTGGTTGTGTGCATTTGAGTTGTCCAAGACCAGGAGTTCTTGAAGAGATTTGAGAAGGCCATGCAATCAGTGCATGAGGATTCAGATTTGCCATGAATTCAGTGCATGAAGTTGTTTTGAAGTGAGACTGGACCAGACTGAAGTTAAAGATATCAGTTGTCTGAGTATTCAGTAGTTGGAGTGAAGCCAGGTCATCATGAGAAGAAGGAGATAAATCCTGAGCAAGACGAGAAGACTTGATCAACTCAAGTGATCAGAGGTACAGAGCAAGGCCAACAGTCTTTATCCCAGACTGCTGAAGATACTTGAAGAAGATTAAAGTGAAGAAGAGCTACTCGTGTGACTCGAGGAGCCAGGAGAAGCACCCTGTGAGACTCAGGGTGGAAGAAGTCTTCAGTGGGATTCTGGAGTAGGCCAGTGGGACTCTGGTAACACTGTGGGACGCAGTATAAAGACCCTCCTGTGGGACTCAGGAGAGATACAGTGGGATGTTGTATCGACCATTGTAATACTAACAGCTTATAATGGAAGAAACCATGTTGGGGCGTATAACCAACATGGCAAGGACGTAGGCCTTTGGTGCCGAACCTTGTAAATCCTTGTGTCCAGTGCCTTTACATTTACTGCATCATTCATGGAAAGGTGAGAGATACAAGAAGAGTGGATCAAGGCCTTAACAGGCCATAGAGGTTTAATTGATTAAGAATCAATTATAAAAAGTTTTAAAGGATCACAGATTCACCCCCTCCCCCTCTCAGTGATTCACACTGATCTGGGCACTTCAGTAATTTTCACTATTCATCAAAATATGAGAGTTATCCGAAAAGTACCAAAATTTCACCCTAGGCTAATTTTGATATTCCGTATCCAAAAATGAAGTACATTTTGATAGATAGAAATTATAAAATTTAAAAAAGTAGGTATTACTATTCATAATGGCTAGTTTGATTGGTTGTGGTGTGTTAGAATCTCCAAGTTGCGTACAATGCACGCCATTGCATTATTCAAAGGGAAATGTACTGTGGAAGATTGGGGTGTTACATTCTACCCTCCTTCAATAAATTGCGTCCTCAAATTGTTTTAAAAAAATTGGGCTTGAGAATATAATGGAAAGTCCCACATCGGAAAAAGAGTGAATAAAACTATCAATTTAAAAGAAAGGAAGAGAGGTATAAAGGTCACCCAAGATATCCCATACTAGGATTCCATGTAGGAAAACATGGATATGGACGATAAACTATGTATTATGTTCTGATGGAGAGGGATAGAAAACATGATCAGGAGAAAGTTAATAATAATAAAATCACAAACTTATGTTGGGACAAACGGTCGTTAGTCTCCCAGTAGGAAAAGTAAATGGACAACATTTTTGGTTTTAAGATAAATTATATAAGGACAAGGAATTCATTTATGATATTGAATAATAACATAAATAGATATACTTACTTTTCAATTAGAGTTTCATTCTTTAATAAATTTTTACCACTAACTCATTTTTTTGAAAAATGACTATTCAAGAAGACTTCGTCAAAATGGAAGATCTAGAATAAACATCTATAGAAATACATGATCCAAGTAGGATAAACTATATATTTACCTTGTATTTAGAGATTAATCAAAACCAAAATGGTTAGTATAATATCTGATGATCCCCCAAATGGATATTCCATTAGAGAAAAAAACTCCAATCTTAATTTCTAAAATTAAATCATCAATACCCCAAAGTTAAATAAATACCATTCAATAATCAATTGTCCTTAAAATCCTTAAATATAATCCAAACTAATATTGAAACCCAAAACTTATAAGAATGTAGTCTTCCATATTAAATTGTATCTCCAAATGACATTAATTACTCTTAAAGTCACATACATATAAGTAATTAACCTAATCATTTCCATAAATAACCCAAATCACTATAAATCCACATTAAAAACATAGATAAAAATCCACCATTACTCCTCAAATGAAATACCATACTATTCTATTTTCCTTGGGCATATAGTGTTCACAACAAAGAGAAAATATTCCCAAATAACATTTATCACTTAATCACCAAATCATTTTCCTATACTAAGGGTATTCATTTGATAAGACATAAGATCCCAAATAAAATTTTTATTGATCAATAAAATAATTTAACTAAAAATAATAGTCACACTAACCAGGGAATTCATGCAGTCTAGTGGTAGGCGATATATCCCAATCACACTTTGGTTGTGGGTTTGATTCCCACAGCTTTGTCCAATGTGACGGGTTGTCACACAGTCTGCATGTTGTCCTTTTTCAAAAACTATATTTTATAACATTAGCAAAATGAGATAAATTCCTCAATATAACCATAACATAATTTAACCACAAATCTTATCTCATACCTTTAATTTTCATTTCAAATTATAATAACTTATAATTTCCTCAAACCCAACAATCATATAAAACCAAATGGTTATTTATAACTATATCCACAAGAGAAGAGATAATTCTTCCTCAAATATCATTCTCACATGGAAAAGAGGTGGGTTAAAAATACAAGAGAAAATTATTTCAATGTAAACCCATCAACAAGGTGCACTAATACTTTTTAAACATTTCTCCAACCATTTATTTCAACATAGCTTCTTCTTTGTCCAAGAAAATATCTTAAAGAATAGGGCATTCACTCGGGTAATGGTCAGGTCCCCTACATTTACAGAAAATGAATGTAAATAGATTATTGGGACCATTTTTATCTTCTTCCATTGTACTCTTCATTATTCATTGGCAATTATTCACTTTATGTCCTTCTTTCCCGCACGTAAAGCATTCCTTTTTCCCATTGAGACACTTTCCTGGGTGTCTCCTTCCACATTTCCTGCATGATGGAAATTGAGGATTTCTTTCTCCATGGTCTCCACTACTGGACCTCTTATCATTCATCACCTTTGTCTTCTTTGTTGAGTCTGGGAATTGGTTAATATATATATTGTTGATCATATTTTTGGAAAATTGATTTGGCATAAAGACGATAACTTTTATGCCTATCAACATTCCATTTTGTTGTTCATTGCCACCGTCATTCCCGCCTTGTACATCATTCTCAAAGTCACTATGACTTCCTTGGAATCCAACCATTGACTAAAACCAGAAAGCATTGTGTGAGTAACAGTAGTCATAAAATCATTTAGAGATTAACATGTAACCATATTCTCAATTTTAAACACATTAGGATTAACCAAGTTCATTTACTCTCATCTTATATATATAATACTTCAAATCGGTTTGTAAAGAAAATGTAAAATATCCTAAGAATGTCCCCCGGGAATATCGTAACCAAGAGTGCAGCAAGGCCCGTTGACATGCACCAGTTCCTGTTCGAGTCTAGATCAAAGCGGGTTTTCCGGGTTTTACCCCTAGGTACATCAGTGCCAAAGCCGCCTCTACCTGCTCGTATCCAGACAGGGATGTATTGCTCAGAAAACTCAGAAAATCTCTACAATACCAAAATTATATGAAGTTATTCTATACTAATCCTCAATGTTCATCTTAGGTCTACATGCTTTAATCAGAGTTTATCTAAATTAAGCTTCCAAGGTTTGTACTAAACATCCTATGATACCAACTGTAACGCCCCGACCCCAGTTACCCAGAGTCAGTGCATTATTACATAACATTGGCATGATCAAAAGAAATATCAAGTCTTGAAAGGCCGATTAGTTTACTAGCCTTGGAATAACTAGATATATTCATAAAGTTTTACATTACATCATAAAAATGAAAAATACAACAACATAGTCTCCATAGTCCACACTCTTATCCCCTCATACTATCCCTGTGGGTCATTCATAATTTACTTCTTCACATCCTGGGAAAAATAAAACATAGAAAAGGGGTGAGCTCAAATTCCCAGTAAGGATAACAATATAATAGAAACTTTCATAAATAAGAATAAACATTTAAGGAAATGTATAACTAAAACAAAAGACTTTTAAACATGAACTTCAACATAGTATGGAAAAAATAAAATAAAATAATTCCATTTACTTATTCACATGGATATTCTACTAAATGAATAATCACATGTAATATCAATAACCACATTCATAATAATGGAATGCATAATGCCAGACTATCATAACCATATAGCCAAGGCCTCGTGCCAAGACTACAAATAATATTTTTTCAAGGCCTTGTCCCAAGACACTAGTTTGTCTAATGAGACCTACCGATGCATCGAGGAGCTATAGCGGGCTCCACCCGTCACTTACTAAGTCCAATTAATTCCTCATATGAACATGTTTAAACATAACATAAACATTCATATTAAAACTAGCATATAAAATGTAAATACTTTAACCACAAACCATGAATGGTATAAAAATAGCATATCCACAGTCAAACATAACTCATTCAATACAATATGGAAGATTGTATTTTATCATATTATCCTCAATCGATAATAATGAATTATATTGACATAGATGCAAATAACCATCAAAACTATTTGAGAAAAATATCTCCCTTTTCTTGAAAACATTTAAAAGTCACACTATTTTTCAAGAAGTCGTTTAAAAATAGATTTTTGAATCAAAGTGTCCCATGCCACTTTGAAACTTTTAAAAGGAGTTTTAATTTTAAAACTTTATTGTCCATATAAATAAATCCTTAAAACCATTTTTTAAAACATGTACATTAATGAGCAATATTTAGAAGAATAAGTCTTTAAACATTTAAAAATGGTATTTTAGTTAGAGTTTCTAACCAAAAGAGAGACACTTGAATATAAATAATTGATGTAATCAAAACTTTGTAATATCATGAGAATAAAGGGATTCATGATATACTATGTCAAAGTACATTATATACACCACATAAAAGTGATTTGGTGTATAACAACAAAGAAGTCTCAATGGAATGTAAATTGAGATGAAATATCTTATAAAGGTCGCATCATTAGGTTAAGGATAAATCAACGACATAGTTATGTGTGAAAAATATAAATACACTAAATATGATTGTATATTCAGTGTAAAACAATCAAAGGAAATTCACACATAATCTTGTAAAAACAACACCAATGAATTGGATGGTTAACTCAACAAATGCAGAATGAGTTAAAATTACTCTTATCAAATTCATATCGATGACTTGAGAAATTTTCAATGGAGTGATTATGTGTTTCAAAAGTATATCCACAGAAAAGTGGAGTGGAAATTATGACATAAGCAAATGAATAGTGATTCCACACATAATCTCGGAGTAAAATAATAAATGATGTTTTCATAAAGCCGAATAAATGGAAATTGAAATATCAAATTCCCTTATCGATTTGGTAACGTACGAAACATAGACCCATGAAAGAAGGATAATAAAATTATTATGTAAATATCCATAAATTAAAGTATATTACACAATGAATACAATCATGGACAGTACCCACACCACATGCAATAAATAAGTGGTGAACAATGAAATTCTCACGGAATTAAAGTGAGATAAGAAACCCATTAGTTTGTACTTTTCCCTTGGTCTAAGGTAGGTTAACCTCATGTATAATGGTGAAATAATTTTTATTAAATTATAAAAGAATCATTTACATTAATATGATATCATATATGATCTTTTAACATTGATTCGTTAAGAATATCTTAGTATTATCGTCATTTCGGTTGTTAACTTACTCGTTTTCATTTATATTCTTTGTTACGTAAGACGTGTTTGTTATCGATAGGTTTTATATTATTCATATCAAGAATTATATCAAGTTCTTAAACATTATTTTTAATCATCAAATGTGAATTATACTTGAATGGATACGATGGAGAATGAATCTCATCGCGTTCGTGGAGACGGTAGTCCGTACGTACGCACGAGCGACAATGTCATTATTTTGATGTTAAAATAATATATAAATGGATGGTATATCATATAGACAGAATAATTATCATGTTATATATACTATTTACGTGAATTAAACATCATTATTATACCAATCAAAACATTAATTTATTGAATGACAATTACACAACGACGTGGAGATGGTAAGCTGTACGTACGCACGTATGGTGACATGCCATTAAAAGGATGGATAGAATACTGAATATGGTTGTAACATATTTATAATAACATCACATTATATATAAGATACTAGATTCATTATTTTAGAATATAAATAACAAAGAAATAAGAAGTGGAAGAAGAAAGGAACTTGAAAAAGGGTGGTGAAATTATTACCTCTTCACCGGGATATTCCTTTTGATTTGATCAAAAGGGCTCCCTAGGTTGGATTTCTAACTAAAGGAAGGCAACTAGGATGAAGTGATGGAACATGAGAGAGTATTTGGTCAGGGTTTGGACGAATCAAAAGGCTTTGAAGATGTGAATTAATGAGAAGGGTGAGTGCCCTTTTATAAGAGGGTGAGGGGCACCTTTGGAAAAGCTAGAAATATTATTTTATAATAAATTAATATTTGGTTTTTAATGGATCAAAAGTGGATTATATAAAGGTAAAGGTGGGGATAGGTCGAAAAACACTCAACCAATAGGATTTAGACATGTTTGGGTTACTATATTAACCTTATCTTTAAGTATTAACTCTTAGTAAATTAGTTTCACTTTTACAATGTCTCTTTGTTTTTTATAATATATGGTTAATAAACATACTATATAAATCCAAGAGACCCCCTAGTAGTCCATTAATGATACACCTATCATGATATAAGTCTCTTGGGAGAAACTTAGATTTTTAGTATTTTTATATCAATTAATAATATAATATTTGTTTTAAAAAATATTTTATCTCAATTTTGACACTATTAAATAATTGATTTTTGTAAAAATAATAACAGAATGATTACATATAAAGAAGTTAATTAAATCATTAATAACATATCATATTAATCTAGAAAAGTTATTTTAATTCATAAAAAGTCTCAAATTATATTTATTTGGACATGTATAATATCAATTATTTTAATTTTTTAGTATTATTGTAATTACTGCATCATCATTGTGTCATAAATAAATTAAATTATTTATTGTCTAAAAATCATAAATAAAATATCATTATGTTGGAAATAGTTTTATCTTTCTAATTAATATTTATAATCTAAAATCTAACATATATAACTCTATGTAAAAAATGTTTTTCTAAAAGATATATGCTTATGTCATTTTTGTATTTATTTTAACTTAATTAATATAGAGTGTCATTAGCACTTACAAGTGGCTCCATTGGGTCCAAAAATCATCCCAAAGATGTCCATTATCGGAAATGTATCCACCAATAAGGTTAGTATAGGTTTTAGGGTAATTTAGTATTATTATAATATTATTTGTTAAGCCTTATTTTCCAGATTTACCCTTCAACCATGGTAAATAAAATATTTACCGAAGTAATTATTCAAAATGTATAAAAATAAAAGCTACCTATTTACACAATTTGGAAATCCTGATTCCAAATATGGAATCCATTTTTCCAAATTCAAAACACAGAAGTCGCAGAAATTATTTTAAAACTAATTCCCGTTGTTAAACCAAAAAGCTTGTTTTTAAGAGATAATAACTATCAAAAGATTGGCACTTGTTTATGTCTGGTTTAATTGTGAAATTATGTCCAATGATAAACATTGAATTAAATGGTAAAAATATATTCAAAATATTCTTTAAAACCACTCAAATTCATAATTTATCAATATTAATTATTTTCATTAAAAAGTTTTTTTTAATTAAAATTTATTAATTTTCACTATTCATCAAAATATGAAAGTTTTCCGAAAAGTACAAAAATTTCACCCTTGGCTAATTTTGATATTCTGAATCAAAAAATGAAGTTCATTTTAAGAGATAGAAATTATAAAATTTCAAAAATTGGGTATTACTATTCATAACAGCTAGTTTGATTGGTTGTGGTGTGTTAGAATCTCGAAGTTGCGTACAATGCAAGCCATTGCATTATTCAAAGGGAAACGTACCGTGGAAGCTTGGGGTGTTACAAGAAGTGATCGGTAACCACTACTAAGGGGGATTCAGTTTGGTCTGATGGTTGATTATGAGAGATTCAATTCTTACACAATCAGTAACATCATGTTACCATTGCTATTATTAATTTAAAATCTCACCGGTTCGATCATACATATCTACATACAAAATTTATTTCAAATGGTAGGTGGTCAATTAGGGTTTCAGACCCAATTATGTTTAGGGACTCGCATTGGTCGAGAGAATGGGAGGTCGGGCTCATCCCACCATTTTCTTGGGAATTGTTTCCCACTCCAGGAATCTATAATAGATTTAAGATATGTTCAAGAATATCTTCCAAATCCCAATACATGATCATTAAACCTAACAAAATGATTATAGGTTATTTCTTTTTTATATGCAAAATAAAGGGGAATCTATTTATTTAATCCATATGTTTTTATCTGAGGTTCTTTATCCATTTCCTAGTAATGAATAGATCTTGTATGCTGAAGCTATATAACCGAGCACATTGGAATTTACTGCAATTCAAGGAGATAGTAATTATTTTGAGGAGAGGGTTGAGCCATTATAAGGAGTCCTATATATCCTTTTTTATTTCATGAATTAAAATCTGTGTAATTTGTTAAACCCATTTAGATTAACATCATGTGAAAAGGATATATGTGCAGAAACTTATGCACCATATGTTTATTCTTAAGACTAGAGGATATGTCTTATGCATCTTGGTTATAGTTGGAATCAAAATTATCATAGTTTCATTGGTATCTTAGTCCACTTGAGGATGATGAAGAATGATCATCTCAAAGGAATGATTAGGTCCCAATGGTTTAATTGTTAGAGACACGAGGAGACTTACATCAAAGTGGAGGCCTATTTTAGCTAGGGCCTTAGTAAGGTAATATATGTATCCTAGTTATTGCATGAATTATAGTTCTCGTAGTTAATTCATGACCTTGGAATGGGTTGTACGGTTGATGCACTAATATGGAGGCAATTATATCATGCAACACATTGGGGCTTATAAACTAAGGTTTCCCTTGATGGTGAAGATTTATTATTTCAATGATTGGTTTATTATTACTCTCTAAGCCCATGTGAGCTATGTTTTATGTAAGAAACAATGTTTAAAAAGTGATTAACCTCATTGAATATTGATTAGGGACTTATTCACTGGTAAAATCATGGGGATGTTTAATATGTAACTCAAGATCATGGAGGTGTCCTACATATCTTGGTTATGGTAGGATTTAGAGTCATCATAGTTCAGTTAATTTCTCAGTTCATTATGGGATGAAGTAGAGTGATCAGTCCATGGGAATGATTGGGCCCTGATGGTTGAAATTTCTAATACGTAGTGATACATACGTTGAGGTTGATTCCTTTTTAATATTGGGACCTATTAAAAATTCCTACGTATCCGGGTTATAAAAGGAATCAAATTCATCATAGTTCAATTGATTGTGTCTTACACATTATGATTTCCGTTACATGAGGGAAATACCATATTATACTTCTAATCGGTGATTACTATCTTAAAATGCCCTCAAAATTTAAGGGTTTATGGTGTATGTGATATGACCATTGAAACTCTCTAAGACCACATGAGTAGTTCTTGGATTTAGAAATAAGGGATATATAGAAATCAGTCTCACTATAAATTGATGCGGGAGTTATGTGCTGGGAAAACCCTTGGGATGTTAATATAGAGATTGGTCCTCAAAGAGGCATCCTACGTATCATGGTTTTAGCAGGAATCAGAGTCATCATAGTTCTTTTGGTTAGGTCTTACACACTAATATTTTCTTTATAGTTGGGTCTTACACACTGAGGATAAAAAAGGTTATCATGTCCAGATATGCACTTTTTACTTAGCCAAACTATTTTACTAATATGTGTTGCTTGTCTTATCAACATTCCTTGATTGTTTTCTTTTCATGTCATAGGGGGTCTGCCTTACATGTCTATAGACAATTGAACAATGCATTTGACTTGTATAAGGGACTTCTTATAACTGGGATGGAATGTACGATGGTTTTTGCATGATCATGGTTGAATTTTCTATAGTTCATCACAAGACCTAGCCGGTTGACCCTAGAATCCATCACTTGATCTTAGATGACATGCTTAGAGGGTGTCACATGATCCATCTGACATACCCAGGTGTCATCGCAAGAGTTGGATGACATTACTGGGGGAGGGGGGAAATCAAGATAGTCAATAAAACTTGTCTTAAAGGGTATCAAATGTCCTGGATGGCATGTCTGGAGGAAATCATGATAGTCATCACAAGAGTAAACTGACATGCCCAAGTGCTACTATGAGACTTAGCTCACATGAACTAGTGATGCCATATGATTTAGGCAACATGTTTGAAGGACACTAAAAGGATTGGATGGAGAGGCTGAAGGGATTCATGATACTAGGGAGCATGATAAGGGGGTGCCATATGAATTTCTTTGACATTTACAAAGGACTTTAGATAATCCAAATAGTATAACAAATAAGTGTTATGAGATTTCAGTGACATTTCCTAGTGCTGTCTCATAACCTGGATGGTTCATGTGAAGCACATGAAAGACCAATGTATATGTTCTTTTTATAAGTCTCCCATATTTTATTCTTTTTTAAAACTTTTATATTTATAATTACTTATATTTTTTCGGTGTTAGCTTATTTTGAATCACTCTTGTGTTAGCACATAAGTGGGATGTCTTTTGCGTATCCTTCCAGAAGTCATTTGTGTGATATATGAATAATCACATGAAGTGTTTATGCATGATACATGGTTTCTCAAGTTGTTCCTGAAATCTTAAATGATGGTATTATTTTCTAATCATGATTTCAAATTCTCCATGAAATCCGCTCTGGTGCTTAGGTTCATTGGTGCATCTGGATGCAAAAGGGCCAACCCCTTATTCGGTATTGGGGTAGGGGATTTATAGGCCTCACCACCCCAGTTTTTTTGTTGCCTTTCAAATCACATATCATGGGAATCCAGGATGGATTTGGTGGAGGGCTTCATCATTATGTGTCTTTGCGATTTCCTGATGCAGATTACTCTGAGGGTGTTTTTAATTTTCAGAAACCGCAAGACCATATCATCAACGCCTCCATTATTATAAAATTTCCAATTAAAGGGGTGTTTGTTGAATCATGTGTACATGATGAGGGAATTTAATATTTTTATATCGACGCTTCCACATTATTTCAAATGATCATGGTGAATTTTCAAAGGGTCTTGCAAGACCATGTTGTGGATGACTGACTGCACCGTGATTCACTGTTTTATTTCACCCTTAAACCACTTTATTAAATTGATTTTTTTTGTCAATTAAAAATATTATAAAAAATTGAAATTCATTTTTTATTCATTAATTTAATGTTTATAACTTTTATTAAGGGATATTTCACTAGTTTTTGTGTTTTCATTATAGCTGGACGTGATTCAGAGTCCCTAAAGATGATCCAAAGGGAAAATAGGCCAAACTACATGGAAGCCCAAGGACACCTTTCCACTATTTTGTAAATTTAGAGAAATAATTACTACCAAATGGGATCAAGTTTTGTAGAATGATACAAAAAGACATTGGATACAACTAATCTCAAGACAACCAATCCCAATTCTCCCATAAGGGGGCCCATCTCAAGTGATTTGTCCAGGGGACCAAATTTGCACGATTTCAAAAGTTGATTCGATATTTTAACAATATCTCCAAATAAAGATATCCAATGGACTCCAAATTTTACATATATATATTAAAGGGTACTACCAATAACTATTATCTTTTTTTAAATTCATTATATGTCCTTTTACTTGTCCCAAACTGAGATACAAGTGGTATAACCAAAACTGGGTGCCAAAAACAACTTCCCATTTTTTCTATAAAAGGGAACAATGAGCACCTCATTTAAAAGTTCAGAAAAGGAGTGAATTTATACAATTTTGGATATATATGGGATTCCTATACTCATTATAAAAGTTCTAGATTCCCATATCCTCAAAGAAGATCAAAGATGAAGAAGGAGATCCACTCGAGCTTTCTCGTCCTCCCGATGTCGGGATTAATAGTGGGTGATCATTGTGAGGGATCTACACACTTATAGATGGTGTCCTGGAAGATAATTATCTACTGGTTAGGTATATTATTTTGTTTAGAATTATTATTTTAAACATATTATAACTTTTTTTTCATGCATTTAATTGAATTTTTCTATTTCATAATTGATCAGTGTGTAATTTTAAGTGTGTTACTTGTGTTTTTCAATTGGACAACATAAGAATCCTACTATTTCCAAAAAAAAATTATTGTTCATTAAAAAACATTGATGCATTATAAGGGGCTGAAACTTGACTAAACGAATATTATTTCAAGTTTTAGACTTATTTGCATCATTTTAGCGGCTTAAGGGCACCCAATATCTTGGTTATCCCTCAAACAATGGATTACACTAAAACATAATAATAAATTAATAATAATGAACTTTTATTGTGGTGTATTAGCCTATAAATTCTCACATACGTATCATAAATTTTTCAAAATACACTAGTTTTCATCTATTAAGATCATTAAATTAAATCAATTTTTTAAAAAAAATTTCAAAACCTCTCCCTCTTTTAGTACTTTTTATTAATAATAGACACTCAAAACAATAAATTCCCCTTGAGAAAAATTCTAGGTTATTCCATAGACTATGAAATTATATTTAAATCTTAGTAAATTTTATGTTTCATGAAAACACAATCAAATTTTTGTGTTGTTTTCAGGGAGCACATTAGTTTTTAGTGTGTTTTTTGATAAGATATTGGTAATGTTTTGGATTATTTATTTGTCTTAACCTATACCTTTAAATAAATTTTTATGTTATGATTTATTTCATATATATTTTCTGTGCATGATGAATTCTACTCTAAGAAATTTACCAGATTTCAATATTGAACCAAATAGGATCCTATACCAGTGACACCAAGACACATAGAAGAACACTTTGATAGAGAAAACCCAAACCGTTGAAATTGTTCTCGATCCTTCTTCTTCATATTCTAGAAACAACATCAACACTAAAATAATGTTTCATAATATGGATGAAAGTATCCCAAAATTAAAATATCTAACCTCACCAGATTTAGATATCTATCCCATATACATTCAAATACAAGGTGAGTCAACTGATTTTGAACTAAAATACAGCCTAATTCATTTATTAACAATATTAAATGGAATCATGGGAGAATATCCACATAATAACATAGAATAATTTCATACTGTGTGTTCTATATTAAAACCTGCTAATGTGGATGAAGAATAAGTAAATATTAGGCTACTCTTTTTTTCATTATAAGACACTGCAAAAAATTGGATTTACTATGTTAATTCAACAATTAGAGGCTAGGTTAACATGAAATTTTTTTTATTGAAAAATAATTCATAATATCTAAAACTGTAACTATAAGGAAAGAAATATGGGGTATAAAACAATCTCAAGGAGAAACAATTCATGAATAGTAGTAATGATTTGAAAGGATTTGTTTAAATTTCGCACACCACCAAATACGTGATCAAATTTTAATATATTATTTTTATGTACGTTTAATTCCTATTGATTAGTACATGATTGATGATTCTTTTGGTGGAGATCATGTTGATAAAACCACAATTGTGTCCATGAACCACATTGAGAACAAGAAACAGAACAATCAACAATTCAGTTCTAGGTCTAGTATACCCATTTGAGGTGTCCTTGAGGTGAAAATTACTAAATTTGAGAAGAAGGTGGACATGAAGTTTGAGGAGGTAATTAACCTTCGAAAACATTCTATTTACCAATGTAAATTCCAATCTCCTCCTCCCATATATTGTGGCATCTATTCTTCCAACACACACTATTCCGACTAATTCCCTCAATTGAGTAAACCATCTAGGAGTTGGGAAGAAATATTTCTAGGCCTTCCCTATAACCAACCCTTTAGGAATGAACCTTACTATCCATCCAACACTAGTTGTAAATACAAACAAGAAAATATACAAGGGGTTATTCAAACCAAACTCAACAACCATGGAACCAACTGGGGCTTAGTAGTCAACTAACACCACCCTGAAATCCTCAACCACCACAATAGCCTTTCCAAAAAACCCCTAAAAAATCTGAGCCAAGACTAGAAGTAATGATGAAACAAATATCTTAAAATAATGTCTAATTCCATCAAAATAATCAAGAAACCATACAAGACCCGAAAACCCAATTAGGAGAACTTTCAAACTCAGTGGCAGAAATCCAAAGTCCTGGGTCAGGTAAACTACCCTCTAAAACACTAGTCAACCCTAGGGATAAGGAAAATGTTGGTTACATCACCCTTTGGAGTGTAAAAATAATTTAAAGCCAAATTAACCCTCTATTAGGGCCATATTCTCCTAAGGAATCCACCATCCCAACCACTATAAATGACCCGAATATGGGAAAGCCTTGTCGTAAGAGAAGACCTTCCCACGGAAAGAGAGTTTCATTTGATGAACCATAAGGACAAACCATTACTCTTCAAGATACCGAAATTAATTCCCAAATAATTAAAGAAAAAAACTAATGATGATAAAGAAATAATTGAAACTTTCGAGAAAATGTAGGTTAACATCCCCTTGATTGATTCCGTGAAGAAAATTCCAAGAAATTAAAAGTTTTTAAAGGATATTTGTACACATAAAAGGAGAATTTAAGGTGATGAAAATGTAATATTGGGGAGGAATTTATCAAAATTGATAGATCCTTCACTTCCTATCAAATGTAATGATCCCAGAACATTATTGAGCACATGATACTCAACCTAGTTGGTGAGTACTCCTTATGTGCATCCAGGCAGAGGCATAATTTCTAGGGTACTGTAGTAGTACTATAGCATTTACTATTTGACATTGTAGTAGTTGGGACTATTCCCCCATTTGAGACTTCAGGACCCTGATTTGGTCCTTGAGTCCTTTAAGGCCTTGAGGCCACCATAGCCTTTGGGTCAGTATGGCCTTTGGGCCACCTCAAGGCCTTCAGGCCACCTCTAGGCATTCGATCCACCTTTTGTGTAGATGAAAACCTAAAAACCTAAAAGGAATAAGATCCAAAAGGAGTATGAACAAGGAGAATTAACCATAGAAAAATCTAAATAGATTGCAAGAATGAGGGGGGTGTGATACCTTCCATCAGGACAAGCTTGTCCATGCATGGTAAAGCCTTTCCAAACAACCATGAAAAGGGTGATAGTTGATATCACAATGAAAATTTTGGGGAGGAGCAGTTCCAAGTAATTAATTTGGGTTGTATATAATGTTTAAAGCCAATGGGAAATGAATTACTCTAAGGCCTACAAGCATTGTAATAATTATTCCTATGAGCCTTGTAAGGGTTGCACCTCACCCCTTGAAAGGTGTATTATCAAAAATCAATAAAAAATGAAGTCCTTCGAGCCTTTGGATTGATGGAACATTCTTGATTTCATGGAGTATAGGGGAGTATTCCTTTCCCAAAGATATGCTTGATTTGGGTGCTTCTATAAATGTGATGCCTCACTACATTTACTCTTTATTTAAGGTTAGAGAACTGAATCCCATAGGAACTTTTGTTCAAATCAAAAACTAGAGTACAACAAACCCCACTAGTGTGTTAGAGGATGTTCTTGAGATGGTGCAATATTTAATTTTTCCAACTAATTTTTATGTGATAAAAATGGAAGATGATATGATGAATGAGAATACCTCAATTATATTGGGAATACCTTTCTTGAAAAACCCCAAAACCATAATTAATTTACACAATGTTATATTATCTATGGATTTTTGTGGGTACATTGTCCACTTCAACATCCTTGATGCCAAGAATCACCCATTAGTATATAATTACTCACTTTTAGTTAATTCTATTTATATAATCCCTTCCCTTAAAAAAATTATTTTCTTTCCCCTGACCCCCTTTATGAGTTTTCATCATGGATATACATTCTAGGTAATTATTCATGCATATAATTTTGTATTGGTCTACAAAATTATCATTCATGTTTTTTTATTGATGATTTACGGAGAACTAAGGATTTTATGACCATCGATGATAATGATACGATTATAGAATATCATTCCTAATATGAGGATATTAATATTGAGTAGTTATATGAGATCATTAACCAAACACTTACACATTCAATCCCATCAATCAAAATTCCCTCTGAATTGAAACTCAAAAAACTACCTCAAGATTTAAAATATTCATATTTTTAGAATGGAAACAAGATGCATGCCATCATTTATAGTTCACTCCCTCTAGAGAATGAATTGTGGCTACTTTAAATTTTTGCGGAGTAAAAAAATTCATTGGGATGGAAATTTTTTGAAATTCATTGTATTATACAATCAATTTTTAAAACTCATATATTGGTAAATGATGAGGTTAAACCATTGAGGCAGGTAAAATTTCCACTGAACCCAAACCTCCTAAATATTGTTGAATATGAGGTAACAAAATTATTAGCTATTCGAATCATTTACCTCATCCCTAAAAACCAATGGATTATTCCAGTGTAAGTAGTTCTTAAAAAAACTGGTCATATGATAATTAAAAATGAAAACAATGAATTGGTTCTAACTCCTGTGCAGAATAGTTGGCATGTCTATATAGACTATCGTTCATTAATCCAACACACTAAGAAGGACCATTTCCCATTATCATTCATTGACCAGATTCTAGAGAGGATCACATATAATTCACACTACTAATTCCTTGATGAATATTTAGATTATATTTAGATCCATATTTCCCCCGAGGATAAGGAAAATACAACCTTCACTTTTCCCTTTGGAATATTTTCCTATAGGAGGATTCCATTTAGTTTGTGAAATTCTCCGAGTACTTTCCAGAGATGTATGGTTAATATTTTTTCGAATTACGTAGATAATTTCATGGAAGTATTCATGGATTATTTCAAAATTTATGGCTCCTCTTTTGATGGATGCTTGAGTATTCTTGGTTAAATCCGACATTGATTTGTTGAAAAGAATATTTTATTAAATTAAAAGAAATTTCATTTCATGGTGTGACATGGTATTGTACATGGGCATGTCATTTATGGGGATGGTATCTAAGTTGATAAACCAAATGTGTATATAATTTATTCCCAACCATTCCCCAAAAATGTGTGGGATGTGTAGTCTTTCTTAGGTCATGTTGGATTTTACTGTCGTTTCATTTGTGAATTTTGTAAGATTTCACTCCCCCTCTCCCAATTACTCTAAAAAGAAAAGTAATTTTTTTAATAAAGAATGTGAATAATCTTTTAAAAAATTAAATTGGAGTCTCACATCACCCTCTTTAATTCAACAAACTCAATGGGATTTACCATTTGAGCTAATATGTGATGCCTATAACTATAGAGCTGGGGTAGTCTTATTACAAAGGGTCAATCGAGCTCCACCTATCAAATCTCAGGCCTCACATACAGTAGACCCTGCCCAATAAAACTAAACCACAACTAAAAAATAATTCCATTCCAATGATTTTTCCTGGGATAAATCTAGGAAATACCTTTTAGGTTCCAAAGTCATTGGGTTCTCAGACCATGAATCCATCAGATATCTCCTTAAGAAAAAAGAATCTAAACCACATCTCATTATTTATATGATTATACTTCAAGAATTTGACCTTGAAATTAGGGATAAAAAAGGAGAGTATAATGTGGTGTCTGCCCATATTAGTGGTATCCTCCTATCCGAGGACATTGACTCATCCCCTTGTATTCCCCTAAATAACATGTTTCTCAATGAGAAATTATACCACATGAAAGATGATATTCCTTGGTATTAAGAAATTTTAAATTATTCTGAAGGATAATTCATTCCTATTGAATTCAACAAAAACCAATCTAGTCATCTAAAAAATGAGTATAGTTGGTATATTTTGGATGAACCATACCTTTCGTGCACATGTAGTGATCAAGTCCTTAGGATTTTTGTTGCAGATAGAGAGTTTCAGTCTATCCATACAGTCTACTATAGACTATAAAATAATCATTAAATAAAAATAATTTTAACGTGTCATGAAAATGTGGTCAAATTTTGGCACCATTTCTAGGGATTCATAAGTGAGTGGGTATTGAAATTATATTGAAAAGAATTTAGTAAAGGTTCGGTGGACAGAATCATTAAAGAAGATTTTTTTTAAATAACCTATATTTACCAGATATAAAGTGGAAAGAATAACATGAAATGGTTTTCACATACACAAATGGGGAATTAGTGACATGGTTAACTTATGAATTTATTATCATATTATTATCATGAATCTCTTAGAATTTCATTCTGATATAATTTATGAGAAATATTATTCCATGATCATTGAGAATAACACTTTTGTGTGATTAATGCTTTTATTGTACTTATATCCTTGATTAAATTTTCATTCAATGTAAAAAATTCATGAAGTTGGTAATATCTCCATGAACACTTTTTAGAAATGTGACATTTCTTGAAGAGTGCAAACGTTTAGGTGTTAGGGTTTTATCACACCATGATTCATTTTTTTATGTCACCGTTAAACCACTGTATTAAACTAATTGTGTTTGTAAATTCCAAATATTATAACAAATTGAACTTCATTTTTAGTCAATAATTTATTTTTACCACTTTTGTTATGGGATATTTCACTTTTTTATGATTTCATTTATGGTGGATGTGATTTGGAGGCCCCGAAGATGATCTAGAAGGAAAATGGTCCAAAATTCATGGAATCCTAAGGACACCTATCTACCATTTCGCATATTTCATGAAATAAGTGCCTCCAAATGGGAAGATTTTTTTGGGACAACCAAAAAATACATGGGATACAAATAATCTCAAGACACCCAGACCCAATTCACCTATCTGGGGACCCATCCAAAGCGATCTGTCGGAGGACCTAATCTGCATGAATTCAAATGATAGGTTCGTTATTTTGAAAATATCTACCAATAAATTTTTCCAATAGGTTCCAAAGTTTACATGGAGATATTCAAGAATCCTAACAACAACAAATATCATTTTTAAAAGTTGTGATATAGTTTTTTACTTTTACAAAATGGACATACAATTATTATAAGCAAAACCGGGTGCCCAAAACCACTTCCCATTTTGTATACAAAAGGGATCCTTGGGAACCACATTTTCATGTTCAGCCACAGAGTGAAGTGATGAAATTTTGGAGTTCCATTGGAGTTCTCTCCTTGTCCTAGATTTTCTTGAGGACCTATCCTTATAGGGTGGTCATGAAAGAAGAAGGAGATCCACCTGAGTTTTCTCCTCCTCCCAATCTTGGGATAAAAAATTGGTGATCATTACAAGGGAGCTACACACTTGAAGAGGGATTTCCAGAATATAATTATATATTGGTTTGGTGTATTTTTTTGTTTGAAATTTTTCTTTTAAATGTATCTTATCTTGTTTTGATTCATTTAATTGAAACAATTTTTATTTCATTACTAATCGATGTGTAATTTCAAGTGTGTTGATTGTTTTGTTCCCATTCTACAACATAAGAATCCTATTATTTCCTAAAAATTTAATATTTTAGTGTTCCTTAAAAAACATTAAAGAATTATAAGGGTCTGAAACATTAATACGTGACTGTTATGTCAAGTTTTAGTCCTATTTTCACTATTTTATATTCTTTAGGGTACCCAAGATCTTGGTTAACACTTAACCAAAGGATTACGATAAAACCTAATAATCAATTAAGAAAAATAAAAATTTAAAGTGTTATATTAACCAGAAATTATCATATACTTATCATATATTTTCAAAGTATACTTCTTTTATAACTATTAAGCTCTTTAAATTAAGTCATTTTGTTTTTAAATCAATTTTCAAACCCCCCCCTCTTTTAGTACATTTTATTAGAAGTACACACTATAAACCTATCAAGGTTCCTTGAGAAATGACCTAGGGTCTTCCCTATACTATAAAATCATCATTAAATCATAATCAATTTTACGTGTCATGAATATTTGTTCAAAAACCTTGACATATCACATGATTTGTATGACCATGATAGGATCTTACCTTCTCTGTCTATATTTATTTTTTTATTATACAAAAGACAGGGATCTCATAAGGTTGTATGAGTGTTTTCAAAGAAAATTACTCTACCTATTGGTGATTCACTTCATGAACAACAATGTTCCCATGAAGATGAACTAGAATTTCATAGAAAATTTAATTTGTTTGTCCTGATGGAGCCAAAGGGGAAACATGAGGTCTTCTAGACATACCTAAGACCCTTTATTTGATGAGGATGAGAAGCCAGGAGGCTTTGATGTGAAAACGTAGAAACGTGTCTTATGAATCACTTGGGCACACTGCATAGTGTTTTATGACCGTTAGAGGCCTATACCTTCCCCCTATTAATTTCCATTTCTTATTTTAAAAAGGTAGTGGATTTCATGAGTTTTATTGAATGTTTTCAAGGACAATCATTCTCCCCATCAGTGATGTCTCCTGTGAGTTTTATGACCACAAGAGGATCCCATATTTTAGATATTTTCTCTCATTTTCTAAGGGTTTTTGGATGGTTTATAGGGAATCCTCTTATTTACAAGTTCCATGACCTAGGGGAGCTTATCTGACTACTTTTGTGTGATTAGTGATTTTTTGGGGTGCCTTTGTGAGAGCATAAGGAATTGTTAAAATGGACATTGTGGGATCTTCTGCAGGTTATGTGCTATGCGTGGCCATCTAAATGACCTCTCATTGGTCATGTGATTGTGTGTCTCCTGAAGGCGAATGCGACCTGTGTGATCATTGATACTTTCCTCTTCCATTAATTTTTTTAGAGAAAATAATAACCATATTTGGGTATTTATTTTGTGATTTTACTGACACCCATTTGGTAGGAATCAACAAATGCCCCCCCAAAATAGTGACATCTATGGGGACATGTTCTTGGATCTATGTAATGTAAACTCCCACCCAAGTTTTTGGTTCTATCATGAATCAATGTCTTGGGAGATTCTTGGTTTTCTAGGTGATGTTTGGTATTATAATGGATTTTCTATAAATAGGGGAGTTTATGAGGGTTTAATTCACCTGTTCGTCACTTTTACAGATCTCTCTTGCTCTACTTCCTTCACGCAACCTCATCGCAAGACCTTCCTGTACGATCTGTCAGTGGGACTTCACCGCGATCCCATTTTGAAAGAACTCCTCTGCAAGTCTACTTTTTCCAAGGCACCCACTAGAATAATATAAAAACTAAACATTAGTAATTGCTTGAACCTTGGTCCTGGTAATACTTGATCATCTTGAGGGTTTTATGATATTTTCTAGCTTGATCGCATAATCTGTTGACCTGTATATTGATCACATGACTATGTACAGGTCATGTGATCACAAGTATTTGAAGGGTCATGAGTTTGTGTGATGCCTATGGGTTTTTGTGACCCACAAGATCTTCAGGATTTAGTCAATTAACAAATATGATTTGGGAATAAATATTTGGATTTATACGATACGCTTGATGCTACCAGTTAACCGCTTTATTTTGACAAGACTTTATTTTATCTATCTAAAATACACCACTTAAATCTATTTATATGGATTCCATATCTCAACAATGATCTTATATTATGGATAATCAAAGGGCCATGATTTCTAGAAACCGAAATGCTAACCCCAAATACCACGTGAACTATGATAACAAGGTTATGAAGCGGTTCCTCACTTCTGAGCTACAAGATTATCCTCTATCACACTAACATCTTCTATATAGGTCTGTATTTCAAGAAAATGTTTTCATAACTCCTTTGGAATTCAATATTCCATCTCTATTGGTGTCAACTTCTTCTGATTGTATTAAAAAAACATTACCAAGGATGGATAGCTAGTCGCAGATCAATCCCAGGGGTTGTCTTATTCATTGGAAAACTATTACTTGGGTTCAGATAGATGTGATTTCATTCATCAACCTATTTCATAGAGATAATCAACTATATTAATCTCTTTTATGAAAAAATTAGGGCATTGGATGGAGCTTCAAATGGGATATCCATCTCAGTGGTAATTTATATGATGAATTCATATGACCATTCTGGGTCCAACAAATCTTCTTAGAGTTCACTGACTAATTATATATGATTCATCTTCATAAATAAGTATGGAATTATCAATTTATTATCTAAAACCATCATTATATTCTTCAAGAACTGATCATCCATTGGTTCCCTAGCACTAATAAATTCCACTTGTCCCATGGTGAAGTTGGCGTCGACCCTTGTGATATCTATAAATTGGGTAGGATTCACCCTCGCAGAGAGATGTATGATGAGTTCTTATAATATGAAAGTGTCTTAGATTAACCTTTTTATACTCACATCTTAGTGAGGGGAATGCTCATCATTGTGAATGAGAAGCTGAGGATGGAGCTGACCATGCGCTCACTTATCTCCTTCAAAGACTGGATAAATATTTTTCTTTATCACAACAGGGTTATGATGACTGGTATCCATCCCCATCGGTTTCCTTCCCAATAGTTTTGTGAAAGATGTGGCTCATATTAGACCATTTTAGAAGTTAGATATCATACTTATTGGGGATATCAAGTGAATTTAGTGATCTCTATGAGCCTTAAGATGGTTGGCTTTATGGAAATGTTCTTGAAAAAATGGATTTCCATTGCCGGGGACACACGTTCTGGGATTCAAGTTAGTATGCCGGTAATGGAAGCGTGACTAGCAGACGGATTATACCTTTATAGGGTGTTTCTAACTCTTCCATTCCTTTACTAACTCTTGGGACACATTAAATAAGTCCACACCTTCTATAGGACCCCTGGTCCCTTCCTATTTTAATTTGGAAAGATAGGGGAGCATTTCCATTTCTATGAATACTATAATTCCACCAAGATCCTGTATTCCTTATCTCGTCCCTTTTTACTAAACATATATATCATTAGGCCAATGTTATTGATCTCAATGTGGATACATAGGTGTTGATTCAATATGAAAACTTTTATTTTACCCCTTATCATGCACCGACTAGGCCGATCTTGGACAACGAATATAACAACCCAAGCTTCACATACATGGAAATTACGTTTTATTGTGTGGAATTCATAACACATTACACAAAAAGAAACCCAAGGACTATATTAGTCTAGTGTCTATGAAAAATAAAAACACATTCTTCTATCTTGGGGAATGATCTTCAACATCTCCCACAAATATATTCACCTTTAGTTTTCTTACCTAAAACATTTATTTATATCCAGGGGAAAGAAAAACATAAATATGGTGATGTCAAATTATCATTAAGGTAAAAAATGGAAAATATGATCATAATAATTTAAAAACATGAACATATATTTTTAATATCAAAATCTTGAGTCAAAAAATAAATCTTGGTAGTATGTATGGAATAAATCACAATGGAAGATTAACCATGATAACATTGCATTGACATAAAACATAAACTTTTGGAAAACACATAATGATATAAAATCATTTCCAAATTATCTAAGGATCGTTAACAGGACCATTTTTGTGTACAAAGTTTATTACTGAACTGGGTTTACTTTCAATTTCAGCCCTCTATTACTGAACCCGATTTACTTTCCACCCTAGACCTGTATTATTTAATTATATTTACTTTCTATTCTAGTCATGTCTATCTCATGAGATATAAATCATTAACCAATGCATTGGAGGGATACATGTGTCACACCTATCACATAATGAAAACCTTACATATGTGTGCCACAAAAACATAAACCATTTATCATAACATAACCCAAAGAATAAAATGGTTTTCTTAAACATCATCCAATCATAAAATAATCCATATAAAACAAATGGATTTCATAAAAAGAATTACATAATAAACATAATAAACAATAATAATAATATATATAGTATACATTAAAAAATTATCCTTAATATTAGATGGAAAATAATTTTGATAAAACACTTGAAAATAATTTTTGAGTAAAATATCCTTTCTTCGTCAAAAATGTTATATTATCTTAAAACACCACACAAATAAAAGAAAATAATTTATTTGAAAATAACCTTGAAAAGTTTTATGTTAATATTCATCGAAACAAGGATTTATAAAATCATAAAATTCCATTCATGTCGTATAAGTTAAAAAAACATTCTCCTCGTACTTTTGCTAGAAAAGTCAAAAAGATCCTCCTACAGAAAATGAAAGAAAGATTCCTTTAAAACCATGTCGTAAAAGTAAAAAATGGGTAAAAATGAAATTAAAAATCAATAAAATAATAGTAAACATTTTATGAACGCATTTTATTGAAAACATGGACATGGAAGATAAATATACCCTAATAAATAATTTTGTATAAACAATCTCAGATAATAATGCGTTTGCAAATTTATACCTTACCAATTACAATCTGTTGAATAATATGAATCATAAAATAAATAAAATTATATGAATATGTATATTTCATAACCCTCATAATAAAAAAAAAAAACATTAATGTGAAACAAAAACTCGACATTAAATAAATAGATTGGGTATAAGGCATATGTTCCACAAAAATAAAAGCGAGAAAAAATAATCCATTACCTTAGGTCTGATGTCCTTCATATGTATCCAAACCCACTATATAATAATTAAAATGTAGTAATTGAATTTTTGAATAATCATATTAATTTTTATGATATAATATATGATCATATTATCATCTGTTTGGTAATAATATTTCATTATTACTCGTTATTCGGGTATAAAGTACTTCATTTTATTATGCATGTTTTGTTGAATAAGCTCCGGTTATAATTCTTAGGTCATATTTATATCATTAAAAAACTATATTAACGTAATAAATACCATATTTATTCATTATATACATTTATATAATCATTTTTTAATAAATATCTTTTATAATGAATCACATATCATCGTGGAGATGATAGACCGTACTTACGCACAAACACCGATATAATTCTAATAGTTTTGAAATTGTATGGATGTGGATGGTATAAATGTTGTTAAATAATATATATCATGTTATAATATTCATATATAGTTATTATTTCTCCAATTGTATTCATCTAAGAAATGTGGTGGTGAAAACAACTAACCCCAAAATGTGGAGACAATAAGCTGTACGTACGCACGCAAGGTAATTTCATTTTTCATAGGATAGAATGAAGGTGTAATATCATTGTTTAATAATTATAATAATATATCATAATATTATTGATACTGATGTTATTAATTTGTAATGAAACAACTAATTTAGAGGATGTATAAGAAGAAAGAAGTTTGAAAAAATCAATAGAAGAAATTGCCTCTTCCTCAACACGCTTCCTCTAAATCTACTCTTAAATGCACTAGAGTTGGTATTTTGAGATGACCACAATATATATAATTTGAATAATGAAGTTGAGAAGGGAAAAGGGTAGGGGATTTCTGATCGTGAAGGCTAAAATTGAAGTGAATAGTTGAGGGAGGAGGTTCCCTTTTATAATTGAAATGAGGGGAACCCTTGTAAATTCATAAAATATTAAATTAATATAAATTAATTTTTTAATCCAAAAAATTCCAAATTAAAATATTTCTAAGATAAGATATGGATAGTTATAAATCCACTCATACAATAATTTTTATGCATGTATTGATTTTATTTTAGACCATAGATTTTTGGTTTACTCGTAATTATTATCTTTCAATTTTAGTTTTGGTAAAACCATTTTATGTATTAAGCGGTTATAAATTTTACTTATGTGGGGACAATTTCTTATAATTGGATAATTAATTAACTTTTATAAATTAAAATAGTCACTTTATGATATTAAAATAATTTTAGTATTTTCAAATAATTTAATAAAATAACATTTTTATTTAATATTAACAGTATCAATTTTTACACTATTCATTTCATTGAATTTAAATAAAATTTATACCGAGAGATAAATTAAAAAAAACAATTTAATATTATTATAACATGTCATAGGAACCAATAAAATTTTTTATGACATAAATTATGTCATATAATATTTAATTTAGTATTTGTAATATCATTTATTTGATATTTCTCTTAAAAAAACAATTATTGTTTCACTGTTGTGTCAATATTTATGGTAATTATTTAATCTATAAAAATTATAAATAAATTCACAAGATGTAGATAATTTATTTTTATTTATGGAGGCTAATATTTTTCTTAGTTTTAACAAGTTTATGACTACATTAAAGGTTTTATACTTATAAGAGATAAGAGAGTGACATGTTGTCACTTTATTTTTTAAAATAATAATTGCATCACTTTCATGGACAAAAGTCCATTAAATAATTCAAATTTGATACTTATGTGTTAAGGGTAAACTTATATTCATCAAAAAGTATTTTTAAAAGTGATATAATAATTTTATTATCCTTATAATATTATTTGTTACCCTAATTTACCTGATTTACATTTAACCATGGTAAATAAAAATTACCAAAGTTGTTATTCATAAAATACAAAATAAATAGGAACTATTTACATAATTTGGAACGACTGATTCCAAATACGGAATCCATTTTTCAAAATTCAAAATGAAAAAACTTTAGTAATTAATTTAAATTTAATTCAAGTTGTCAAAACGAGAAAGACGATTTTTTAAATGTAAAAACCATCAAAAGATTAACATGTGTTTATGTAAAATTTCAATGTGAAATTAATTCCAATGTACAAAATTGGATGAAATTATAAAAAAATAATATAATTATACTTTAAAATTAAAAATATAATATATCGATACAAATAAAGCATATGAAAAGGACGTGTGGAATTAATATGCAGTATTTTTAACTATTCATTAATATATTAATTTTCTCAAAAAAATACCAAAATTTCAACCAAAGTAAATTTTGATTTCCCTCTTCCAAATAATAAGATTATTTTTTCAAAGATAACTTTTAAAAGTGTTAAAAACTAGATTAAAAATGTGTTCTCCATCAAAAGGGGGTAAAACTGTACTTTTTTTTGAAAAATACTTCTTTTATCCAAAAAATTGAATTTATTATTATATCATGTGGATAAAAATAATATCATGAATTTTAAACATTTAAGTGAATAAATTACATATATATTTCATTAATAAATTAAATAAAGAGTGATTTTATTTTTTTAAAAACTCAATCATTTGAATTTAAATTTTTCTTTAGAAAAAGTTTTACTTTTATATTAATTTTTTTTAATTTCATCTATAAATAATTATTCAGAAAATAAATAATTAAAAACATGTGTAAACAATATTTTCATAAATTAATTAATAATGTTCATTCCCATAATTTTATTAGCTAGGTTATAAGGTAACCTAATAATATTTAGTTATTCAATTATAATCGGTCTTACATGAAATGAATTATATTAAAAGAACATGGACTTGTGTGTAAAACAATCCACGGATAGCTTTGCGTATACCATAAGAAAAGATGATGTTTATAATTGCACAAGCTTATCTTGGTGTATCATATAATAGAAGAAATCAAATAAATTAAATAAATATATATCTCATAAAATTTTTGGGGTATTATATTCTAAGCCTTAAAATAAATTTCACCCTCGAAATTCATTATGGTTATAAGATGTTTAGAAATTCAATGTTTCTTTCATAGAAACCCACGTCATAAAAAGGAATACTAAAACCTAATTTGGTAAACGAAATTTAGAAACATTACGGTTATCCAAAGTAACACATCACTGGGTTTCTACATAAGAGAACATAGTTGGGAAGTGAAAACATGTATATGGAAGAAAAAATATAACCATAATGTTCTGATGGAGTGTGATAGAGAACAAGGTTATAATAAAGTTAGCAATAAGAAATACATAAATCTATAATGATTTAATGGACCATGTTATTCATCAGATAATAAGGTACTAGGATAAAATTTTTCGTTTTTAGGATCCTTTTCCTAAAGTTGAGGAATGTGAGAAGATATAATGACTTGATTTCAGTACAATCTCGTCATTGGTCTTGCCTTGAACAATTTACACTTCATTTCTTATTCAGTCAAATGAAGTTGAATTTTTCAATCCTGAATTGTTAGCAGATCATGCGATCCTTAAATTGAATGATATTTAATTCCATCTGTCTTTATCATAAAATTTTTTTCACTAGTTATCAAACATGTATAAGTCCATATATGGTTATATAATACTTTATTCTAACAAACTTCATCCGATGTTTAACTTAAAATTTCCAAAAATTTGATAACCATATAATCCTTATGAAAGATTAAAATCAAAAATATATAAAAAGGTTCCAAAAATCTTCTTAACATTTATCACCATATATCATATTATATCTCTAGTGGGTTACATTCCAAGAATGTGAACACCTTCATCATGTATTATCTTGAGTCATGGTAACAACCCGAATTATCAGATATCCTTATTGAAAACATGCATGTTTCCTTATTCCAAAAATTATTAGTTATATTCCATAACTCCCAAAAATTTATATACTTCATCAATGATAACATAACCCTTATTTCAACAAATCCATAAATAGTTCCCAAGAAACTACCATTATCTAATTTACTCATTCAAATCCAACATATCTTTATCCAAATATCATTATCTTAACATAAAGGGCATATTAAGGTTTATCTTTCCCTTAATCATGTGTTCTCCAGGTATATCACATAACCCTTAAATCACTTTTTTGGATTTGTAGGACTATTCAACATATCATTTCCAATCTGTAATGAAAAACGTATACTAAAAACACTTATATATTTCATGATTCATATAACATAATCTTTGAATTTCAAAATATTTACTCCTCAATCATCCAAATTTATTCTTAAACCATTAATCTAGATCCATCATCTTCATCTTTCCAAAAATTATAATCATTTATTAAGTTTTCCCAACCTTAAGCTTCTTAGGATTAATGTAAATAATACTAGAATAACATCACATACCTTTCAAATTTCATTTACAATATCTTTATCATCAATAGTATGACTAATATTCATACCATCATCATGATTATCTTCATGATATTTCCAATTAGGAAATAAATCATCCTAATTACCATAATTTCTATATCTGAAACATTCAATGGTAAACTATTTTTTATGTAGTTATGGGTATTAACTAAGGTTAGAAAGAAAACTGCGAGAAATACAGATTAGAGATTAGAAACACATAAGTAGGGTAAATAATTTATAATATTAAAATCTATGATATCACCAATTTAACCCAAGGTTATTCATGATTATCAAAAAACCATAGGATTGTAACCTATCTTTAGAAATATATCTAGGGATAGCACTAAGGTTTTTGCATCATTGTTTACAATGGTTGACTGAACCTTCACTCTAACACCAACTACAACAACCCAATCTTAAAGTACATATACATTACATTTAATTTTGAGAAATAGTTAATAAATTACAAAAATAGATTCCCAAAGACCATATTAGTTTAGTGGCTTTGGAAACTCAGAACACATTCTTCTATCTTGGTGAAATATCTTCAACATCTACCACAAATATCTTCATCTTTATTTCTCCTACCTAAAACCCTTATTTATATCCTGTTGGAAAGAAAAACATAAATAAGGAGAGATAAAATGATAATTAAGTGAAAACATGGAAAATATAATGCTATGAATTTTTAAACATAAACATATATTTTGAATATCAAAATCCCGAGTCATAAAATAAATCCTAGCAGTACATAAGGCATAAATCATAATGGAATATTAACAATGATAACATAGAATTGGAATAAAACATGAACTTGTGGAAAACACATAAGCCTAAAAAATCATTTCCATATTATGCAAGGATCATTACCATAACAATCATAGAGGAAAAATTCCATTACTAAATTGGGTTTACTTTCCATTTCACCCATGTATTACTAAACTAGATTTCCTTGTCATTCCAGCCCTATATTACTGAAATAGATTTTCTTGTCATTATAATCATTTATATCTCAAGAGATATAAATATTTATCTGATTCATTGAAGGGAGATATAGGTCCCACTTGCCACATAATGAAAAACATACATATATATGCCACAAAAACATAAATCATTTATCTTAACATAACCCAAAGAATAAAATGAATTTCTTAAACATCATTCCATCATAACATAATCCATGTAAAAAAATGGATTTCATAAATATAATTCCATTATAAACATAATAAACTCTATCAATAATATGGATATTATTATTTTAAAAAACATCCTTAATCATAGATGGAAAATAATATTGATAGAACACTTGAAATTAATACTTGAGGGAAATATCCTTTATTCTTCAAAAATATTTTCTTTTCATAAAACATCATGAAATTAAATGAAAATAGTTTCTTTGAAAATAATCATTAAAACTAGTAAGTGAAGATTCATGGAAACAAGGAGTTATGAAAGTATAAAATTCTATTCATTATATATAAGTAAAAAAACATTTTCCACATACTTTTTTCAGAAAAGTAAAAACTTAGATCGTATGGAAATAGAAATAAATATTCCTTCCAAACTATGTATTAAAAGTAAAAATGGGTAAAAATAACATTAAAAATATATATTATAATAGATAAATTTTTATGAAACCTGTTTTTAAAAAACATGGACATGTATGATAAATGTACACCATTAAATAATTTAGTGTAAACAATCTCGAATAATAATGAGATTGTAAAATTATCCCTTACCCATTATAATTAGTCGAATCGTATGCTTAATAAAATAAGAAAAATTATATTCATATGTTAATATCATAACAAACATAATAATAATAATAAAATTCTTGGTAAACATAAACACCACACAAAAGAAATAGATTGTGTATAAGGCATGTGTCCCACAGAAATAAAAGTGAGACAAAAGAATAACTTAACTTAGGTTATATGTCATTTGTATGTATCCCAACCTTATATATAATGATTTAAAAGATTTAATTGAATAATTAATGAAATTTATTAATTTTTATGATATAATATATTATCATATTATCATCTGTTTGGTAATAATATTTCATTATTAGTCGTTATTCAGGTATAAACTACTTCATTTTCTTAAGAATGTTTTTCCAAATAAGTTCTAATTATACTTATTATTTAATATTTATATCATTAAAAATGATATTAATATAATAAATATCATATTTATTAATTCTTTACATTTTTATAATCATTTTTAATAGATATGTTGTAGAATGAATCACATCTCACCATGGATTCGGTAGACAATACGTACGCACGAGTGACGATATCAATCTAATAATTATAAAATGGTATGGAAGTGTATGGTATATAAATTGTTTTATAATTCACATCATGTTATAATAATCATATATAGTTATTATTTCTATGTTTATATCTACCCAGGTAATATGGTGGTAAAAAATAGATTACACCACGGTGTGGAGATGATAAGTTGTTCGTATGCACACGTGGTGATTTTGTTTTTCATAGGATGGATAGAAGGTGGAATATTTTTGTTTCATAATTATAATAACATATAAGAATATGAGTGATACTAATGTTATTAATTTATAATCAATCAACTAATGAAGTGGAAGTAGAAGAAGATATAAGTTTGAAAGAATCGATAGAAGAGATTACATCTTCCTTGACATGCTTCCTCTAAATATCCTCTTAAATGAACTAATGCTTGTCTTTATAGAAGAACATAACCTCTATAATGTGACTAAGTAATTATTCAAGGTAAAGGTCAGTTTATGGCTGATATTGAAGGCTCAAATGGAAGTTAATATGTGAGGGAGGATGTGACCTTTTATAATTGAGGTGAGGGGCACCCTTGGAAATTCTTAAAATATTAAATTAATATAAATTAATTTTTGAATAAAAAATCATCCAAATTTATGTATTTAAAATGTATAATGATAATATTTTTAAATGATATTATTCAATAATTTTTATACATGTATTTTTTTATTTTAAACCTTATCTTTTTGGTTTAGCCAAAATTATTCTCTTTTAATTTTAATTGCGCTAACAAAATTTTATGTATTAAGAGGTTTTAAATTTTAATTATATGGGGTAAATTTCACATAATTGAACACTTAATGATATTTTAGACCATATAATAATCGGTTTTTTTATTTTAAAATATTATTAGTATTTTTAAATAATTTAATAAAATATTATTTTTATAAAATATCAATTTTGTCAATTTTTACACACTTTAATTCGTTGAATTTAAATAAAATTTAAATAGAAATATAACTTCAAAAACCGATTTAATTATCTTATAAAATGTCACACTCAAATATAAAACTCGTGTATGTCATAAATTATATCATATAATATTTATTTTAATATTTATAATACCATTTATTCGATATTTCTCTTAATAAAACAATTATTGTATCACTATTGTGTCAATGATTATGTTAATTATTTAATCTCTAAAAATTATAAATAAATTAAAATGATGTAAATAATTTAATTATATTTATATATACTGCTTATTTTCATAGTTTTATCATGTTTTTTACTACATTAAAGGTTTTATACTTATAAGAGATAAGAGAGTGACCTGTTTTCACTTTCTTTTGTTTAAATAATAATTACAACAATTTCATGGACAAAATTCAACTAAACGAATAAAGTTTTTTACTTATGTGTTAAGGGTAGAATTTTATTCATTAAATAGTATTTTTTATGTGTTAGGGTAATTTTATTATCCTTGTCATATTATTTGTTACCATATTTTACCTTATTTACCCTTCACAATGGTAAATAAAAATTACCAACATTACTATTCATAATGTCCTAAATAAATGGTAGAAATTTAGAAAAATTTACATAATTATTCCAAATATGGAATCCATTTTTATAAATTTAAAACAAAAAAATTTCAGTAATTAATTTAATATTAATTCCTATTGTCAAAGCGAGAAAACAAATTTTTTAAAGTAAAAACCATCAAAAGATTGACATGTTTTTATATCAAGTTTCAATGTAAAATTTCTTCCAAAAAATAAAATTGGATTAAATGATAAAAAAATAATCTATATATACTTTTAAAAAATAAAAATATAATACATCAATAAAAATAAATCAGATGAAAAGGCTGTTTTGAATAAAAATGTAGTATTTTTCACTATTTATTAAAATAAGAATTTTCTAAGAAAAATAGCAAACATTCAACCAAAGAATATTCTGTTATCCCGATTTCAAAGAAGAAGCTTATTTTTTAAAAAATATCTTATAAAAGTGGAAAAAACTAAATTTAATATGGGTTTATCATCAAATGGTGGTAAAACTGTATTTTTTTGGAAAAATACTTCTTTTATCCGAAAAATTGAATTTGTTCTTATATCATGCATAGAAAACCTATATGATGAATTTTAAACATTAAATTGAATATATTAAATATATATTTACTTAATAAAATCCATAAAGTGTGATTTTATTATTTTATAAACTCACTTATTTTCACTTAAATAGTTATTCAAAAAATATTCCTTTTAATAAAAAATTTTTATCTTCATTTATAAATAATTTTTCACAAAAGAAATAATTAAATACATGTGTAAAAAATATTTTCGTAAATAAAATAATATTTCATTCCCACCATTTTAACTGCTAGGTTATAAAGTAATATAATTATATTTAGTTGTTCACTTATACTCAGACTTTCGTGAAATAAATTATATCAAAAGAACTTGAACTTGTGTGTAACGCAAGAAAAGCATTGCATTGCATATACTGCAAGCTAAGCTAATGTTGCATATTTCTCAAGATTATCATGGTGTATCTTATAACACACGTCATAAAATAAATTATAAAAACTTTATCTCATAAAAATCTTGGGGTGTTACATTGACATTGATTCTATGGATGAGATACCATAAAAAATCTCAGTTTTGGATGAGTTTACTTTATCTAGGATGGAAGAGTTGACTTTATACAAGCCATATACAACTTATAGGTTAACTTTTAATATTGTTTATACACAAAGTGTCTCTCCACTTCCTTCAGTTGGTGTTCAAGGAGAGATACATCATGGGATCATCCGCTAGTTTTGGATGATGCTGGCGTATGAAGACATTGATGATGAGACCCTTCTTGTGCCAGCTAATGCTAGCACATTTATTACACAAGATTATGCCCAGGATTGGGAAGCAACTAATCCAGGTGTTGTGCTAAGATAAATGGTTCATCTTGTGGAAAATCCATTTACTTCACTAACCCTTCTTTCTATAGTAACAATGATGTTGATTCTGAACATAGGTGAGACTTCAAGGAATAACCCTTATTCTAGTGATAACTATCTAAATATCAAGATAATTTTTTTGAGGATGTTGTCCCACTACCATAAGAAATTAGTTATTCCTCTGTTGATATGGTGATATACGGATCCTCCTCTCCTACTTCTATGCCAGCTCATCTGGATATTTTTTTTTCTATAATTCTCATACCATCTATATGAGAGGATCAGACATGATGCAGGCTAATCTAGAAGAAGATTCATGCCTTGATTATTGATACCCCTTTAGAAACATTCTATTTCCAAGGAGAATTCCTTCACAACAATTTAATGACTTATTAGATGATACTTTTAATCACCAACCATTTTATGAAATTAGGAAACTAATTATCCTGGATCGATAAGATCTGGACTCCAATTAGAGGGTCTTTCATAATCTTGAAGATGAGTCTCCACTTTCCAAATAGATGAAGGAGGAGTTAGAGGAATTGGAACAAATCATTTATCTTTTATCTTGATTTCAACCCCGGATGGATGCTTGTAATATGAAAATATGGAGATAAGGGAAAATCATAGATCATCTAAGGTCTAAAAATTCAAAGTCGTCATCCTTATTGAAAACTACTCTAAAGAGATTTGAGGAGAATACTACTTTAGTCGAGACTCTCCATCCTAGTGTAATAGTAGATGAGGTAGTGTGAGAAACACTTTATCATAAAATTGAAGCTTCTCACCAGACTCTCACCAACTAGGAAAACTTAACAAATCGAATATTATTACAGTTTGATGTAATTTTTTGTGGGATTTTCAATGAGACTATGAAATGTGGAGATTCCTCCAATTACACATTATTAATGAATGGATTTTTTTAACCTGTCATGTTGTTGTACAATTTTTTTCATTCATTGTATGCATGACATTTCTCTAATCTGATATTTTTTGAATCACCAACGATACAGATCCTTTTCATTATATTAAAGAAACCTGAAATCCTAGACTTGAATGTTGAAATTACAAAAGATTATTTTCTAAAAGTGCTCATGAATTCCCACAAACATGATATTAAATATTGATATAAGTAATCCAGTTATCTTAATATTACCAAATTTTAAAAAGGAAAATTACTTAGAATATATATCCCAATGGGAGAGTGATATTTGTTTTTCTGAAGCTGATAGGATTTGAGAGGATAGCTTGGTTTTTTCAAAGGCCATATGATGGTCCTTATAGGATTTTCATTCTTGAAAATTATATTTATTCTATCCTATAATTTAGGGACTTCTAACTTAGACCTTATATTGCTGTAGTGTAGGGTCATTTAGCTTAGATCTTATATCACTATATTTTAGGGTCTTTTAGCTTAGAACTTATATCATTGTAGTTTAGGGTCTTTTAGCATGGACCTTATATCATTTTAGTTTAGGGTCTATTAGCTCGAACCTTCAACCATTGTAGTTTATAGTATTTTATCTTAAACCTTGTATCACTGTAGTTAGGGTCATTTATCTCGAACATTATATCGTTATAGTTTTGGGTATTCTAGCTCGGACCTTATACCGTTGAAGTTTAGGGTATTTTATCTTATACCTTATATTTATTCAGTTTATGGTCTTTTAGCTCAGACCCTCTATCACTATAGATTAGAGTCTTTTATCTCGAACCTTCAATCACTATAGTTTAGGGTCTTTTAGAAAAAATCTAGTCAATGATCATGGGATATGGTGTAAACATGCTAGGAATGACCCAAAACAGATTAAGATGCTGAGTTCTTCCTTGGATATTCCAAGGATCACAAGGATTAGAGCTCCTTTTTTATCAAAGCCATTATGCATATGTAAAATTACCAAACAGGGGTGTCACTACACTTTTTAAAGGGTCATGGAAGATTTATGGGGGGAATATTGGTTAAGGGAGAAATACTAGGGATTATAGGTCTTCATGGATAGTTGGAATATGAGTGATATAATTCAAAACCCAAAGATTGAGTATGTGAAAATGGAGTGGGGAAGACATACCGGGGATGGATAATAACACCCTGAGGTGCCATGTTTTACCAAGTGTTTATAGGGATCACAATGATCAAAGATGATTTCTTTCATAGAGGATATTCATTTAGTTGGTAGTTCAAGAAACTTTTGAATGGATAACATGTCCAATAATATATGGTCTTCACTATTTTTTGAGGTCCATAAAGGATTTATGAAGACTAAATCATCTAAATGACGAGGTTGGGTATAAAAATAAGGCTATCTAAGAAGGGTTTTGGAAACCTAGAGTAGTTCTTCTCCTTATTGTGAATCTCGATCCCTACATCATATGGTTTTTCAATCCTGGGGTGTATAACATCAAATGTTTGGGAATGAAGAGTAACATTCGATCTTTAAGAAATGGTACAAAATATGGTGATGTAAAATTGAAGATATCGAATCCACTCATATAGTTTTCTACAACGATTTTAAATCACAACCTAGAGCTATTGGGTTAGGAGGATGATATGGGAAAATCATACCGTGAATGACCCCAAACACACTAAGGTGTCGAGTTCTTTAATAGTTATGTTAGGGCTCACAAGGATCCGAAATCCATTTTGGAAAATTGATGCATTTGGTTGATGACCATATGTGCATAGATATGATCCATATGTGTACATTCAAAGTTAAGAAAAGGTTCCCTTTACATCAGGTATATTTTCTATGATCGATGAAAGGTTTATGGTGATTCGAGGAACCCAAATCATGAAGTGTGGTGTTTGGAAAGTGTAATATCTATGAAGGGTTGGAGTACCCTAAAAGTTGTTCTACCATATAGAGAACATATTCTCCAAAAGAGGATATGTGAAAAATCATTACTCTGAATTTTTCCGAAACCATGTCTTCCAATGAGGATAACATGAATTTTACAAGGGATAAAAAGTATGACCTATGAGATTTATGCCTTATTTATTTATGCCATGATTTTTTCCTAAACATTAGGGATGAAGAGTTTAGTGATCAAATAATTGATTTTTATTAGGCCACCTGTTGTGGGTTTTCTAACTGACGTCATTTGTGTGTCATTCACTGGTAGTTTAAGGTCTTGAAATTTTAAACATTATAAGAAATATTTTAAGGTTGTGTATCTTTCACCGGAGATTAGGTACTTTAAGGTTGTGACTTACATGGACCTAATATGGGGTATGACACCCAAGAGCCCAAATAGGATACCAATGGCAAAAATCACTCCAACATTCTCCTCATCAAGAGATGAAAATGCTGTAAATCATGGATCGAGGTTCTCAGGTCATGAGTAATGATATGGGACAATAATAGCGAGTGTAGTTCTGATCACAATGATGTGTTGAGTTCTTCCATGGTGATGTTAGGGCTAACAAGGATCAAAAAACCCTTTTCACAAAGCAATGAATTTGGTTTATGACTATAGGTACATATGAAGGATCCATAAGCAGAAATAATAGTTAAAAAAGGTTCAATTTAGGTTAGGTATTTTTTCTAGGGGTTGTGGAAGGTTTTCGGTAATTCAAGGAACTTGATACATGAAGTATGATTTATGGATCAATGTGCTTTAATGAATGGAAGAAGCACCCCATAATCTGGTTGAATTGGGTAACACTCTTATAGTCCTTTGATAAGGAATAACAGTGAGTTATAGAGTACACATTTTATTGCTGTGTAGTAGGGGCATACTTTCTTCCATTTAGTTTAATGTTATGCAGTAAGAAATTTTTTCTTAAAATTTAACATCATGTAGTAATGATGTATTATTTTCCTTGTAGTTTTACATCATGTGGTGATGATGTTTTTATCGTGAAGTTATAATTTCATGCATCTAAGACCTTTTCCTCGAAGTTTAACATCATTCGGTAAGTATGTGGGAACTAACAAGAACAATTATGCATGATATTATATGCACACATAGGTCATTTGTATATCTAACTCATACATAGGAAAAATGGTTTTTATGGATCAGAACCTATGTAGTTGTGGTGAATTTGTTTTATCAATTGTGGTTTCTAGGCCTAGGATTGGGGATCTGGGTGTCACTATATATCCTATGTTGATTGGAATCAAGCCATAAGTAGTTCTTAAAAGATAAAATCTCTATACAAGTCTGACTCATACATATAGGTTGGAATTTCTTCTATTGATTGTTGCAGCTGGGCCCAAGATTAGAGATATAGGCATCATTACATATCTTGTGATGATAGGAATCAAGAAACATGTAGTTATTAAGGAAAGACCTACCTACACAAGTCTTGCCTATATGCAAAGAGGGGAAATTTTTATATTTGTTTTGACTTGACCCATGATTGAATATTTTGGTGTCACTACTTATCTTGTGATGTCACAGATCAATTCATATATATTTCATGACTAGAGTTGTGGTAGGATTCCAACACCAACAATGGTGATCCTCTCATGAATGGTCAATAGGAATGTTCAATTTTATCTCATTCTAGGGACATCAACTATACAGTTTAACATCATGCAGTAAGGAATCATGGTATTCCTTTTGTGGTCCTGCATCCAAGACCATGATGAGCCCGTTGAGATCTGTCATTCCTTATTTATGTGGGGGATCTCTTACTAAAATTTCTATGCTCATGTGAGATATGCTCTGTGTGAGAAATAAGGAATGGAAAGGGTTCCTTTCACCATATAGAAATAATCGAGGATAGGAAAAGGGGATTTTGTATCATGTAGTTTATAAACCAAGATATAGGATCAAGGAATCCCTACGCATCTCATTGAAAATGAGAATAAATCCATACATATTTCCAGGAAACCCGAGAAGATTAATGTCATACAGAAAAGAAATTATCCATTAGTTTTAACATCTTACGGTAAGGACATTGATCAATTTATGTGAAGGAAAATGAATATTAGGGGAATGTGTAGTTTTAGGTCATGCAGTAAGAACACTTGTCTTGCAGTTTAACAACATGCGGTTTGGATGAGAGATTCCATATAGTTTAACATTTTGGTGGAAGGTCATATCCATAAAGTTTATCATCATGTAGTTAGGATGTGGGGAACCATTTAGTATAAATTCATGCCGTTAGGACCTTAGACGCTATTTAGTTTCACATCATTCTTCAAGGATGAGACCATATAGTTTAACGTCATGTAACTAGGATGATAGGTGATTTATAGAAGCTATGAAAAATATTTCTGGTGAAATATCTCATTGGTGGGGGTTTGACATTCCCCCTATCCATTGTGTACAATGAGTAGGCTCCATTATGATAAACCTTATTTATGATGTAAGGTCCTTCCAATTTGTGTCCTAGATTTGGAGGCTTCTTCCCAGGTATCATTGGTGTTCTAAGATCTAACCCCAGTTCTCTTTGGAAGAATGAATATAGGAAAAAAATATATTGATGGCTCATATGATCCCATTATTTTAGAATTAAAGGTATGGAAATGTACGCAACCTGTTCTATTTGAGTCACACCAGTTCATCCAACCACTTTCACAATTTCTCATCATGTGAGATCTCTCCAAAAATGGATATTTGGAGAAAATACGTCTAAAATAATATGGGTAACACTGACTTATTTTCATACACCAATGAATATAAAATTTCTTTTGTAGTAGTACGTGTGGGGGTATGGTAGGGCCATAAAGCATAGAGGAGCTTGTCAGGCTAGGAATTCTTATCCCTTTTCACAATATTCTAGAGAATATTTGATAGAGACTTATCAAAGGCCTCTATCTATCCATATTATACTTCATGATAGTGATATGAGTTATTGGACTCTATATTGTACTCATGGTACAATTTCTTCAACTTTGTATAACATAAGTTGGTGTTGTTGTCTATAAATATTGTGAGAGGCACCCTGAACCTGGTGATGATTTGACACTTTAAAAAGTCGATGATATTCTTCATCTGGAATACCATGATGTGTATTTCCTCATCCCATTTGGAAAATAGTTCGGTATTAGTTAGGATGTACTTAAACTTCTTAGATGTGGAAAGGGGATATGTCCCCATGACATCCATTCCAAAAATAGTAAATGAACAAGAATATTTAGTTGTATATAGAAATTCCATGGTTTGATTGGTGAATTTTAATGGATCTATAATTAATGAAATTTCATGGAGAACTCCAAAAATTTGTGTATCATGGTTTTCTAGTAGTAACCTAGCCTCCTGATTTGGTGGGAGATCCTGGTCCTAAACAAATGATTGTCGTAAGATCCTACATGGACATTTTCCTTGCAAGTGAGAATCTCTCTTTCTTCTATGAATCTAATGTGTATTCCATCAAATCCTCGTTTTATAGGTTTTTTTATTTTGACCACCCTTTAGGGTAAATTTTTATGCATGGTGTTGAATATGTTCCCTCCCAGATCGGTCTGTCAGGAGGGAACCATTTTTAGAGATAACTAATTATGGGCTCCATCCATCTAGGGTAACGTGATGGTTCATCAAAATTTTATTTCATACATATCACGGATCATGATTGATGAGATTATTTTTGGTGTGGAATACGAAATATTGCTTCCTCTTGATCATGGTCAACCCGAACCATGGCTGCATTGGAAAATGTGTTAGCATAAGTATTCTATGGTCGAAAAACATTATGCAATGTGGGCTCAAAAGGTAACTCTATCATCAGTCACCTAACAAATCTAGTGGGAGGGGTTAGTTTTTACATTTTGATGAAATATTCACCTTTGATATTCTTTATAACTAGCTTCAAATGCCATTTGATATTCAGGAAGGATATATACAATTGTAGGTCTAGCTTGAATACAATGATTAGGGCTTGGTATCCAACCTCATTATTCATATAGCCTTTGGATAGAGAGAAAGTGTAGTGAAAAAATTCTTTGTATGGGGAGACAAATACAATACCTAGTCTAACACGATTGAGTCTGGGTTTTCCATCATTTTTATGATAGGACTTTAGGATGTGACACCAAAATACATCTCCCATGTTCAAGGAGGGTCATGGGTGCTGAATACCTCCTCGTATAAATGCTCAGTATCGAATGGTGTATTCTACGAGGCAGGATGTGTTGTGAGAAAATCATCCAGGGTTTTCCGTTTCACTGATTTCTATGGTATGAAATGAATGTCATATTTCTAGAGAATGGTCGTCCATCCCGCTAAGTTCCCAATCAATATAGGACATCTAAGGATATAATTGAGTAGATCAATATGAGAGACCATATAGACATTCTGGTGCTGTAAGTAATCCTTCATCTTTTTCACTATAAATAAGAGGGGAAGACGGTTCATCTCAACATTAGAGTATCAGATCTTAGTACCTACCATTGTTCGAATGAGTTAGTAGAGACTGTTCTAGCATCAAAAATCATTTTTATTTGCGAGGAGGGTGTACATTAAGCATTCTATAGTGGCCCTATACAAGATGAGTGGCCTCATTTCCTTTCGAGGAATCATAATCAGTGGATTTAGTAAATTTGGTTTAATACATTCAAAGGCTTCCTAGTAGTCATCGTCCCATTGGTAGTCAATCCCCTTCTTGCTTAGCTTAGGGAATGGGAGAGCATTTTTATCCATGTTGGCTATAAAACGTCAAATGTATAAGAGGTTCCATTGGATCCCCTCACTTATTTTATTTTTTGGGGGTGAAATTTCTAAAATAATGTTAGTCTTATTTGGTTCTACCCCGATGTCGTAGTGGTGTACCACCAATCCAAGCAACATCCCTGATGTTACCATGAAGGTGCACTTCTAAAGATTCATATTCATACTACGTTTTTTTAGATTTTCAAAGATTATTTGAAGATCCATGAAGTGATCAAATTTTGGTAAGTATTTAAGAACTGGGTCATCAAAATACTATTCATCTATCCTTCCCAGAAATGTCATAAAGATATAATTCATGGTGTATTGATATATGGATCTTTAATTTTTTTAAGCCAAATGAAATATGTTGATATAAAAATATCCCTTGGGGTGATATGAAGGCAGTAGATTATTCATCTTCACGGTATATATTTTTCATGATAGAAAAATATCCATTGTGGTGCCAGAATTTGATTGTACCCTGAATAATCATCCATGAAGGAAAGTTCTTAGAAGACAACAATTTCATCTACTAAGAGTTCTGTAATTCGTAATGGGAAATCATCATTTGAGAAGTGCTGATTAAGGTCTATAATTTCGATTCAGATCCTAATATTTCCATTATTATACTAGATAGGGATGATTTTGGTGATCCATCTTGGGTATTTCACTTCTCGTACAATGTTTCAATTGATCAAATTTTCCACTTCCACCTGTCAATTAGTGGTATGAGAGGGTTGAATCCTCCTAGATGCCTTCTTGAAGGATCGATGATCAATGGGTTGGCTGAGATGGTGTATAGCGACATCTGGATTCAGTTTGTGAATTTCTGTATAGTTGAAAGTGGACACATATCAATGTTGCTTTTTAAATGTGATGTACATCTATTTCTCTTCAAGGGGAATGAAAACACTAATCATCATATGATCCAAGTCTTTTTCTATTCTTGTATTTATCTACCTGATCTCATCAATGGTGGTGGAGATTCCTTCCTCAAATATGGCAGGAGAATTCCTAAGGTCATCCTCATATTCTTCGACTTCTTAGTCTATATGGACAATTTCAGATAAAGTCAACAATATAGGGGAATCCTTGTAATTATTGAGGTGGGATATTCCATTAGAAGAGACATTATCATCCCCTATTTCTTGAGTTATTTTAGGGAGATGCTGGAGTTGATTGTCTTTTACACTATCACTTGGGATAAAAGGATCCTGGACATTTGGGAATAGGTTTATCACCTCAACTAGATTTATGTGGAGCACACAGTCATTTTGAATCATATTCTTAGGATTTATTGGGGCAGCCCACAGGCCGTTGGGAGCTGAAACCTATGTATTATCATCCATTATTGGGTTTTCCCTCTCTTCTTGTAGAAACATACCTTTTTATTTGTGGATTTTTTTGTCTCAAAGAAGGAACTTTTACCATGTAGTATTTTGACATTTCCATTAATGGGGTATTTCAGACATTAATGGAATTTTGAAGGTATATCCACGTGGCTATGAAGATAGGGTCTTCTGAGTAAGACATTTTATGTGGTGTCTAGATGGATAACCATAATCTTAGATTCATAAGTGAGATCCTGAAATAATGTTTTTAGTCTGATCTTCCTGATAGGTATATTCTCGCACTTATGATACCCTTGATTGGTTATCTTAGTGGGAGATAAATACCCTTCTCTATATCCCAAACTTTGGAGGGTTTTGAATCCAGATGAGATTGATATCATATCCATTGTCAGTTAGATCCCCTTGGATGTTGGCATTATTGAGTCTTCCTAAAACATATAGGGGTATGATGTGTCCCTAGATTACTTCCTCTTTGTTATTATCTATGAATGATATGGAGACATGAAATTCAAATTACATGGTCTCTATTCGATATACCTCAACTACAGTGAATTATGTATCAAATTCCTATGGGATTTGGTGGGATTTAATGAGTTCCTCAATGAGTTTTTTTGAAAGATGAAGTTCATCATGTACAAAGATCTTGGCTGGGAGAACTACAAGCTAATTCAAAATGTTTCAATTTTTTTCCATAGGTCATCACTTATTGTGGTGGGGTTTCTCCAGGGCATGTGGATTAGGAACTACCCCATTTAAGGTAAATGTGCCCAGTGATTATGCATAGGCTGTGGGAGAAATTTATACCTATAGGGTGAGTCATTCTGACCTTCCATGTTTCCTGGGCTAATCAGAAAATCATACCCCTCTTGGAGATCATGCAGGAAAACTGGGTATAGATGACCACTAGAAGGTTCTGAGACACCTACATGTCTTTTATTAGCTCACTGGAGTGTCTTACCATAGGTCTCATCTATATATATGTACTCTATGGTTATGTGACCAAAATATTGTGTTTGATCATGCTCGTGTTATCCCCTGTGTCCTCGATTCCTATGCATATAGGCTCCTATTCCTCGATTATGTGTGGTAAACTCATATTATGAGGCATATTCATAATAAGAGAAGGTAAATTTCAAGTGTATCATGTTGATAGATCCAAATATGACATCTTATTATGATGATGGATCCATTTGCTGGGATGGTTCCTATGATTCGGATGGTGTAGGAATGAAATCTACAAGAGTCAAATCTTGTGTTGGAGTAAAATAAGACTCTTATTCTTCTATCTCATCCATCTTTTGATTGCCAAGCCCACTTTTGGGGGCGCATCTGATGTTACATCCTTGGGTGGTGGAGATATCATGGGTCTAATAAAAAGTTATCTGAGGGTGGAATGAGCGCATTCAATTATCTTTTTAGTCATCTAGTTGTTGAAATTACACTAAAACCAGGCCAGAACAATCTTCCAACCACCGTATTCATCAGACTGGGTGATGGTTATATAGGCCACCATCTTGTAGAAGTTATCTAACATAACCTATCTAAATTCAACAATGCCACGAAGGACTTCCTTGTAGATGAAGAAGTCTTGGATATTATGACCCAACATTATATGGAAAGAGAAGTAGTCAGGAAGATTAGTGATGTTGACCTCAATAGGATTTCAAGGCTATTGAAGCTCGAGTAGGTTATTTTACAAGGATATTGAAAAATAACTAGAGACTTGTTTATTTCATAAGGAGTATTCTTTATTTATCCATTCCTCAAATCTTGGGAAACCCTAATTTCTCTATGCTTCTAGATGAGGGAGACTTTTTGGTTTTCACCTTTTAAAAGGAGGTTTAGGGAGTTTTGGGACCTACCTAGGTCCTTGGATGGCCATCACATCTATCTTGAGAGTGACAGATATAACTTCTACATTTCCTATAATTTTCACCTATGTTGAGGTCATGAGTTGAGTTTTAGATTGGGTTTGATGAATGGAATCCTCTATATGTTATTCGATTTCTATGAACTCAGAAAACCCACCTGGATACTTAATTGGGATAAGAGGTGTCTGTAACTCATCCCATATAGGTTTAGAACATAGTTCTATTAATTTAACCCATAAGAGAGAGATATATATTGAGTGAATGTTTCAAACCCATCCAACTGGCTATAATGTCAGATAATCTCTCATTTTTTCATTTTATGCAGTTCTTCATGACAAAAAATTTCGTTTTCCATAGCGTAGAGTAAATATAATAAAGTAATTGATAGTGAAGGTCTTGCCATATTTTAATGAGTCTTGCTGGAAGACTACTGTACCAAACAAAGGTAGGACCTATCAGAGTCTGTATAAAACACCTTCTCTTTGTTTACTCCTATTGATCTCAAGGGTCCATCATCATTCCACACTGAGATTAGATGTTTGTGAGATGATTTTTAGGGCTTCCTACACCATCTAAGGTAGAGAACGTTGGATTTATGAAAATGGGTGGAGGCAAAGAGTCATCCATCCACTTGAGATATGGCTTTTGCTCAGGCTACACAGGCTTGCGTCACACTTCCATGGCTTCTATTTGATTATCTAGGGACTTGATGATGTTATGTATGTCACAAACCTTCCCAATGGGGCCTGCACTATGACTTCCTAGGCCCTCCTCCAATAGGAGTGTTGATAGTGACTAGCACTGAGTAGGCATATCACTAAATCAGAGGTTTTTATTATTTACCTATACACACGCACACATCTCTAAGACAACAAATGATGGAAAGTAAAAAACACTAAGGAACAAAATGCATTCACACTACTAAGCCCAAACAACAAAATACAACAGAAAGTATCCTGCGAAATGTAAACTAGGACAAAATACAATCCCACCAAAAGAAGGATTCTTAAAACTACAAAGTCCATCCTATGAGAAAAGAGATGTATTGGGACTATTTTTCATAGCCATATGAACACCTCATCCTGCAAGGAACACAAAAATCTTATTATGGTCCTAGTCTACCCTAGACTCTGTCAAAATTCCACTCATCTGTACAGGACATGAAACGTACTGGAAAAGTTTGTGTAGGGGTGAGTATAACAATACTCAGTAGGCGAACCTGAAAACCAAAAAGAAATACCAAGGGTAGAGGTACAATAATCTCTACTTAGTGTATGTCTAGTGATCACATAACAAAGAGAATAACATCTATATATACTCGAAACCCAGAACTGTAGAATGCAATGACCACATACCCACTCTAGGGACTCAGTTCGAAGATTCCACAAAGCACTCGTCTAGGAGAACCGACTCCATGAATGATGATATATCTAATATCATCTATCTGATAAGTAGTATTCTTTGGGAAAATCCACGAGAGACATGGATGCATTGTTATATCTCAAGAGATAGATGATACAGTCATTCCAATAGAACACACTCCTAAGTGATAAAAGATCATGAAACCTGATTGAGGATCACTACCAGGGCCTTTTCAGATATCAAGACTCATCCAGATTCCACCTTCTAAGTAGAGGATCACCATCCTATAGGATTGGTCATTTCGATACCTACCCTTAACTATGTTCAATAATGGATAGAGGTTCTTACTTCAGGCCTCTCGGGGTGATACCTTACTATATATCAAAATTTTCTCTTGAAGAGATCATACTCTTGTGGATAGAAACGATACATGACCTTTAGGAGAATGAGAAGAGGGAAAGTAAACCAAATGAAATATTTCCAAGGAATGGTGGAAAAGAAGATCAATCCATGTAATAAGAAGTAAATGGTGTGTAGAAAGGTCACACAGCCTGTCCTCTGACCCTGGGTAATTCATGTGTACAATGGCATGTGTCGCATGGTTTTTATTCTAGATGAAGGTATAAACAGAGTGTAAGAGAGTGACTCACCATGTCCTGTTATCCATGGAGGACCCCGTGTATACTGGACAAGTGCTCATACATACATTCACCCAGTGTATTCCTACCGGTGTAACTAGTACACGGGGTGAACCACATAACCGACCTCTTCTAGTTGTGTGGTGGAGTACATCGTGTATACACCACCCTGTGTCCATGTATCATCTGATATACATGTCGAGTCCTATGTAAGGACCCACACACCGTGTGACAATGTACACACACAATGTTAGTGGTTCCCATCACCCATTACACCATCTACCATTAGGTGGGGTCCACACGCTATGTCTCCCTAGGATCACATTGTGTTCTTCACCATGTGTAGTGTGGAAACCCTTTTCACTGATAGGCCAATCCCACATGATTCTTTCATCGAAGAACACTCCACGTTCTTTATAAAATTATAGAACGTGATTTTCTTAGTCTTGGGCTTCGAGTGATGATCCAAACATTGTTCTGGTTGTCTTATCACCACAAAACTGAAGGGTTGAGGTCACCACGAAACCACGTAGTCACTTCAGTTGGTTTAAGACCTCTGATTGGCCCCGAAAACACATATCAATCCACCCGCATGAAGAACGCTCGAATAACGATCTCCCTCGATCCGAGATGATTCGTCATCTTCCATCTCCGTCGCACCTCTGATAGGTTTTTGCGATATTCAATCTATGATTTGGGATCGTTTCATTGCAAAAATATTCTCAATAATTCTTTGTTTATCACACCATGAAGAACGTGAAGAACGCGGGACGGGGGAGGAAGAAAACAATAAGAAAAGGAGGAATGCACCTCTATCATCATTCTTCAGGGTTTCAACTCATTCTTGTTAGTAGGTTTAATGGGGAATCAAAATGATATTCCAAAAATTATCATTGAAACCAATTCTTGAATCAGAACCCTAAAAGAAACAGAAATTAACACCCTCCTACAAGAATGATTGATCTGTGGATCAACCTATTCATGGGATGATCCACGTTCATCCATAAATCCATGCACATGGAAAATAAGAATCAAAATAAAAATACCCTACCTTGATTTAGTTGAATAATGATCACCACATCACATTCATTTGTGAGGTTTTGTCGAATCCAAGGTCCGTCGATCAATCTCTTTGATGTCGTCTGCCAACGGTTCCTCCTCCACTGCTCCAACGAATAGCATCAATTCGCAGATTTTGTGTCTAACCATACGAATTTTTCAAAAGTAGATATTTATAGGGGATTAATTAGGAAATTGTGTTAAAATCGAAATCAAACTAAAATAAATTATTTATTTATTTCATTTCTTTTAAAATATCTAAAAACAACCTTTTTTCATATGACATGTGCCAGTTTTTTTTAGGCCCTACCTAAGCCAAAGTCGCTGCTCTGAACACAATGATGCCCTCATATTTCTAATTTGGGAACTCATTTAAAATTTATTTTATTTTTCTGGAAAACTGCTCACTCACTCTATTTATAGTTTAAATTTATCTCAAACAATTATATCAAGCACTCCGGGCCTCAGAATCACATGTCATCATTAAAAATGGTCTCAAAATAATAACATATAATATTTAAAAATAATACATGGAAAATCTTCCACATTACATTCTCCCCACCATAGGGATTTACATCCTAGAAATCCAAAAAAAGTGGAGCTACAAAAAAAATTGGGGCACTTGGAATGAATTTAAGCCTCCTTCTCCCACGTACTCTCTTGAAGATTCTCATACTCCCATCAGGCACACACTAGGGGAATCGCTTGCCCCCAAAGGATCCTCTCCCGTCAAGCCTCGATCTCTAGTGGCTACTCTGCAAAGATCACTCCATCCTCAATCTCCAGCTTTCTCCAATCGATGATGTACGATGGGTCATTCATGTACCTCCTCAATTGTGACAAGTGGAATTCATAATGTACCCAGTGCAACTATTGAGGTAGAGCTAGGTGGTACACCACCTCTCCAACACTGCACAGTATCTTGAATGGGCCGATAAACCATAGAGACAATTTTATACCCCATCCAAATATCTACAACCCTCGTCAAGATGAGACTGGAAGGAAGACATGGCCTCCCTTCTCAAACTCCAGAGGTCTACCCTGTCTGCCAGAATAAGACTTCTTCCAGCTCTTTACAGTCTTCATCTAATCCTGGACGATCTGCACCTTCTTGGTGGTAGCTCTCACCAACATTGGACCCATGAGTGCTGACTCTCCAGGGCCAGTCTAGAAAAGCGGTGACTGAAAGGCTCACCCATATAAATCCATAATTGGTGCAATACTTATGGTGGAGTGGTATCTATTGTTGTATGAAATCTCTACCAGTGGTAGGTGGTCCTCCCATGTCTGACCAAAATCTAGGATACAGGCCCATAACATATCATCTAGAACCTAAATGGTCCTCTCCATCTGACCAACGGTCTGAGGATGGAATTTCATGCTCAAGCATAGCTAAGTCCCAAAAGCCTCATATAATCCCTTCCACAACCAGGATGTGAAACAATCATCGCAATCTAAGACTATCTTCAAAGGGATGCCATAAAGAAGAACTATCTCCTGCACATAGAGGTGTCCAAGGAACTCTATATAACTATGATCACTAATAGATAGGAAGTGGGATGAATTGGGGAGTTGTTCACCAATCACCCAGATAGAATCATTACCCTTGGATTTCTGTGGTAAACCCATCATGAAGTCCATCGATATTCAATCCCACTTCTACTATGGCACTTCCAGGGGTTGAGCTAGCCCTGCAGGAACCTAGTGCTCAGCCTTCACCTGCTAGCACATAAGGCATCGACATATAAATTCTTCTACTACCTTCTTCATACCTGTGTACCAAAACTATCACCAGAGGTCCTAGAACATTTTTTCCACACCAGGATGAACTTTTAAGGGGTATTATTGAAACTCCATTAGAACCTCCTCCCACAACCGCAGTAGAATAAATATTCACCCTCTGAAAAGGACTAAGCTCCCCACACATTGCAAATATCCATTAGGAGCATGTCCAATGGATAACTAAGATTGTAAAGTGTCATAGTAGACATTCCCACGCTATACCTTCCAAAATTTCTGTAAGAGTAGAGGGGTGACAGTTATCAACTAGAGACAAGCTGCATCATCTCTATCATGGAAGGATAACTGTATCATGGAAAACTACCCTGGTGCCTCACTCAGCAGCTACAAACATGATCTCCTGGTGAGAGTGTCTACCACAATTTTCCCCTCCCTAGGATTATAGATGATATCAAATTCACAATCCTTGAGTAACTGTAGACATCACCTCAACCTTAAGGTTAGATCATTTTATGAGAATATGAACTTGATGCTCTTGTGGTCATAGTAGATGATAAACCATTCAACCATCAGGTAGCATCACCACATATTCAATGAGAAGACTAAAATAGAGAATTCAAGATCATGGGTCTCATAGTCATGATCATACGACCTTAGCTGGAGTGAACCATAAGCAATCACCCCCTGTCTTTGTATCATGACAGAGCTAAGCCTGGTCCATGATGTGTTGAAAAAAACTATGTACTCGACACCCTCTTTGGGAAATCACAAGATCATTGCACTTGTCAAACTCTTCCTTAATTCGTGGAAATTATACCGGAACTTATCCATCCATGAGAAAGGTTTCCCCTTCTGGGTCAAGGCAGTCATTGTTTCTAATATCTGGGGGAAATCCACGGTAAATCTCTAGTAGTGTCTTGCTTTCCAAAGGAAGCTCTGCACATCTATCACACTCTGGGGTGGATCCCATGCTAACACTGCATCAACCTTGTATGGGTCCACTTCTACACCCTCTACTGAGACAACATGTCCTAGAAAGTGGACCTACTATATCTAAAATTGGACCTTCAAGAGCTTCCTATAATGTTGGTGCTCTCAGTGTACATCTAGAACCATCTGTAGGTGTCTCTCATGATCCTCCTCTAATGTCGAGTACAAAAGAATGTTGTTGATGAATACCACTATGAACCAGTCTAAGTAAGGCTAAAAGATAAGGTTCATAAGTCTCCATAACATATCAGGGGCGTTTTCCATTCCAAAAGGCATCACCAATTACTCGTAGTGACCATAACGACATCTGAAATCAGTCTTTGGAACGTCCTCATCCCATAATCGAAACTGGTGATAACCTGACCTGAGGTCAACCTTTGATAACCAATGTAAACTAGTCAGTTGATCAAAGAGTTAATCAATCCTAGAAAATGGAGACCTGTTCTTTACTGTTACCTGATTCAGGCATCGGTAATCCACACACAAACTCAAACATCCATCCGCCTTCTTCGCAAATAGAACTGGTGTCTCCCAAGGGGAAAATTGTGTCTTAAAAATTCCTTACACTTCAATTCTTCTAACTGCACCATCAAATCATGAAGCTCTATGGGTGACAGACAATATTCTGGTGAGGATATCAGTATCGTCCCAAGGTTCATGTTGGTTCATAATTATATCTCCCAATAGGGAGGTAATCCTAGAACATCATCTGGAAAGACATCATCGTACTCCACCACTACTGCAGGGAACTGGAATCTCATGACTTCTACAATTTTGAGGGTAAGGATAGAGGACTCATGAGTGATTAACTACACCCTATTATGAATGATCTCATTCTTTGCTTCCTGAGTTTAGTTTTCACCAAAAAAAGAAAAACCTTGTCTCATCACTGTGGACACACCACACTCTTTTCCTAAAGTAGTCAATCTGGGCCTGAACTGATGATAACCAATCCATATCAAAAATGACTTCATAAGGCCTCAACGCTGCCACCAAGAGGTTCCAACCCAAACTCTCACCTCCAAGGGAAAGATCAAAATGTCTGCAAAGATGTGTGATCATCGAGTCTCCTCTTATAGGTTTCTCCAATCCTAAGGATCAAGTCAACTAACCTAACAAAATATCAAGGTTTCGAACATGACATGTGTTGGGGAAGGAATGGCAGGAACCTATGTTTATGAGTATGAATGATAAGGTAGAAAAAACACATATCGTACCTCAAATATTCCCTGGATTCCTAGGGTCGCATTCCTTGACCATATTCAGCTATCCCTACCACGTTCCCCTATCTCCCTGAGCTTGGTGTGGACCTCCTATGGGTGGTGGTGAAATTAGATCATTGTGCCTCCCACCACCTGCATCTCTCCCTGCTCCTCTACCATGTTCACCACGTGGCATGTCAGTTTTCTCCACTCTATTCCTCTACCTCAGTGGTCAATCAACCATATCTCTATCAGCATCTTGATAGGTTGTACAATATCTAGTGAGATTTCCTCTACCATCGCACGAGTAACATTCCCTCTCCCTAGGCAGACTGGATCCATCTTGAGAGCCTAGGGCTATCTATTCTCTATTCTAGGTCTTCCTGTGATGTCTCCCATGTCCTAAAACTTGTGCATAACATAGACTCCCTACTATAGAGGTCTATAAAGCTATTTTCCTACCACTGACTACCTTTATCTATCTCTTCTCTTCCAAGAAGATCTAAATCACCAAGTCCTACTTGAGCACTCTTGCATAAGTCGATATTCCTAGAGGCACAACAATTGCTCAGATGTCCTGCTGTAGACCTTTCTCAAAGGTTCGAGATCTGATTTATTTATCCCTGAACATATCCATCGAGTACCTGGAGAGGTTTCAGGACCTCAATGAATAGTCAGACACTGTTAAAATTCCCTACTATAGCTAAATAACCTCTTATATATCCATTGATTTCAGTTTAACTGGAGAGAACTCCTCCCTAAAGAGTTGCTCGAACTCCATCCACAAAAGAGTTTCCTTGTTGTGAGTTTTCATGGACAAACTCCACCATCTTCCTGATGAACCCTACAGAAGGATCCCTCTTAGGGACACCATCTGGTCGGCTGGTGTCTTCACTAGATGGAAAATGATGGTCACTACCAGAGGACTGCCCTTAGCCGCCTAAGGGTCATGCTCGCCTCATAATTTGTGGGGTCTCTGTCTTTAAAATTCATAAAACATGATTAGCCTTCAATCCTCATATGTCATCACTATGGGTACCACATTTTACTTTACTAGTGGTGGTATAATAGGTGCACCACCCGGAGCTAATTCATGGTGAATTACACCCTGTATCGAAGCCTCGTCATTGAGGGGGTCATGCTCGTGATTGAGCTGCTGAATCCTATCGGGTGTGCATCGTAGAGACATCCTATAAAGAAACATGATATACCATGGTCAACGAGTATATCTAGATACCCGGCACAATGGACAGAAAAAACTACCCACTTCTATATAATGCACGTACCATTCTTTTATTTCCACACAACTAGTGCATTCATCAACCAAGTTGAAAAGTAGGTTATTAGAGTCTTGGTGTATGGATACGTGGGCTGCCCGCACCAACATTAGAGTCCTGGGCCTGAAAGATGAACTCAATACACTTAACATTGTTTCCCTAAACCAATATCACAGACTCTTGGTACTAATGTAGAACCGACCACCTCGTATACCATTCTATTATGACCTGTCCCAGTGGGGCCCTCACCGTTACTCCCCAGGCCTGCCTCCAATAGGCCAGGGGCTGGTGACTTGCATTGTGTAGGCATATCACTAACATGAGAGGAATTTCCTAAGTACATATACACATGAAGACATTTATAAGCCCACAAATGATGAAAAGTAAAAAACCACTAAAGTAAAAAATGCATGGATACAACTAACCTCAACCAAAAGAGTACAACAGAAAGTTATGTGAAAAAAGTAAACTAGTCCAGAATACAATCCCACCAAAAGAAAAAGTCTTTAAACTAAAAATTCGAACCTATGTGAAAAAAGAGTTACTAGGACTACTACCCATATCTGTAGGGACACCTCATCCTACAAGGAACTCCGAAATCTCAGTCTGGTATTGTTCTGCCCTATAATTCTACAAAAGGTCGCTCGTCTTCACCATACAAGACACGCGTGGGAAAATCCCATGGAGGGGTGAGTATAACAATACTGAGTAGGGGACCCCAAAAACCACAAATCAATAGAAAATGTAAAGGTACATTCATCCCTAGATAGTATATGTCTAATGAACATATAACAAGCATAAGAACATCTAGATATACTCGTAACCCAGACCTATAGTGTACAACCACCGAATACCCATATTAGGGATTCAGTTTGAAGATTCCACAAAGTACTCATCCGGGAGAACCCACTCTATGAGTTCTTATAGCTCTGATTACATCCGTCCAAGAAGTACTATTCATCAAGAAAAGCCATGAGAGGGATGGATGCACTAATAGATCTAAAGAGAGAGAAAATACACTCATTCTAGGAGAAAAACCTCTTGAGTGAGAAAACATCATGATATATGGATGAGGATCACTTCTCGATCCTTAATGGATACAAAAACTAATCCAGATTCCACCTTCTAAGTATAGGATCAACATACTTTATGATTGGTCAGATCGATATGTGACTCTACCTAGGGTCAAGAATGGATAGAGGATCTCACTATGGGATTCTCAGAGGGATACTTGACTCTATCTTAGAAAGTCATGTTGAAGGGATCATAATACTATAGATGGAAATGATACATGACATATAGGGTAATGAGATAAGGGGAACTAACCAATACAAAACCTGTCCAAGGAATAGTGGGAAAGAGTAACGATCCATGTACAAAGAAGTACATGGCGTGTAGAAGGGTTACACACCGGGTCCTCTAACCCCGGGAAATACCTATGTAAAATGGCCCATGTCACATGCCTTGTCGTATAGATGGAGGTATACATGGAATGTAAGAGAGTGACATGATGTGTCCCACTATCCAGGGAGGATCCCGTATAGGATGGCAATGTGCCTGTACACAGCTTCAACCCGTGTATGCTAACCCATTTAACTAGTACAGAGGTTGACCTACATAATTGGCATCGTCTGGCCGTGTGGTGGAGTACATGGAATGTACTCCACCTCATGTTCGTGTATCATCCGAGATACACACTGAGTCCCATGTAAGTACCCATACACCGTGTGACAATGCTCACACACTATGTTAGTACTTCACGTTGCACGACACTGCAACTTCCACTGGGTGGGTTACACACACAATGTCTCCCCTGCAGAATTCCATGTTCTTTATTGTGTGAAGTGTGGAATCCCTAGCTACCACCAGGCCAGTCCTACACGATGTGTTTATCGGAGAACACATTGTGTTCTTTAGACAATTATAGAACAAGATGTTCTTCATCTGCCGCTTCGAGTGATGATCCATACTTTGATCTGGCCATCTGATAACCATGAAACTAAAGGGTTGAGGTCCCCCTAACACCATAAATCCACTTCTATTGTATTTAGACCTTCAATCGGCCTTGAAAACACATATTGATCAACACGCACATAGAATGCTCGAAGAACAATCTCCCCCAATCAGAGCTGATTTGTTGTCCTCCATCCCTGTCACACCTCCGCTAGGTCATCACGATGTTCGACCTCTTATTTGGGATTGTTTCATTGCGAAACGGATTTGCAATGATTTGTTGTTCGTCACCGCATGAAGAATACGAAGAACACGGGGTAGGGGAGGAAGAAAATAATAATCAAAGGAGGAATGAACCTCCTCTGTCATTTGTCACGATGTCGACTCATTATCGTTAGTAGCATTAACAATGAATAAAAACAATATTCCAAAAATTATCGTTGAAACCAATTCCTGAATCAAACCCCCAAAAGAAACGTAAATTAACACCCTCTTGCAAGAACACACAATCAGTTGATCAACCTGTTCATTGGTTGAACTGTGTTCATCATTAAATCCAAGAATAGAGGAAATAATAATTGAAATAACATACCCCAACCTATATTTAGTTGATGAAATATTGTCATATCACGTTCATTGGAGAGGTTTCGTCGAATCCAAGGTTTGTTGATTGATCTTTCCTACACCGACTACCCACAGTTCCTCCTTCACCACTCTAATGACTGTTATCAAATAGAAATGTTATGTAGCTAACCCTGCAAATTTTCCATATGAAGATATTTAGAGGGTAGGAATTAAGGTCATTGGGTTAAAAAGGAAATCAAAATAATATAATTTATTTATTTATTTGATTTCCATTAAAATGTATGAAAACTGACATTTGATGAAGACCCACGCAGGTCGAGGTTATGACCCACCTAAGCCAATTAATCTACTCTGAACGCAACAATGCCCTCAGATTTTTTATCCGGGAACTTTTTTAAAAGTTATTACATTTTTTCAAGAAAACTTCTCACATGCACTATTTAGAGATAATTTTTTTTTCAAACTTTCATTCTAGAAACCCAGGCCTCAGAATTGGATGTTGTTGCAAGGTATGGTCTTGAAATAATTCCATATAACATTTAAAAATAATACACAGAAAATCAAAGACATTACAAAGTAGCTCCAAGGGTACTACTATATGAGTTGCCTCCTATCTATAGAGAGAATGTAGGGGTCATGGAGGTGGCCCCTCCTTTGTCTCATAAAAAATATCGATTCATCCTAATGCTAAATGATTACCCTAGTGAAGGAGAGGTTATCACTACAATAGAGGTAAGTAATTATCATTTTCAACATCCTCTTATATGCATACCAACTGCCTGGATATGAAACTAATCTAAAACTCAGATACCACTATTTCTATTGGATCATCTTTGGGATGGAGTATATTTTCCTCTATCTAGAGATGATACCCAATAGTAATATTTACTGGAGTAACTCCTCATTGAGTTGTATGAGGGTTTGCATCTCACTCTTGTATCATGATAACTTTTCCTCCATGGATTGAACCTAAAATATTCTTGCTGGTGATTGGGATATGGACACACTATTCCCTTTTTCTTTGTTAGTGTTCTGATGGAGAGGGGAAAACTCAATATTCAAAGGTGATATATTTTGGTTACTTCTTTGGTTTCAAGTGCATTCATCCTCGTTTAGTGAATCCATATCACCCTCCTCCTAGGAAAGATCGTCCATGTTGTGACCATCTGTATTTTCATTGTGATCTGTAATGTCTGTCATGTTGATAGTGACAACATTTAAATTGGTATATCGGGAAGTGGTGGTTGTATCACTACTTTATAATTAACATGATGATTTTTAATTCCTTCAATATTGTATTTGTCGGATCCCTTGGCCAAATTGGGCCATTTTGGCTTGCAACCTCAGTGTGGTCTAATTGACTTCACCATATGCTCCCCCATCTTGTTCTATGAATAGTGACATTGTGGGAGTTATTGGTCATGTTTTTTGAATAGGCCCTAAATAATAATGGTTTTTCTTATGGAAGGAGAAATAGTTGGCATGCCGATGGTCTATTTTTACCTCTTAAATCGGAGAGGATTGATTCACTTTATGGTGGTGACGATGATGAAAATTCCCCTAGACCTATGAGATGGGGGTAATTCAGGGACAGAATTGGCATTTATTGTTCCTATTTTTGAGGATCCAATTATTCTAGTAGGGTATTTGATGAATACTAGGATGAAATTAGAGATATAAATTCCCCCATCCCATTGGGATGGCATTGATCTGAAATCACCACGGAATTCCATCGGAACCTCTCAATGGATGATGAACCAAGAGATGGTGATTGAGATATAAATTCCCCCAGCCCAGTGGGATTTGGTTGATCTGGATTCACCGTTGAGATATACATGACGTGGAATTAAATATTATTTTCTAAAGGGTTAGGATGCAATGGTGGAAATCATGTTTTAGATTGTCACTATTCTTTTATAGTTTTGGATATCGTACATGGAGATAGTGGAAATATCTAGCAGACAACAAAATATCCAGATGGTATGAAGGTGACCCTCATATCCTAGATAAAGGAGGTGTCTTGTATTCATCAAAAAATGATTATAGAACTTATTTTAGCATAGATAAGGCAACCAATACTTTTCTAGCTCATCAGGGGCCTCATAGTTAGAGGTGGAGAGGGTCTAGATCATGATGTGGAGGTTGTTTCTAGATAAATCTCTCTAGATTTCAATGTTGGTATCCTATTCATCAGAAATACATTCCTCTATCTGATCAGACCATAGAATATTATTTTGAGGGTTGTTTTTTGAATGTAGTGGAGTTCTTCTGGAAGTTTATGGGGAATTATATGCTGTTGGCCCTGATTTTTAGATCACCTATCTATATGAACTTTGATGATTTTTGAACACATATATATATAGAGGTGTCTGGGAAAGGGGAAGATTTACATGTCCAAGAAAGATATCTCTAAGGAGAGGTTGACCACAATAGATTTTAGGTGAAGAGTCCCTATAATCCATCTCCACAATACTATGAGGATGACTATTGTGACAATGATCAGGTTTTTATTTGTTTGAAGAGTTGATAGACCCTTGGTGTTGATAATGTTTATTGAACAACCTCAAGATCACTAACATTGAGTAGATTTAGAATACATGCCTCATCCCACATCATGGTTGGAATATATTTACCCACCTTTTGGGATTGTATAGCTATATTAGCCTACTATATGAAGGTTTCAAAAAATTATTTATAACTATTTGCTGTTGTGGGAATATGAACCTACTTATATGAAGTTGTTGGAATATTCCAATGGGATTTCTCATTATTGATAGGAATATGAGCCTATCATAAGGAATGGTCCATTATCAATTGGTGAGACTCGATTAGGATGGGAATATGAGATTGATCCTAAGCATTTTTAATATGCCACTCGTCTTTCTTAGTAGGAGTATGAGTGTAGAGACCGAAAGCTTGACGTACATGGACATTAAATTACTTTATAAGAATACATAATACATAACAAAAACAAACACACATGGACCATAATAGTTTAGTGTCTTTGGAAACATGGAACGTAATCTTCTAATCATGGTGAAAGATCTTCAAAATCTCCCATAAAGATCTTCCACTTTTTTTTCATACCTAAAACCTTTCTTTATATCCTGGGAAAAAGAAAACATAAAAAGGGTGATCTCAAATGCTCAGTAAGGGTAAGCATGGATAAAATAAAACATACCATATACATTTGAACTTAAAAACATGAACATAATGTTTAAACCTCAAAAGCTTGAAAAATGACATAAAACATGGAAGTGCCTAAGGAATAGATCATAAAGAAACATTAAGAATGATAAAATAGCCTGGGAATAAAACATGTAATTGTGGAAACCATTAATCACATGATATTATTTCCATAGTTGCCACGACATTGCTTCCAAGACCATCTTAGTGGACAAACTCCCTTTCTGAATCCAGTTCACTCCTCGTTCCAGTCCTGTATTACTGAACCGGTTTAACTTGCTGTTCCAACCATGTTTATCTCATGAGATATAAAATCTTTACCCAATTCATTGGAGGGAGATATAGGTCCCACCCATCTCATAATGAAATCATTCTTTTGTGTGCCACAAAATCATAAATCAAACATCATAGCATAACCCATGTAATAAAATGGGATTCTTAAACATCATGCCATCATAACAAATCCATAAAAGTTTGATATCATTTCATCATAAGAAAATTGAAACCATTTAAATCATAGATACATATTACTTGAAACATATACATATGAAAAAATTTCATCTTAGATGGAAAATATTATTGGCAAAACACTTGAAATGAATTGTTGAGGAAAATATCCTTTCTTCTGTAAAATCATTTTCTTTTCACAAAATTCCATTCAATTTTAAAAGAAAAGGTTTTTGTTGAAAATAATCATGCAATATTGTAGAGTAAGCTTCTTGAAAATGAGGCGTTATGAAACCGTAAAAATCCGTTCACGCCATATAAGTTAAAAATAACATTCTCCTCGTACTTTTGTCGAAAAAGTCAAAAAATTACCTCGTAACGTAAACAAAAGAAAGTTTCCTTACATACCATGTAGTAAAAGTCAAAAATGGGTAAAAAGGACATTAAAAATACATGAAAACACTTTTATAAAACATGGACATGGATGATAGAAATAACCCCAGTAAATACTTACAAATAAGCAATCTCAGATAAAAATGAGATTTGAAAAATTATCCCTTACCTTAGGTCTGATATGCTTCGTACGTATCCAATCCCCCGGTATAATGATTTAAATAATGTCATTTAATTATTAGAGAATCATATTCATTGTTATTATATCATATATGGTTCACTTATGACTTTATATTACCTGTTCTTTTGTAAATTCCATGTTAAAGAGCGTTTTGTGTAAAATCGTTTCATTTGTCATCAGTGTTTTGAATTGTAATTATTCATATGATTACTTAGATCATGATTACATACATTAAGAATGTAAAACATGATTTATATATAATATATATTCATAATATACATATATATAATATATCGATAAATAGAAAGAAATACACCGTTCATGGAGACGGTAGGCCGTACGTACGCATGAACGTTGTTTCAGTTTCCTCATTGAATTGAATGGAATTAATTGGATGAAATACACACACATATATATATATACACATAAATCCAGTATCATTATTATGTCATATATTTCATGATTATTTATTATATATACTTTATAATCATTTATGAATGGTTAATCATTGAGAATGAATTTCATGGCGTCGTGGAGACGGTATTCCGTACGTACGCACGAGCGATGATATCGTTCCCATGATCGTGGAATTTTATTGAAGTGTATCTATACTATAACATAATCAATATCACTTTAAAATAATCATATATAGTTATTATTTACACCATTATACCCATCCAAGTAAGGTGGTGGTGGAAAATAGATTACACCGCGGCGTGGTGACGGTTTTCCGTACGTACGCACGCGCGGTGATTTCATTTTCTGTAGGATGGATAGATGGTAAAATAGGGTTGTTTCATACTTATAATAACATATCAGTATATGAGTGATACTTATGTTATTACTTCATAATGAAACAACCTAATAAGAAGATGTGGAAGAAGAAATAAAGGTGAAAGAATCGGTAACGGAAATTACCTCTTCTTTGAAGCGCCTCTTTGAGACCTCCTCTTAGGGCACTAAAATTGGTCTTTGAAGAAGACCAGGACCTATAGGATGTTTCTAGGGAAGTTGATAAGAGAATTGGTCAGGGTTTGGCCGAGCTTTAAGGCTCAATGTGGTGTGTGGAAGAGAGGGAGGATGTGCCCTTTTATAAGGGAGAAGAGGGGCACCTTTGGAATTCTTAAAAATATTAATTTATAATAAATCTAACCCCACTTAAAAACCTCCAAAAATGACTCATATTCAAATATTAGACGATATAGGGTTGTAATCTCATCAACCAATCAAATTTAGACATGTTTGGATCTTATTTAAACCTTATCATTTTGATTTATCCTTATTTAATCTATTTAAGTTTATTTGTTGTAATAAAATTCTAAATTTTAAATTTTAACAAATAATTACTTATTTGTTGTGAGTTTTCCATTATTGGTTACCTTATAACATTATAGACCATATAAATTTAAATTTATAATTTTTAAATATTTTTGTGATTTTTAAACAATTTTATAATATGTAATTTTTATAAAATAACAATAGTGTCAATTTTGACACTATTCATTTATTTGAATTTAAATAAAATATATACAGAAGATATGTTCGAAATAAAAGTTTTAATAGATTCATAAAATGTCATATGTATCTATAAAATTAGTGGATCACATTAAATAGTTCATATAATATTTATTTTATTGTTTTTTAAAACCATTCATTTGGTTTATCTTTTAATAAAATAATTACTACAACATTTTTGTATAATTATTTAATATACTGATTTGTTGCATAAAAATTAAAATTAAAATCCTATGATGAAGATAAATATATTACCTTTCACAATAATATTTTCACTAGAATTTATCATCTTAAAATCACAATATTTAAATTTTTATATTTATTAAATTATGAAGGTGACAACTTTGACATCATTTAAAATAAAATAATATAAGTGTCATAATCACTTTTATAAGGCTCCAAACGGTTATATATATTAATTAATTGGATTATTAAGGTGTATATATACACTACCAATAAGTTTTGGTTAGGTTTATGGGCCTTTTAATGGATATTATTTTCTCATTAAAAACTATATTACTTATTTTCCTCCTAATAAATAATTTCTGTATCATTAATGTATCACCATTAATGACAATTATTTAATCCCTAAAAATTCTAAATAAATTATCATGATGTAGATACTTTTATTAGCTTTCTGTAGAATATTCATGTTTTAAGTTCTATGATTTTTATCACTAAATTAAAATTAGCATACTTATAAAATTTAAGAGAGTGACATGTTGTCACTTTCTTTGGTTTTAATAATAATTAAATTATTTTCATGGTAAAAAGTACATAAAAGGAATCTAATCAGACCCTTAGGTTATATGGGTCTACTTTTATCCATACAATAGAATTTTGGCATGTGTTAGGGTAATTTTATAATATTATATTTACCCTTAATTACCCGATTTACCTTTAACTATGGTAAATAAAATTTACCGTAGTTACTATTCATAATTCACAAAAATAAAAAGTAGCTTATTAAAATAATTTGGACCCACTGATTTCAAATATGGAATCCATTTTTTCAAATTCAATTCACAAAAGTTGCAGAAATTAAATTAAAATTAATCCCGTTGTCGAAAGAAAAGGGGTTTTTCTTTAAAACATTGCAAAAGATTGAATTGATTTAACCTACGAATTTAATGTAAAATCAATGATAATGAAATACATTATATTAAATGGTAAAAATATATTATATTTATACTTTAAAACCATTCAATATTATAATTTAACAATATAAATTATTGCGATGAAAAAAGTTATTTTTAATTAAAATATAGCGTGTTTTTACTATTCATCAAAATATGAAAGTTACCAGAATAATATGAAAAATTTATCCAAAGTAAATTTTTATTTCTTGATTCCAAAGAAGAATTTTATTTTTTCAAATTGAACTTATAAACATGTCAAAATCTAGATTTAATGTGGGTGCGCCATCAAAAGGCGGCAAAACTGCATTTTTTTTAAAAATACTTATTTTACCCAAAAAATTATTTTTTTCTTATACCATGTTCTAGAAAATGTGTAAGATGAATAATAATGTTATAAAATTCAAAAAATAGTTAATACTATTCATAACGGCTAGTTCATAATAATATATCGTTATTTAGTAAAACCTGGTATTGCGTACAACACACGCTATCGAGGAAGGTCACGATTGCATGTAATGCAACCCAAGTCAGGGTTGCATGTTGTGTAGGAATCCTTCGTTGTTTCGTATAACAAAATCCAACCATATTTTATTTATACATTGAATATATATATATATATATTTATATATATATACTCAATGTTGCGTAGAATTACTATTATCAAAACTGTGTGTAACACGATCCAAGAATAGTGTTGCGTATACTGCAAGCTAATACGGTGTTGTGTATAGCGCAAGGTAATCTTGGTGTATCATACAACACAAGACATTAATGAAATTAAAAGAATTTGTTTCATAAAATCTCGGGGTGTTACATTCTACCCCCCTTAAAATGAATTTCTCCCTCGAAATTCATCGGGGTTATAAATGGTTTACTACTCGAAAGTTTTTTTTAATAGAAACCCACATCATAAAAAGGAATACTAAAACATGGCTTTAAAAACTAAAGTATGAAATGTAAATGTTACCCAAATTAACTCATCACCGGGTTTCCACGTAGGAGAACATAGGTGAAAATATGGATATGGAAGAAAAATCTAACCCTCAAGTTCTGATGGAGTGTGGTAGAGAACATGGCTATGAAAAAGGAAACAATCACAAAGCTATTGATTTTTGATGATCTAAGGTACCATATGATTCATTGGATATAAGGGAACTAGGACAACATTTTTGGTTTTCAAGATCATTTCCCTAAAGATGATGAATTAAAAGAAATACTTTCATGATTTTGGTACAATCTCACTGTTGTTCGTGAATTGAACAATTTCCACTTCATCCCTTAAAGAAATGAAGTTGAATTTGTTATTCGTGATGTGTTAGCAGATCATGTGATAGAATGATGGGTCATTCCATATCTTTCAAAAAAAAGTTTATCAAAAGTTATAAGTCCATATTATGGTTAGATTAATCGTATATGGTTCCAAAAAAATGAACTTATACTTCATATATCATACTGCTTAATAAAATAAAACTAGTTTATACTAACCATGGACTTCCTGTAGGCCAGTGGTAGGTGATAAAGGCCAGTCACACTTCGGTTGTGGGTTCGATTCCCACAGCCTTGTCCGACGCGATGGGCTGTCACCCATCCTGCAGGTTTTCCTTTTTCTAAAACTATATTACTATAACATCCCATCAATAATATCGAAAAAACTTCTATCCTTAAACAATACTAACTTATGTCCAACATAATACATTCCAATCTTTAGGCTTATCGATAATAGTGCAGTACACTCTCATAATATAGTGAAAATGATTACCAGAGATTTAATACCATCGTTGATCCCCATATATCATAAGATATGTATTTTTGTTCACATTCCAAACATTCGAAGGCCTTAATCATGTATTCTCTTGAAAAATGAATACCCATTGAACCTTAATGAAAACATTAATGCACTTAAAAGTTATCACATTCCACATACCAAAATCCTCAAAATTCTATATACTCAAACCATGATATCACTTAGTCCTTATATCAATCATGAGCTCATGAATACAATCAAAAATCTCATTATCTTCTTATTCCTTCATTATGCGCATATCATCTACTTTACAAAAATATCTGAATAACCTTCCATGGTTACTGGTACCATTCAACATATACTTTCAAATACTTTTAGGAAAAACAATAGTGTAACAATCCGTAGATGATTATTTATTCCATAGTACCATTAACTATACAACATATTTCTCGATAAACACACAATCATTCCAATACCTTCTAAAACAACTGACTGAGCTTCAACACTTCTTTCAGATCATATATCATTTGTAGTCTCCTCATCATCATACACATAAATACTACCCATATGACCATGCTGATTCTCTTCATGAGATTTTCCATTAGGGCATTGGTTTTCATAATTCCCGTACATTCCACATTTAAAACATCTAATCATTGTTGATGTCGTAGCAATACCATTATACTTGTACATGGTGTTAACTGAACCTTTTCCTTTGCACTTACTGGCTTTGTGTCCTTCTTTTCCACACCCAAAGCATCTCCCAGTTCCTTTGAAACAATCTCCCTGATGCCTTTTCCCACATTATTTACATGAGGGAAATTGAACTTTCTTTCCTCTATGATCATCATGAAACTCCATATTTCTCTTATTATCTGAGTCAGGAAACTTACCAAAGTTTAGATTATTGATCATATTATGAGATTGTTGATTATGCATAATAACGATGTTTAGACTTCTAGATCCTGTTTCATTTGGATTCTCATGAAGAAAATCATTCCATTGTCTATCATATCCCCCATTATCGTGAATCTTCCAGTTTCCAGCCATTTTCTAAAACCCAAAAAGAATAGTGTGAGAGGAAAAAATCATGCTAGGGAAAAGAACATAGTAAAGGGGGAGTATCCTCAATATCTAACATCTTAGGTTAAATTCTATGATCATTACCGTAGTTCTAGGACTGTATCCTATATGTATACATATCCTTAGGGACATCCCTAGACATACCTTAGAAATATCTCTAGGGATATCACTAACGTTTTGCATCCTAGTTTCCAAAGGTTGACTAAACCTTTCCTCTGATACCAACTGTAGAGACCAGAAGCTTGACGTACATGGACATTACATTACTTTAGCAGAATAATTAATACATAACAAAAACAGACACACAAGGACCGTAATAGTTTAGTGTCTTTGGAAACATGGAACGTAATCTTCTAATCGTGGTGAAAGATCTTCAAAATCTCCCATAAAGATATTCCCCTTTTTTTCTTACCTAAAACCTTTCTTTACATCCTAGGGAAAATAAAACATAAAAAGGGTGAGCTCAAACGCTCGGTAAGGGTAAGCATGGATAAAATAAAACATACCATATACATTTGAACTTAAAAACATGAACATAATGTTTAAACATCAAAAGCTTGAAAAATGACATAAAACATGGAAGTACGTAAGGCATAGATCGTAAAAAAAAATTAGGAATGATAAAATAGCATGGGAATAAAACATGTAATTGTGGAAACCATTAAGCACATGATGTTCTTTCCATATTAGCCAAGGCATTGCTTCCAAGACCATCTTAGTGGACAAAGTCCCTTTCTGAATCGAGTTCACTACTCGTTCCAGTCCTGTATTACTGAACCATTTTAACTTGTCGTTCCATCCATCTCTATCTCATGAGATATAAAATATTTAACCAATGCATTGGAGGTAGATATAGGTCTCACCCATCTCATAATGAAATCATTCTTTCGTGTGCCACAAAATCATAAATCAAACATCATAGCATAACCCATGTAATAAAATAGGATTCTTAAACATCATGCCATCATAACATAATCCATAAAAGTTTGATATCATTTCATCATAAGAAAATTGAAACCATTTAAATCATAGAGACATATTACTTGAAACATATACATATGAAAAAATGTCATCTTAGATGGAAAATAGTTTTGGCAAAACACTTGAAATGAATTCTTGAGGAAAATATCCTTTCTTCTTTAAAATCATTTTCTTTTCACAAAATTCCATGCAATTTTAAAAGAAAATGGTTTTGTTGAAAATAATCATGCAATATTGTAGAGGGAGATTCTTGAAAATGAGGCGTTATGAAATCGTAAAAATTCGTTCACGTTGTATAAGTTAAAAATAACATTCTCCTCGTACTTTTGTCGAAAAAGTCAAAAAAGTACCTCGTAACATAAAAAAAAGAAGGATTCCTTACATACCATGTAGTAAAAGTCAAAAATGGGTAAAAAGGACATTAAAAATACATGAAAACACTTTTATAAAACATGGACATGGATGATAGAAATAACCCCAGTAAATACTTACGAATAAGCAATCTCAGATAAAAATGAGATTTGCAAAATTATCCCTTACCTTAGGTATGATATGCTTCGTACATATCCAAAACCTCCTGTATAATGATTTAAATAATGTCCGTGAATTATTAAAGAATCATATTCATTGTTATTATATCATATATGGTTCACTTATGACTTTATATTACCCGTTCTTTTGTAAATTCCATGTTAAAGAGCGTTTTGGGTAAAATCGTTTCATTTGTCATCCGTGTTTTGACTTGTAATTATTCATATGATTACTTAGATCATGATTACTTACATCTAGAATTTAAAACATGATTTATATATAATATATATTCAGAATATACATATATATAATAGATCGATAAATGGAAATAAATACACCGTTCATGGAGACGGTAGGCCGTACGTACGCATGAACGTTGTTTCCGTTTCCTCATTGAATTGAATGGAATTAATTTTATGACATACATATATATATATATACATAAATAAAGTATCATTATTATGTCATATATTTCAAGATTACTTATTATATATACTTTATAATCATTAATGAATGGTTAATCATTGAGAATGAATTTCATCGCGTCGTGGAGACGGTATTCCGTACGTACGCACGAGCGATGATATAATTCCCATGATCGTGGAATTTTATTGGAGTGTATGTATACTATTATAGAATCAATATCACTTTAAAATAATCTTATATAGTTATTATTTACACCATTATACCCATCCAATTAATGGGGTGGTGGAAAATAGATTACACCACGGCGTGGTGACGGTTTTCCGTACGTACGCACGCGCGGTGATTTCGTTTTCCGTAGGATGGATAGATGGTGAAATAGGGTTGTTTCATACTTATAATAACATATAAGTATATTTGTGATACTGATGTTAATACTTCATAATGAAACAACCTAATAAGAATTAGTGGAAGAACAAATAAAGGTGAAAGAATTGGTAACAGAAATTACCTCTTCTTTGAAGCCCCTCTTTGACACCTCCTCTTAGGTCACTATAATTGGTCTTTGAAGAAGATCAGGACCTAGAGGATGTTTTTAGGGATGTTGAGAAGAGAATTGGGCAGGTGTTGGACGAGAATTAAGGCTCAAAGTGGTGTGTGGAATAGAGGGAGGAGGTTCCCTTTTATAAGGGAGGAGAGGGGCACCTTTGGAATTCTTAAAAATACTAATTTATAATAAATCTAAACCCACTTAAAAACCTCCAAAAAATGACTCATATTCGAAGATTAGATGATATAGGTTTGTAATCTCATCAACCAATCGAATTTAGACATGTTTGGATCTTATTTTAAACCTTATAATTTTTATTTATCCTTATTTAATCTATTTAAGTTTATTTTTGGTAACAAAATTCTAAATTTTAAATTATAACAAATAATTACATATTTGTTGTGAATTTTCCATAATTGGTTACTTTATAACATTATAGACCATATAAATTTAAATTTATAATTTTTAAATATTTTTGTGATTTTTAAACAATTTTATAATATGTTATTTTTTTAAAATAACAATAGTGTCAATTTTGACACTATTCATTTATTTGAATTTAAATAAAATATATACAGAATATATGTTCGAAATAAAAGTTTTAATAGTTCATAAATGGTCATATGTATCTATAAAATTAGTGGATCACATTAAATAGTTCATATAATATTTATTTTATTATTTTTTAAAACCATTCATTTGGTTTATCTCTTAATAAAATAATTACTACAACATTTTTGTATAATTATTTAATATACTGATTTGTGGCATAAAAATTAAAATTAAAATCCTATGATGAAGATAAATATATTACCTTTCACAATAATATTTTCACTAGAATTTATCATCTTAAAATCACAATATTTAAATTGTTATATTTATTAAATTATGAAGGTGACAACTTTGGCATCATTTAATATAAAATAATATAAGTGTCATAATCCCTTTTATAAGGCTCCAAACGGTTATATATATTAAGTCATTGGATGACTAAGGTGTAGATATAAACTACCAATTAGTTTTGGTCCGGTTTATGGGCCTTTTAATGGGTATTATTATCTCAATAAAAACTATATTACTTATTTTCCACCTAATAAATAATTTCTGTATCATTAATGTATCACCATTAATGACAATTATTTAATCCGTAAAAATTATAAATAAATTATTATGATGTATATAATTTTATTATCTTTCTGGAGACTATTCATGTTCGAAGTTTTATGATGTTTATCACTAAATTAAAATTATTATACTTATAAGATTTAAGAGAGTGACATGTTGTCACTTTCTTTGGTTTTAATAATAATTAAATTATTTTCAGGGTCAAAAGTACATAAAATGAATCTAATCCGACCCTTAGGTTATATGGGTATACTTTTATCCATCCAATATAATTTTTGAATGTGTTAGGGTAATTTTATAATATTATATTTACCCTTAATTACCCGATTTACCTTTAACTATGGTAAATAAAATTTACCGTAGTTACTATTCATAATTCCCAAAAATAAAAAGTAGCTTATTAACAGAATTTTGACCCAATGAGTTCAAATATGGAATTAATTTTTCCAAATTCAATACACAAAAGTTGCAGAAATTAAATTAAAATTAATCCCATTGTCGAAAGAAAACGAGGTTTTCTTTAAAACATTGCAAAAGATTGAATGGATTTAACCTACGAATTTAATGTAAAATCAATGCTAATGACATAAATTATATTAAATGGTAAAAATATATTATATTTATACTTTAAAACCATTAAATATTATAATTTAACCATATAAATTATTGCGATGAGAAAAGTTATTTTTAATTAAAATATAGAGTGTTTTTACTATTCATCAAAATATGAAAGTTTCCAGAATAATATGAAAAATTTATCCAAAGTAAATTTTTATTTCTTGATTCCAAAGAAGAATTTTATTTTGTCAAATTTAACTTATAAACATGTCAAGAACTATATTTAATGTGGGTGCGCCATCAAAAGGTGGCAAAACTGTATTTTTTGAAAAATACCTATTTTACCTGATTTTTTTTTGTTCGTATACCATGTTATAGAAAATATGTAAGATGAATAATAATGTTATAAAATTCAAAATTTAGTCAATACTATTCATAACTGCTAGTTCATAATAATATATCGTTATTTAGTAAAACCCGATATTGCGTACAACACACGCTATCAAGGAAGGTCACGATTGCGTGTAATGCAAGCCAAGTCAGGGTTGCGTGTTGTGTAAGAATCCTTCATTGTTTCGTATAAAAGAATCCAACCATATTTCATTTATACATTGAATATAAATAAATATATATATATATACTCAATGTTGTGTAGAATAACTATTATAAAAATTGTGTGTAACACGATCCAAGAATAGTGTTGCGTATACTGCAAGCTAATACGGTGTTGTGTATAGCGCAAGGTAATCTTGGTGTAGCATACAACACAAGAAATTAATGAAATTAAAAGAATATTTTTCATAAAATCTCGGGGTGTTACAATGAGCTCATCCCAAGGCATGTTCCACTCTCACCTAGGGATCCCTGGCTAGAATAGGAATATGAGCCTGGTCCATTTATGCATTCCCTACTAGAATATGCCGATGGGAATCCAAAATGGGAGAAGGGATATGATCCTCCTCCGGTATTTCCTCGGAATGATGCCAGTGTAGTATTTAATCGGAGGGATTATGAATAAGTTCTTAGATTCTATGATCTACTAGAATATTCTAGTTAGATTTGTTTATAAGAATATGATCATGCCACAAGGTGTGCTCCATTCTCACCTGGTTATCCCTTGACATAACAGGGATATGATCCCAATCTTAAGCCTTTAGATTTTGTAACTACACTTATTTGATAGGAATATGATCCTTTCATAAGTCATATTACCCACTCACTTGGTGATCGCCGGCTAGAACGGGGATATGATCCTGATCTTTGGACGTTTTAATATGATATTGTACTTTTCCAATAGGCATGTTCCCTTATCTCAAGGCATGTTCCACTCTCACATGGTGAGCCCTAGTTGGAACAAGAATATGATCCTAGTCTGAAGCCTCTTCCATCACAAGGATATCCCAATAATCCTCTTGGATGGGAGCAAGAATGTATAATTACTCCAAAGAAATAACTTGTTCATAACGATCAGAGTGGTGAAATACCCTTGTTTTAGGGAAAGGAATATGCACATGTCCTTGTATCTGTACCAGTTCTGGAATATTCTGGTGGATATATTTGGATATTTTTAAGATGTATTTTCATTTTAGAAAAGTTTATAGAGGGATATAAGACTGCACATTTTCCATCCCCATTATTTACTGGAAGATATATTTGATTGAAGAGAGTATTTGAGCTCAATTACGTCCTCCTTATTCCATAAAAATATAATGATGGTCTTCATGAATTAGGGAGAGATATGCACCTCCCCATGCCTGCAATAGGGATATTACCATGGTCTTGTTCCGAACAAGAAGAGATATGAGTTGGCTCACTGGTTACTACCTGGATATACTAGAAACCATCATCAGGAGGATTGGGGATATTAGACCACTCACAATTATCCAATTCCTTATATTCTTGATATGTCTACCTTGCTACCCAGGAATATGCATAATAGTTAGTAGTGTATCAAACGGTACCCATAGAAGGTGAATGGTGGGTACTGGTTCTGGCGACGACGGTCGATATAAGCCCTCCTCGGTGGCCCCTGAAATGTAAGGGATCCATATTTGACTCCTTGGCCCACCTTCATTATAGAATAGAGGTGGTGGTTTTCAATATCGAGGGATAATATCCAAAAGCATTTTTTGTGGTAACTAGGGACAATGGCTTAGCTAAAGATTTCCATAGAAAATGTAGACTCACTGATTTCTGTACTTAGAGACCCTTATAGAAATCTTCAAGGTTCAGGATTTTACCACATCTGTTGTATTTCTAGGTCACCATGTTTTCCACATGACATTGCAGTTTTTAGGTAGGTGAGATCATTTTGTGACTCATGGGGGTTTCATCCATAGGTGATTTACTAGAACAATAGCTGGATGATGAAGAAATTTCCTCAGATTGGAATACTATTGATGAGATAAGTATCTTTAGTCATGAAGACAACAAGGAAAAAGGCTTCCAATTAGTGAATATCATAGGCATGATTTTCTCAATCAGATATTCATAGTTAACACACTTTTCCTTTTATTCTTGATCTGACCATTCTTCTCGATTGGAATTGTCAGAACAAGGATGGACTTATTTCATGGGAACCCTGGTTAGAGAGGACTAGCTACAAGATTCATGTCAGGATTATCATGTTTTTTGAAATTCCAATGAAGTGGACATACACATCATTAACTGATCATTCTTTTATTTAAGAGATTCAAATCAGGTCCAATATTTCATTTTTTTCATATAGTGTGCAAACTAATTAGGCCAATGGATGATAACCCAATCATTTTTTTATTTGATAGATTCATGTCAGGTTCATCATTTTTGTTTGCATATACTGTGAAAATAAAATGTCTTGACAGATGATAACACAATGATTTTTTTTATTTGATAGATTCATGTCGGGTTCACCATTTCTATTTTGATGGATAAGACATGTCCAAAAACACCTACTTATGGGGATTTAGTTTAGTCAGATGGTTGATTGTTGGGGGTTCATTTATTGAAAAATCACAGACATCTAGTCACCATTTTAATTATTAACAAAGACTCCTAATAGTTCCTCCATCCATAACTAGGTAAAATACTACTTTCCAAAGGTAGGTGGTCAATTGGGGTTTTAGAACGAATGACTCTTAGGGACTTGCATTGGTTAAAAGGATAAGAGGTCAAGATCATCGAACCATTGGGGGTGGAATTATTGCCTACTCTGGGACTCTCTCCTAGATTTAAGATATGTTCAAGAATCTCTTTCTAATATCAATATGAGGCCAATTACCCTAAACAAATTCTTATAGGTTAAGTATATTTTATATAAAAAAGAAACTGGAATCTATTTATTTAATCAATCTGTATGTATTCTAGGTTCTTTATCCATTTACCTATAATAAAAAGATTATTATTTGTAGAAACCATATAAACTCTAAATTTGGAATTTACTACCACATAGGGTGGTGGTTAATATTCTTAGGATATGGTTGATCAATTATGAGTCATCCAATATGTACTATATTTATTTCAAGAATCAAAACCCATGTAGTTCATTAAACCTGTTTAATTTGACAACATGAAAAAAATATAGAGGTGCAGGAACATAGAAACCAGATGTTTGATCTCAATCCACAATGAGACATCCTATGTTTCCTGGTTATAGTAGGAACTAGAGTAATCTTATTCATTTGGTATATTATTACACTATAAGATGAGGTAAAATGATCAACACATGAATTATTGGGTCTTGAAGGTTGAAATTTGAGATATATGATGGGACTTACACCAATGTGGATGCCTATTTGAGCTCGACACTTAGTAAGGTGTCCTAAATATCCTGGTTATTGAAGGAATCAGATTTTTAGTTTTTCACTCACTCCCTTGGAACTAGACCCAAGGTAGATGCTCTTATAGGGATGTAATTATATTATGCTGCTCATTGGGGATTACACAGTGAGGTTTCCCTAGATGGTGGAGACACATGATGCCAATGATGTGTTAATTGTGATTCCCTATGACCATGTGATCAATGTTCTATGTAACAAACATGGGATAATAAGTGATCAACCTCATTTCATATTGATGTGGGACTTATGCATTGGTATAACCCTTGAGATGTTTAATATGGATCTCGGGCCTCATAGAGGCATCCTACGTATCTTGGTTATGGTAGGAATTAGATTCATCATAGTTTAGTAAATTTCATAGTCTACATAGGTATGAAGTAAATTGATCATTCCATGGTAATTATTGGGTCCCAAAGGTGGAAATGTCTAAGACAAGGTGGGACATAAACTGATTTAGATTCCTATTTTAGCTCGGGCCATAGTAAGGCGTCCTAATTATCCTGGTTATAGTAGGAATCAAACTCATCATAGTTCACTTGATCAAGGCTTAAACACTGATTTTTCCATTACATGTGTGACATATCATAATATAACATTGATTGGGATTTTCATAATGACATTTACCATTCCATTGCAGTGGTTTATGGTGTAAGTGATATGCCCATTGCAACTCCCTATTCCAATTTTATCTATTATTGGTTTGAGAAACAAGGGATATAAAGTAATCTGTCTCACTAAATATGGATGTGGGACTTATGTTCTAGGGAAGCCCTTGGGATGTTAATATATAAATCGGGCCCTAGATCGGTTTCCTATGTATCCTATTTATAATAGGAATCAGAGTCGTTATAGTTATTTTGGACTGAGATTGAACACTGATGTTTACCTTATATTCGAGACTAACGCACCAAGGATTAACAAGGTTATTAACTCATGGGACACCCTTTTAACCTATCCTACTGGTCTGTCTGATATATATTTATTATCTTCTCAACATTACCAGGTTTTTTTCATGACATTTTAGAGGGGTTCTTCCTAACATGTTTAGAGGCAATTGCACGATCAAGTTGAGTTGTCCAAGGGAATTCACATAACCTAGATGGAATGTACAAATGTTGTCAAATAATAAATGTTGAATTTTCCACAAGACACTATATGACCTTTCATGTTGACCCTAGATTCCATCACATGATCCTAGATGACATGATTAGTGTGAATCACGTGATCTGAATGAAAAAACCTTGTGTCCTTGTAAGCGCCAGATGACATACCTAGGGGGTGGTCATGAGAGATAATAAAAAATGACTTAGAGTGTCTCATATGTTATAGATGGCATGTATATAAGACATTTCAAAAGCGGGTTGGCATGTTCGAGGGATGTCGTAAGATTTAGCTGACATTCCTAGGTGCAACCACGAGACTCAGTTGACATGAACTGGAACCACCATATGAGTCTCGAGACACGTCTGAAATGATTGGATGGAGATCCTAGAGGGATTCAGGATACTAGGGTAGAATTCCTGGGGGAGTTCCATATGAATTTATTTGACATGTCTATAAGACTTCACATGATCTAAATAGTATACCACAAGAACATCATGAAATTTTGTTGACATGCCGTAGTGTTGTCACATGTCTCAAATGGTTCATGTGAATTGTATGAAAGACCATTATATATGTTCTTCACATAAGTCTCCCATATTTTAGTCTTTTTTAAAAATTTTATATTATAAATGCCTTATATTTTTTCAGTGTTATCTTATTTTGAATGTCGTGAGTCTTAAAAAATATGTGGGATGTCTTTCTCATACCATGCTAAAAATAATTCAAGTGATCTATGAATGATAACAAAAAGGGATTAGGCATACTATATGCTCTCTCTAGTTGTTCATTGGATCTTACATGATATGATGATTTTTTGGATGCAAGATTAGCCAGTCTAAGAAATCTTCTCTAGTTCATGGGTGTGTCGGTGCGTCGGGAAGAAAAAAAGGCAAACTCATTCTTTTTTGATGGGGTGGGGGATTTATAAGAATCTACACCCTAGTTGTTCTCTTCTTTGCATGGTATATATCATGTGAATATAGGCTGCAGTTGGAAGAGGGATTCAATGTTACACGTCTTTGGGAGGTCTTAATGCAGATTAATCAAGGGGTGTTGACTGATTTTCAACAACTGCAAGATCATTCCTTCAATGCATCTATTATTGGATTATTTATAATTAAATGGGTGTTTTTAAGTCATTTAGACACGATGAGAGACATTCATTTTGTAATATGGACATGTCTGAGTTCCTTTGTGAGATCATGGAGACTTTTCAAGGGGACTTGTGAGAGCATGTTATGGATAACCTTGGTGTGTCGCATGAGTATAATGATTTCAAGAGGATCTCACATTCTCCATATTTATTTTATTTGTTTATTTTACAAATTTTGGGGATCTTGCAAGGTTGTATTAGTGTTTTCAAAGAAAATAAATCTACCTTTTGGTTATGCATTGCATGGCCAACAAAGGTCCAATGGATATTCATAAGTACTTTATGGATAATTCAATATATTTGTTCTTATATATCCAAAGGGGGAGTGAAAGGCCATTTGGACATACCCGAGACCCTTTGCGTGATAAGGACAAAAATCCAGCGCTATAAGGACCCGTCCTTAAAACATTACACAATCTTCAATTAAATGAATAATTCACATTGAGGATATTTTTCAGGTTTAGAGTTTTAGATAATTATGAAATAACTATTAAATCTCAAAAATTAAAAAGTATACACTTCTACTAAGTTTTAATTTTTTTAATAAATTAAAAAATCTTTAAAAAGAGTCATGTCTAGTTCCATGGTTTAGACGGAATGACTATTCAGTGATCCCATACTTGACCCTATTCATCTTTAAGTCATGTGAAAATAATTTCAAAAACATGGGATGAGCATAAAAATCCCAGTAAGGGTTATAAAATAAAGAATGAAAATCATTAGACCATCAATATATGCAAAACATAAGATCTTTTACTTACCTCATGAAATCAAAAAATTTATGAATAACAAATAGTAATTACAAATCATAAAGGTACCTAGTAGAATCCATAACAAACATACATTGTAGCTTTCATAGCTATGTAGGGAGTTATATATGGAATACCCATCACAATGTATTCCCTAGATCTCTTAGGAGAAATATTCACATTAACCTCCATCACGTTACGCAACACATTGGAGAGATATCTTGGTCTCACCCTCCCATGTTTTATCACGGAACCACCCATATACATAAACAATGCCCAAGAACCATAACATATTCATAACACATAAAAAAAATATAAATGAAAGATAACATTTCCAAATTTAAATCACAATATATAATTTAAAATTTTTGAAATAAAAAAATACATTATCAAAACCATTTTGAATTCCAAAATATGTAAAAGATTATTTGGTATTTATTTTCCTTTTAAAAAATTACGGCTTGTTAAGAAAACTAGAGATCAAATAATACTCGCCACAATAGAAAAGGCCCTTGTTGCCGCTTACGTAAAAAATAAACATTATTTTTTAGTCATTTTGTAAAATGCCCTATTGATAAAGATTACCTTTTAATTAAATTATAAGTAAAAGGTGTTTATATTCCATATAAAAGAAAGTCGTTTATAAAAAAATATGCCTCAATTAAAGGAGATTGAGACGAAGTCCCTTACCTCATGTCCGACATGACACGTTCGTTCATTAATCTCATGAATAATAAATTGAAGTTATTTTATACTTTATTTAGATAACTTTTCAACTTTTTTATTATTTTTATATCACTTATTACCATGATATAAACATTATTAAATCCTTTAAGTTAATAATGGTCGTCTTGTCGATATTTGGTACTTGAGTCAAAAGTGAACTTCTTATAATTACAGGTTGTTCAGGTGGTCAAAATTCCATTATATACAGAATGATATTCATGATTTATAGTTCAGATATATCATATATATCTAGTATCTATATGTATTTAAAATATTACATAACATTTAGTGATAAGAAATGAAATGCACCATTAATGGAGATGGTAAGTCGTATGTACGCATAAACGCTACATTAATTTATATTTCATATTTAAGGGAATGAAAAATTAATGATACATAGGTGTATTATAATTCCAGTATAATATCATATATAATTTCAGTATCTCCATCCTTTATACGTTCCATGTATGATATGAACGAGTCATATCACTTTGAGGGGGTTGTAGTCTGCACTTCCTCAAATGAAATTATCGTGTTTACCCATTATGGAAACCATAAAGGATTTCTATAATTGAAAAATAAATAAGTAAAGATACAATACAAATATAATATATATCACATATAAATACATTTCCATCATAATTTCATCCATAAGTGGTGGTAGGAAAAGATTGAACAATCATCATTTTGGGAGGCAGTAGTTCGCCGTCCACAGAAACAGTATATTCTTTACCCATTAAATGGAGGTGTGTGTAAGTGTAGTTAGAGTACGTATCATAACAACAAAATAGTATATTTGAGATACTTTTCTTGTTATAAAATAAATAAATAAATAATGTTTATGGGGTTGGAGAAGTATAATAAAAGAAATGAATTTAAAAGAAGACGTTAACATTAAATCAGGTAACTCCCATTGGTTTGAATCAAAAGGATTTCTTGAAGTGTCTTCTGCTTAAGGTAAGGCTTCTAAGTGAAAGAGTGGGATATTGAGATATTATTTGGGACGATTTTGTATGAGCCAAGGGTCTTGAGAGGTGTGAGTAATGGGTTAGAGGTGAGGTTGTTTTATAGGGGGGGCTCTTTAGGAATGTTCGAAAATATTACTTTATTATATAATGATTTTCAGTTTATAAAGGACTGAAACATATTAAAGTGGAATAAAAGATGACTCTTGTTCGAAATAAAATCATCCAATAATAATTGGATAGGCTTTGGATATATTTCTAATCCTTATAATATTATTTATTTAAATCATTCAATAATGAGGTAAACACTTCATCATTATTCTTTCCTAAATAATTTTATTTAATTGATGTCAAAATATTATAAATAAAAGACCATGATTTAGGAAATATTTTTATATTTATAATCAATAATTATAGTCTAATATATCAATTATATAATCCCACATTAAAATTGTTTTATCAAAATAATATATGTTTATGATATTTTTATTTTTTACATTAAATAAAAAGTTATTAATGCCATTATCATACCCAAGTGGCTAACAAAGGCCAAAAGTATCACCCACGGATTTTCATGGTCGGCCGTTACTCATCCAATAATGTTCGGACAAGTGTTAAGGTAATTTTATATTATTATAATATTATTTTTACCTTGAAATACACTATTTACCTTTAACCGTGGTAAATAAAAGTCAAAAGTTACTATTCACTAAAAATATTTTCATTTTATAGAACAAAATTTTACGTAAAAATAACAACCATGTATATAGGATTTTTTAAATTCAATTCAGAGAAGCGTTAAAATTTCATTTAAATAAATATTCAGTTTTTTACCTATTACTTAGTGTTTTAACTATTCATCAAAAATTGATGTTTTTCAGATAAATTCAAAAAATTCAGCCTAAGCTATATTTGATATTCTGAATTCATAAATGATATATATTTTATAAAATTCAAAACATGGATGTTGGATTAATTAATTTAAAATTAAATCTAGTTGTCAAAACAAAAAAAAAAGTGTTTTTAAGAAATAATAACTATCAAAAGATTAACACTAGTTTATGTCCAATTTAAATGCGGAATTACTTCCAATGACAAATATTGGATTAAATGGTAAAAATATAATCTAATTAAACCTTAAAACCAATTATAAAGATATTTTATACATATAAATAAATTATATTAAAAGGAGATTTTGAATTAAAAAACAGTATTTTTCACTATTCATTAAGAAATAAATTTTATTTGAAAAATACCAAAAAATTACCCAATGTAAATTTTGATGTCCCGATTATAAAGAATAATTTTTTTTTCTAAAATAGAACATATAAAAGTGACCAAAACTATATTTAATAATGGTTCTCAATTAAAATGTGGAAAATCATCATTTTAAAGAATATTAGAATATTTATGTTTAAAATTAGATTCATTCACATTTTAAGCCTCTAAATTTTATTTGGATAAAATTAATTTTTTTAAAAAAAACATGTATATTCATATTTTAGTTAGTTTTATTTATTCACACCAATAAAACAGCTATCCGTTAACTACCAATAATAATATTATAATATTATTTTTCAGTATAACTCAACGTTGTGTGCAACGTAATATTTCAAAGAAACTTATTGTTGCATATTGGGTATGACACTGAACATAGCATCACCTTTAATGTAAAATTAATATTTAATTCACATATATTAATAAATATGAAAATTTATTATTCTTTATTTACATGGTATGTTACATCCTTCCCCCCTTTTGGAAATTGCATGCTCATATATTTTATTCACTTATCAAATAAGTGGGGATATTTATCCCTCATATAATTTTCAGATTCACACATTTAATCTTCAACCATATGGTTTTTCCATAAAACCATTAAATATTAAATTACCTTATTTCACAACACTTGCTCTCTTCGGTCAAGAATATGGACTGGTTGTTCCTCATAAGAGAGATTTTCTTCAAACTGAACTACCTCTATGCTCAAAACATGAGATGGATCTAACATATACTTTCTCAACATTGAAACATGAAAAACATTTTGTACCTAGGATAAACTTGGAGGTAAAGCCACTCTATAAGAAACTGATTTAATTTTATCCAGGGTTTTATATGGTCTGATGAACCCCAGACTCAAATTTCCCTTCTTATCAAAACACATCACACTTTTCCATGAAGAAACTTTGAGAATTACTTGATCACCTACCTCAAAAGAGAGATCTTTCCTCCGGTTATCCACAAAATTTTTCTTCCTACTCTGATCTGTTGTCATGTGCTTCTGAATCAACTGAATGATTTCAGCCATCTCTTCTACCAAATTGGGTCCCATCCTCTTATTTTCACCTACTTCATCCCTAAAAAACTGGTGTAAAACACCGCTTACCACATAATTCCTAAAATGGAGCCATCTGTATACTGTAATAAAAACTGTTATTATAGGAATAATCGACCAAAGAATGATATTGGTACCAACTTCTCTGATAATCCAGTGAAAAATCACGTAGCATATCCTCCAAGGTCTAAATTGTTCATTCTTACTACCCATCTCATTGAGGATGAAAAATATACTAAAATTTATTTCAGTACCCAATGACTTCTGAAGGCCTTTAAAAAAGTTAGAAGTAAACCTAGGATCATGATCACATACAATGGATAGGGGAACTCCATGGAACTTGACTATCTCTTTAAAAAAACTAATAAAGTTGTTATTGATACAAAGTATATTGAATAGGAAGGAAATGAGTAGATTTAGTCAATCAATCAACAATAACCCAGATTTCATTGTTACCTTGAGATGTCTTCAGTAATCCCACAACGTAATCCCTGGATATATTTTTAAATTTTTACTCTGGAACTGCTAATGATTGAAGCATCCCTTTCGGAAACCTCCACTATGTTTTAACCTGTTTACAAGTCAAACACTTTACAGTAAAATTAGCAATATCTCTTTTCATTCCATCCAACTAGTAATACCCCCAAAGATCTCTAAACATATTAGTACTACTAGGATAAAATGAAAACAGAGAACTATAAGCTTCACCTAATAAATATTTCTTCAATTGTGAATCACAAGCCACATATAATCTCTTCCCGAACCTCAAAACACAATCATTATCAACGTTAAATTCAGGTAACTTACACTTCTATAGTAACTTGACCTTTTTTCTGTAACTCACTGTCTTCCTTATGTGCATGCTTAATTCTATCTAATAGAGATGATTTCCCTAACACCTAAAGCCAAATAGGGGAATTTCCTACACCACCATCTTCTATTCCAAAGTTTATCAAATCAAAAACCAAAGGATCTCATTCCAAAGGTAGCATCGTTAATGTAGCATTAATTTTTCAATTCAAAGCATCGACCACTTTATATTCCTTTCTCGGATGGCAATGGATCATGCAATCATAATCATTGATTAATTCTATACATCTCCTATATATCATGTTCAATTATTTCTAAGTGAATATGTAATTTAAAAAAATTTGGTCAGTATATATTTCACATTTTACTCCATACAAATGATGCCTCTAAATTTTCAAAGGAAAAACAACAGAAGCTAATTTCAAATCATGTTTTGTGTAATTTAAATCATGAGGTTTCAACTGGCTTAAAGAATAAGAAATTACCTGATCATTCTTCATAAGGAAACAACTAAGTCCTTTCAAAGAAGCATCACAATGGATAAAAAACTCACCATTTCTAGAAGGTAATTCCAAAACAGAAGCATTCACCAATCTTATTTTCAATTCCCGAAAACAATCATCACATTCTTTTTTCTAAATAAACATAACACCTTTTAAAGTTAAATTAGTCTATGGGCTAGAAAACTGTGAAATATTTTCAACAAACCTCCAGTAATAACCTCAAAAACTATGAAAACTATGGATTTTGGTTATATTATTGGGTCATGGAAATTATTCCACATTTTTTTCTTCAACAAGATCAATGTTATTCCATTTTTTGAAACAATGTGACCAAGGAATGAAATTTTTTGTAACAAAAACTCACACTTTCTAAATTTCCCAAATAGTTTTTTTTCTTTTAATGTTTTCAAGATAACCCTTATATGACTTTCATTTTCCTCTTTACTTTTGGAATAGACCAAAATATCATTAATGAACACAACCACGAACTTATCTAAGTACTCATGGAAAATTCTACTCAAAAGATCCATGATTATAGAAGGTTCATTGATTAATAAAAAAGGCATAACCAGAAATTCATAATGGAAAAATATTATAAGAAAAGTAGTATTCGGAATGTTGGCTTCTTTTACTTTCGACTGATATTAGTAGGACCTCAAGTCAATCTTGAAAAAATATAAATCTCCCTAGATCTGATCAAAAAAATCATTGATATGAGATAAACGAAAGTTTTTCCTAAAAATGATGTTATTCAATGCTCTATAATCAATATAAAGTCTCATTGACAATCTTTCTTTTTAACAGACATGATAGGAGCACCCCATGGTGATGTTATAGGTCGAAATAAACCATTATCTAATAACTCATACAATTGATTCATTAAATATTAATGTTAAATATGATCTATTTGATAAGGGGTTTTGAAATTGGCATAGAATTAGGAACTAAGTCAATAATAAATTCAAATTCTCGATCAGGTAAAATACTAGGAAAGTCATCAGAAAAAACCACAAGAAAAAAATTTACCACTAGAACATAATTAATTTCGATAGTTCATTTGGTTTGAACAATATGTGAACGGTAGAAATAATTTACTTCTTTTAGTACTTTCTTAGCTTCCTGATATATTATCAAAAGTAAGGGTTCATTCTTGTACACAAACTAAAAATATTTCTAAAAAGAAACATCTTTATCTCTGTAGTTAATCTTAGCAAGAAAAATGGAAATCCAATCCATACCCAAAATTACATCAAACTCTACTTGAGGAAAACAACATGGTTTTCAAGTAAATTCTTTCCACACACAAGGAAATGAAGGTTCTTATAATTTATTTTTGTCTTAACATTTCCTCCTAGTGTTTTTACCATAATTTCAGGATTTATATCTTGAGATAGAATTCTCAATTTACTAGATAACTTCTCATAAATGAACGAATGTGTAGACCCTGAATCAAACAACACATTGGCATAATCTAAATAAAAAAATAGTATAACTGATATTACATCATTTTATGTCCCAACATCTACTAAAGTAGTCGAAAAAGATTTCACCTCCCCATTATGCTTTTAGTCTAGCTTCTTTCCACCAGTTGAGTTATTCATTGGATACTAATTTGCATAATGACACATTTCCTTTCACTTAAAACATTTTACTAACAGTAAATCAGATTTTGTCTTACCATTACCCTGATATTTTTCAGTGCAATTATGAGCCTTTTGTCCCATTTTACCACATCAGTAGAACATTCATGAATTAAAAACACATTTCCCAACATGGTTTTTACGACAATTTTCACAAAATGTAAACCTATGTTTCTTACCATCAGAATTTTTCAAAGAGTTATTCCCTTTCGTCTGCCACCTTGACCTCTTATTCTATTATTCGTCAAAGAACACCAGATCATTGGAAAACTCCATTTCCACCTTCTCCACACATCGAACATGTTTTTTTATAAATTTTGGACTCATGAGAAAAGAAATCCCTTCGATACTTTGGCTTTAATCCTGAGTAGAAATGGTCGGTTTTACTATCAAGATCTCAAAAGAAATTTGGAGCATACCTTTCTAGTCAAGTAAATTTTTCTTCATAAGAAGCCACAGAGTCATCCTTCTACATTAATTCCAGGAATTGTTTTTCCATCCTAAGACAAACCACCATAGGAAAATATTTTTCAAGAAACATACCTTTGAATTTATCCCAATAAAGAGAATAAATATCCTCATTATCCCAAATATTTTTCACCACCGACCACGACTGATCAACATCACCTTCAAAATGGTAAACAACAAGACTAACCTTTTGGTGTTTTGAACACCCCATGACATCAAAAATCTTCTCCAATTCATTTATCCACCCTTCTGTTTGCACTGGGTCAAATGATCTTATGAATGATGGGGGATGTTTCCTCATGAAATGATCCGCTATTGACATACTATTCTGTGGTTGATATAGATTATCTCATGCATGGATACCACCACCACCATTTATTTCATGATTCAACTATTCCATCACTACAAAAAAAATATTCAGGTCTGATTCCGACCATCTTAGGTTGCTGATTTTGAAGGTTGTCTTCCTCTTAATGTCGTCCCATCATAGCTTCCATGTTTCCCCTACAGAAAATCATTCTAAACACAGAAATATCTTAGGTGAAGTAACATGATAATCTGTAAATGCAACATCATTTCAATATTACCATAAATTAATTTATAGACATTAATTTAACAATATTCTAACTCAAAAATTATTCTAAACTGACCTTTGATACCAACTATAAGGACCCAACCTTAAAACATTACATAATCTTTAATTAAATGAATAATTCAAATTGAGGATCTCTTTAGGTTTAGAGTTTTAGATAATAAGGCCATAAATATTACATCTCAAAAATTAAAAATAACACACTTTTACTCAGTTTCCTTTTTTTCATAAAATAAAAACTCTTGAAAAAAACTGTCATGTCTTATTCCATGTTTCAGATAGCATGAATTTTCCTTAAACCCATCTTTGACCCTATTCATCTTTATGTCCTATGAAAAACATTAAAAAAACATCGGATGAGCATAAAAATATCAGTAAGGGTTATAAAATAAAGAAAAAAAGAATTATTCCATCAATACATACAAAACATAAGATATTTTACTTACCTCATGAAATCATAATATTTAATAATAACACATAGTAATCACAAATCATAAAGTAAACTTGTGTCATCTATAACATACTTACGTTGTAGATTTCACAGCTACGTAGAGAGTTATATTTTGAATACCCATCATAGTATATTCCCTAAATCTTTTAAGAGAAACATTTACATTAACCTCCATCACGTTATCCAATGAATTTGAGAGCTATCTCAGGATCACCTAGCATAGGTTTATCATGGATCCACCCATATATGTAAAAAATTCCCAAGAACCATAAGAATTTCATAACACATAAAAAAAATATAATGGAAAGATAAAATTTCAAAGTTTCAATCAAAATATATCATTTAAATATATTGACATAAAAAATCCACTATCAGAAACATTTTCAATACAAAATACATAAAATATAATATGGTATTTATTTTCCATTTATAAACATTATGGCTTGTTAAGGAATCCAACAATCAAATGATACTCATGGCAGCAGAAAACTTCTTTGTCACTACTTACCTTAAAATAAACATTCTTTTTTCATTATTTAGTAAAAGGGCTCATAGAAAAACATCCCTTTGAATGAAATTAAAAGTAAAAGGTGTTTAAAAAGAATATAAAATAATGACATGTAGAAAACAAAATATGCCTCAATGAAAGGATATTGAGATGAAGTCCCCTACCTCGTGTCTGACTTGACCCGTTCGTTCTTTAATAACCTGAATAATAAAATAAAGTTAATTTCTACTTGTTTAAGAACATTTTTCATGTTTATTATTCTTTTTATATAACTTATTACTATGTTATAAATATTATTAAATCATTTATATTAAAAATGGACGTTTTGTCGATATTTGGTACGTGAGTCAAAAGTGAACTTCTTATAATTACAAGTTGTTCATGTGGTCAAAATTACATTATCTCTAGAATGATATACATGATTTATAGATCATATATATCATTTATATCTAGTATATATATATGTATTTATAATATTACATAACATTTAGAGATAAGAAATTAAATACACGATTCATGGAGACGGTAAGTCGTACGTACGCATGAACAAAACTTTCATTTCTATTTCGTATTTAATATAATGAAAAATTAATGATAAATAGGTATATTATAATTCCAGTATTATATCATATATAATTTTAGTAACACCATCCTTTATACGTTCCACGTATGGCCTGAACGAGTCATATCATTTTGAGGGGGCAGTAGCCTGCACTTCCTCAAATGAAATTATCGTGTTTACCCATTATGGAAACCATAAAGGTATGCTATAAATTAAAAATACATAATTAAAGTGACAATATAAATATAATATATATCACATATTAATATAGTTTCATCATAATGGCCACTATATGTGGTGGTAAGATAATATTGAACAATCATCATTTCGTGAGGTAGTAGTTTGCTGTCCACGGAAACAATATGTTTTTTACCCATTAGATTGAGGTGTGTATATGTACTTTGAGTCCTTATCAAAACAACAACCAAGTATATTGTGGATATTGGTGTTGTTATAAAATAAAGGAATAGAAAGATTTTATGGGGTTGGAGAAGTATAATAAAATAAAATAACTTAAGAGAAGATGTTACCTTTAAATCAGGTAACTCTCTTTGGTTTGAACCAAAAGGATTTATTGAAGTGCCTTATGCATGAGGTAAGGATTCTAGGTGGATGAAAAGGATCTTGAGATCTTATTTGGGAAGAGGTTGGACGATCCAAGGGGTTTGAGAGGTGTGATTAATAGGTTAGAGGTGAGGGCTTTTTATAAGGGGAGGAGGGGCTCTTTAGAAAAGTTTGAAATTATTATTTTATTATATAATGATTTTTGGTTTCTAAAATTCCAACACATATTAAAGTGGAAGATAATATGAATCTTGTTAAAAAAATCATTCAATAAGAATTTTACAGGTTTTGGATATTGTTTTAGTCTTTATAGTCTTATTTATTTAAATCATTCATTAATGAGGTAAACACTGCATCATTATTGTGTCATAAATAATTTTATTTATTTAATGTCTAAAAATTATAAATAAAAAACCATGATGTAGGAAATATTGTTTTATTTTTAATGAATATTAATAGTCTAGTATATCAATTATATAACCTCAAATTAAAATTATTTTAGCAAAACAATACATGATTATGATATTTTTATTTTTACTTTAAATAATGAGTTATTAATGTAATTATCTTACCCAAGTGGCATCCAAAGGACAAAAATATCACCCAAGGATTTTATTGGATGTCCATTACTCATAAAATATGGTTAGGACAAGTGTTAATGTAATTTTATATTATTGTAATATTGTTTTTACCTTGAATTACCCTATTTACCTTTAACCACAATAAATAAAAGTCAAAAGTTACTATTCACCGAAAAATATTTTCATTTTATTGAACCAAATATTACGTACTAATAAAAGTCATGTATGAATTATTTTCTAAATTAAATTTTAGAAGTGGTAAATTTTCATTTAATTGAAAAATCAAATTTCTTAACTATTACTTTGTGTTTTCACTATTCATAAAAAGTTGAATTTTTTCAGAAAAATATAAAAATATCAGCCTAAGATATATTTGATATTTTGAATTCAAAATTTATGTCTATTTTACCAAATTAAAAAATAGTTGTTGGATTAGTTAATTTAATATTTATTCCCGTTGTCAAAACAAAAAAGAGTGATAATAACTATCAAATGATTGACACTTGTTTATGTCCAATTTCATTGTGAAATTACTTCCAATGACCAAAATTGGATTAAATGGTAAAAATGTAATCTCATTAAACATTAAAAACAATGAAAAACGTAATCTATACATATAAATAAATTACATTAAAAGGTAAATTTGAATTAAAATACGGTATTTTCACTATTCATTTAAAAATAAATTTTATCAGAAAATACCAAAAAAATTACCCAAAGCAAATTTTGATGTCCCTATAATAAAAAAGAATTTTATTTTGTCAAATAGAACATATAAAAGTGAACGAAACTATATTTAATGATGGTTCACCATTAAAAGGTGGTAAATCGACCTATTAATGAATATTACAGTATTTATGCTTAAAATTATTTTCATTCTCATTTTAAGCCTCTAAATTTTATTGGATAAATGTAAAAACATTTAAAAAACATATATATTCATATTTTAGATAGTTATATTCATTACCACCAATACAATGGCTAGGTGTTAACTACCAAAAAAATACTATACTATTATTTTTCAGTATTACTCAACATTGTGTGAAAGTAAGATATCAAAGAAACCCATTGTTGTGTATCGGTACACAATCAAAAATAGAATCACGTTAAAGAAAAATTAATATTTAATTCATAAATATTAATAAATATGAAAATGTATCATTCTTTATTTACTTGGGATGTTACAGGTTCTCTTGCGGGATATGACATATGAATCATAGGTGTTCTTGTAGTGTCTTTCAAATCACCTAGGGTACATGACATGATCTTTTACAAACTCTATAGGCTTACCCATTCCCTATATTTATTTACTTTTCTTATTTTAAAAAGTCTATTTATCTCACATATTTTCATGAATTTTCTCAAGGATAATCATTCATCCCATGAGTGATATATCATGTGATTTTTACGACTCCAAGAGGCTCCCATCTTTTCATTATTTTCCTCCCATTTTAAAGGGGTTTTGGATGCTTTTCTAAGTGTTCACTAGTCGACAAGTCATGCGACCAGGGGGACTCAATCCAACTTCCACCGCATGATTAATGACAGTTTGGGGTTCCTTCACGAGAGTATACGACTCGTCAAAATTTCCTTCACATGATGTACTGTATGTTATGAATTATGTGTGGAAATATTCAGGACCTACTTCTGGTCATGAAATGATGCGTCACTTGATAGTTCAGGCTATCCACGTGATCATGGCCACTTTAATCTTCCATTACATTGGTGGATAAAATAATACCCATATTCAGGCATTTCTTCCTTTGTAATTTTTATTTTCATTTTGTGGGTATAAACAATGAAATATTAATAAATGGCCTAAGTATATATATATATATATATATATATGTCAATATTGAGCTCCAACTCTGTCCTATTCTCTTATCTCCCTAGTACAAGCCCAACAACACGATAATAATCCAACAAACCTGATCCTACAACCACAAGGTATATTTAGGTACCCTAGTGTAATGAAGGCATGAAAAGGGTGTGAGATATACCCAGTAGTCTACCACCATCGAAGGATAAATCTATCCAGTATGTGGATATAAAATTTAACAGTGTGCGGGTATAATAGATAAAGCACTAATTAATAAATAAAAGCAAACAAGGTAGGCTTAGGTTCCTTAAGGACACCTAACCAACAATACCTACTTCATCCAAATTTGGAATGTATCTACACACTTTCCATGATATATATATATATGCATACATTAGAAAATCATTTTCATAGATATACATTTACCAGTGTAGTCTTGAGTTTTAATACCAATACATCCTCTTAAGAAACCATAATAATGAGTTTCACATTCGAATTAAGGGAATCCATTCCCATGTATCTTAATATAATGGACTCCATGCATAGAGACACCATGTCGAGTGTCAAATGGTAAGGTATGTCATGCCTAGTATCATAAATTAGGTGTTCACGTTTTAAATAAGGGACATAAGTCCAAGAATCAAATCAAGGGATTTGAATGTCTTGTTCGACATCCAAATAAATAAGTACTACTAAACAAATTTACTAATATCAAAAATGATATACAACATTCATAATATAATCCCATACAAGGTGTTTTTTAATGAGGAACACATGTATTTATCAAGGAGTGAATTTATTCCATTTATTTAATGTGTATGTCCTTAGCATTCCATAATGAGGAAACCCAAATATCACTCATAACATCCAACTACCACTCTATACACCCGTCCGAGGTGGTATGTCAAAGGAAACCCCATATATAACATAGAGCGTGTGTAAATAATCTATCTTATGAGCATGTCTAAAGTGTTTCATAAAACGTTAAACCCAAGTATCACTCAAGGAAAATATAATATCAAATATTCTATACTCGCGTCTAAGGAAAAACATAAAATGAAACTTGAGTATCACTCAAAGTGTATGCAATTAATTTAATCATTTAAATTAAATTAAGAAGGAAATCCCTGTTAGTAAACATTCCATATAAATAATCATATATGAATAATTAAGAGGCCATGTCCATGAACATGCATTATCATAATCTAGTAAAAGTATACATAAATAGGGTTAGACCCATTTATCATTATAAATATCCCTCTCAACTTCCCCATTTTATTTAAGAAGATAACAAACATAAATGGTTGTTTTAATAGAAAACACGGGCATGGATATTACATCAAGTTAATCTAACTCTTTTTAATTACCCATTATAAGAAGGATTATTCATCACTCCTAAAAAAGGTGATCAAGAGTAAATATGACATTATGATCATGCTAATTTAAAACAATACCCTAAGAGGGTGGTTTAATTACATAAAGAGGTATAAAGGTCAAAGAATATAAAAAACTCACCAAAAGGGTGTTATTTGGGTTGAGGTGAATATTATCTAATAGATTAAATTAAAATATTATGAAAATATAATTTAAGGCATTAGGTTTTACATAATTAATTATATATTTTAAGGGAAACACCTAGAGAATATAATATGTTGCAAAACGATATAAATTATAAATAAAATAGAATCTAGGAAAAAGTCAATATAATACCTAACTTTTACTTATAATGGTCAACTCATACAATATCAATATTTTATTTTTACCAATTTTAGAGAAATTTAATAAATTTACAAACACCCTAAAAATAGGGTGAATTAGATCATATGAAGATAACAACAAATATGGAGGAAAACGATGAAAGGAGAAAGAGGGAAAAAATAATATTATTATGTATGAAATGAGACTAAAAATAAGTGATTTTGACATCAGATGAGGGAGATAGATCCATGCCTAGGTGAGGAGAGGAGGATCTCCCATGACTGGAGGGGAGACTAAGTGTAGATGTGGGTAGAATATAGGGGTAGAATCTTTAAAGGAGGAATGGAATATAATCATTCTCCCTTTTGAAATCCTCATGGTTGGGCCACATGTTTTTGAAAACCATGTGACGAATGTACAACCCTATTGTATAAGGGAAAGACCCCTTGCACAACTAGCCACTCAATTTGACAAACCATGCACAACCCATGTAGTGGACACTATTCATGGGACATGCCCCCTCACACAACTAGTTGGATGATTTTAAAAAATATCCAAATCCCAAGGGGTGTCCAATATACAACTAGTCACACCACACACTATCACTCACGTGGTTTAACAAAATGTGTGCTATACCCATGCACCTGCTGTCACCTCTACTGAAAATGGTGTTTCAAGTCTGATGCTCCCAAAACTCATACGGGCTTCGGATACCCTCTTTTGGCCTTAAAATAAATCTAAAAAAACAATTTCAAGTGTTCCTAGGCTAATATTAACATTCCTAAGCTCAAATTAATAATTTAATCATCCACTAAAAGGAAATTTCAAATTACCTCTGGAATCCCACATGGTAAAAAATGTGGGATGCTACAGGATAACCTCCCATACACCCTTTTAGCTCATATAACATTAGTAATTTCCCTATGAATTTCAAGGAGATATAACTACCACTCATCACATAATCCATACATATGTGTTCCGTGATATCATAAAACATTCATCATATCATCACATCATAACCTTTTTAAAGAAAATAGGGTTTCTAAACATTTTATCAATTCACCATAGCATAAACCATGAAAAATAAATGGGTTTCGTAAAAATTTCATAAAATTAAGTAATAACCATCTAGAAATAAAAAAGGATGGTATCATTAAATATTATCCCAAGTAAGGAACAAGAAACATCAAAGGATGTAATCTTAGATGGAAAATTACTTTGAAAGATAATTTGGAAAATATCATGAGGAAAACATAATTTACACTTTAAAAAATATATTTTAAAAACATAATAAAATTTTAAAACCCTTTTCATTGAAACAATCCTTAACAATTATAAAGTATGATTTTAAAATCATTTAAAATAGTTTTTGAGGATAATATCCTATCCACATTGGTTTTTTTAAAACATAAAACATTTTCAAAATCGTTTCCATTGAAAATAACATTGAAAACTTATAAAGAACTATTTTAAAATAATTTAAAACATTACCTGAGGAAAATTTCCATCCCAAATTGAAAAAAAATTAATAAATAAAATATTTAGAAAACCATTTTTTTGAACATAACCTTTTATAGTTAAAAAGAAGTATTTTAAAACCATTTAAAACATTTCTTATGGAGAATAACATTTCCACTCTGATTTTTTTAAAACATAAAACATTTTTAAAATCATTTTCTTTGAAAATAACCTTTGAAACTTACAAATTAAGATTTTAAAAATTGATTGTTCATGACAATGGAAAATACTATACATGTTAAAAAAATATTTCTTTTACATTGTTTATAACATCCAAATGATCCTTGTTTTGAAAATGAGATGAATATTCCTTTAAATTTTTTTTAAATGTCAAATATGGGTAAAATTGTCTTTAATAAATCATTTGGATATTATGGATTTTTTAAAAAACATTATTATAATACATGGTTTTGGAAGAAAATGGGGTTTCAACAAAAGAGATAAATACTGATGATTTTTATTAAAAACATTCTTTTTAACTTAGATGTCTTCTTCCTCTTCCTTTTTTTCCCTTAGGAATTCAACAATGTCCCAATTTTAATCATAATTTTTGATAGCTGGTTTGGCATAATCACAATTTTTCCTACTTGAAATCCCATTTTATTATGAATCTCACTAGGCGATTCATCATGTTTCCCTTACCATCAGTTGTTATCCATATTCCTCATATTACCATCTATTGTCAAGAATAAAAGAAAAATTAGGGATGAGTATCTTAAACATTTTAACACCTAAATAGGATTCCAATGACATTAAAGGGGTAAATTCTAAATGAAATTAATTTCATCAACTTATGAATTTATATGTATTAATCAAAGTTATCCCCAATCTACTTCTTAACATTTATACTAAGGGGAATTTTTTTATTCCTCTAATAATTCTTTTTACTAAGATTATGAATTTACCAAATCATATCCCCTGGGAGTGTCGAACCAAGAGTGAATCAAGGCCCTTTTTCATGAAACAGTTCTCATTCGAGTATAGCTCAAAGTGGTGTTTTCATGTTTTACCTCTATATACATCTATTTCAGAGCCACCTCTACTTTTTTGTATCGATACATGGATTTATTTTCTTAATAAACCCCTAACTTTATAGTCACATAAATTTAGGGTTGTTTTTCATATACTTTATCATATCCTTAAGGATTTCACTAGGGGTTTTAAAACTAATCCCACAAATAACTAAACCTATCCTTTGATACTAACTATAACAAGCCTTCTCTTTATTACATTCTTAAACATGTTTCATTACATAAAATTGCACTTAAGACAACTCCGAGGATCAAGACGTCTAGTGTCTTTGGGGCTTAAGAACATTACATAACAACTTAAAACATGGAATACACCATCTTTAGTTCAAAATTATTTGAAATTACCATCTTATTCCTTCATAATTAAAACTTCTTGGGATAACGTGAGGACATACATAAGAAAAGGGTGATCTATAATTCCTAGTCTGTGAGTGAATGAGGTATAACATAAAGAATACAATACATGTTAGGAAATAAGAATATCAATGGAGAATAAGATAAAAATGAACATAAAATCATGATATATATTGACTATCATAAAATGGAAAATTTGAAAGCAACATACATCATGATATTAGCATGAGATAAGGCTCATTGAACATGGATTAGGATGAGTAAACCCTAATTTCACATGAATTAGCATGAGTAAACCCTCATTGCACATGGATTGGAAAGAGTAAACCCTCACTGCACATGGATTAGCATGGGTAAACCTTCATTGAAAATTAATTATAATTACAAAAACCCCATTGCACATAGCGTATCATGACACTATAAATTACTTAATGCATTGGAGTGCTATCAGGGTGCACCATTTACAAACTTTTCATTTCATGCATAAGTGTGCCAATGGATCATATACCATGGAATAATTCAAAATCATAAGTTATTCCATGATTAAGGAATGTAGAATATATACATGAAATAACCATTTAATATTTATATTCAAATAAAATTGAATAACTTTTATAGTGAAATCGATATGGTATTCACTACATGATGATTTTGGCTTACAAAAATGCGGTGCAATTTAAACAGCATAACATCGTCATATGGAAATTCATAAATTCGGATGATGAGACAGAAGGGGGTCTATAATAATTTATACCTGAAATATATAGTAAGGGGTTCATGGAATATAATATACCAATATATGAAATAGAATTTAGATGTATAACATTGGAGAAATATGTGAATGGAAATAAGAAGACAGAAACCCCTTATAGAATTTCAGAACGGTATAGGTGTACAAAGATGAAATTAATGAGAGATAAAGTGGTATATAATCGTTAAAAAATAAGGAGGGAAGTATGGGGGAGGTGATAAATGATACCCCATCATTTTTAATTGAAATTAAAAGGGTATTATAACATAAATAAACTTGGATAAAAAATGATAAAGGAAGTTAATCCCGTATAGAAATTCAGCCTGGTTACAGGTTTAGATAAGTGTTCATAAGAGGGATAAATGAGAGTGAAAGGGGAAATAATGATTTATAAATAAAAATGGAAGTAATTATTTTATTTAACAACATATCCCAACATAGGAATATATGAAATTAATAGACAAAACAAGAAAAAAAATGCTTGATAAAAGAGAAGGTTGAAAGATCCCTTATGAAATTTCGGTATAGTAACGACTTAGGTAAGTGTCCAAATGAGGAAGGATAAATAATACCTCATTAAGTTAACATAAAATGGACTCTAATAGAATTATTATAAAATAATTAAATTATAACCATTCACAATTACCAGAACTACTTTCAAATAAGATGATTGAATTTGATAGGAGGAGAGGAATGTGAGGATCCCTTGGAAGTGTGATCCCAAAGGCATGGAAGAGGCTTGAGAGATGCTTATTGGGATCTTGGGGAGCATTGGGAGGATTATAGAGAGGGTAGGGAAGAGTTAGTTAGAGCTCAAAATGGTTTTAGTGAAGAGGAATGGGATATTGGGTGGGTATATATTGGAAAAAAGAGAGAATTCATTATTATTTAGGATTTGGATAGTACACATTAAAATGTTCAAAACCACAAACCATACATTTCTTTTTGCCGATGGTTTCTACCAAATGGAAGTAGTATATAATATTTTATAATTCCAATTTCCAATTATATTAAAATATTATTCTTGATTATGTGGAGGTGAGTCACCCTCTAAAGGATATCATTTTAAAATGATAAAATATTTTATAAGTCTTCGAGGGTCCACTAGGAAATTATAAAATTAATATAACAAATCTAAAATCCAATTATTTTAAAATTAAAACATATATTGTACAAATATACATTTTATATTATTTTATTAAATCACTATTGGGTCATTATGATTTCATAAAACAGATTATATATTTATACAGTATTTAATTTTTACCCAAAAATTTGATTATCTCAGAAAAATATGAAAAATTACCTGTTCGATAATATTGACATCATGATTAAAAAAATAATATTCATTTTATCTAAATAATTTTCTATATATTTATGTTTTTACTTTTTAAATGAAAGGTGACATTTATTGAAAATTCAAAGGATTTAACAAAAACAGTTTTCAAACCTTAATAAAAATAACAATTGTATTCATAAAACTTATACAATAATTAATTTTTAATAAAAATTAATTCAAAAAAAAAAAAATTTTATTAAAAAATAAATCAACTCATAAAAATATACATCTTAATTTAGTTTAAATATTAACAAAAAATACTATTTGTTCTTTAAAAACCATTTACAAAGTAACAATAATAAAATGAATGTATATTATTTATTGTATACAAATAATAATGCACATAATCAAAATGATAGGGTCTTGTTACATATACCTTTACTAAAATAGAATATGTCCTAAGTATATGGTGTGCGATGGTGGGGATTTCTTGGGGTCGTTTGGTGAACATGGCTTATGCTGTGATCTTGATGAGCTTGAACTTCTCCCATAAATGGTTTTGCTTACGTTTAAATTATTGGATATTAGCTTGGGAGTGGTCTAGGGAAAATAAATTAAATGATATATCCCTCGAAAGATCTGATTAATGGACTTCAAAGGGAACAATTCTACTGGTTGAGGCCATCACTTCCTTTATCTATGTCAAAAGATTTTGTGAAAACCCTATAATTATACTAATCATGTAATCACTATTCAATGGATATATTATCAACATTAAAGATAATTAATGATAAATTAAACCAAATAATAATAAAAAAGAGTGCATGTGTTTTCTATATCCCTAAAATATTTAAATAAATGGAATTTTATTCATAAATGTTTGGGTTGTTACACTCATAATTGACCAAAGAATGGAATCAAGAAATACATTTGTCTTTCCTTGGTTGTGGGGAAGTATGTTACCTTATGTATTAGTTTTATTCCATGCCATTACGCCATATATTTAGGAGGTTTTCTTGTTCTATGGTGTTAGGTTTCTATGTTTTCCCTATAAATTTCTAAAACCCTCATTTTCGTTCTTATTCCACCTACTTCAACCATAATGCAACCGATTATAACTTGGATAATTCTATGGGACATCACTAGATCTCTAAAAAAATTCCATGGTGGATCTAAGTGAAGATAGTATCTATGGTCCTCTATTGGTATGTTTATCTTCTTTTATGATCTCCTTATTCTTTAATTTATCCATTATTCTCTATATTGATTGGATTTTTCAAGGATTGGAATTGATGGATCCAAATTGCTAATCTCATTCCACTTAGATCTATTATGGAATTGTGGGGTGTTGGTCAGATCACCAACCCTCATGGTGTCTTGCTCAATAATTGTGGTTCTAAATGTTCTATTTGGTTTTATTTGTTCTTTAATGGATCAATTTATAGATTTTTATTGGAAAATCTTGATTTAGGGTCCTTTATCAATTATTAAGACCCTCAATTTATCTTAGATTTTTTGTTTACCCATGGATATTGATATTCTAATGTGTATTAAGGTTGGTGGTATCATATTTTTGGTTTGTCTTGCGAACCTTTCTCACATACCCTTCGATATTAAGTTCTAAAAATTGGTCAAAGGCATGAATAAGGGTTTTATAAAATTTTGTGGTTTTGGTTATGTTCATGAAAATTTGTTTTTCCATTAGTGTTGTTATTAAAAATGGTTTTAAAACATTTTTTATGTGGTTTCAAAGATAAAATTACCTTTTGAAGGATTTTAATATGGTAAACCTAAATGTTATTAATGATGAGGTTGAGATCCATATTGGGGGATGAACTCATTCCCCCTAGACTTACTATGCTTGGGTAATGTGTGCACTAGGTTGAATAAGTTGAGGAAAATATTCACTCTTGGGAGTGGACTATAACTCCTAGACCTATTCTTCTAGAGTAATGTAAAAACAGCTTCACATAATTATCACAATAATGTTACAATGATTCTCTTTGACCTAGAACTGTTAATACCCATGGGCTTGTTTTCTCTAGTGAATATCCTTGAAATGATTTTTTAGATGTTTATGAAAATGATTTGGAAACCTTTTTATTTGAGTGAAATATTAAATTATGAAAAGGGTGACTTATTTTTGTTTTCTTATAAACTATTTTTTATACCTTGATTTAGATTAATTATGTATAATTGGATTATTTTATAATGTTTACTTATGAAACAACTCGTGGGATCCTTATGCGCTCTTTTTATCACACCTTGCATACACCATTAGGTGTCTGTAGATCTTTTTTTATCTCATAGAAGTAATGGAAAAGTGCCACACAATGGTGGTGAGTTTGTTTGTTAGTAGGTTGTTGGTGTTTGAAGGTGACATCATGTCACATGGAGTTGGAGCTTATAAATTTTTTGAGTACCTGGGTTGTTTTATGGATCTTAACACCTTTTTTTCTAGAATTTTTACTCTTTGGTTGTTGTATTTATTTCAGAATACAAAAATTAGTCTATATCATTACATCACCTTGTTATAGGTTCTTTTTGGAAAAATAATTCCCTAAGGTTATTCTTGATGCCCAGTTGATTATCTCCATCCCATAGGGATTGAGAACACCCTTCGGCCATAATCACGACTTGTTTGATTTGTGGATAATTGGGTACTTATGGTAGGTTCATGATAGAAGGTCTTATGAAGTTACACATTATTTTTTTAAAAATATTTATTTAAAAAATAATATTTCCCAATCATAACCTATAAATTAAAATCAATGAAAAATTCTATTATTATTTCATGTTATACAAAAAATGAATTAAAATTATGAGGATGTTTTTTTATATGGAGGTATGAATATAACACCACAAGATTTTATTTTATGAATACTATGTATGATATATTATTATACACGCAACATTCATCTTAAAAAAACAACAAGATACTATAAAAATATTTTTATTTAAATATGATATTTATAACCTAACTATTGGATTGATGGGTATGAATAAGAGTGAATGCATTATAAAATATGTGTTGAATAGTTTTCTTAATAAGAATTTATTTATTTATAACTTAGAAATAGGTACTCAATTTTTAATAATAAGAATTAAATCATATAGGGTAAATAATAATACATGTTTAAAAGGGTCAATTTTCAATAAAAAATATTTTATTTTATATATTTTATTTTAATTTAATATATAAATTTATATATTTTAAAATTTTAATTTTATAAAAAATATTTTATTTTTTATTTTATAATATAAAAATTATCTTAGGGTGTATTTTTAGTATATTTCAGAAATAGTTTATTTTTGATTTAATAGTGTAAAATAATGATTTTACTAATAATTTCACTTTTATGAAATTATCTAGATATAAGAATAATTTGAAATTTTATGAAACGATTTTGATAGAATAAATATATATTTAAAAAGTAATATAATTAAATTAAAAATATATTATTGAACTTGGAAATCAATGCTTTATATTTTATAAATCTATGTAATGTTTTATTCCAATAATATCTATTTTTGGTTATTTTATTTTAATCACGTAGTCACAAGGTTCCTTTGATTTTTAGTTTGGTTTTGAAGATAAAATTCCACGTTTGAGTTTTATTTGTTTTCAATATATATTTTATATCTCTATTTTTGAATAAAACATAAAATTTTCTGTGATGTCAATATGTTGAATAAGTTGTAAAGAAGAAGCTACTGGAATGTTCAGTTGGAGCTTCCAATATTGGTAACAAATTTGATATTTCATGGATGATGAAGAAAAGTATTGAGAAAGACATATTATCATAAGAAATTTCTTTAAACAATTTTGTTTTACTTATGATGATTGATGAGATATTTTCAATGTCAACAACTTGTGCTATTATTGTTGGTGAACCCCACTTGATACCATCACTATGATGTTTCCTTAAGATGTTTTGAAAGACAAATATATATACGTTTTCTTAAGGAGTTTTCTTAAGATATTTTAGAGGAAAATGTTACTAGATTGAGAAGTGTGAGCCAGAGAGAAATAGTAGTATGTAATGTCTATTGGTCAGAAGCAAGAATACAAAGGTGATCAACTGATGTTGATCGAACCGAGGGTAAATAGAATTGATACTATTCTATATAAGGGTTAATTGAGGCTATGTAATGGTACGATATGGTGGGTAAAGGTAAATTCAACATTGGATAAAGTTAAATATATATTTTTATTACCTCTGTAAGGGTAATCTGATTATCATATAAGGGCATCCAAGAAGAAGAACATATAAAGATGGTAAATATTATCATTTGATTTTGATCAAACAAAGGTGATCAGATGAAGGTTTTTTGATTTATTCTATTGGATAAATTGTATATCGGATTGAATTCTATAAATTATTCATTACAGTTTTCATTAGATGAAACTTTGCAAATACATCTGACATAGTTCATTATATGTACCCTTATGTAAGTTTTAATTGAACAAATGAAGATTTGGGAGTCCATCAAAGAAACATTAACATTGAAAATGGACAAAATTGATTGAGTAAATTCGATGATAAGTGGAAATAAATATTTGACTGATTACACTCAAGGTTACATTGGATAAATAATGACTAGAAAAACTATATCACATGTTTCTAAGGGAAAATTTCGTCATTTATCAAACATCATAATTCCTTATCGCTATGGTTAAAGATGATGTTTTAAAGAAGTGAAAAGTCTATGAATCATAGTTTAATTATCATATGTTTAAATGGACATTTATGAGTGTTTGTACAATATTAAAGTCATGAATATAATAAGTTGTGGAAGAACTAAAGGGAACAATGGTTCCAAAAAATTGTAAAGTGATGATTGAATTTGAAAGAAGATATGTACAAAGTTTATTAAATAGACTCCTACAAAGATCAAAATGTAAAGTGAACAAGTTTTTGTGGAGAAATGATATAAGGATGTATTAATTTTTTCATATGAAATTTGAATGTCATTAAATAAACTCTAATAGATATAATTTATCATATTATAAATATTGAGTTTCTCAATGAAGTCAATTATTATATAAAATTTGTGATGATCATAAAATGAAGAGATTACTGAATGACTAGAAAAGAGTTTTCGAATCATCCGACATAAAAGAAGTTTCCAAATTATCATATCGGATATAATCATGGTTTTGAATTTTTGAAGATAAATCTTTCTAAATTATCATAAATTTTTTTTCCAAACCATATTATAAGAAACATATAATGATAATTAGAAAGTGTTTGGTATGGTTTCTGAATAGTTGGATCACATATTAGTTTCTAAATGAAGTTATTAGTTAGGGGTTTCTGATTGATTTTCATCATACATAAGGTAACAAACCACAATATAAAGTCACTATGTATGGTTAAAAATCACTTAAATAAGGATACAATTTGGATCATGTAAGTGTAAACACAAAATGAAAATTTTCATGATCAACATACAAATTATCATGAAAGGTGTTCAATGATTAGTGTTCGTGAAGATAATGAAATATAAAAAGATTTGTGTAGAATTTCATCAGTTAGAGGATGTGACATTTCAAATAATTTTGAGTTGTTCCTATGAAGTTTTGATGTAATATAGGGAAGCATTTCATTGAATGGAATAAGATTTAGGAAGTTGTACTGGATGATTGTTTCAAAGGTCTTTATGATTTTTTCATAAATATTATGAATTATAGTGATTTTATGTTTTACAATCATTGATTCAGTAATCATGAAGGAAGTTTGTGATTCTAGTAATGTTCAGGAAATTTGAAGATGTTTTTTAATGTCTCGAATGTTCCAAAATATTTTATAAGTGTTTCAGTGAAATAAAAAGGAGTGGGAAGTTCATTATTCAATCTTTCATTGATTGGAAAAATATATTTGAGTTCCATTTCTTTCACACAAAATCATACTAATAAAAAGGGGGTTCTAGAACCATAAAAATGCATGGAACACTATTTATACTTATAGAGGAGAATAATTGATGAATAATTAAAATGATGTAAGGAAGTAACAACCAAAAATAATAATAGATACTCTCATTTGGGTCAAAGAATTAGAATATGATGTACCGGATCGAGTAGGGGTAATAGAAGATGTGTAAAAAGAGACAAAGAAATCAGTGCATGGATGAAGCAAAAAAGAAAAGGTGATCAGATGTACAAGTACTAAACTAATTAGAATGTATCAAATGGAGTAGAAGTAGTAGAACAATATGTACTATATGATCATGAAGAAGAAGAAGAAGTGATCAGTCAGTTACCTGATTAATTTTTCCTATAAATTTGTCCCCGTAAGAAAATGAAGAAGATGAAGGGAATAAAAAAGCTACCATAGTAAAAACACGAATCAAACAGATAGTATCATATAACCAAGTGTTTCATAAAGAGGATAATGATGTTATATCAGAATGTATCTATAAAAACTTCATTAGAAAGATATTATTAGATTGAATAATTATACAAAAAAACTTTTAATGAAGTAATAAGAGTAGCTTTCAGTTTTCTACTATGAACAAAAAAAGGATAGTTGGTTGCCTGCTACATTGAAAGTAACAAATGAAGAATAAGTAAGTGAAGAATAATACAACATCACGGCATCCAAAAATAGTTTCAATTAGTGGTAGACTATCATGGTGTTACAAATTACCTTAATAAAAAGTTAAATAATATATACATAGGTAGTATAAAAACTATTGAGGAGATTCTAGTTGATAATTTCATCACCAGTACAAGGATAATATATTGTTTTCAACCCCTCCAAAAGTGAAAGGACTGACACTTCAGCTAAGGATTGTTTTCTTGAAACAACACTATCACTAATATCAAAATATATTAAAGAATATGTGTATTGGACATCACCATACATGGAAATGACATGACATTATTATTTAGTAGAAAACCTTGAAAAAATATCATGTACCTTATTTACTTGATTTTATATAATTTAATATGAAAAAGAAAAGAGAATTAGAGAATCAATATCCTAACAGGTCCAAGAGGTAATGTGAAAAAAAGTTATAAAAGGTTAAATAGTTCTTAACACAAACTCAACCCCCTCTTAGTGTTAAGTATATCATAAAGTGTACTTCTCAATTTATATCTAAGGTCTGATTCACATCAATTGGATTCTATTTGTTGAATATATTCCCTTTTAAATAATTGAGTTTCTTTATTATATTAATTATGAAGTGATTTTTTGGTTAAGATTTAGTTATCTAATGGAAGAGTTCTATTCCTACCAAGAACATCATTAATATTAGGAATAAAGAGAATATAAAGATAAATAATTTATCCCTCTTTCCTAAAAAAGGGTAAGAATATGTGTCTCTATTCCATGATAACAAATAAGACAAATTTGACATATAAATTGAAGAAAATGTGACCCTAATTTTCACCAAGTAGAATGAAAAAATTCCTACCTTAATTTATTGTTAGGTATATGATAATTGATTCATTATTTTTTCTCAATAATAATATCCTAGAATAAGTGGTTATGATGATTAATCATCAACTTCTCAATATATAATAGTTGATAAATAAAGTGATATATTATATATGATTTCTAACAAAATAGCCTTTCTTATTTGTTAATACTTTCAGAGTATATAGGAATAGATTTCTTAACTAGATGAATAAGATGATAATATAGAGAAGGATTTGAATAAAGAAAATTCTAGAATGTATAATTCTATCTAGACATGTTGGAGCCTTTGAATCAAGAGTGGTGGAGCATGAAATAAGTTCAAAAAAATGGTTCAAATAAGTTGAAGAGAATGTTTAAGTCAAGAATAAACTGAAATAAGAGATCCATGAACTTATGTAAACAATAAAAAATAGCATTGAGGTAATGTATTATGACCTAGAAGTAAAATATAATAATATCAAGGAACATTACTCTTTGTTACAAAAAAGATAAGACACATGAATAAGAGGTTAAAATAATGAAGGAGGGTTGTGAAGAAAATGTGTTTATGATTGAAGATCAGGAAAATACCCTCAATATGAGATGTCAATAATTGGAAGTAATATTGGAAAATCTCAAGAAGACATATATTGGGACTTCCAAAAATATGGATAAAGTAACTTATTCTACATAGTTATCAATCTAGGGTTTGATGTTTAAAATATCAATAACATGTGATACAATAATTTCACTTTGTTCAAGGATCTACCTCATGTAGATGTGAATAAAGATGTATTATCCATACAATATTCTAATAATATTTCAAAATCTATTATTATGAATAGTAAAAATTAGAAAATATAATCTATAAGAGTACGGATGACGAAAAGTCATAATAATCATACCAAAAAGGCTAGAATGGATAGTAAAATGAGTGTGGAATATGGTTCCCCACAAATATCCCAACATGTCCCAAAGAATACCAAACAACTTCATAAAAAATATATTAAAATCATGGTTTCTGGGTCAATGTGGGTTCTGAAAAATATTGATTCATTATTAATTAGCTTCTTGGTACAATTCCCTAAATGATAAATAAAAATTAATTCCCATTCCAATGGGGAGTATTCGAGAGATGAACAAGAAACATATATAGTATAAGAAATTATAAAAACTTACAATGGATATAGAATGTGTTAAAATACCTATGATGTTGGAAAATTTGGTGTTCACAATAATGGTACATGATTATCTCAAAATGTATTTAAATATGTTAAGAAAATAAGACCACAGAAGTTAGTTAAGAAAGAAGAATCATCCTTGGGAAGAAAGGGGAAAAGTGTTGTAAACCAAAATTATCCTAATAAGATTTCATGTAAGAATGGTGAGAATTCCTTGGATTAAAAATACAAGAATATAAAGAAAATTACCTCATATAAAAGAACTAATAATAAGGATGATACTTAGAAATAACTAGATGTAAAATCATATAAACATACATCCAATGTACCTAATGATATTTAAGTAATATGGTATGAATATTTAGAGGGAATGAGGAAAATAGAATTTACAAAAAAAGGATTGTGAAAAGGTAAAGGAAAATATTCCACATGAAGGAAATAATTCAATATGTGTGATGTGAATCATGGATGGACACACTCTAAAAGATCATTTTATAATAAATACATCATAAGAGGATTTAATAGAAGTTGAAAGTTTCACCAGACGTAATATGTACTATAAAATAAATTGAGAAAATAAATTTCACACATAATGAAATTAAATAAGTGATGAGATATATACAAACCAACATAGAATTGATGTTTACTTATGCAATCATGAATAATGGAGAAAATGTAGGAACTTGGTTGAGAAAACTATATCAACCTTGTTATTCACATCAAGAACCAATGAATACCCACCTAATTCCCAAAAAAATAATGTATTATCTTTTCAATTCCATTATATGGAATTGATGGTGAATAATGTAAATTGGGGGAAAACTTGATTATGGGAAAAGGTTGATAAACTTTTTTTAACTCATATAATGAAATCTCCATCCTAGAATATTCCTCTACTGTATAATTGAAAAATTCAGATGAAGGGATCATTCTTGGTTAAGATGTGGAAATTTTCATGTTTGGACAACCGCATAATAATGATCAATTTTTGGTGATCTCCCCACATAATGTTATCAAATAATATCTTTTAAATAGATTCTTCATTATTAGTATCATAATGAAATCCTCTTTCAGGGGGGATACATTTAGTGAAAGATGAAGAAGCTAAAAAAAATATTACATCATATAAATATGATTATTATACAAATTGATTGAATATCATGTATTAAACACTGGTATATGTTTCTAAATATCCCATCCTTGTTTAATATAGGTAATAAATCTTTTTACAAAGTGGGTATATTGAATTAATAAATTACATCAGAAAATATAGCGTATGGGAGCACTCTAAGGCTATTTTCCCCTCTTATTTCAATTGAATGTTACTAATGTTTTATTAATGTGAGTGATGGAGTTTCAGCTTAAACTATCTTATTGAGGTTTAATATCTCATTTATTATTTTTCCCAAAAAAATTTGAAATCCCTTAAAGATAATTTTAATAGTTTACATTCCATGAGGTATCAGGATTAGTTGGCGAAGGATAAATTTGTTTTCTAAATGAAATCATCTTATTTTCTACCTCGAGCATGGATCATATAAACATAGAGTGAAATGTTGGATGGTATATTACTTAATAATAATCTAATAACATCTTCCTGTTTATTTTTTATTTTTTTTCAAAAAGGGGTAGAAAAAGTGAAATGGAATTTCAAAGAGTAAAGGGGAGATTATGTTTGGGAATAAAAGGAGATAAAGAGAAAGATTCACATACTGGCATGTTCATTTGGAATGTAAATTGGTTGTATTTACAATAAATAAAATGGATTATATTTAAGAGCCCACTCTATGTTTGATTTTTATTTGTTTTCAATTTATATTTTTTTCAATGGGTTTCAATGAAATAGGAATATTTTATTGATGTTAATATGTTGATGAATTTATAAAGAATAAGCTTCATGAATGTTTGATTGGAGTATCCAAGAGTGGTCAAAAAGTTGATGTTACTTGGATGATGAAGAAAATAATTTAAAAAGTATTATTATCATAAGAATGTTATTTGAAGGATTTGAGTTTACTTATGATAAATTATGAGCTTTTATTAATGTATAAAACATGTGATATGTGAAGCATATTTGTAACAATCTGTATGACCTTTCCTTAAGAAGTTTTCAAAGATGAATAAACAAATGTTTCATTTAAAATTTAAAGAGAAGAATTTTACTAAATAGAGTAGGGTAATCCAAATGAATGGAATAGGGTATAACATAGATTGGTAAAAGTCCAGTTTACAAAGGTGATTGAATGATGTTGGACATACTAAGGATAAATCTAATTCATACTGCATTGCGTAAGGGTGAAATGAGGGTATGTAAAGGTAAGATGTACTTCATAAATGTAAACCAAGTGCTACGTAAAGGTAGGAAGATATTCCCATTAGCCATGTAATGGTAATATTGTGGTTGTATAAGGGTATCCATTAATAAAAAAATATGGATATAGTGAAAAGAAAAGACAAATTTGTTCAACTTGAGGTCATCAGATGGTGTTTACTGAATTGTTCCATTAAACAGAGGTCCCATCAGACATACTTTTATAAATTTCCATTACAAAGTCCATCAAATGAAATATTAAAAATATATCTATCATAGTTCATCATATAGACCAATTTGTAAAGTTTAATCGAATAGATGAAATTTTGAGAGTGCACCAAAGAATCACTCACAATGATAGAAGGCAATATTGAATGGATCGTGTCGATCTGATGATATGTGGAAAGAAATGTTTGATTGATTACATTCATGGTTACATTAGATAGATTATGATTGTAAAAACAATATTAGATTATGCTATGTGATATGTTTTTCATTTATGAAACATAAAACATTCCTTATGGTTGTGATTCAAGAAGTTTAGAATAAGTGAAATGTCTCTAAAAAAGAGTTCAATCATCCTATGTTCAAAGGAAGATTGAGGAGCCTTCATTAAATGTATAAGGAATAAAGATATTAATTTAAATATAAACATAGTACATATATGGATCCCATACACTATAAAGTGCTGATTGAAGATGAAAAAAGAGTCGTGCAAATTTTATTGGATGTACTTTTCCAAAGATCAAAAGATGAAGTGAAGAAGTTGTGGTGAACAAAAAAAGTAAGGAAGTATGGATTATATCATCTGAATTTGTAATCCATAGATAGATTCTTCTAGATATAAGTTATCATGTGATCATGGACATGTTTCTTAACAAACTAAAAAATAAGATAAAATGTGGGATGTTCATTTAATGAAGAGATTTCTAAATGAACAGATAAGAGTTTCGAAATTATCAGACATAAAAGAAGTTTATAAAGTAGGTTTTCAGATAGAAGCATGGATATGTAGTTTAGTAGATAATTTTTTATAAATAATATTGAAATTTATTCATAATAACGTTATAGGAATTATACGAAGATCATCATAAAATAGTTCCTATGGTTTCCAAATAGTTGGATTATAAAGAAGTTATCGAATGAATTCATCAGAAAAAGGTTTCCAAGTGATGTTCATCAGTCTGAAGGTAGAATTAAAATGGAATAAGGGTACTATGTAAGGGAATAAATCACTTATGTAAGGATAAACCCAAGCCCGCATCATTATAAACATTGAATGAATATTTATAGGACCATTATAAAAATTTTCACGAATGGTGTTCATTGGTTAGAGGGTATGAAGAAAATTCAACATATAAAGATTTAAAAATAATTTCAACGGGAATAAGATTTTCTTGTAAAATAATCTCTATTTGTTCCTATAAAATTATTAAGGAACATAGAGTAATATTTCATTTTAATAAAGTAGAGTTAGGAAGTTGTAATGGAAAAAGTTTTGAAGTTTTTTACAATGTTTTTATAAATATTATGAATTGTGGAGTAGTTGTTCTATACATTAAATGATTTAATAACCATGAAGTAGGTTTGTGAATATAGTGAATTTAAAGAAATTTAAGGAATTGTTTAATGTATAAAATTTTACAAAATGTTTTATAAGTGTTCCAGTGAAATCAAAATAATTGGAAAGTTCAAAATTCATTTTTTCATTAAGAGTAAAAATATATTTGAGTTTTTATTCTTTACCAAAATAGTGTTCCTATAAAAATTATGTACTAGAAATGTAATTTTTTGAAAAAATATTTATACATGTGGTGGGAGAAATTTTTTGAATAATTAAAAGGCTGTAAAAATTTAATAGTTAGGAATCTTGATAGATATTTTCATTTAGGTTGAATCATAGTAAGAAGAAGTACTAAATGTAATAGAAGGTAATATATGGTGTGAAACCACTGTAGGGAGAAATCATTTCACCAGCTGAGGTAAATAAAAAGTAGTGACCATACTTATAGGTACATGACTGAGTATAAGGTATCAGATGGAGTTGAATCACCAGAAAAATACGTCTAAGATTATTAAGAAAAATATGCCTTGATCAAACAGATATCAGATAGTGTTTTACTAATATTTGTTATTTGTATAATAATAAAAAGAATAAGTGAATGGATGAACATACAGTAGTAAAATTCACATCAGACAGATAATACCAGATGATCAAATGTTTAATAAATATGAGAAGGAGGTTCTATCAAAATATTATTGGAATAAATTCATTGAACAAATAATATCAGATGAAATACATTCTTGGTGATATAATATAACTTAATGAGAGGCTGAATGCAATATAAAAAGGTAGTCTAATGAAATTTTAAGGAGTTTCATGTTAGATAAGGTCATCAATAGTACATGAATACTAAGTTGTTTTTATCCCCCTAATAAAGTGTAGGGACTCACACTTTAGTTAAGTGTTATTTTCTAGCCACACCATTGTAACTGATATCACATTATAGAAGAGAATTCATGTTCTGTACACCACCATAAAGAGAAAGGACTAAATACACTTCTTGAGTAGTGTAACTTGTAAAAATATAATGTTCCATCTTTAATTTCTTTTATATAATTTCATATAGTAAGGAAATGAGAATATTACAATAAAAATACTGACAGGTCTAAGAGGTAAAGGGATAAAAATTTATAAAAGGTTAAAAAAATCCTAACACTGATTCACCCCCTCTAAGCATCAATTATATCCATAGTTGTTCCTTTTAATTTTTAAATCCAATTAATTTCTTTTTATATAACATAACATAAGTAATTATATGGGAATAAATACTATACATTATTTTTTGGTAAAATCATTTTGATGCATAAGAAATAAATTTTCTAAAAATGGATTTCATTGTGTTTTGAAAACTTCTATTAAAAGTAATTTTTACCAATTATGGAAACTGAATAATATAAAATGGTTTAAATATTTGGTATTGGAATATTCTAATTTTTTAATGAGGTTAATTTCCTTTTTTATAATGAATAATAACTAAGATAAAAATTTATCACAATGGTTAAGGGTAAAATGGGTTAAAAGGATTAAAATAAAGGGAAAAGTATTTAAGTTAATAGAAAAAATTTACTTATATCTCATTATATTGTTTAACTTTTGACCTTATAATTCAAATATTTAATACTATGACAAATTAGATCTACTTTACTTGAGTAATACATATATTATATAATAAAGTGTCAAGTATTTAAACGTTTTCCACCCACCTCACATATAATAGGGAACCTACTTCCCTTGCTTATCCACAATTATTAACCCACATAGCTTAAATATTTTATAAAAAAAATATTTCCAACATCATTATAAACTATATGTTATGGTGTTACCAAAAAACCACTCCAAGAAGGCTTAAGGTATAATCCAAAGGTGGTTTCCCAAAGAATAGGTAATAGTCATAACTGACACCATTCAATTTATTTATTCTTATACCTCCTTAAAATATATTAATACCATCCTAAAATAATTAAATCAAAAAATTCACTTTATGTAAATGTTATTATTAATATGGAAAAATATTTTTCCACCTACTTTCCATCCTATGGGAAATGAAAATTTTGTTTGTGCATATGTGTGGACTACCACATCCATGAATAGATGCGTATCATTTTTCATCACCGTCTCACATGTATGAGTATAAGGATGAATTTAAGTATTATATATTATTTTTATGAAATAATTATGATACTATAATTATATATTACTACCAACCTTATTAACCTCAAATCCGAATAAAAATGATAACATCGTTTGTTTGTTTGTTCAGACTACCACTTCCACAAAGTGATGTAATTAATTTATCATTTACACTTTTTAAGGATGATATTATGTATATATTTATTAAATATATATAATATTTATTATATATATATTATTATAGAAATATTAATCATTAAATAATTTCATTCCTTTCCAACCATTAAGAAAATGAAAATTACATCATGCGTACGTAGGGACAACCATCTATATGAATGACCTATTTTATTTATCTATTATCACATATCATTGATCATTAAAATATTGTATACAATTAATAAAAATTATATTCATTAAATTGGTAAAATTCGGGATGTGATGGAACCATTTCATAACACCTTTTTACCAAGGTCAACATATTGAAGTAGTTTTGGAAAAAATGAATGAACAACATTATGTGGTTGATGCAAGAAAACAAATATAATAAATGGATTATAAATGATTATAAAAATTTATTAAAAATAAAAAATAGATGAATAATTATCTTAAGAAAGTGTTTTATAAATTTATATTTATTATTTATGGGTATATAATGTATCCAACTAGGTTGAAATATAAGGTAAGTGTTTTTATCCCAATTCCACTCCATTGAGACATATTTTGTATCATGCACTCAATTTCATAAATATGATGTATATAATGAAAATTTAAAATATTTTATCATGAATTTCCCTAATAATATTAAATAAATATTCATTTCATTTTTTTCTTTTAATGGGTTTTGATTCAAATGTTATTAATATTACATTAATTTAGTGTAAAATCTCATTTTTATTGAATATTTTTTATAATTAAAAACAATTGGGGGAATTATAGGAAATTTATCACTTTAAAACATATAATTCCTTCTAATAGGGTTATTTATTGTGTTTTAAAGTATTATTTCCATTTCTCCCCACTTTTGTACTAAAATACATTGAAATAATCTTTATAAGAAAATCTAACCTTATTTCTACATTTGGTCAGGAACCATTTTCTTTCATATATATATTCATAAATTTTTTATAAAAGTTTTTATATACTTTGAAATTATTTTTAAAGTTATTTTTATACTACAATATACTTTATTTATAATGTTTTAAAAATAATATTTTAATTTGTTTCCAAACAATCCATTTTTGAATTTTATGAATATTGTAATGGGAAGGTTTTTTAATGCATATGATGAAAATTTGTTTCCTACCAACATGACCATTGTTTACTATTTATATTTTCCCCTAAAATTTTCTATGTTTTTTCAAAGAAAATAATTTTCCATTATTATGAAATTTTTTAACGGCATTATTTTCTAAAAAACTGAAATGAATTATGGATTTAATTTATTACTTTGTTTTTATGCAAAATTACGAAGATTTTATGAAAGTTTCTTTAAAAATTTTGATTCAATTTTCCTATATATTTTTTAATTAATTGATTTTACTTGAGGAATTCATTTATGATGAATTGATAGTCTTATATCATCCTTTTATTACTTATGGATTATACATTTTTTTATTATCCACTTTTATGTGATGATTTTCTTTATCCCTCTCCATTTTTCATTGTACATTATTTTTCAACTTAATTTCAATATTTATGGTATCATTGATGAATTCAATATCATTTAAAATAATTTATGAGTTTGTTGACTATATACCATTTCAATATACGGTGTTAGTTGAAGGATGATTATTAAGAATAATATTTTAATTACTAGGGAAATATTGACATTCAATATTCTTGATTCAATATAGATATTTATTTATTGATAACACAAATTGATTATATATTATATTATTGATTCTATATATGATAAATTCACTAGTATCATATACGTGATGAGTGGGGATTTATTATAAATATCCCCTCGATACATTGATAAGTCACATGTGAAAATTGAATGTGTATTTATTGGTTTATGCTGACCCATACAAAGTCTGTGTCTTGACATAAGGACTTTATGGTATATAATATACCTTGGTAAAATGATATACCAGAAATTTATATGATGTATTTTCATGAGGACTTGGAAATAATATCATGAAATCCTATATTGTAAACATTCTTCATTAATATTTTAGTTAATATTATCCATGTGATTGTTATGTTGATATTTTCCATGGAGATATATTAAATATCATGTTATTAATAAAATTTTATGTATTTATTATTATAACCCCCACCATATTGGTTATTTCCTATTTAATCATAATAGATTCCACTTCATTCTACCCATACTAAGTATTGAATCTCACCCTTTATTTGGTTTTCTTTTCCCCATGATATGAAGAATGAATCATTGAATTTTTTTTCAAGGATGAAAGAATTTTTTTCATGCTATGTTTTATCTTATAATATAACCTGGAAGTCATATATAAATCTAGTTTTATAAGATTGATAAATTTATTTTTCCTTGTTGGTGTGATCCCTTATAAATTTTACCAATTTAATCAATTATACTCTAACCCTGGGTCACTGAATTTGGGGTTCCTACAATATTTTGTATTTGAGCTCACCACTTTCTAATGTTTCTATTACTCAAGTTAGGATGGTGATTATAAATAATGAGAAATATAAAAGGGATTATAGTGTGGATCAATTAGGGATAAATGTTTAAATGAATTGTAAAATAAGTTACTTATATCATTGATCTTCAAAGACACTAAACCTTCACATCTCTGGGACTGTGTGAGTATTTGTGAGATGTAATCATTAATTATTGAAATATATGTAATTTTTGATTGGTAAATCTCAATTGGTATGAAATTCAAATTTAATGTATTTTTTTTAACACGGAATCTAGGAGTATGGGTCTGGGGATGCTCAATTGGTATTAGAGAATCATTTAGTTTTTTAATTATTATAATTACTTTTGGGGATTAGGATTTGAGAAATTTGAAAACAATAGGGATTAGTCTAAGTAGGGGATAACATCTTAAAATTTTGAAAATGTTTTTAGTATGTGTTTTTCCTATAATTTACAGTCTTTTATGGATACTTTAAATTTGATTAGGATGTGTCACATATTAACATTGGAGTAATCACCCTAAAAATGGGTAGTTGATATAAAAAAGATCTTTACTTAGTAAACAATGAGTAGCTACAATATTTCACACCTATTTAGACACACTTGATGGATATTCTTTGCTTAATTAAAATTATTTTTTTGACCCATTAAAAAATATTTGAAAATATTTAGTTTAGAAAACCTAATAGTGAATGATTGTGGATAGCTTAGATTAAAACCTTTAGATTCAAGAGTTAAGGTACATATTAAATGATTTGTACTTTTATGGATACTATTTATGTTGAATTTTCAATAACAATGATTTAATTGATATTTTGGTTGAGAATATTGTAAGAAAGTTCATGATAATTTTGGGATAATTATTCTTGGGATTAGTTTAAGAAGTACAAGAGAACTTAACATAAAATCAAAGTAGATTGAACCAAAAGAATCATAGGCTAAAAAAAGTGTCATAAGACAGGATATGGTTGGATTGATTTTTCATATTTTGATGATAATTTACTCCTATTTTATTGGACGTTATCATAACCATTTCATTTTAGATTTTGGTTTCAAACAGGACCATGAAATTGAAGTGGTAGAAGGTGTATCCACAAGAACTTAGAAAGAATCATATTTGGGACAAGTAGTTTCCTATTCATACTAAGGATAATTATTTGGGTATATCATAAGAAATTACATCTTTAGTCTTGTTTATTTTATCGATTAATTCAATCTTTTACATAGTGACTAATAATTAAAATTGAGAGGATGCAATTTTTTGAAAGGGCATAATGTAACTCTCCATATTCTTACTATACATCTTTACTTTAAAAATATATAATATGTTCCATAGATTCATCCACATGAAAATCCAAAAAAATTACGTGATATATTATATAAATATTATTTTGAAGATTAAAACATTAATAAAACCTAAAGTAAGAAAAATTTTACTTAACTAAAATTTCTTATATTTGGAGGATAAATAATTAATATGATTTAATATTTAAAATGGTTGTTCATTTTCACATAACTATTTTTAAAGCATTTTATACTTTATCATAATAAATTAAATTAACTAATTTCAAAATATTTTCATATATAAACTAATATAATAAAATAAAATTATAAATTGATATGAAATAATATTAAGAACACAGAAAAACATCATTATTTAGAAAAAAATTCTTTATATTTAATATTTTTATATAAAAACCAAATTTATAAATTTTATCATTTTAATTTAATAAAATTATATTCATTTTTTGAATTCAAAATATCAAAATTTTTTGTAGTAAATTTTTTTATATTTTTCTGAAAAGGATGAATTTGGGAGTGAATAGTGAAAAATACCAATTTTTCAAATGTTATCACTTTTATGACTTTATTATAATACAAGAATGATGTTAATGTTTAAAAAAACTTATATAAATATATTAAAATTTTTAAAAATTAAATAAATCTTTTAAAAAATAAATTTTCAATTTATAAAACCCATGATTACTCTTTTGGAAAGATATGTAATATTTAACTTTAGTAAAAAATATTTTTGGTCACTTTATTTTAAAAAATAATCAATAAGGTGTAATTATGTTTTTTAATGATTTAAAATCCAAATCAATATTATATTTTAAAAATAAAAAAATTAATTTCATTTAAATCAATAATATTTACAATTTTACCTCAGTCATAAATTTTAATCATAAAAATACACTTTTTCTAAAAAGGATTTTTAATCATTATGTGAGCTAATATGAAAATTAATTTCTCTCATACAATGAAATTTACATGGAAAACGGATTTAATAATTGAAATAATTAGTTCCATAATATTTAATATTTAAATTTTTTTAGTAATTTAATATAAATTACTTAGGTAAAAATTAGTTACCATAGTAAAAACAAAAAATGTTAAAAGTGAAAAATATAAGAGTAGAAGACTTAAAAAAATGTTAGAAAGATATGTTAAAATTTTTGTTTAAGGATTTATAGACCATAAATCTTCCCTAATTCCATTATTTTATATTTTTGTATCCACATTACCTTTGAATAATGATTACCATTTTATATTCTTATAAAATTCCACTCTTCTCCCTTATAAAATTATCTATCTCCACCCCACATTATTCACAGAAATCCTCATAGATTTAAAAAAAATATGCTAGAATGTCTCTTCAAAAATCTTATAAAATTACTATAAGTCATTTTATTCTAAAAATAACACCTCTCAAATCCTTAATGTAATTTTCAATGGAGATCTTATTTGGAGTAAGGTAAAATCATCATGTACTCTTTTTTAATTTATTTTCCCTTATTTATTCTTATACCATATATGAATATAATCTAACTATGTTAATATAATAAATTAATATCATAATAAAACTATAATTTTATTATATTTACAGGATAACTATTATATACCTTACTCCTACCATTCAAAAAATGAAAAGTTTATTTTTGTTATGTCCATACTACAACCTCTATATGCGATGTGTTTAGTTTTCCATAGCTACCCTACATTGATGTTAAAAAGGGAGTATTTAATGAAAAATAATTATTTTTAAAACATTAGTAAGATTCTAAAAATAATAATCTATTTTTACACTCTTTATGTTCTATGAAAGACTAGAATGACGATCATGTGTACATGTAGAATACTACCTCCACGAAGCCACATATTTCATTTAACATCTATAATTTTTTAATTTATCTAATTATTTTAAAATATGAATAAAAAAATTAAAAAAATACAAATAATCTAATTATACTTCTTTAACAAAGATATTACTCTAATGGAATCAATTTTTTAACCATACTCACCCATCGTTTAGAAGAAGTTCTTATTTGGGACTGTTTAACCACCCACACAAACAATGCTATAAATTTCTATCATAAATGAATAGATAAACTTAAATAATGGTATTATTATATTGACATTCTCATATAATGTTTGAAATAATTTTCTATAATGTTTATATTAATATTTAACTTATTTTTATAATCACACCTATTTTCATTAAAAATTACCAATACAATTATGCTACTGATTTTATATCTTTGAACCTTAACCAAAACTCACAACGAATGAAATTTAAAATTTATAATTCATTATAGACCATCTATTTTAGTACCTTAAATAATATAGGAATGATAAAATTGGTATCAAATAAGGGGGACTCACATTGACATTATAAAGAATTTGAAAAATGATTAAAATTACAAACGGATATTGATGAAAATGGACTTTACTAACAAATAAATGTATAATAATTATAATTTTAATGTATAAAATATAATAAATTTGAAGAAGGTTTTAAAATAAGTTACTAATAAATTTTTATTTATAATATGTTAGGTGCTATTTGACTATGCGTATAACATCCCCCAATCTGACACTCTATCATCTGGATAGAAAGGGAAAGTTATAATGCCTCAAGAACGCCTCCCTATACGCTAAAGGATGGAAACTAGAAGCAAGAGTGTGAATAGTATAGTGCGGAGACAATACCCCCTAGTATGAAGTGTCATAACAAAAGAAACAATTCTTATATAAATGGAAATAATCAGAGTAATGTCATTGTGGAAGACAATAATAAAAAATGGATATTCCTGTAAATAGATAAATAATAATGTGATGAACTGATGGAATGTAAATAAATGACATGCTAGAATAATATAAGAAAAAACTTGAAGACTCAAATAAAATACTCAAAGTCAAGGTTCCCGAACCCGATGTCAGTTCCATCTCCAAACTACATCGCAATAAGAAACTAGAAATCTACAACATGGTCATTTTCCTTTTTCCAAACATGCATCCAAAAAATATCTTCTACTTCTAAATAAAATCCAGAATAGGATGTGAGTATAACTCAGTAGGTCGACACCACCATTTCTAATCAGAACTAGTCTGATAGGAAGTCTGTGAAATAAAGTGATAAACAATTTTATTAATTAATTCAAACTTTATTAAACTATAATGATAGCCCTCTTCTTCTCCATGCCGGAATATGTCTAATCTTGTCTTAAAAACATTCCAACCACAACCATATAACTAAGGTAAAAAACCTCCTTCAAAATCATACTAGAATATCTATGAGCATGTATTACGACCGTACCAACCACAACCATATACCCATGGTATATTCACAATAATCTTGGTAAAATCCTTTTAATCATTACAACATGGGATTGGGCATAGCTTTGTCACTGTCACCATTTAGAATATACGTGTGAATGTTCTTGGGCCTAGCCTATTATATAATAATCTCATCATGGTACACTATTCCCATCATAAAACATGGATATCACAATATAACATCACAACCCTAAATTTTTAATTAACAAAATTACCATTCTTCTTTCAAATTCCACATGAAATTTAATTCACAATTGATTAATAATTATATCAATAACAAATAAGCCACAATTTAAGGATTCTATAATAAGAAATCACCCAAGGCCACATGTCATGTTGAACATACTTTAATCCATTATCCAATTACAAATCCATCTGAAACCAAAGGAATTAGAGGGATAATCTCATTCAATTATTTAATTAATTTGGATGAATGTAATGATGGAGTAATCAAGATATTGCATAAACATTATAATAATAAAACCATAGGGTTATGTTTTAGACCCAATACCTTTAACAAAAGAGCCAACAATGCTTCCAATTGCCATTTTCGATGAGGAAGAAGATGTGAATGATTTCAAATAGGTTCCTAGATAAAAACTGATCTAGATCAAAACCAACAATGTAATTGGCCAAAGGATTACACCGTAATAGTTAGGGAACCAAAGAGAAGAAGGAAGGAACCTAACCAAAGGAACATACCCGAGATTGATGATGTGAAATGAATGTTTGGAAGGGAGTTTGAGACTCCAAAATCATATGGATAATGACCTAGCTTTATGATGAGAGGAGTCGCATCCAAAACATTTTATAAGTAAGCCACACACCATGTTTAAAATAGTAGGTCTTCATATATATGGTGTGTAATGTGGTTACACATTATGTAAATATTTTTAATGAAATTATATAAAAAACCACTCACCTACGATTTATTTTATTAAAACCACAATACAATTACACAACATGTAATCCATTTACATGATGTGTAAATGTTCTATAGTTAATTTTCATCCCATATTCATTTTAAACAACCCGAACCCCTTTAAATATTCCAACCTTACCAAGAACCCATATTAACAATTAGTCCAATTTATATTCGGACTCCATTAATTCAAATGAGAATATATCCCCAAAATTTAAGTAATTTTCTCCAACAAAGGCTCTCCATCTATAAATAAGACTCGACCACCAAGGCATAAATGATAAACCTGTAGAGAAACAAACATAAAGAAGATGAGATTTTACAACCTCCCCACATTATAACAAATAAACCCTTATCTACTCCAATCATCACTGTAAGGTCTCAATGAATAATAATGGACATTGTGTTGGAATATATGACTCCCTCTTTCAGGTCTTCTCTTGAACTAACCCATGCTGCCACTGCACTTGAAACAATGGTATAGTTCATCCCAGAAGATATTTCTCACTATGATCCACATCTTGAATTGGATTATCCAAATAGGACCCATCAACACAGAGCTTGACATATTACATGTCTATCAAATGGGAGGGTTCTATATGATATATTCATAGTTTCGACATGTGGAGAACGTTGGGCATGGTATGATAGTGTTATGGAAGGGATAAACAACATTGAACTAGACTGAACCTTACTTCTATTTCAAATGGATCAATAAACATAGTAACTAACCATCCATGTTTCCTAATATAGAATTTACCCTACCTCAGTGACCCTCGTAGGAAAACATGTTGACCATACATGAATTCCATAGGTCTTATTCGATGGTCAAAATATGTTTTCATCCAGATTTACATGGTCACCAACCATTGTCTAATCAATTGAACCTATTTAGATGTTTTCTAAATGAGACTTTTCCCAACAAGTGCTAAATCATATACCTCTAGCCAATGAATTGGAGTATGAAATAGCCTTCCATATAAAGAATCAAAAGGTTGCATTTGTATTGATGTTTGGAAGTTATTATTATATGAAAACTCCATGAGTGCCATATGATTTTTCCACGAACCACGAAAATTGAAAACAGAAACTCATAACATATCCTTTAAAACCTTAATAGTCAACTTATTTTGACCACCAATCTATGGATGATAGATTGTTCTTAATTGAGTTTACAATTCCTAGGTTTTTGGAAGACCCTCCTAGAAACACGATCTAAAACAAGGATATCTAATTGAAATGGTACTCCTCCAAACACCATGCAACCAAAAAACCTCACACATATATATATTTTCCAGATATTCAATTGTGAAGGTTTCCATATTAGGTATGAAGTGTAATACATTAATCATTATATGCACAAAAACACATATAGAATCTTTGTTATGGGTCATCTTGGGAAATGTTGTCACAAAACCCATTTTGAAATCATCTAATTTCCCCTCTGGGATGGGTAAAGGCTGTAAAAGCCCATCTGGCCTCTAATGCACAGATTTCACCTATTAAGAAGTGAATAATCTATCCAAAAAATATTTCCACCTACTTCTTTATTCCTGACCACCAGTACTGTCTATTGAGATCTTGATACAAGTTTATTAAAATAGGATGCACCTCCCATATAGAAGCATGAAACTCCCTCATCACCTCCTTGAGAAAGCCTATAGGAACCCATACTCGTCCACTCATTAAAAGACTCCCTTAACACCTATATTTGTGACTTTAAACTCAATAAATCAACAAAGAAATTTCCCTTTCTTGGTGTATAAGACAAATAAATGTTGAAAGATTGTTGATACTCAACCCACCTCCTCTACCAAAGGTTAAGGTCTTGGTGAGAAAATATATAATTGAGGATCTTGTAATCCATGTATACCACAAACCTCTAACCCAGTAGATTATGTCTCCAAAATATCAGGGTATGTGCCACTACTTATAATCCTAGATCATGAGTAGGTTAATTTATCTCATTCATTCTCAGTTATTGGGATTCATAAGTTACAACATGAACCTCCTACATTAGAGCTGCTCTGAGTCCAACTCCAGATGCGTCACAGTATATGATATATAATTTAATAAACATATGTAAAGTGAGGATAGGTGATGAGGTTATCCTTCCTTTCATCTCTTGAAAATATATTTCGAATGAATCAGACCAAACAAACCTCACCCCATTCCTGGTCAACATAGAAATCGGTGCTAAAAATTAGAAAGAATCCTGGATAAAAACTAGTAATAATATTCTAATCCTAGAAAGCTGGAAATTTCAAAAATGTTGTTAGGATGTTAACTAGTTAAAATGATTTAGAATTTATCTAGTTCCAGTGACACTACTACCTCTAAGATTTCGTAGCCAAAAAAGTGCAATTCATTTATCTAGAAATTGCATTTAGTTAGCTTTGCAAAAATTTGATGCTCTCTCAATGTATAAAAGATGATGTCAAGATCTTTGGCATGATCGTTTATTGAATGGGAGTTCACTATGAAAAACACCACAAACTAATCCACAAACATCTGGAATATCCAATTCATTATGTCCACAAATACTGCAGGGGAATTAGTCAACCCAAACAATATTACTAAGAATTCATACAACCATACATTCTCTTAAACGATATTTGAGGTATGTATGATAGTATCATGTTTAACTAATGATATCTTTATAAAAAATACTACTTGAATAAGACATTATAACCTATCTACTGATCTTAAAAAATATCAATGAGTGGAAGAGGATACTGGTTCCTGACTGTCATCTTGTTCAACCTCTGATAATCCACACAGAAGTGCAAAGATCCATCAGCCTTTTTAGTGAAGAGAACTGGAGAACCCCAAGGAGATTTAATGGGAAATATGAATCATTTATACTATAGATCATCAAACAGATCTTTTAACTCTTGAATCTCTGATGGTTCCATTTAGTAAGGTTGTATAGAAATTAACTCTTGTCCCAACACTAACTTGACTGTGAAATCAATCTCTCACTCGGGCGGTAATCCATAGAACTAATTAGGGAAAAAAATTTAAAAATAGTCTACCATTGGAGGAAAATAATCCAACTACATCCCACCATTATCTAGATCAATACTAGAAATTATATCTATGAGAAAATCCAATCTTCATTGAATTGGTCCTGTAGGACCAGATTGAATATCCCACTCACCCTAGTCGGAATAGCTACCTCCTTCTGGAGATAAAAATTTAACTCTCCTCATGTATTGGTCAATATACACATAGTATATAAATAACACATCCATACCACGAATCAAGTCAAATACTATCATTTCCATCATGAATGGTTCCCAAAAGAAATTGAAACAACCAATCTCTAGGGAACACACATCACAATGTTTGATATTTTCATACCGCACTCCCAATGGTGTGTAGATGGTTAAAAAACCATCTACAATTTCCATATCAAATCCGAAACCATTTTAAAAAATAGAAAATATAATAGAATGAGAAGTTCTTGTATTATAAAAAACACAAGATAAAGTATATGATATAAGATTCGTACCTCTAATGGTAGATATTCCTGCATCCATGTTAGCTGGAGTAGTCTACATAACATGTAACTAACTTTTCCATATTCCCTGGGTTCCAGTCTAACTACCCTAAGATATTTCCCTTGATTTTTACTTTTTTTAGGCATCAGGGTACCACGTCCCCTACCTTGTCATGAACGGCCTGTAAACCTCCAACTACTAGCCTGTTGAGGGCTAGTTGATTCAATTTATGCCTCTAGAACTTATTCTTATACTCTTCCATTGGTCTTCTGTAGAAATTTTTCAAATAACCTTGGACGATGGCCCAATATTCCATAGATAAGACACTCGACTATGGGGTAAGGACACTGCAGACACTTGTGACCAAACCTTCCACACTAATAGAATTGGAAAGGAACACGATCTTGAGACAGAGGGCTACTACCCTAACTACTCTTCCAACTATTACTTTGGAGGAATCAATTATAAGTACCCAGCCTTAAACATGAAATAATCTTGAGTTATGTCAAGAATTCGACATTGCGGATTTTCTTACGTTTATAGTTTTAGAGAATTTTTCCATAACTATTACATTACATCTCAAAAATTACAAAGTAGACACTTCTACTCTATCCAATTTTTTTCATTAAAATAAAACTCCTTAGACAAAAAAATTATTTTCTTGATATAAATCTTCCTAAATTTTCCTTTTCTCTTAAAATTTCTTACACCTTGTGATTTTTTTTCATAATCATGGGATGTGCATAAGAAGCTCAATAAGGGTTATAAAATAAGGAAAGAAAACATTATTCCATCAATACATACAAAAAAATAAAATAATACATTTCAGTCGTAAATCATAATCTCCATAACATATCTCATGAAATCAATAGATTTATTAATAACACATAGAAATCATAAATTATATAGGTAAATTTTGGAATCCATAACATACATACATTTTAGATTTCACAACTACATAGGGAGTTACATTTGGAATACCCATCATAGTATAATCCCTAAATATCTTAAGAGAAACATTAACATTTACCTTCATTAAATTACCAAAAGAATTGGAGAGATATCTCAGGCTCACCCACCCTAGTTTTATCATTGATCCAACCGTATACGTAAACAATTCCCAAGAACCATAACATAATCATAACACATAAAACAAGTATAAAGGAAATATAACATTGACACATTCATATAATAATATAAAATTTCAAGATATTGACATAATCAATACTTTCTCAAAACCATTTTCAATACCAAAATACTTGAAAATGGTATTTGGTATTTATTTTCCTTTTTTAAAAACATGTAAACTTGTTAAGGAATCCAAATATCAAATAATTCTTGTGGTGGAGGAAAGGTCATTGTCATCGCGTATGATAAAATGAAGCATTCATTTTTTCATTTAGTAAAATGATTCATAGACAAAAGATTAACTGGGAATGAAATTAAAATTCAAAGGGGTTTATACAACGTATAAAATAATGTTGTGTATAAATAAAAATATTCCTCAAAGAAAGGATATTGAGACAAAGTCCCATACCCTATGTCCGAATTGACTCGTTCATTCATTAATTTCCTAAATAATAATATTATGTTAATTTATAATTCCTTGAGACCCTTTTTCAGGTTTAATATTCCATTTTTATTACTTATTACCGTGTAATGAATATTACATAATTATTTAAGTTAATATCGGATGTTTTGTCAATATCGAGTATTAGAATTGAAAATGAAGTTGTTGTAATTAAAAATTGCTCGTGTGATGAAAAGTATATTATATCCAGAATGATATTAATTATTTAAATATTATATATATATCAATATGTATATGTATTTATTGTAGTACATATCATTTTGAGATATGAAATGATATGAACCGTTCATAGAGATGGTAAGTTGTAAATATGCATGGACCCTACATTCATTTCTTATTCATATTTAAAGGAATGAAAATGAAATGATACATAGGTATATTATAATTAAATTATAATATAATATTTTTTTATACATTACATAAGTTCACTAATTCCATTCTTTATATGTTCCATGTATGGCATGAATGAGTCATATTACTTTGAGGGGGCGGTAATTTTCATTTCCTCAAATGAAATTAGCGTATTTACCCATTATAGAAACCATAAAGGTATGCTATAAACAGAAGGATATAGAAAATATAAATAAAATATATATGATATATAAATATAGTTCCATCATAATGTCCACCATGAGATGTGGTAGGGAAAAATTGAACAATCGTCGTTTAATGAGGTAGTAGCTCGCCGTACATAGAAACAATATATTCGTAGCCATTAGATGTAGGTGTGTGGAAGTGTAGTTAAAATCCTTATCATAAAAACTTCCTAGTATATTTAGGATTCCAATTTTGTTATGTAAACAAAAAATAATTATAAAATAGGGAGTGGAGAAGGAAAATAAAAAAAAGAACATGAAAGAAGAGGTTACCACTAAATCGGGTAAATTCCATTGATTTGAGTCAAAAGGCTTTCTTGATTTGCCTTCTGCCCAATGTGATGCTTCTAGGAGTAAGAGAGGGATGTTGGAAGCTTATTTGAGAAGAGTTCAGATGATACAAGGTGTTTATAGAGTTGTTATTAAGGTTTAGAGGTGATTACCTTTTATAAGAGGGAGGGGAGGCACTTTAGGTAGGTATTGAAATATAATTTTATTATAAAATGATTTTTGGTTTCAAATGATCCCAAAGTAATTTATTTATGAGATAAGATTAATTTGGGTTGAAAAAATCTCAAGCAATAAGTTTTAGAAAATTCTAGGTCACAAATTTTAACTTATGTTTTAGCTTTAACCCTTAGTTAATTAATTTAACTTTTACCATGTCTTCTTGTATATTCATACTATATGGTAAATATAGTTACTATAAAATTCCAATATAAACTAAAGTGGTTCATTAATGACATTTTCACCATTATATAATTAATATTTACTGAATATTATATTTTTAGGACAGTTATATCATTTAATAAAATAATATTTGTTTTAAAAATCAATTATGTCAATTTTCATACCATTCATATCACAACTTTTTAAAAATCCATAACAATTTGATTATTTTCAAAAACACTTCATTAATTAAAATATAACAAGTCATAATCATACCTAAAATTATTTTATGGCATAATAATGTTCAAAATAAATTTATTTTTATATTTATAATCTCATTTATTTAAATAATTCAATAATAAGGTAATCAATACATCATCATTGTGTCATAAATATATTTATTTTTTTGATATCTAAAAATTATAAATAAAGTACCTTGATTTATGAAATACTTTTAGATTTAAAATTATTATTTATAGTTGAAGATATCACTTATAGAACACCATATAAAAATTATTTTACTAAATGACACAAGTTTATGTTATATTTTCCTGAACTATAAATTAAAAGTAATTAAATGTCATTTTCACACACAAGTGCCTCCATGGGATTCTAAAATCGACCTAGGGATTCCCATGTCAGATATATCTCATCAAATAGTTTTAGGATATGTGTTAGGTTAGTTTAATATTATTTTAATATTATTTTGTTACCCTTATCTACCAGATTTACCCTTTAACCATAGCAAATAAAATATCTATTGAAATCACTATTCATAATGTAAAAAAAATAAAAGGTAAATATTTAGAAAACTTTTAAATTATGATTCCAAATATGTAATACATTTTTCCAAATTCAAAACATGGAAATTTTAGAAATTAATTTAAAATTAATTCTCGTTGTCAAAAGCAAAAGCGCATTTTTAAGAAGTGAAAACTACCAAAATATTGACATTGTTTATGTCCAATTAAAAAGTGAAATCACTTCTATTGACCAAAATTTAATTAAATGATAAAAATAAAATTTAATTACAATTTAATTCCAATTAAAAGGAAAATATTACTATATAATGAAATTATATAAAAAGACATTTTTGACTTAAAATGCAGTATTTTTCAGTATTCATTTTAAAAATGAACTTTATCAGAAAAATACCAAAAATTTATCCAATGTAAATTTTGATGTCCGGATTCTAAAGAAGAATATTATTTTTCCAAATGGAACATATAACAGTGAAAAAAACTAGATTTAAAAATGGGTTTCAATCAAAAGGCAGTAATACTAACTTTTAAAAATATTAGAGTATTTATGCTTAAAATTAGATTTATTCTCATTTTGAGCCTGTAAATTTTATTGGATAAATGTAAAAGAATTTAGAAAACATGTTTGATCATAATATGGTTACTTTTTTCATTACCACCAATACAATGACTATGCGTTATCTACTATGTAAAATAAAAATATTATATTTTTTACAGAATGACTCGGCATTGTGTGCAACATAAGATTTTAGAGTAACCCATTGTTTCGTGTCAGGAACACCATCGAATATAGCATCCCATTTAAAGTTAAATTAAAATTTAATTCAAAAATATTAATAAATATGAAAATTTAATATTCATTATTTACCTAGGATGTTACATCCTTCTCCCCATTTAGAAATTATGTCCTCACAATTTTATTCACTTATCATATAAGTAGGGGTATTTATCCCTCATTGAATTTTCAGATTCACTTGTCGCCTCTTCAACCATATGTTTTTTTACAAAAAAGATATTTACCTAATGAAATTCCTTATTCCACAACACTTTCTCTCTTCAGTAGTGAATTTGGATTGTTTGTTCCTCATAATAGAGATTCTCTTCCAACAAAACTACCTACGGACTCAAAACATAAGATGGATCTGGCATATATATTCTCAACATTGAAACATGAAAAAAATAGTGTACCTTGGATAAAATTGGAGGTAAATTCACTCTGTAGGTAATTGATCCAACATTATCTTGGATTTCATGGGGTTTAATGAACCTCAAACTTAGATTTCCATTTTTACCCAAATGCATCACACTTGTCTATGGAGAAACTTTGAGAAAGACATGATCACCTACCTAAAAATAAATATCCTTCCTTCAGTTATCCACATAACATTGTACCTTCTCTGAGATGTTCTCATGTGCATATAAATAAACTAAACTATTTCTACCATCTTTTCTACCAATTCTGGTTCCATCAACTTTCTTTCACCGACTACATCCGAAAAAGCAATATTTCGACACTGATTTCCATATAATTCCTCAAATAGTTCCATCTGTATACTAGAATTAAAATTATTATTATAAAAAAACTCAAACAAAGAAAGATGATGGTCCCAAATTCTCTGGTAATCTAGTGAACAAGCATGTTACATATCATCCAAGGTCTGAATTGTTCATTCTGACTATCCATCTGATTGCATATATAAAACTATAATAGAATTTAATTCATTTCCCAATGACATATAAAGGCCTTTACAAAAGTTACATCTGATCCTTGTATCATGATCAGATACAATAGAGAGGGGAACTCCATGTAACCTAATTATCTCCTTAAAATACAACTAATAAAGTAGACCTAGAGGCAACATATCTTAAATAGGAATAAAATGAGTAGATTTATTCAATCGATTAACAATAAACTAGATTGCATTGTTACCTTGAGATGTTTCGAGTAATTCCCCGATGAAGCCCATAGATATATTTTCCCATTTCCACTCTAACACTGGAAATGAATAAAGAATCATTTTCAGTAACTTTCATTCAACTTTAACCTATTGAAAAGTTAAACATTTCATAGTAAAGTCATTAATATAACTTTTCATTCCATCCCATCTGTAATACTTCCAATGATCTTTTTACATTTTAGTACTGCTAGGATGAATTGAAAATGGAGAACTCTGAGCCTCACATAACAACTATTTATTCAACTGTCAATAAAAAGGAACCCATAACCACTTTCAAAACCTCAAAACAAAGTATTTATCAATGTTAAATTTCGGTAAATTACCCTTCTGAACCAAATATACATTTTTTACAACACACTATCTTCTTTCTGCGCTTTCGTTATTATGTATGCTAGAGATGATTTCACTACCACCGAAAACAAAAGAATAGAATTCCCTGCACCAACAACTTCCAATCCAAAATTCCTCAAATCAAAAACCAAAGGATATCTTTCCAATCGTAGCATTGTTAATGGAGCATTACGCTTTTATCTCAAAGTGTAAATCACTTTATTTTACTTTCGCGGATGGTAATGGATCTCAAAATCATAATCCTTGATTAATTCTAGCCATATCCTCTATCTCATTTTTATGTTCTTTTGAGTGAATATATACTTCAAAATTTTCTGGTCAGTATATATTTCACATTTTACTCCATACTGATGATTCCTCTAAATTTTTAAATAAAAAACTACGGCATCTAATTACAAATAATTTGAAGGGTATTTTAACCCATGAGGCTTTAACTGATGTGAAGCATAAGAAATTACCTAATCATTATGCAAAAGAACATAACCAATTCCTTTCGACGAAGCATCACTATAGGTAAAAAATTAACCATTTCTAGATGGCAGTTCCAAAAAATGGACCATTCACCTATATTCCTTTAAATTCCAGAAAAAAATCATAACATTATTTTGACCTTAAAAATTTAACACATTTTTGAGTTAACATAGATAGTGGGCTAGATAAGTGTGAAACATTTTTATCAAACCTTCAGTAATAGAATTCTAAAGAAAGAAAACTATGAATCTAGGTTATATTTGTGGGTATTGGCCATTCTTTAAAAACTTTTGTTTTAGTAGGATCAACAGTTGTTCCATATTTAAAAAAAATTGACCATGGAATGAAATTTGTTGATACCAAAACTCACACTTGCTGAATTTCCCATATAGTTTCTATTCTATTAAAGTCTTCATGATAACCGTTAATTGACTTTAATTCTCTTCAATAATCTTTGAATATACCAAAATAAAATATATATACATAACCACCATTTATCACCTGATTCAATTGAGCCATCATTACAACAAACTATTAAATTATGATCCAGGCCATCTCAGGATGCTGATTTGGATGGTCATTTCACTCTTTATGCCTTCTCAGCACAGATTCTTGTTTCCTCTACAAAAAACCATTCTAAACACAGAAATATCTTAGGCAGAGAAACATGGTAATCTATAAATTCTATATCATTTCAATATTACCATAATTAATTTATGGACATTAATTTTACAATAACCTAACAACTAATGTTGTCTAAACCGACCTCTGATACCAACTATAAGGAGCCTACCTTAAAAATTACACAATCTTGAGTTTAGCCATGAATTTGAAATTGTGGATCTTTTCAGGTTTAAAGTTTTAGTGAATTAATTCATAACTATTAAATTAAATATAAAAAATTTCAAATTAGACACTTCTACTATATTTAATTTTTTTCATAAAAGTAAAACTCCTTAGATAAAAAAGATTTTTTTTTGATATAAATCTTGTATAATTCTTACATTATCCTACCCTTAATTATACCCTATAAAAACATTTCAAAAACATGTAATAAGCATAAAATTCTCAGTAAAGGTTATCAAATAAGGAAATAAAACATTAATCCATCAATATATACAAGCACATAAAATAGTACGTTTCAATCATAAAACATAACCTCTTTATCATACCTAATGAAATCATAAAATTTATGAATAGAATATATAAATCTTAAATAATAAAGGTAACTTGTGGAATCCATAACATACTTACATTGTAGCTTTCACAGTTATATAGAGAGTTCGTTGGGAATACCCATCATTGTATATTCTCTACATTTCATGGGAGAAACATTAAAATTTACCTCTGTTACATTAACCAATGAATTGGAGATCTATCTTTCACTCACTCGTACTAGGATTATCATAGAACCACCTATATACGTAAATAATTCCCAAGAACCATATCATAATAATAACACATAAAGCAAGCATAAAGGAAAGACAAAATTTCAATATTCAAATCGCAATTTAAAATTTCAAGATATTGACATAATCAATAATTTCTCAAAACCATTATTAGTACCAAAATATATAAAATGAGTACTTGGTATTCATTTTTCTTTTTAATAACATTACGACTTGTTATGGAAGACAAATATCAAATAATGCTCACGGCGGCCGAAAGGTCATTATCATCTCATACATTAAAAAGAAACATTATTTTTGTCATTTAGTAAAATTATTCAAAGAAAATATATTCCCTTTTAATAAAATTAAAAGTAACAGTGGTTTATACACTATATAAAATAAAGTCACGTATAAATCCAAATATACCTTAAAGAAAGGTTATTGAGACGAAGTCCCTTACCTCATGTCCGAATTGATTCTTTCATTTTTTAATTTCATAAATAATAAAATTATGTTAATTTTTTACTTTCTCCAAAAACTTTTTCAAGTTTATTATTACTTTTATGTCACTTATTACCACATTATTAAAATTCCATCATTATTTAAGTTTATAGTTTTCATTTTTTCAATATTGTATACTTGACTCGAAAATGAACTTCTTATAATAAAGATTTATCTATTTGTTAAAAACTCTATTATCTATAGAATGATATTAATTTTTTAAATATCATATATATCCATTATATATATTTATTTTTTATAGTACACAATATTTGGAGATAAGAAATTAAATGCACTGTTAATGGAGACGTTAAGCAGTACGTACACATGAAAGCTACATTCATTTCTTCTTCATATTTGATGGAAATAAAAATAATGATACATAGGTATATTATAATTAACGTATAATATCATATTTTTATATACGTTAGATAATTTCATTGATTCCATCCTTTATATGTTCCATGTATGGCATGAACGAGTCATATCACTTTGAGGGGGTGATATTCTGCACTTTTTGAAATGAAATTATTGTATTTACCAATTATGGAAACCATAAAGGTATTCAATAAAATAGAAGCACAACGAAAATATAAATATAATATTTATCATATATAAGTATACTGCCATCATAATGGGAACCATGAGAGTTGGTAGGGAAAAATAGAACTATCATCATTTCGTGTGGCAGTAGTTCACCGTACAGAGAAACAGTATGCTCTTATCCATTAGATCGAGGTGTATTTAAGTATAGTTTGATTACTTCTTGTAAAATCATACTACTATATTTAGTATAATTCTGATGTTATGTAATCAAATAATAATAATTAAAAAGGGAGTAGAGAAGGAAAATAAAAGAAAATAACTTGAGAGAAGATGTTACCTCTAAATTGGGTAACTCCCTTTGATTTGAGACAAAAGGCTTTCTTGAATTGCATTATTCCAAATGTGAGTATTCCAGTAGGAATAGAGGGTTTTTGGGAGATTATTTGGGCAGAGTTTGGACGATAGAAGGTGGATTGTGTGGTGTCAGTAAGGGTTAGAGGTGATTCCCTTTTATAAGAGAGAGGAGGGCACTTCCGGAAGGTATTTAAATATTATTTCATTTGAAAATGATTTTCGGTTTCAAATGGTCCCAAAGTTGTTTATTTCATAGATAAGATAATTTTGGGTTGAAAAACTCTAAACCAATATGTTTTAGACAATTCTAGGTCACAAATTTAACCTTATCTTTTAGCATTAACCTTTAGTTAACTAATTTAACTTTTTTCAGGTCTTCTTATATATTCATACTATATGTTTAATATAGTTACAATAAAATTATAATAGAACCTCAAGTGGTTCATTATGAGTTCTTAATAATTATCTGATTAATTTGACCAAATATTAGATTTATATGAGTATTATAACATTTAATAAAACTGTATTTGTTTTAAAGACTCATTTATGTTAGTTTTCACACTATTCATATCATGTCTTTTTAAAAATACATATCAAATTTATTCATTCAAAAAAACTTCATTAATTAAAAGATAACAAGTCATAATCAAACCTAAAATTGTTTTTATGGATTAAAAAGTTTCTGAATAAATTTATTTTAATATTTATAATCTAATTTATTTTAATCATTCATTAATAATGTAATCACAATGTCATCATTCTGTCAAAATATATTTATTTATTTGATGTCTAAAATTTATAAATAAAATACCATGATGTGGGAAATATTTTTATCTTTCTAATTACTATTTGTAGTCGAGTATATCACTTGTATAACACAATATAAAAATTGTTTTAATAAAGTATAAATGTTTTGGTTTTATTTTCCTTAACATTAAACTAAAAGTAATGAAATGTCATTTCCACGCACATGTGGCTACATGATGTCCTAAAATAGACCAAATGATGACCATGGTTTAAAATATCTCATCAAATAGTGTTAGGACAAGTGTTAGGGTAGTTTAATATTATTATATTATTTTTTTTCCATCATTTACCAGATTTAACCTTTAACCATGGTAAATAAAATATTTACTAAAATTAAAATCCATAATGTCTAAAAATAAAAGGTACCTATTTACAAAATTTTTGCCTCATGATTCCAAATATGTAATCCATTTTTTCAAATTCAATGTATAGAAGTTACAGAATTTATTTTAAAATTAATTCCCATTGTCAAAACCAAAAGCGTGATTTTAAGAAGTTAAAACTACCAAAAGATTGAAATATGTATATGTCTAATTAAAAAATGAAATCACATAAAATGAACAAAACTGGATTAAAATATAAAAATAAAATCCAAATAATCATTAAAAATAATTAAAACTACAATCTAACTGTATAAATAAATTATATGAAAAGGCAGTTTTGACTTAAAATGCAGTATTTTTAACTATTCATTAAAAATGAATTTTATCCGAAAAATACCAAAAGTAAATTTTGATGTCCAGATTCTAAATAAGAAGTATATTTAGTCAAATGTTACATATTAAATTGAAAAAACAATATTTATGTAGGGTTTTCCATCAAGAGGAGGTATACCTACCTTTCAAAAATATTTGTGTATTTATACGTAAAATTAGATTCATTCTCATTTTAAGCCTATAATTTTTTTGGATAAATAAAAAAAACATTTAAAACATGTTTAATCATAATACGGTTTTTTGTTCATTTATTCCAATACAATGACTAGGAGTTAACTACCATTTAAAATAATAATATTATATTATTATTTCGTCAGTGTGACTCAACATTGTTTTAAATATAAGATTTCAAGGAAATCCATTGTTGTGTGTAAGGTACAACATCAAACATATAATCCCCTTTAAAGAAAAATTAATATTTAAATAAAAAATATTACTAAATAGGAAAATGTCATATTCCATATTTACCTGGGATGTCACAATTATAATCACAATACTTATCATCACTCAAAGAAGAACTTCCTGATCACACTATTGAAATATGATAGCCTCTGCTTGGGGCCTCTTTCAGATTTACTTTCGTGATGAGTACATGATTCATCATGTCTTCAAAGACGTTTAGATGGAAAAACATTACATGTGACCTGGTCGCATAATGAATACCATCTTGGAAATATCTCTCCCTGGAGATGTCATCAGCTACTAAAGATAGAGAAAAGCTTTGTAGGTCAGTAAAACATCCATCATATTCCTGTAACTGACAAACCCTCATGCATCATATGGATGAAATAATGAGACTTTACATCTATCAAGGTTTTGGAATATAAATAGATTAGTAACTTCATCTATAAGTCTATCTTAGATAGCTCATCCTAATTCCTAGCTTCGTTGAGAATATCCCACCCATTCTTGGAAGGTCCATAAAGCATATGCACAATAAGTTTCACCCTGCTATTCTTGGGTGTCTTGAGATTCTTGAAGAATGTATGGAATATCTCAATATAGAACTCAGTTTCATGGGGTCCCCCTACCATATCAAACACATGAACATTCTGAAATTGAAATTTTCTTATTAACTTAGACATCGAATAAATGATATGAATAGTATCCATTTCCATGGATTGCACAACCCTTTGAATGATATCACAAAGATGAACATCCATTTTCTCCTTAGAAACTATAGTAAGTAAGGATTTAGTTTTGTTTGTAGTGGGCTGATTTCAGCTTTCCGGGATCTTAGGTCAAAGACTACATAGAGCCATTTTATATACAATAAAAACACACACCATAGATAAATGGATTACAACAAGTCAAACCCAACATGCGACTACAAATTATAAAAACTAACTCTTTGTCTCTCAATATATGGATTAAAAATATTTTATCTTGACATGAAAACTCATTTCATTTGTCCAGTTAAACAGATATCTCATATTACAGTTCAAAATATAGGTATATATTACATGGGAAAATCAATATGTCTCTAACATGAAAAATTCATGTAAACATATCCCTATGTTCTTACTATGATGCATATATCCTCATCTCATTTCATACTAGTCCACGGCTACATTCTCAAGAAATAATAACTTCATAAAACAATAAACTCACAAAACATGTGAATCACCAAAGGTGAAATAACATCAACTGCAATAAGAACATAACACAAATAGAAATCACATCACTGGGTACTCGGATTTCCCATGTACATGGGTTAGATACTCCCATTCACAATATCATTACCAAGTCTCGACACATCCTAGTATCCTTTATACCTTTCCCAAAATTCAGGGAAAAAGCAAAGAAAACCTATTATCTTTAATACCACTTTGTAACATCCCCTAATTCAGTAATCATTCATGTGGCTGGAAAGGGTTGGTTACAATTTCTCAATCATGCCTCCTTGTATGCTAGAGGAAGTTAACTAGTAGTGGGGGTGTGAGTAGTATAGTGTGGATAAAATACCCCCTAGTATGACATGTCATAATAGAAGAAAAAATTCATAAATAAATAGAAATAATCAAACTAAAGACATTGTGGAAGAATGTAATAAAACCCAACTGGAAAATCTAATAAATAGATAAGAAACAATGTGATGACATTCTAGAATGTAATTGAATGATATTCTTGAAAAATATAAGAAAATAATAGACTACTATAATAAAAGACTAAATTTTTTGAGTCTTGAACCCCATGTCGGTCCCATCTCTAAATTCCATCCCAATAACAAACTATAAATCAAAAATCAAGATCCTTTTCCCTTTTCCAGACCTACATCCATGAAATATGCTCAGGTTCCAAATGATGGTCTAAATAGAGAGTGAGTATAACTCAATAGGTCGACAAAACTATGTCTAAAAAACTATTATGATAGTATTTTTATCCAATAATGTGATAAACAAGTGTATTAATAAATTAAAAAATTAATAAAATACAACAACAACCTACTACAGATCTATTCCATAATATCTCTGAGCATGTCTTATGACCATTCCAACCAAAAATAAATGACATACTTCATCACGATGATGTAATATCTCTGAGCATGTCCCATGACCATGCCATCCAAACCATATACCCATGGCATATTCACAACAATCTGGGTCAAAGTCCTATAAGCATTAAAATATGGGTCTGGGCATAGCTCGCTCTCTATAATCATTACAGCATGGTACTAGGACGAGATTAGTGACTATCATCATTATATAATATAGGTGTGAAATTGGCCAGGACGAGCCCATTATATATGAATATTAGCATGGAAAAAAATTCCTATCATATAGCATAGATATCACAATATAACATCAAAATTTTAAGTGGATTATTATGAGAATTACCATTCTTATTTCATATTCTACATACAATTTAATTCCCAGTTGATTAAAAATTATATCAATAAGAAATAAGACACAATTTTGGGATTCAATATCAATAAATCACCCTAGATCACATTTCATGATAAATATACTTTAAGCCATTATCCAAGTACAAATCCATTTAAAACCAAAGGAATTCAAAAAATAATCTCATTCAATTATTTAATTAATTTGGGCACACATAATGAGGGTGGAATCATGATATTATATAAACATGAAAATCATAAAACCATAGGGTTATGATTTAGACACCCTCCATTTAATTGTTGATCCAAAAATGCTTCCAGTAGTTAAATCCCATGGGAAAGAAGTTTTGAATTATTTCAAAGAGGTTCTTAGATCAAAATTGATCAAGATAAAAACCAACAATACAATCTGTCCATGGATTTCACCACAATGGTTGGAGGACCAAATGAAAGAAGGAAGAAACCTAACCAAAGGAACTTACTTGGGATTGAATATGTGAAGAGAAAAATTTTAAGGAAGGTTTCCACTAATAAATATCATGGAGAATTATCTAGGTTCTAGATGAGAGGAGATATAGTATAAACATAACACAAATCTCCCACATACCATGTTAAAAATAGAAGATCTGGAATTTACACATCATGTAATGTTGTTATAAATCATATAAATGTTTTTAATGTAATTATATAAAAAACCTATCACCTCATATTAATTTTAATAAAACCCTCAAACAATTACATGATTTGTAATCCATTTACAGAATCTGTAAATGTTTTCAGTTGATTTTTCATCCCATTTTCATTTTAAACAACCTGAACCCCCTCCAAAGCTTATCAACTTACCAAGAACCCACGTTAACACTTATTCCTATTTATAACTAGAATAAATTAATTCAAATGTTAATACATCCCTGAACACAATGCCATTTTATCAAAAAAAGGATCTCTATCTCAAAACAAGACTCATCCACCAAGGCTAAAACAAAAAACTCAAATTGAAATGTACCTGGAAAGAGATGGGATCTTACGAGGCTTAAATACAAGGTAAGGGGGTTTCATAATTTAACATCATTTCTTGACTCAAAATTATTCGTATTTTACTATGGTTTTATGAGATGGGTTTATTATATTCTATTTTGATATTTTAATTCATTTTAACCTTATTTTCTCGAAAATTACATTTATAGATTAATTTCAATATAAAATAAGGAAATGTTAAGTATAATTACCATTCTCTTTAAATGAGACCTTTCTCTTCAATATCCATGTTCACTCTTCCTTCAAATGTTCTCTATTATAATTTTGAAATATAAACATGTTTTATTTCTAGTAATCATCCAATTTATCTAACTATTTGTAGATTAATGTTTTATATTACTTTTTTGTGATACGAGTTTTGATAAAGGTATTTTAAAATGATAAAAATAATTTTACATTGAAGACTATATATATTTTATTTTCCACTTCATATTTTTCTCTAAAAATCATTTTTATATTATTTCAAGGCTATTTATTTGAATATTATTTTTAAATGTAAAAGATTCAAAAATTATCCACTTCACCTTTTTCAAAATTACTTTTGAATATGACCCATAACTTTATGTTTTATGACTATGATAAAAACATTTTATAAAAAATGTTCTATGGTTTATTTTAATGTTATGAGAATTATTTTTTATAGTGGTTCTTTACAGGTTTTCAAATGGTTTTACAAATTATTGTATTTCATAGTTATTTTGAAAATAATAATAATATTTTTATATTTTTTATAAGTAAAAAATCTGATTTAAAAAAATCTTACTTTTTAAATATATTTTAAAGACATGTATTTTTAAAAAAGTCTTGAGTGTTTTTATGTTTTTTGAAAAAAATTTCTTGAAAACATATTTATTTTATAATATTTATTTTCTGATTATTTTTTTGGTTTTAAAATGTATTTTTTAAGATGTTTTATCATGAAAAAAATATTTCTTTCTAAAGGAAAAAACTTATGAATTTTCATGAATTTTAAAAAGTTTTATATTCTATTATTTTTTAAATAAAATTACCAAATAATTTTAATAGGGTGTTTAACATATAATCCCACATCCTTTGATAGTCCTTACGTTTCACTTGTGATATGTATTTATGTTATTGTCCACTATCTTTCTTTGATTGACTTATTTAATGTTTTATAAATGTACTCATAAAAGTAGTATCTTTTTTGCAAGATAATTAGGTTATGTTTGAAATATAAATGATTTATTTCAGCTGAATAGGGTTTTATTAGTGGTACCATTTAAGGTGGCCAATCCCTAGAAACATAACTAGTCTACGTTCAAGTTCAGAGACACTTGAAATTAGTAGGAAAATTTGGTGCACAGGTGGTGGGTTAGGCCCAGGCAGGAGGGGTGTGGTGACCACAAATACCTTGTTACCCAAATAACAAGTTTTTAGTTGGGGGATTTGGCAAGTGGTAAATGATTCCTAAAATCATGCAACATAATTGGGTTCAAATCTTGGTGGGAGTGAATTTATGTTGGTAGAAAGTTATGTTGGCATGATGCATGACTCATGCGGTGACGTAAGCCTGGTGACACAGGCAGTATGATGCAGATATGATGATGCACTGGGCCTTTAGGCCAGTTTTCGAGCCTTTGGGCTATGTAATGGGATTCATTCCCACTTGTCCTTTAAACCATGTACTAAATAAATATGGATTGATGGGTGGTATATCCATGGGGGGACTATGGCCTTCCTTTCCAGAATGTGTGTGTGTTGTGTGTGTGTTAAATGTAATTACACCCGCAAGCACCAAATATATATATATATATATGATTGATTTCAAGTCACACAGATCTATACAAATAATTTATGGGTTGGATTCAATAAATCAAAATGATATTTTGTGTTTAATAATTCCCTAATACAGTTTAGGTTTCATAAATCCCTAAGATGTTTTGGGTTTGATATAGCCTTGAGACGATTTCGGTATGATAAATGCCTGAGACAGTTTGGTTCTGATAAATCATTAAAAGGGGTTGGGTTTTTTAAATCCCTCCAATTCATTTTTTAGAAGGTTATTTCCCATGAGATATGTATAAATGGGTTAAATAACTTTTTATCTAAAAGCTTGGGTTCAATTAATGACTCATGATCACGATTATAACCCGTGCTTATGTTTATTTAAAACTTATTTATTAGTCTTTTCTTCAAGGGCATGTTATATTTCCATTCCATTTTCATATGATTATTATCTATGCATAATGATTATTATCTCATGATTCCACACTCTTTTCTATGGTATATGTTTATTTATGTGAGATTACATGTCCTTATGTCATGAATTATGGACAGATCTTATTATTCCATGTTCTTTTTAATAAGATATTTCTCATTATGTTATCTTAATGGATTATGATATAACTTTTGGTGACTTATTAATAATTTTTTCCTTAATAAGGGTTTGATATCACCCCTTTATTATGTTTTCTATCCCTAAGTTATGAATATGATTATAACTATTGAGAAGCCTAAAAGGTAGTATAGTGTGGCTTAATTATGGATAAATTTTCAAAAGTATTTTAAAATAAGTGCTTTATATAGCTGATCCTCACATACACTAAACCTATACAGTTCTAGAATTTTTTGAGTATTTATGATATGTAATGTTTAAATTATCAAAATATATATAATATTATCATTTTTTATCTTAGTTAGTATCACCAACAAATGTAAAGTATGTATTTTTACCATTGGATCTATGAGTGTGGGTCCGGAGAACCTCATACACTACCTAGAATAAATATTAGTTTATCCATAGAAACTCATCAGTGGTATATAATACATTCCATGTGGTTTGATTCATTTAATAGTATGTTAAAATGATGAAATTATATTGTCATAATGGATATCATAAAATATGACAGAAATTTTAAATTATAGATTTTTTTAAAATATGTGATATCATAGCCACTGATGTTGTTCAATCCTTTAGGATTTTAATATGTCATAATGTTGGACAAGGAGATAATATATTTTTTACAATATAACCAGTGGAATAAATTTAGAGTGTCAGAGCGTAAGGGAAACACCGTAGTATATTGTCGAATATGATCCTCATTGATGATTTACTATTACATAATGGTCTATTATAAGATTTGATTCCATATAAGCAGATATTTTTCTTAAATAGGATTGTGCATTGAATTAATATTATACTGTATATATCATAATATAGTCTTCATGAGTTTTTCCTACAAGTATTCTTGACATGCTATATTAATATTACGTAGTGGCTTATTGAAATTTTTGATAGAGAGGATTTTTTTAATCCTATACAGATTGTCAAGTGGGATAAACATTATGTCCAATATAACTTCTAATGCTAGATTATCCTTATTCAAGGCTATGTCATAAGACTCAATCACTGACCACCAAGTTAATATTATGCATGTCATTGCACTCCTTGTTTGTGTTATGCAAGAAATTTTATCGATCGTAATTTACAATTTATAGTGCCAGAAAGGGTTTTGGAATGCCATAACATATCAATCATATATTGTGATATATGTATACTGTTAATTACGATATATAAAAAATTTATTTTCTATATTTTAATTATGAATTAAATAAAATGATTTTTTAGTTGATTATAAATCATAATAAATAATACATTTTGAAATTTATTAATTCATTAAGGTGTTTAAAAACTATCCAACTCTTACAATTAATAAATTAAATTTTTATGAAAAATTTAATAAATAAATTTAGACAAATAATTAAAAAACCTTGAAAAATTACATGTCATGAAATAAAATTTATATATAAAATATATGTTTTGAAATTATAAGTATAGTTTTTAAGGGAAATAATAAAGTTGTTTAAATTTAAAATTATAATATTTTAATAATTAATTATTTTGAATGGATAAAATTGAAGTCCTTATTAATGGTATTATTTAGAAAATATAAAAATGAGACTTGATAATTGGTTCGATCAATTTTTAAAAAACATTTGATATGATATATTTAGTATATATATATAATTTTATATATTATAATTGAAATATAAAATGTATATATTTCCCACAAAATCATATATTTAAAATACATGTTATATAATGAATAACATGAAACAGTTTGCAATGTGAATAAATTTAAATCCTTTAAATTTATTTGACTATGGAATTTCCATAGTAATGGATAAATTATAGAATGTATATAAATATTTTTTATTTATGATTTTTTCAAAAATAGTTTACCTCATGTTTACATATATGAATCATATATCTATTTTATTCCCTGTTTTATTTATATATATTATTATAATATTATGAATGGGTGAATAAATTAGTTTAACTATTAAATCCCTTAAATAATTTCTCATACATTCATTTAAGGATTTACATGCTAGGTATGATAAATGATTTAATTTTCATTCTACATTGACTTTCTATTGTATTAGATTATGAGTTTGAATTTAAAGGAAAAATATAGTTCACACATATTATGTGTTAGAGTTATAAAGGAATTGAGATATTTATTGAGTGAAATATCCTTGGGTTGATGGAATTTGGGGTAGGCTACTATATGGATTAGAGGAAAATGCTTTGTAAAAAAACCAGGGTTTGGTTATCTACAGCTCCAATATTTCTCTCATGGGGATTATTGATTTAATATAAATATAAGAATTTTCTTAAAATTGTTTAATGTAAATTATACATTGGATGCATTTGTATATTATTGAATATAATCGGATTTTAATTTGAGTTGGTAACACAAGATATGAGTTGTGTAATGATTTACACATCAATATAGTTTGATCATTTAAGATGGATGGAATATGATTGAAAACTAAATCATAAGTATAATGAATACATTTTAAATGAATAAATTACATAAAATGGAAATATTAAATACCTTTTAGAATACTATGTGTTAGATTCCCTCTAAAGTGACACTTATCAAGACCTTGATCTTCTAACTAGGTAGGTCATGCTAAATATGGGTTCCCCTAGATTATATTGTATAAATATATAAATTAATGGGTAACCTTAATATGATTATATTATCCTTCTTGGTATTTTTTTGGGTTACACTTATTCATGAAACATTAATTGTATTGGGTTACCTAAGGAATAGAGTTTAGTTTATCAATATAATGGAACAAAATAAAGAGTTGTCTCTTCAGTTATATAAGATTCATATATCTCGTAACTATGATAATAACCTTCCAAGATAAGTATATGTTGGTACAAATTCTAAAGAGACAAAAAGAATTGTGAAATATAGATCATGGACCACTAATGAATATGATGAGTTTGAAAGGGACTAACATTTTAGTGGGAGAACATCTAATAAAATTCCTAATAAAATGAAACTAAATCATGATACCCATTTAGTAAAAGCTTCTTTCGGTGATAATAACATAACCATAATCAAACATAAATTTTAGATCAATCCTATAGAAAATATAATCTTAGTGTAGATAATTTATTAGGATGGTATATGGCATAATAATTTTTCGTGAGAAAAATAAAAATTATATATTTTAAAAAGAAAATACTTCTTGATTAAATTACCATTAAAATTTGGAATCACTTTAATCTTGATACTTATATGAAGCATAAAAGGTATCACTCAATGTTTCTTTAGGGATCATTCTGGTTAAGGAATTTATCATATTTTCATTTTAAATTTTTTTTTGATAATAGGAATTTATTTATGAAAAGTTTACCCAGTTTTCTCAAAATGTTGAGATTAGATAAACTAGGACATGAGATTCCCATGATATGAATTTATTGAAATAGTACATGCGGGTAAAATTTCAAACTAAAATAATAACAGTTGGGTGGAAAGTACAAAAAAAGTTATTTTAGAATCCATTAAGGTTACTAAAACCTTAAAAATGGGTTTAGTAAGGAGAATAACGATTCCATAGGATTGAATTGTCCAAAATAACTAAAGATGATTTTGAATCTCTATGGAATATCCATATGAAGTAGTGATGTTATCTAAACCAATTATTTTATTTTAAAATATATATAATACTAAACATATACTTTTTAGAGTCATTGAATAAATGGATTTTTGCATATATCAATTTTAAAAAGAACAACACACTTATTTTTTAATTTTATTTAACTTGAATTTGTTTGTTTATGTTTTATTATGAATAATTAACTTTTTAATCACTAATTCTGAGTGATATAAATTTGATCCATGTATTTTCCAAAATAATATAATGTCTCAGTGAACTACTTCAAAAATAAGATAGTAAATCTCACTTGTTTATTATAAATGTATCTAATTAAAATTAATATGTATCTTACATTGATGTTTATAAATTGATACAAATCATCAAGGAACTAAAGATGTTAGAATTCCTTCAATTTATTGTTTTTAATTACCTTATTTATTTAGTGATTAGAATTGTATGAGTTTTTTAGTGTGTACATAGAGCTTATGAGTGTGAGGAACTTATTATTAAATGAATAAGTTGGGTTATTGTAATCATTTAATTTTCATCGTTAATGATAAATGATATTTTAGCGATAGGAATCTGAGAATTTTGAAACACAAAGTTAGATTAAGTTTAGGGAATCACATGCTTCTAATTATGTTGATTGAATATAAGCTTAGGGATAGAACTTTTACTACTGAAGTTTTTTGAATAAGTACTAGAGTTCAGATTTTTTTGTAGTTATATTAATCTATGAAGTTATAGGGTTCAGAACCTATATCTCATGGATTCAGGTATTGATCTAACTTAAAATTTGGAGTAAAAGTTAAGGGTTCTATTGAGTGAAACTGGATTATATAATTTATAATATTCATTAAACGAGTTTAAGGATTATTATCCAAAACTCCAAGCATTGTTTTTATTGGTATGATACTTTTACTATTTGATTTTTTATCTCTATTAAGTTTATAACATATGGGTTTTTTAATTATCACTATATTTAGTATTTTTGGTACTCTGATTAATTTTTAGAATATATCTTTCATAAAATTTTCATTCTTGAGTGAGAGAAAATTATATGTTTATTTAAAATTTAATTCACCCCTTTCTAAGCTTCTATATCTCCAACAAGATTTGATATCCAAGATAGTTTCCATTATTTTTTTTGATACATTTTGTTTCTTTCATCTTTTGATCAAGTTTCTATTTCCTTACATTAATGTGTTTGTATAGGATAGAATTTATTTATCATGGAAGGATTACCCATTATATATTTATAGAATTTTAATTTAAATAAAATATTTATTTTTAATTGAATGGATTATGAATATTGGAGAGATTAAATTTAGAATTATGTAATAAAATATATAGTTAATAATTTTATTAAATTAACAAAAAATAGATTTTAGTTAAGTATAATATATGTTTTATTTATAAGGATAATTCAAAAATTTTGTTAATATTTAGAGTTTATAATTATATAATATATGATATTCAATGAGATATATATAGTTAGGTTTGTATTTGTAGGGATGCCTGTGGAATTTGTAAAAAATTGAAATCACCCATTTCATAACATCATAATTTTTATAGATGAAGATATCTAGGTTAAGGGAATATTATAAATATTTTTATTTTCTTCTAATTTAATTATTGGCATCAATTAACTAATTTTTCATGACTATAGTTAATAGTAAATAATCTCTTTGTGAGTAGTAGATTATATAAAAATATATTACTGATAAGATAATTTATATTATTATAAAGGGGTGGGAATCAGAAATAAAAACTATAGATTATAAAAATAATAGTATGAACCTTAGTTTGAATGATTTTATAGGAACAATAATGTAATATGAAAATAGATTAATGAGAGATTAGGAAAAGGATAAGTGAGATAATGGTGGAGCAACATTTCCTTCTACTACTTCTGGTTCTAATTAAAAATTTATTACTTTTAATATAACTTTTCAGTATTATTTAGATATCTCAATTTTGAAATTTATTAATGTTGTTTTTTTATTTATATAATAGTAAATTTTTTTTAAATAAAACATATAGAAATATTATAGTGGGGATATAAAAGATAATCATGTAAAGGAATTTTAAATATTTTTTATGAGGCTTGGAAGAAATTTTAGGTGAATGAGACAAGGAATTAATATTTTTTTTAACTAAAATAGAAGTTAAAACACTTAGAAAGGAGGAATTGAATAGGAAGAAAAATGAGAAACAAAATATTTTTTCTTTAAATGAAAATAAATATATAGTAATTATTCATATAATATCTATCAAAGAACCAAGTGAATTAATATATAATATTTTAAGATGGAAATAATGTTTATTAGAATCTAAATCTAGAAATGTCTAAAGTGACAAATTATTTATTAGAATCCCTTTCTCATTCACCTATGGAGAAATATAATAGAGAAAGTGAAGCTGAAAATCCACAAAAGAGATTACATAAAATAATTCAATGCTGTAAGAAGTGTCAATTTCACCTTCATAAGAAAGTACCTTTAATTATTGTTCATCTAATTCTAAATGTTTATTGGAATATAACATTTGAAAGACTATATCTACTTTAAATAATATTGATAAATGAATAAATATTCATTAGAAGAAGATCCTGACAAGTAAACACAGTTGTGTTATTGGGAATTGAGACAATGAATTACTTAGAGGAAGGATGATTGAAAGAAATTGATGTTGTTGAAGAAGACCAATCTATTACAATTACATATATTGTAATTTTAAAACTTAAATATAAGGAACTTCTAGAAGTAATATTGGAAGATAAAGATGGCGGATTTTATTTGTTATTTATAGAACCATAATGTAGTTATAGAATGAAGATAATGGAATATAAATTATCTTTGGGGTTAGAAAATCTTTATATAATTTTTATAATTGTTTCCATAACGTAAGAGATGAACTCCATGACTATCCTTATATAAGATCATTGTGTTTACTTCCAAATCATGAGGTCATAAAAGAATATATTAGATTAATAAGTGGAATTGATGGCTGAATATATTTAATTTCAAGTTTGAGTTTGAATAATAGTTTTAGAATTTAATAATGATATCAAAGTACATAATAGATAAAAATTTTAACATTCAATATCTATAAGTTCATAATATTTCTTTAAGGATAAATTTAAAATAGGATATGTTTTTTAGGTAATGGAGAAAAGATTAATGAAACATGAATAAATTGTTAGAAAATCGCATATTAATGAATAAATTTCAAATTTCTTTATATATTTTGAATAATATATGTTGTTTTATTATATAATGATGACGAACATTTCTTATTATTGTATCTTTTAACTCTTATTAGTAAATTCCATACTTTTTTTTAAGAATGGTTTAACTATTTTTTATGAATGGGTTGACAATAATATTTATTATTTTTTCTTATTTCATTATATTGTTTTGTTTTTCTATATTTTAAAATAATAAAGTGGAAGCAATATGTGATATTAGTAAAATTTTATTGTATTGTATGTTATCCATTTATTATGGTAAAGTATTATTATTCTGAGGATTGTTTTTATTAAATGGGTGAATGTAAATATATTGGATCTCATACTAAGGAGGAGTTAGTTTGTTGGAAGTTAAATATAGTTTTTTACTTTTATTTTTATTTAAAATTTCCTTTTCATGTGTATCTTATTATTGTCAAAAAAGAGTAGATTGTTGAGTTATTTTCTAAATGAAATATTTAATATCATTTGTTTTGAAAATCAGAATACAAATATTTCTAAATTTTATGTTACACTGTTTTTTATAATGTTCTATTGTATAGAATTAACATATGAATCACTATGTTATAGTGAGATGAATTTGATACATGTAATTTTTGAAATGTTGTGATATCAAACTAAAATACTTAAAATAGAAGATTGTAAAGATATTATGTATGTTATAACTATATTTAAATAACTCAAATAATACTTTTACATTAATTCTTATAAATTGAGAACAACCATAGAGTAAATAATTTTTCTAGAATTATTTCATAATATATTTATGAATTATCTCAATTCTTGAGTGATTTTGACTGTATTCGTTTTTTAGTGTTTACTTATAGATTCTATGTTTGATATGATTATTGTAAATGATACAGGTTTCTTTGTTGCAATCATTTACTTTTAATCCTTAATGATATATGATATTCTGAGGCTAGTAATTTGGGTGTTTTTGAACACTAAGATTGAAAAAGCCATAGAAAGTAACTATTCATGATTAGCAATGAAAAACAAGAAATGAGTCCAAGAGAAAAATATATTTGGGGTGGATGGGATTATTATAAAATATATTTATTAAATGTAGTCTTATAAAGGCTACTCGAATGCGTAGTATACCAATGTTGGTAAACCTATGTGGATACGAGAAGACCTGTGAGTTTTTTTGAAACAATGTGGCACTACCCCCATTTATAAGTTCTTATAGAAAAATCCAATACACTCTATATTCATGAACTAATATACAACTAGAAATTCTCCCCTAAAATATCAAAGTTATAATTCCTTCCTCGATCTCCGTCCACCCATACCCCCTTAAACATTCATTTATTCACCAAAAACAGTCATCATAACATATCATAACCCACAACACTTCCTCAAGATTTGATGATTCTTCCTTATTGGCATCACTCACACAAATTCCTCCCTCTATCTAGATTGAATACATCCCCATGCCTCACTTTTTCCCACCTTCTCCCCTGAAGACACTGCTATGTATCATCGATTTCCTCCCTCCCTCGCTTTTGATATTTTTTCTTACCTACTTCCCTAACATCAATCAAACGCCTCATTTTCTACCTCAACACTATCTACCGTAAGATTAGTTGGGGGTTGTATATAAGTTTAATATGAGATTAGGTGTCAGGGATCAGAAGTGAGACAGGTATCATAGAGGTGGTTTTCATGATGTGAAATCATTTCATGAAATGGATAAGGATTAGGCATCCATGGTTTAGTTGGTAAGATCCCTGAGTAAGAAAATTTGGAATCATAGGCTTTAAAATAATATGGGATGAGTTCGGAAGTATTGCTTGAGTGATTATAGGTGGGTGATGTAACATCCCAGGTAAATAAAGAATAATAAATTTTCATATTTATTAATATTTGCGAATTAAATATTAATTTTACATTAATGGGGTAGCTATGTTCGATAGTGTACCCGATATGCAACAAAGAGTTTTTTTAAATCTTACGTTCCACACTATTAATATAATAATATTATTTTAAATGGTAGTTAGCACGTAGCTTTTTTTTTGGTGGGAATGAATATAAATAACTAAAATATGATTATATATGTTTGTTAAATGTTTTTATATTTATCCAATAAGTGATAAAGGGTTAAAATAAGAAAAGAATTTAATTTTAGGCATAGATACTCTAATATTCACTAAAGGTCGAACTGTCACCTTTTGATGGAAAACCCTCTTTAAATATAGTTTTGTTCACTCTTATACATTCTATTGGACCAAATAAAATTCTTCTTTAGAATCGGGACATCAAAATGTACTTTGTGTAATGTTTTTGTATTTTATCGATAAAGTTCATTTTTTAATGAATAGTGACAAATGTTGTATTTTAATTCTAAAAATCCTTTTAATATAATTTTTTTATATTATTAGATTATATTTTTATTTGGTTTTAAAGTTAAATTGTAATATATTTTTACCATTTAATCCAATGGTGGTCATTGGAATTAATTTCACTTTGAATTTGGACTTAAACTAGTGTTAATCTTTTGATATATATTTTTTCATAAAAACACGCTATTTGTTTTGATAGTGGGAATTAATTATTAAATTAATTAATGCAACTTATATGTTTTTAATTTTCTAAAATAGACATCATTTTTGAATTCGGAATATCAAATATAGCTTAGGGGGAATTTTTGGTATTTTTCTGAAAAACATCAATTTTTGATGAATAGTGAAACCACTAAGTGGTAGTTAAAAAAACTGATATTTCATTTAAATGAAACATTAAAACTCCTGTGATTTGATTTTAAAAATTCTTACATACATGTTTGTCATTAGGATGTAAATTGTGGTACAATGGGAATAAAATAAATTTTTGGTCAATAGTAACTTTTATGTTTATTAATCGCGATTAGAGGTAATTAGTGTAATTTAAGGCAAAAATAATGTTATAATAATATGAAATTACCTTGACACATGTACTACCCTTATTGGATGTGTGATGGAAGACCAAAAAAATCCATGGGTCATATTGGGGACCCCATGGAGCCACTTGGGTAAGAAAATGACATTAACAATTTTTTATTTAAAGTTAAAATAAAAATGTCACAAACACGTGTTGTTTTACTAAAACAATTTTTACATGGGGATATACAAGTCATAATTTTGAATATAAATATTAATTGTAAAGATTAAAATATTTCCTACATCATAGTATTTTTTTATAATTTTTAGACATTATATAAATTAAATTATTTTTGACACCATGATGATGCAGCGATTACCTCATTATTTAACGATTTAAATAAAATGAAATGATAATGTAAAACCTAAGACCTACACTTGTCAATAACCTATTGGATGGGTGGATTTCATACTCTTATCACCTTATCCTTGAAATATATAATTTTTGGACCTTTAAAATCTGAAAAATATTTTATAATAAAGTAACCTTTTATAACATTCCAAGAGTGCCCCCCCTTCCCCTCTTATAAAAGGCCCCCACCTCTACCACCTTACTCACACCTCTCAATACTTTAGATCGACTAGTCTCTTCTCATTTTATATCTCCAAATCTGTCTACTCATCCTAAAAGCCTTACCTTTGGCAGAAAGATCTTCAAGAAACCCTTTTGGTTCAAACCAAGAAGAGTTACCTGATTTAAAGGTAATGTCTTCACTTGTGTTCTTTTGTTTTATTTTGCTTCTCCAACCCCCTAATCTCTTTTTATTATTTTATTTTGTAACAAAAACAGTATCTTAAATATACTAGGATGTTGTTATGTGAAGGATTCTATCTACACTTAAACACACCTTTGTCTAATGGTTAAAGAACATACTGTTTCTGTGGATGGAGAATTTATGCCTCACGAAACAATGATTGTTCAATATTCTTTTAACACCTTTCATGGTGGCCATTAATATGTAAATATATTTATATATGATATATATTATGTTTATGTTTTCCTTATGCTTATTTATTTTTCATTTATGGCATACCTTTATGGTTTCCATTATGGGTAAATGCGATAATTTCATTTTAGGATGTGCGGACTACCGCACTCTCAAAGTGATTTGATTCATTAATTCCATATGTGGGATGTATAAAGGATGTATTTAATACTATTATAAATGATATTATATTGGAATAGTAATATACCTTTATATCATTATGATTTCACTCCATTTAATACGAAATAGAAATGAAAGTAGCGTTCATGCATACGTACGACTTACCGTCTCCATGAACGGTGCATTTTAAATGTTATTTACTATTATAAATACATGTATATGCTGGATATATATGATATATATGATATCCAAATCATGAATATCATTCTGGATATAATGAAACATTGACCACGTGAACAACATGTAATAGTAAGAAGTCCATTTTTGACTTAAGTACCAAATATCGACAAAACGATCTTTATTAAATTAAATGATTACATAACTATTATAACATGACAATAAGTTATATAAAAGGAATAATAAACTTGAAAAAGGTTCTTAATAAAGTATAAATTATCTTTAGTTTATTATTCAGGATATTAAAGAGTAATTGAGTCACATCGGACATAAGGTAAGGGACTTCGTCTCAATCTCCTTTCATTGAGGCATATTTTGTTCTAATACAAGACTTTCTTTTATACGGTGTATAAACACCTTTGACTTTTAATTTTATTAAAATGGAATATTTTTCTATGAAGCATTTTACAAAATGAAAAAAAGAAATATTTCTTTTAACGTACGCAGTGACAATGACCTTTTCTGCCGCCGCAAGTATTATTTGGACTTTGGCTTCCTCAATAAGTCATAATGTTTTTAAAAGTAAATAAATACCATATATTCTTTTATGTATTTTGGTATTGAAAATGGGTTTTAAAATGGATTTATTATGTCAATATATTTTAGTGATATATTGTGATCGAAATGTGGAAATGTTTTCTTTCCCTTATATTTGTTTTATGTCTTATGATTTTATAATGGTACGTGGAAATTTAACGAGTGGTTACATGATAAACCATATGATGGGTGGTGTCGTGAATACTAGGACGGGTGGTTACGTTATAACCTCCAATGCATTGGGTATGGAAGTCGGCCGTATGGCTATTCAATTTAGTGATATGTGTGGACGTCGACCGTATGGTTATTCCATTTAAGTATGTTTATATCCCAGGTTACCTTTATAAGTTATATGTTCTTTACATGGGTTTTATGGTAATATTTTGGTTATAAAATGGAATGTAATGATCTTTTATTCAGTAAAGAGTATTTACTACTTCTTAAAGGTGAAAAGTGTTACCTTGATAAAGTATTCATGGTTTACTTGATTTTTTGAAAAACTAAGAGTTTTCTTTCTTTGTGTATCCCTTACTGAGATTTTTATGCTCACCCCAAGTTTTTTTGAAATGTTTTTCACAGGACATAATGTGGAATAGGGTCAAGGATGGGATCAAGGAAAAGTCCTATTGTCTTAAACATGGAACTAGACATGACATTTTTTTACGAGTTCATGTTTTGTAAAAAATGGAGACATTGTAGAAGTATCTAATGTATAATCTTACGAGATGTAATAGTTCTGATCTAATTCTCTAAAATAGTAAACCTGAAAAGATCATCAATGTGAAATATTCATTTAATTCAATATTAATTAGTGTTTAAGGTCGGGGCCTTATAGTTGGTATCAGAGGATGGTTTAAACAACTATAGGAGTTAGAAAATTGTTAAATTATAAATTAATTTATGGTAAGATTGAAATGATATAGCATTTAAAGATTACCATGTTGCTTCGCCTAAGATATTTCCATGTTCAGAATGGTTTTCCACAGAGGAAACAAGGCAGCTATGTTGGGAGAACATCAGGAGGAAGACAACCTTCCAAATCAGCAACCTGAGATGGTTGGAATTGGAACAAAATAGTTTGTTGCATTGATGACACAGTTGACTCAGGCTATAAATTGTGGTGGTATCCATGCAAGAGATCATCCAGATCAACTGCAGAGGAACATGTTAGTGGTGGAACATTTCATGAGGCAACATCCCCCATCATTCAGAGGATCATCTGACCCTGTGCTAGATGAAGGGTGTATTAAAGCACTGGAGAATATTTTTGATGTCATGGGGTGTTTATAACATCAAAATTTTAGTCTTGTTGTTTACCATTTTGAAGGTGTAGAAGATTAGTGGAGGTCGATGATGAAAAATACCAGGGATAGTGATGAGATTGATGATCTTCCCTAGGACGAATTCAAATGTATGTTTCTTGAGAAATATATTCCTAAGGTGGTTCATCATAGGATGGAAAAACAATTCCTAGAATTAAGGCAGGAGGATGACTCAGTGGCAGCTTATGAAGCAAAGTTCACTCAACTGGCAATGTATGCTCCAAACTTCATATGAGATCTTGATAGTAAAATCAAACATTTTTACTCAGGGTTAAAGCCAAAGTATCGAAGGGCTTTAGCTTCTCGTGAGTTCAAAAGTTATGAAAAACTTGTTCGATGTGTGGAGAAGGTGGAAATGGAGTTTTCCGATGACCATGTGTTCTTTGACAAACAACTGAATAAGAGGTCGAGTTGGCAGGAAAAGGGGAATAATTCATCAAATAAACAAGGAGGTAAGAAAACCAAATATCCGTCCTGTGGTAAGTGTGAGTTTTGGTTACAAAAAATTTCTTTCCATGGTCACATTGTTTCGAAAAATGGAATAACTGTTGATCCTGCTAGAACAAAAGTTGTTGAATAATGGCCAAGACCAACAAATGTAACCGAGATCCATTGGTTTCTTTGTTTGGCAGGTTACTACCGAAGGTTTTTTGAAAACATTTCACCGTTATCTTGTCCAATGACTAAGCTAACTCAAAAGGGTGTTATGTTTGTCTAGACAAAAGAATGTGATGATTGCTTTCAGGAGTTGAAAAGAAGATTGGTGAATGCTCCAGTTTGGGCACTTCCTTCTAGGAATGGTGAGTTTTTTATATACAGTGATGCTTCGTTTGAGGGACTTGGTTGTTTCCTTATGTAGAATGATAAGGTAATTGCATATACTTCACGTCAGTTGAAAACTCATGAGGTAAATTACCTTACAAATGACTTGGAATTAGCTGCTGTTGTTTTTGCTCTAAAAATTTGGAGGCATCATTTGTATGGAGTAAAGTTTGAAATATATACTGATCACAAAATTTTAAAGTATATATTCACTCAGAAAGAATTGAACATGAGACAGAGGAGATGGATAGAATGAATCAAGGATTATGATTGTACAATTCATTACCATCCGGGAAAAACAAATAAAGTGGCTGATGCTTTGAGTCGAAAAAGAAATACTTCATTAACCATGCTATGTTTGGAACGAGATCCTTTGGTTTTTGATTTGATGAACTTTGGCATAGATGTTGTTGGTGCACTAAGTTCTTTTATTTTATTTTAGGTGTTAGTGAGATCATCTCTATCAAACAGAATTAAGAAAGCGCAGAAGAAAGACAGTGGGTTGCAGAAAAAGGTAGAGCTGGTTCAGAAGGGAATGTTGCCTGAATTTAACATTGATAATGATTGTGTTTTGAGGTTTGGGAAGATATTATGTGTTCCTGGTGATTCACAGTTGAAGAATGAGTTGTTATGTGAGGCTCATAGTTCCCCGTTTTCAGTTCATCCTGGCGGTACTAAGATGTAGATTGATCTGCAGGAGTATTACTAGTGGGATGGAATGAAAAGAGATATTGCTGATTTTACTATGAAGTGTTTGACTTGTAATTAGGTTAAAGAAGAGCAGCAGTTAATGAATGGGATGCTTCATCCTTAACTAGTGCCAGAGTGGAAATGGAAAAATAAATCCATGGACTTTGTTGTGGGATTACCAATGACATATCGAGGTAATAATTCAATATGGGTTATTGTTGATCGCTTGACTAATCTGCTCATTTCCTTCCTATTCGAGATACTTTCTCTCTAGATCAACTTTCTCGATTTTATCTTAAAGAGATAGTCAGGTTTCATGTAGTTCCCCTATCCATTGTATCTGATCATGATCCCAGGTTTACTTCTAACTTTTGGAAGGGCCTTCAGATGTCGCTGGGTACTGAATTAAATTTTAGTACAGCTTTTCATCCTCAGACAGATGGGCTGTCAGAACGAACAATTCAGACATTGGAGGATATGATATGTGCTTGTTCGATGGATTATCAGGGAAGTTGGGACCAACATTTTTCTTTAGTTGAATTTTCATATAATTACAGTTTTCATTCTAGTATACAGATGGCTCTGTTTGAAGCATTATATGGTAAACGGTGTCGAACACCAGCTTTTTGGGATAAAGTTGGTGAAAGGAAGCTGATGGGACCAAAATTGGTAGAAGAGATGGCAGCAAAAGATTAGTTGATTCATTAACACATGAGAACAGCTCAGAGTAGGCAGAAAAGTTAAATGGATAACTGGAGGAAGGATCTATCTTTCTAGGTAGGTGATCATGTTTTTCTCAAAGATTCACCATGGAAAAGTGTGATGCGATTTGGTAATAAAGGAAAGCTGAGTCCAAGGTTCATTGGGCCATATGAAATTCTGGAGAAAGTTGGATCAGTTGCTTACCGAGTGGCTTTACCTCCATGTTTATCTCAGGTACACAATGTTTTTCATGTTTCGATGTTGAGAAAGTATATGCCAGATCCATCTCATGTTTTGAGCCCAGAGGTAGTTCAGTTGGAAGAGAATCTCTCTTATGAAGAACAACCAGTCCAGATTATTGACCATAGAGAGAAAGTGTTGTGGAATAAGGTAATTCACCAGGTAATGGTTTTATGGAAAAACCATATGGTTGAAGAGGCAACGTGAGAATCTGAAAATGCTATGAAGGATAAATACCGCCACTTATTTTGATAAGTGAATAAAATTGTGAGGATGCAATTCCCAAAAGGGGGGAAGGATGTAACATCCTAGGTAAATAAAGAATAATACATTTTCATATTTATTAATATTTTCAAATTAAATATTAATTTTACTTTAAAGGGGTATCTATGTTCGATAGTGTACACGATACGCAACAAAGTGTTTCTTTGAAATCTTACGTTGCACACTAGTAATATAATAATATTATTTTAAATGGTAGTTAGCACGTAGCCATTGTATTGGCGGGAATGAATAGAAATAATTAAAATAGGATTATATATGTTTGTTAAATGTTTTTATATTTATCCAATAAAAGATAAAGGCTTAAAATAAAAAAAGAATTCAATTTTAGGCATAGATGCTCTAATATTCACGAAAAGGTCGAACTATTGCCTTTTGATGGCGAACCCTATTTATATATAGTTTTGGTCACTCTTATACATTCTATTGGACAAAATAAAATTCTTCTTTAGAATCGGGACATCAAAATGTACTTTTTGTAAATTTTTTGTATTTTTTCGATAAAGTTCATTTTTTAATGAATAGTGAAAAAATGTTGTATTTTCATTCAAAACATATTTTTAATCTAATATTGTTATATTATTTGAATATATTTTGATTTGGTTTTAAATTTCAATTAGAATTTATTTTTACCTTTTAATTCAATGGTGGTCATTGGAATTAATTTCACTTTGAATTTGGACTTAAACTAGTGTCAATATTTTGATATATATTGTTTCATAAAAACACACTATTTGTTTTGACAACGGGAATTAATTATTAAAATAATTAATGAAACTTATATGTTTTAAATTTTGTAAAATATACATCATTTTTTAATTCCGAATATCAAATATATCTTAGGGTGAATTTTTGGTATTTTTTGAAAACTTCAATTTTTGATGAACAGTGAAACCACTAAGTGGTAGTTAAAAAAACTGATTTTTCATTTAAATGAAACTTTAACACTCCTGTGATTTGATTTTTAAAATTCCGACATACATGGTTTTCATTAAGATGTAAAATGTGGTATAATGAGATTAAAATAAATTTTTGGTGAATAGTATCTTTTAAGTTTATTAATCACGATTAGAGGTAATTAGTGTAATTTAAGACAAAAATAATGTTATAATAATATGAAATTACCTTGAAACATGTCCTAACATTATTGGATGTGTCATGGCCGACCAAAAAAATCAATGGGTCAACTTGGGGACTCCATGAAGCCACATGGGTAAGAAAATGACATTAATAACTTTTTATTTAAAGTTAAAATAAAAATGTCACAAACATGTGTTGTTTTACTAAAACAATTTTTACATGGGGTTATACAAGTCATAATTTTGAATATAAATATTAACTGAAAAGCTAAAAATATTTTCTACATCATAGTATATTTTTTATAATTTTTAGACATAAAATATATTAAGTTATGAATGACACCATGATGATGTAGTGATTACTTCATTATTTAACGATTTAAATAAAATGAAAAGATAATGTAAAATCTAAGACCTAAAATTGTCAAAAACCTATTGGATGGGAGGATTTAGAACTCTTATCACCTTATCCTCTAAATATATAATTTTGGGACCTTTAAAATCCGAAAATAATTTTATAATAAAGTAACCTTTTATAACGTTCCAAGAGTGCCCCTTCTCTCCTATTATAAAAGGCCCCCACCTCTACCACCTTACCCACACATATAAAGCCTTTGGCTCGACCAATATATGATTATTTTATCTCTCCACATCCCTATCCTCATCCTAGAAGCCTTACCATTTTCAGAAAGCTCTTCAAGAAACCCTTTTGGTTCAAACCAAGAGGAGTTTCCTGATTTAAAGGTAATGTCTTCACTTGAGTTCTTTTGTTTTATTTTTCTTCTCCAACCCCCTAAAATCTTTTTATTATTTGCATTTTTAACAACACATGTATCTTCAATATACTAGTATTTTTTTATGTGAAGGATTTAAGCTACACTTACACACACCTTCGTTTAATGGTTAAAGAACATACTATTTGTGTGGATGTTGAATTTCTGCCTCACGAAATGATGATTGTTCAATATTATTTTAGCACCTTTGATGGTGGACCTTAAGATGTCAATCTATTTATATATGATTTTTATTATTTTTATGATTTTTATGTTTTCCTTATGCTTCTTTATTTTTCATTTATGGCATACCTTTATAGTTTCCATTATGGGTAAACGCGATAATTTCATTTTAGGAAGTGTGGACTACCGCCCCCTCAACGTGATTTGATTCGTTAATGCCATACGTGGGACGTATAAAGGATGGAGTTAATGATATTATATATGATATTATAATGTAATTATAATATACATTTATATCATTATTTTTTCACTCCATTAAATATGAAATAAAAATGAAAGTAGCGTTCATGCGTACGTACGACTTACCGTCTCCATGAACAGTGCATTTCAATTGTTATGTACTATTATAAATACATGTATATGATAGATATATATGATATATGTGATATAAAAATAATGAATATAATTATGGATATAATGAACCTTTGACCACGTGAACAACATGTAGTTGTAAGAAGTCCATTTTTGACTTAAGTACCAAATGTCGACAAAACAAACATTATTAAATTAAATTATTACATAACGTTTATAACATGACAATAAGTTATATAAAAGGAATAATAAACTTGAAAAAGGTTCTTAAGAAAGTATAAATTATCTTTAGTTTATCATTCAGGTGATTAAAGAGCAATCAAGTCACGTCAGACATGAGGTAAGGGACATCGTCTCAATCTCTTTTCATTGAGACATATTTTGTTCTAATACAAGACTTTCTTTTATACGATGTATATACACCTTCGAATTTTAATTTTATACAAAAGGAATCTTTTTCTAATAAGTGTATTACAAAACTAAAAAAGGAATGTTTCTTTTAACGTACACGGTGACAACGACCATTTCCGCCGCCAAGAATATTATTTGGACTTTGGCTTCCTCAACAAGCCGTAATGTTTTTAAAAGTAAATAAATACCATATACTCTTTTATATATTTTGTTATTGAAAATGGTTTTTATAATGGATTTATTATATCAATATATTTTAGTGATAAATTGTGATCAAAATGTGGAAATGTTTTCTTTCCATTATATTTGTTTTATGTATTATGATTTTATAATGGTACTTGTACATTTGACGGGTGGTTACGTGATAAACCATATGACAGGTGGTGCTGTGAATACCAGGATGGGTGGTTACATTATAACCTCCAATGCATTGGGTATTAAAGTCAGCCGTATGGATATTCCATTTAGTGATATGTGTGGATGTCGACCTTATGGTTATTCCATTTAAGTATGTTTATGTCCTAAGTTACTTATAGAAGTTATGTGTTCTTTACATGGGTTTTATGGTAATATTTTGGTTACAAAAGGGTAAGTAATGATCTTTTAAACAGTGAAGAGTATTTACTACTTATTAATGGTGAAAAGTGTTACTTTATAAAGTATTCATGGTTTACTTGATGTTTTGAAAAACTAACAGTTTTCCTTCTTTGGGTATCCCTTACTTAGCTTTTTATGCTCACCCCAAGTTTTTTTGAAATGTTTTTCACAGGACATAATGTGGAATAGGGTCAAGGATGGGATCAAGGAAAAGTCATGTTGTCTTAAACATAGAACTAGACATGAATGTTTTTTAAGAGTTCATGTTTTGTAAAAAAAAAGGGAAACTTTGTAGAAGTGTCTAATGTGTAATACTTTGAGATGTAATAGTTATGATCTAATTCTCTAAAACACTAAACCTGAAAAGATCCTCAATGCGAATTATTCTTTTAATTAAATATTAATTAATGTTTAAGGTCGGGTTTGTATAGGTGATATGGCCATTTTCATGGATAATAGCTTACATTTATTCATATGATCCACCCATGTATCACCCCAGAGGACTTTTACATTTAGATATTATTCTAGAACCTTCTACCTCGACCATGATCTTCTAGAATATGATAAAGAATCCTAAAAATAACATTCATCACTTTTACAAGATGCACCAGCCTACCTCCCTCAAGACCTAAGGCACTAGTCGCCTCCCTTCCCCTCTCTAGTCCTAACACACCAGTCACCTCCATCCCTCTCTCCATTTATAATCATCATCATCCACTTCCCTCACTATAGAATCACCCATAACCTCTCCTTCATCTAAATTCATCATTTGTATGATTACCCCCAATGCCCAAATATTTTATTTTTTTATAAATTATAAATCATATGTTACATTATTTTCAATTATTTTCAATATATCATTTAAATTTATAAAATTATAAATATTATTATTTATTACATACCTTATATGATTGTATTATATTTATTAAATAAAAATATTTATATCGAAATTATGAAATTATATCCTTTAGGAAATATGGGTTTCCACGAGATTATTTGTATTCAATACAATGCGAGGAGTATTTGATAAATTTACAAATTTTACATATAGGATTTTATGAGTTAATACCACATTGGATTGAGTCGATTGAAGCTTAGACAACCCCACCCCAACCCAACTATTTTTCACTAGTGCTGTTTATCATGTTGATTAAAGGGGATATCAAGGATATAGATACTAATACCCATGTTTTTAAATGTTAAAATGTTTATATTTTTTATTTTATAATCTTGTTGATCAGTGAATTTACAAGCTTCAGAACTTGCAACCCTTAGACCAAGATACTAACCTTCCAACCACTTTGGAGTAAATATAAAGTGTTTATTCAAGTGTAATTATTTTATATCCTTTATAATTTTTGAAGGACATTAATATAACTCCTAGATATTTTAAAAGAATGAAATTTCATTCAATTTCATATGTGACATGAATCACCAAACGTAAAAAATGCAGATAATAAATTTTATTATATTCAAACTCTTTCGATAGCTTGCATAACACACAAACTCGAGCCTAAATGAACTGTAAAATAGTGTAACAGTATAACCTAGCCTTTAAATTGATGAGTATAAATAATAATACCTAAATTATGATAATTATTGCTAAATTTTTATTATAAATAAAATAAGAATCATTTAAAAGAAAAATAAATGATTTCTAAGAAACTACATTGGTCTAAAAACAGTTTAGTCCTTCTTTGTGAACTTAATTTGTATTTAATTTTTAGTAGTTTTAAATAATTTATTTCAAAAATATAACATAATTTTTGAAATCCTCATATCAAAATTATCCTAGTCTATTTTTTGGAATTTTTCGAAAAAGTTTCTTTTTTCTGATGAATAGGGAAAAATACTAAATTTTATTGAAAATTTTATTTTTGGTTAAATAATTAATATAGTAAAGTTATATTTTATATTGTTTTTAAAGTAAAATTTGATCTATTATATTAAAACATAACTAAATTAGTTCATTTTAATCAGTTTAATAACTATTTTTGATATTAAAATGTTCTACACTTTTAAGAATTTTCTATTTAGAAACCATATTTTCCATTGCATCTGTGAGTATAATTTTAAATTAGATTCTTCTACTTTGAATTAAATTTATAAAAATGGATTTTATATTTGTAATTAGAATAATTTATATTGTCTATAAATTTTGACTTAATTTTTTTCCATTATAAATATTAAAAAAAGTATTAATTAATTACCATGGCTACGGTAAAAACATATTTACCGGGGGTTAAACTAAAATACGATAACATTGATTGAGTGTATGATAGATTACTACCTTGCGAAGCGATGTGATTAATTTTTCACTTGAACATTAAATGTAAGGAAATAAGGTTAATTTTAGTTAATATATAACATTATATTTATGTTGTAAAATAAATATATTACACACTTCTTAACTATTTCAATCATTAATCAAATTAGAATGTCTCTCATTCGTACGTACGACATACCATCTCCACAAAGAAACATTATACATTCTCCATGTAAAAATTTAAATAATGAATATAAAAACTTATATAATGAAAAAAAATATTTATAACATTAATATCATTATATAAATGATATAACTATATAATATGCATAAGAACATGAACTTTAATGACAAAACACGCATGATAAAAGAAGGAAATTGACACCAAGAAAAATTAAAATAATGAAATATTATGAATAGTTGAGATGTAAATTGATATAAGTAGAATGAATATGATTTTTAAATATTTATATAGTTTGGGTATAAATTAATTACATGATTAAAACAAATATATAGATGTTTAAATCATGTTTAACTAAAAGGAAGTGTGAGGTAAGGGTAATCATCTCAATTTACCTTCATTAAGAAATATTTTTTTATTGTGCACATAATTTATTTAATATGGTGTTAAAACATCCCATTTTACATTTAAAATCACGAATCCTACATATTTCTTGGTATTTATTTTTAATATTAATTATTTCATATAAGTGTATTTTACTTGAATGTTACCAATTGGTAAGAGACATCATCTCAATTTCCATTTATTGAGGCATATTGTAATGTTACACACTTAATTAATTTTATATGGTGTATATACTACCAAATTGACATGTTATATCATGATTAATTAATAATTCATGATATTTTATGTTTAAATTTTAATTATTTCATCCATGAATGTTTGACTTGAAAATTACTTTGTGGTAAAGAATTTCATAACTCAATTTCTTTTCATTAGGTTATATTACTTGTTCATTATTTTTGATATTATATGATTATATCTATTTTTACTTTTGTATATATTCTGTTTTATGTTCACTTTTTATGTGGATTTACCATTTATACACATAATCAATTTAATGGTTAATTCCCACTTCAACAATATAATATTTTTAAGGGTTTATTTCACAATATGAATTTAATGGTGATTGTTTATGCATGAATATACTTTGAAGGAAATTATTTTATCATAGTCTAATAAAACCCTTTAATTTTATTATACTTTGGTTATTAATGATTTTTTTGAGTAATAGTACCATTTTATCTCTCTTTGGTACTTAAAAAATTGATAAAATGTTTTTAATAAATACTGACTTCATTTAACTCTTCATTGAAAAATCATTTTTTTTCAAAATTACGTTTTAAAAAATATGTGTTCAAAAAGGTTTTTAAAAATTTCCAAATGATTTATTAAATATATTTTTACCCATGTTCAAAGTTTTACAAAATATTTTCAATGGAATCTTCATGTCATTTTCCAAACAAGGTCTATTTAGATTTTATCAAAAATATGAAAGGAATATTTTTTTTAACTTGTATACAATGTAAATGTTTTTTTCTATCATGAAAAATCAATGTTTTAAAGATTAATTTATATTTTTCAAAGATTATTTTTATAGAAAAGTATTTTAAAAATATTTTTTGAACTTTTTTTTATAAAAAATATATATTTTCCAAGTGAAAATGATATTTTCTGAAAGAATTTTTTAAGAGATAATTTTATATTATTTCTATTCATCAACAATATAAATCCTTTATTTCAAAGTCTCCACAGGAGATTTATTTTATTGATACTATCCTTATTCATTATATGGATCGATTATTATCATTTGGCCATAGAAACTATTAACATTCATATTCTTGATTCATTTTTGTAGTCACTAACTTTCCCATGAAATATTCACTTTCCTGTGATCATTGGACATTGAATTTCTCCTAAATATAAATATAATATATAATAGATATGTTTATTTATTAAAACATATATCATTACTATATATTCCACTCTACATTTAATTTTATTTGTTTTTCCAGGAAGATATATATATATTCATATTCTTTACACAATAAATATATTTTGTTATAAGGCACATTATTCATGAATTAAATCGATTATTCAATATATGAAGAGTGATTTAGAAATAAAATTACAGGTGGACCGTATAGTTATATATCCTAATGATGCATTATTAGTCTCAATAGTTGAATCAGTAAGCTAGAATTAAATGGGGAGTTTACCCATAGTTTTGAACTATCTTGTAAAAGGTTTTGACAGTAGACGTATTATGATACCTGAGATAATAAATCTAATAATTAATAATTTTATTCATTAATAATTGAATTATTATTATTCCTGATATTTTAAAAATGATATTAACAATAGATTCTTTAAATTCTCAGATATTGATTATATTTTATGTGATTTTAGTTATTTATCTTGCCATATTTATTATGACTTATTTTTTCCGGATAATCAAGTTATTTAAATGGAATTTGTATTCAGTTATTTACCTTTACATATTAATTATTCCAAATATATTCATTATTGTCAAGTTATTTAAATGGAATGTGTGTTTATTTATTTACCTTAACATATTGATTATTACTTATCTATTCGTGATAGTGAATTTATTTAAATAACAAGTGTGGGTAGTTATTTTATTTTCCATATTGATTATTCCTTATCTAATCATGCTAGTAAAGTTATTGATTAAATGGAATGTGTGTTAATATATTTGCCTTTCTATAATGATTATTCTTCATTTATTCATGATAGATTATACTTTTGGGTTACTCTTTCTAAGAATTTGAAATCACCCTTATTTAGATTCCTTTCTAAAAATTCTGGAGTTGTACTATGAATGATATGAAAGGATATTATAGACTGAATAATTATATTATTTAAAGAAAATTATGTTGTAATTTGAGAAGTCAAATTTTATATTGGAATCATGTATGTATCCAGTTTACTATGAGAACTAAACCATCTAGTCCTTTAGGATGTGATTCCTTATATATTATTCCAATGTAATAAAGTAGACACTGGCTTCTACAAACTAGAGTCAGGGTCTTTAAATTTAGTATTAGAGTAATTTTAGTAGAAACCGTAGATACTAGATTTTGTTAAACATTGATTAAGGAACATAACCATATGATAGAATTTGAGGACAAGTATATAAGAATATCCAAAATATTTGGTAAGGTAGATACTATATTGTTTTCCTATACATAAATTCATTTTTGGATACTACAAGTGGAGGTTGTTCTGGAATAGATGTACTAAGGGATAATAACTCTGGAAAAGGGATGTCGGGCTTGACTCGAGCATTATCCGGTACATGAAAATGTTCCTTATGACGCATCTAGTTTGACACTATTAGGGGATATTCTTTTGATAATTGAAATTTAATTTAAAATCCATTATGATGGATTTGAATAGATGATGATAATAAATGACCTAGGTTAAAACTATGGTGTCTTATATTGAAAAGAGTATGTTGAGATTTAAACATCCTATCAATGTTGATATGTTTTTTCCACTATCATTATTATTTCTCACACAATGTTTCTTTAGATGTAGTCAATGGATGGAACCCGAACGAATCATGTTTCTAATGAATGTGCAGAAAAATGTGATGAATATAAGCAACCAAAGTGGATGATGACTGAAGTGAAATATATCATGATTATTCTTAATCAATTATCATGAAATATTATAAATAACCTATAACTTAACCAACTTTCATACACACTAAAGAAGAGTAGGATTGAGTTCTCTAAGAGCTCGGGTGATGAAGGCCATAGAGGGAAGAAGGATTGGTTTCCTTCATGTTATAAATATTGAATGATACGATCATGAAAGTGACTAAAAGTAATGAGAAAATGTTTCACATGTGGAAAATAAGGTCATAAATTTTTGAATTTTTTAGGAAAGATGAAGATTATGATTGATGTAAATAAATTTCATCCTAGTAACCATTTTATAGTTCAGTGTCTTAATTGTGGGGAACCTAGGTATTATCCAAGTCAGTTCCTTATTCTAAAGGTTAAACGCTAGACTAAGTAAGGAACTGTGTTGAAGTAAAATCGATGAAGTATTTATGTATAGGGATTCTATAATTATATTGTAGAAGTATTTGTACCAATGGTATATTTCATGAACAATCTATTGATTCTGTTATATTTCAGAAGAATATATGTATTAATTAACCTAATAATTTTGGTTTCCATAATGTGTTTATGAGTTTATGATTTATCATAATTTCAAACTCTTAAATAACCCTTTCTAGGTTTTATGTGACGTGAGTCTACTATTATTAAGTAAATTTTGGGTGAAAATTATAGAAATACAACCCATTAGTTTTTAAATGTTTTAGTGAAAATTTTATTTAAGGAATAATTACCTTGATATTTTGGGGTAAATTTTGAAGGTATTAATATGATTTAGGGTTTATATTATATTTTATGTTGATGTAATTATGGGTCATTACACTTTGAGAATGTTTTAGAAATTATATTAATATGGTTTTAGAAAAAGGATAACCCACATTCCAGTTGACAACCAATCACATCTAGTAATTCCAAGGGGCTTAAAACCATAACAAATGATTATAAGGGTTTAATGACTACCATTGGCCTAAAATATTTTTTTGTTAATATGTCATTATTTTTACTTAAATGATTTGATGAATAAATATTAATGATAAACTAGTATTTTACTATTGAGGTTTAGATATTAATTTATTATATTGGATAAATTGTGCTAACCATATTGGTTTTAGAAAATAATTAGAGATAGAAGGAATGATTTTTCACTCTTTTAGCGATCTTAAGATGAGTTAAAAATTAATTTTAGTGCTTTACGTAAAAAAATTCATTTTTAGATGTTAATTTCAAGGGGAAATAAATGAATTGGAAATTTATTGAGGCACAACCAAAGGATGAAATTGTATGAAATATAATAATGTCAAGTAATTATATTTCATTATATTCTTAGAGAGTAATATAATTTCTCAATTTTAGGAAAAGAGTATTGAAAAAAATTATCCTATTACCTTTATGTTGGACAAATCAAATGGTCTTTTAAATAATCACATATTTATGTTATTGATATCTTTAACATTTCATTAATCATTCACTTTCTTATAATCAAAAACCTATATCACCCTGTATAATTATTTATGATTTTATTCCATGTACATATCTTTACTTGACACAAATTTTATCATACTTTGAAACCTAGTTATTTTTTATTTCGTATGACCTTTATATTTTTGATTCTCTCTTATCATGAGAACGTTTTTTAACCCTTTTATGATATGTGTTTTTCAATAGTGGTATTTCCAAATGTTAAACCCTTGATTTCTAAGAAAAATTATATATTGAAAGAATCAAATTTATTGAAGTTGGATAGAATGTAACACCAAGAGATTTAAAAATAAGAGAATTGTATTCGCTAGTGTATGAAACATGCAAACTCAAGCTAAAACAACCTATGAAATATATTTCATTAAATTGAATCTCTTAGATAGCTTGCAGGACACACAACCTCAAGCCTAATTGAACCATAATATATTATAAATTTATAAATATTCATTAAATTTTAATTAATAAATTTTACTAAATAAATTATGATAATTATGGTTATATTTTTATAATAGATAAAATAAGAACCATTTAAATAGAATTATTTTTTTATGAAAATGTATATTTCTAAAAAACAGTTTAGTCGTGCATTGAGAAGATAATTTAAAATTAATTTTTACCAATTTTATAAAATTTATATTAAAAAATAATCTTATATATAAAAATCATCATATCAAAATTATCTAATATTTAATTTTTTTTGATTTTTTTGGAAAAATTTCATTTTTGGTTTAATAGTGAAAAATATTGATTTTTATTAAAAAAAATATTTTCATTTAAATAATTTACATGGTTAAGTTTTATTTTAATGTGGTTTTAATGAAAAATTAACTCAATTATATTAAAATTTAACTAAATTATGTCATTGGAATCAACTTCTTGTTGAATTTTTATTTTAAAACCATCCACACTTATGAGAATTTTCACTTTGGAAACCCATATTTTCTTTCGGTCTACAGGTATAATATTAAACTGAATCCTACCACTTATATGCATAGAATTTGGAAAATTTTATTCCAAATTTTTAATCAGAATAATTTATATTAGATAATAATTTTTATATAAATTTTTACCATTATGAATTGTAAAAGTAGTAAAAATTATATATCGTGGTTAAGGTAAAAACTGATATATCGAGAGGTTTAACTATAATGATAAGAGTTAAAATGATATAAATACTTATAAAGAACCAATTTTATGAAAATATTTAATCCTTTATAACATATAAGATTCTATAATTACCCATTTTATAGGATTTTTAATTATAAAAATGTGGGTGTAATTGCTTCTTTTCAAAAATTCCATGTGTCCTCTCCCCCACTTATAAAATACAACCCCCTATTCTACCCTCTTCACCATTAAAAAACAATAATTTTATAAAATAAGTACCTAAATAACTTACTTAATCCCCTACTTACATCCTAGATTTCTCATTTTGATAAAAAAGACAACCTCAGAAGTATTTTGGTGTAAGTATAATTAATTTGTCTCAAGAAGAAGAAACATTCTAAAATGAGAATTTTTATTTTATTTATTCATAAAACTCATTAAAATATTATTAAACCATGATCATATAATAAAATATCTTTATGAAATATATTTATATTTTATTATTTCAAGTGAATGAACTATATCCATCTCCTTTTTCTTCAAATGTGAAATGAAACAATCAAATATGTGTACGACGAACAACCCCCTCGTGAACTGATGTAATTTGTTTTCCATCACCACATTTTAAGGATAGATATAATGATAGATTTGACACATTTATATGATATTTATGATATTATTACACTTATGTAATTTTAATATCACATATAACTTTTTAATTTCCATTCTGTTTAAAATACATTAACATCACTCATGTGTACGAGGAACTACCACCTCACGAAGAGATGTGATTCGTTTTTCACATATAATTTAAAAGGAAGGTAATAATGAAAAATTTAGTGGAAATATGTGATATATATGAAATTATATATATTATTTAAAATTAATATATCACACACTTTCTTACCCTTTAACCCATTAATGAAATGACAATGTTTCTTGGGTGTACGTACAACCCAACATCTCCATGAAGCGATGTGATCAATTCTCCAAGTTCAAAATTTCAATAATTATTATAAAAATGTATATAAATAATACAAATTATATTTATAACATTAATATAATTATATAAATATTATGTAACAATATAATATATGTAAGAATCAGAACATTCATAACAAAAAACAAATTATAAAACGAGGAAATTAACACATGAATCAATGAAAATAATGAAATATTATTAACAAATTGGTGGTAAAATGTTATAATGGGATCATATATGATATTATAAATATATATATTGTTATGTTACAAATTAATAAAAATCATAAAATTATTATACATTAGGTTAAGTCATGTTCAACCAAAAAGAAGCATGAGGTAAGGGACTTCGTCTCAATTTCCTTTCATTCATACATATTCAATTATTGTGAACCTAATTTCTTTTATAAAGTATAAATACTTCACATTTTATATGTAATATCATGAAAAATTCATATTTAAAGGTACTTTATGTTAAAATTGAATTATCATCTAAGGGGTTTTAATTTGAACATTACTAAGTGGTAAGGGACTTGATTTCAATTTCCCTTTATTGGGGTATATTGTAATGTTTAATGCATAATTTCTTTTATATATTATATATACTATGAATTTTAAAAGAAATATCATGATTAATTAATAATTAATAGTATTTTAAATTTAAATTTTAGTTATTTCATCCAAGGGGATTTGAATTTAAAATTATCAAGTTGTAAAGAATTTTCATAACTCAATTTCTATTCATTAGGTTATATTACTTCTTCATTATCATTGATATTCTATGATTATGTGTGTATTTAATTCTGAATATATTATAATTTATATACACTTATTATATGTGTAATTATAATTAATACACATAATCAATTCAATGGTTAATTCAAACTTCAATGTTATGATCTTTGTGTGTGGTTATTTCCCATTCACATTTTAATCGGGATTGTTTATGCTTGAATTTATATTGAAGGAAATTATTTGATAATTTAATAATAGAATGATTTAGTTTTATTATCCTCTAGTTATTCATGATGTTTTAAAGTAATAGTACTATTTTACACTCTTGGGTACTAAAAATGATTGAGATTTTTTAATAAAATACATCGTTATTTCTCTCTTTAGTAAAAAATAACATTTATTCTAAAACCATTATTTCATAAAATGTTTTGAGAAAGGTTTTTAACAATTGAAAAATGATATATTAAATAATTTTTTATCCTTTTATGACTTTAGAAAAAATTCAAAGGAATATTCCTATCTTTTTCTAAAAAATTCCCATTTGGATTTTACCAAAAATATAAGAGGAACCTTATTATAATGTGCAAAACATGTATGTGATTTATTACCATCATAACCACTAAATTTTTTAAATACTAATTTATATTTTTAATGATTTTTTTAAAATAAATGAATTTTTAAAATATTTTGTGAAGTTTTAGTATAAAAATATATATTTTCAATGTGAAAAGGATATTTTACTAAATAATTTTTAAAGATATTTTTAAGATATTTCTTTTCATCAATGATAACATCCCATTATTTTAATTATACTAAAATGAGGATATGTTTTATTTATACCATCATTATTATTTATATGGATGGTTTATGATCATTTTGACCAAAGAAAGTATTGAGATTCAATTTCTTGATTCAATTTTGTAGTCATCAACTTTAACTTTAAATATTTACTTTCATATGATCATTGAACATTAAATTTACCATAAATATCCAAATTATTTATCATGTATATGTTTATTTCTTAAACCATGTGTCATTCCTATATATAATTTTCTACGATGAAAATTATTTGTTTATATGGGGAAATATTGATAAATCTATATTATTTTATCTATAAAGATATTTAATGATATGGCACATTGTTCATGATGTAAATTGATTATTAAATATACATATAATTATTTAGATATTAAATTATGGGTGGGTCCTAGAATTATAAATCCCCTCGATGCATCAGTAATCTCATGAGGTGAATCAGTAAGATAGCATTAAGTGGATTTTTACTTATAGTTTTAATGTATGTTGTGAAAGGTATTGGCAGTAGAGATATAATCATTCCTAAGATCATAAAATCTAATAATTAATCAGTCCATTCATTATTATTTTATTTATAATTATCTATGATATTTTTTCAATTATATTATCTCTCTATTAATTTCATTCTCAGTTATAGATTAAATGGAATGTATATTTAGTTATTTACCCTTCCATATAGATTATGCCTTATATATTCATGATATTAAATTCATTTAAATGGAATTGGTGTTCATTTATTTACCTTTACATATTTATTATTACTAATCTATTAACGATTTACAAGTTATTTAAATGGAATGTGTGTTTAGTTATTTACCTTTCCATATTAACTACTACTCGTCTATTCATGATAGTCATGTTATTTAAATGGAATACATGTCTAGTTGTTTTCCATGCCATATTGATTATTCCTTATCTAATCATGTTATTAAAGTCATTTGTTTAATTAAATGACTGTTAAGATATTTATGTCACTTTACATAACTTTTACTGATAAGATTAGCTCATGCTTTTTTTATTTCATTATAGATGAATCTTGGGAGTGTTGAAAATGATATAATGGTATATTCTAGTGGGAATAATGATATTTTTGACCAAATTATCTTCTAATATTTAAATTCAAATGTTATATGAGAATCATGTATATATATTTTATAAATATTTATAAACTATTCTGTCATTTAGGATGTGATTCCTTGTATCTTATCCAAATGTAATAAAGTAAACACTGAATCTTGGATACTGGAGCTATGTTGATTATATTTAATGATTATTATCTAAAACACTATTCATTGTTTATATTGGTTTTGTTCCTTTACTAGTATATTTTTTATCATGTTTGAGTTCATAAATTTTAATTGTTTTAATTTACAGATCATTTAATGTTGTTACTTTGATCTATTTAGAGTTTGTAACTTCTAATTAGTTTAAATTCTCAAGTGGGAGAAAATTATAATTTTTTTAATATTAAATTCACCCCCTCTCTTAATGATTCTATATCTGGGAAATTAATTTATAAAAATTCTCTATGTATATATGAGTTAAAAATCAAGGAAATAATTTATGGATCTTTTAGTTTTCATTCAAAATATGGATAAAAGAGTTCATAATCAAAGAGTTAAATGAAAAGGAATATATCCAGCTCATATGGATCTAAGTAAAGTATGTTATATTCATCTCATTTATCTTATAGGATAATAGAGTTTATTTACTAACAAAGAGTTATTATAAAAAATATGAGATTCATACATATGTTTTATGACTCATCAGATTCTATAACATGTTTTTAGAAGAAAATAATGATAAAATTGTTTTAACTTGGATACAAGAGTTTATCCAGATTTTTGTAAAAATATGGGTGATGTGATCACACCTACACCAATGGAATATTCTAAAGAAAAATATTATTTTCAATAATATTATCCAAAGTACATAGAATACAATAAATAATTTAGAAACAATAAATATTATGTTAAATATATACACTATGAACATAAGTGTTATTTCCTTACATAAATGAGTTTGTGTATCCAATAAATATGTTGTAAAGAGAATATAGTGTCTTAGTGATTAGTGAGAGTATGTTTAGACTTTGTGGAGTTCAAATATAATGAATTATAGTTTATAACAGTTTAAACGTAAAATGAATTTCACTTTTAAGAAAAGATACAGATGGATAACTACCAAGGATGATGATGATATTATTATTGGAAAAAGTTTAATGTTTACAATATAATTCATTACAATAATAGTATTTGATCATGTGAAGTTATAGAGTTTGAATATGTTTAAGGATTGGAACATTAGGAATATGATTCCTCAGTCTCATAATTATTCAAACTAGTTTAATTCATAGAGGTTAATCACCAAAGAGTTTAGTGTGAGGGTTTTATTAGGTGGAAAATAGTGATATAGAAGGAATTACATATGGATGTAATGAGTTTAATAAAACCCCTAATAGTTTAGTAAGCACAATTCTAATTTGGTAGTCTATCATATGTGATATGTTATAAAAATGAATATGTTTAGTTTGGAAAAGTATTCATAATGGAGTTTAAGAATATAAATTGTATTATGTTATACAAAAAAAATATCCATTATATCATTATTTAATGTTGGTTATATTTATATATATTGATATATATATTCCATGAATTAAAATGATAATTGATCTCTAAAATTATGGTTTTGTGTTATCCCCAATTGATCTTCAACATAGAGTTTTATATGTTGGGAACAAATATTATGGTTAACATGAGTATGATTCTTGTATCAAGATATAAAATGATCTCATGAGGAAGAAAATAGTTTTTATGTATTCCATTGCCCAATAAATATATCTCACATGATGTATAATGAAATATTTCATGAGTATACTACAGAGGAATTGTTCATATTTTGAGTCCCCACTACTTTAGGTTTTCATGATTCCTAGTATCGTAACCTTCATACTTTGATACCTTTCTTATGAAAGCCTTGATTTTTATATAATCCACCAGAGGATAAGAATATTTTTTATCATGTCAATGGTCTAGAGAGCAACCATGATGGTATTTTCCTCTCTTAAAAAATGTGTGATATTTTTTCCATTGATTGAGATAAACTGAGAAAGTGCATGGAAATACTTAGATGTCCCATGTGATTTTGTTATCTATGAAGTAAGGGGAATACAAAGTGGTTATCCTAAAATTTTAATGACACGGGATGTATTTATCTACCCAATTAGAATATACTTGGAGAATAAAGAATGTATGAGTTTTCTATATAGGATTGACACACTCGGTTGGCTATGGTTACTTGTTTCATTAAAATAAGGGATCATATAAAAATGTATTCTTACATGTGTTAAAATTAGTATAAACATGTATAAAGATACATGTGTTTGGTGAAGATCACATTAGATACCTCTATATCTTGAGTAGCATTATGGATTTTCTAGATGCCACTCTTTTATTACCTTTACGAATAAATAAATGAATATTTTTCTTTAATAATAAAAAAAGATAGTGTCAAACTTTGTAGTTTACTAAATACATATTGAATTCTACTTAAAGTAATTATCTAAAGGTTTTTTAGATTTTTTGATCCAAAATGTGTTTTTGATGGATATTCAAGAGGTGTTATATATGATGTGACACAAGGAGAAGTTAATTATAGAATTCCAAAAGTGATTCATAAGATATCTAAAAAGAGTTTTGGAATTTTTTTAACAATTTATTATATATGATACATTATAAGGTGAAATGATTCTTGGTCTATAATGATTTCATGCAAGAGGGATATTTAATGTGATACACCCTAAATAATTTATTGTTTATAATTAAAATTTTGATTATTATTATAGAAAAAACTATCATTAACACAGAGTGAAGTAATTCACATAAGAGTTAAGTGTATGGTTGTTGGGTTACAAAAAATTATAATTATAGACCATCTGTTGTTTAACACATGAGTTAATGCATGAAACTCAAGGATAACTATCGAGGGCCTATATATCAGATTTAATTATATAGAATGGTGGTATAATTTGATGTTTCCCAGTAAAGATCCGAGTATCACTATGATGAGGATGGGGTGAATCATTTATATAATTTTATTTAACCTGTTCATCCTTTTTAAACAACCTTAGACTCATGTTAAAGATTTATTTCCCTACATAGAACAATAAAAACACACATCTATAGGAACACAAGATTTACAAGGTCCACTGCTCAACAAGAGTAGCTACATCCTTAGTGTGTTACAAAAAAAATCAAGTACCACAGAATACACTAGAAAATAATCCTTCGATGTTAAGTACAATGAGTTGGATAAACCTTTACACTCATGTATCACTTGAAAAAAAACTGAAAGCATGTGTTCACCCACTTATAACAAATAGAAAAAAATAAAGTTGCAGTGATTATTAATCATCTTTCACATTTTGATCTTTCAAAACAATTATTCTCATTCCTACCCAGAAGCTGATAATAATTACCTTGCACACATCTAACTTCTTATACTGAATTAAATTCTTTCATGAACCATTTTATGTTTCTTGTGTGTAAATTTCACACCACACGTGCAATATTTGACTTTTTTTATGAAACACATCTTGCGTGAAACTCTCTTCTTATGTGAATCTTCTCCTTCTTATGGAAAACTCCATTTATTTTGTGAAACTCCATTTACATAAAATTATTTTGCACTATATAGTTTTAGATTTCCCTAAATTTTGATCTAATCAAATGAGAGGGGGTCACCTCTTATTTATAGGCATCACCGACCCCCATGTGCAAAAAAACATGACGCATCTGGAAAAACCCCATTTAACGTCTCATTGGGTGTGTAAGTCTCTTTCACGACAACCTCATCTTATGCGAACGTCTCAAATATTTTGTGAACTTTATTTAATTGTCATTTTTCGATGTTCTAATATTTATTCATTCCTTGTGCCCAACATTCCAAACTCCCTTCAACATTGAGTGAAAAAAGTAATCTTTCGCATGGGTGTTTCATTTTCTATTTTTTGATGTTCAGATCTTGGAACTCCACATTATTACAACATACCAAGCCATCTTCAAACTTGTAAGGAACATCCTTTTCTAAAACCACATTTCTCCATTTCCTAATTTTAAGCCCAAAAATTTGGCAAAAATGAGAAAATGATACCCCCTTAAAAACTACTTTGGAAAGAACACCAACAAATCTTCACTGTCATCAAGATTATTCAAAAAATAAATAATTTCATCATGAAACATATCTTTTTTAATATATTTTATTTGATCGAACACCCTTAGGATCATCATATTTTCAATGGAAAGTACTAAAACTTCCCTATCTTCAAGAAACATATTTCTCTTCAATAAAAACTGAATATGATTGGCATAAACTATTCTCCCCTTTCCCTTACAAGGATTTCATCACAAGTTCTCAAAAGTTATGATATTTGGGAAATACAAATATGAAAAGCATCATCTAGTTTTCTAGTCCTTTATAGAGTGAATTGATTTATCTTTTTTGATAATAAAAGATAACACTCTGAAAAAGTAAACTCTTCTTACTTTCTTCTCCATCCAACTTACTCCCAACATAATTTGAGATAGAAGCACCTGAATAAGTTAGTAAATGATAAAATTTTCCCTTCCACAGACACCCTTATACCTCATGAGGCACTATCATATCATAGGTGATGAGAGGTTATTTCTTGAGTGTTGATAAATTTGACACATCCAATGAATACTAAGACTCATGAGACCCAAACTTCCGAATTTAGTGCTAAACAAATTGTTAGGGCCAATAGGGGCCTATATACCCTGAGAGGGGGGGTGAATCAGGGTATGGATATTATTTCTCAATGTTTTTCCTGCCCCACTGGATCTTGACCTCTTTGTTACAAGGGTCACTTTGTTTGCACTTGTGTGTATGTTATGATCACTTACTTTCTTCTTTATCTGATGATGATGCTTTAAATGCAATGCAGGAAAATTAGCAGGCAGACGCAAAGATTTTTACTTGGTTCACCCTCACTGGGATACGTCTATGGAGCATACGCCAATAGGTTGCCGGTCGTACCAAATTCCACTAATCTTCACTAGATGTGGATACAAAGTTTGGGCTAGATCACTTCTATGCCCAGGATCACTGCCTTTACAAAGTTTAGGGTCAGCTCACTGCTTTCCCAAGGGTCACTCGCTGTTTCTCTCTCTCTGGCTCACTGCCGGTGGAGAGGATCACCTTCTTCCTCTTCTTAAGCTTGCTGCTTTGTGAAGGGATTCACTCACAGTTTATAGACCTGCAAGTCTCTTCATTTGCATGAAGTAATGCGTCCTTAACTGTAGATAGATACTCTGTTAAAGTCCAACTTTCATCCACTAATGAATATCACTTTGCCTCTGACCACTGGGAACTACCTTTGGAAAGTACCTTCGCAAAGCACCCTATATCGCGAAACTCCCAATTTCACGAATCTCAAAAAGCATTCGCGAAGCTCCTGCCATTTCGTAAAGCTCTCTCGTGAAGCTCTCTCGCGAAGCACTCCCGCGAAGCTCAACTCATTGCAATTCAACTTCTCTCGCGAATATCACTGAGCCAATGCGGAGCACACAACTTTCGCGGAGCTTCAATAGCCACCGCGAAGCTCCTCTTTTGCGAAGCACACTGGCTCCGCGAACTACCTTCGCAAAATGAGAGAAAATGATCTTTTCTAAAAAATCTTTCAGCTTCTCTCGAGGGGGTGGACTTCTATTTATAGGCGATTCCACCGACCCTCGTCCCTTCCGTGCGAAGTCAACGCCACGTCATCTCAAATCGCGAAGCTCCAAAGATTCCGCCGGCATTCTGTCCAAATCGCGAAGCACCACGACAATTTTCCGTTCGCGAAGATTGACGTAGTCGCAAAGAATAACCATCAACATACCTTCGAGACTTCGCCGCGAAGCTCCCTCGTGAAGCCCAACATTCCATCGCACCTTCGCCGCGAAGCTCCTTCCCAAAGCCCTTCACCGCCACGATGCGCTTCAGCCTCTGCCGTTCGCGAAGCTTGACGTAATCGCGAAGCATCACCGCCTCCATTCTTCTGGTCTTCGCGATTTCCAAACCATGCATCCTATCTTCTCGAAATTCATGCATTTGCCATATTAAATTATGATCTTCATGGAAATCCTATTTTCGCGATGCTCACCAAACTTCAAATTTTGGACCCCAAAAATATGGAAAACACTCGGAAACAGCGCCACTTTGTCAACAAGGATTGTCAACAACTTCTTGGGAACTCGACAAATATCCATGGAAACCTGCTTTTTCAACAAACACAACCGACCCAAAAATACTTCAATGTTATCTTGAGGGATTTTTCCCAACACAAATATACATTTTAATACATCATATGAATTTCAAAAAACATCAAAGATCAAAATTTTGGTGTCTTTGGGAACTAGGTACATTTATAACTAACCCCAACGTTCAAAACACATTTCCTCCACAAAGATTATATACCCATGTAAATACCTTATATATATCCCTTTCATTGAAATTCATAGGTAAATAGGGAAATATATTAAAATGGTCAGATATAAAGTCCAGTATGGGATACAAAAATGAACACATATCAGTAATAAATTTAATAGGCGAAACATATGTTATGAAATGAGAAAATGAATTGAGTTCAAGGGTCATTAAAAGATCATAATAATAAGAGGCATAACATGACCATAAGTACATGATTCATAAATTCCTCATAAGTATATGAGGTATAACATGATCACAAGTACTTGTGGCGTAAAATTGAAATGTCATTATAACATAAACATGATTAATTAATAAGAAAATCACCATAACTCAACACCATGGTGTGGTAAAACATATTACTATGTATTTTGTCTAAGTTATCATAAAATATTACAAATGTATAATACTAAGGTATCATGAAAATTTCATCTCTAGAGATTAATTATTTACCCAATGTATTAGAGTTATTTTAGGGAACATAATTCATCTGACTTAATTCAAGTGTTCCACTCAAGGAAAAAAATACATAAATACATAATGAACCTGTGAAAAATAAATGATCAACCAATGAAAGTTATTATCTGTTTACTTAAATTCCCTTCAATACAGATAATTAATTACAGGGTATTTACACCATATAGAATAAATGGTATATATATTAATCAATAATTTCCACATTTGATAGATATATTATTCTTTAATGGAACACTTTTAAATCATAAGAATCATGTAGGGTTATCCACAAGGTAAAGGAATGTGAATAAAATTAATTCATAGATGATGATAAGGTATGAAAAAGTTAGTGATGAATGATATTCTATAGAGATCATATTTCCACCACAAAATTATCACATAAGAACATGGGAAAAGATAATAAGCGTAAAATATATGGTAAATATGGAGAGACAAATATATCATGAAAAGTGTTTACAAATATTAAGGTAAAGAAGCCATTTTAATGGATTTATTTGACCATCTTGGTGGATATCCGATAACTAGTTTTAGAAACTATAATATGTTAACAATTTATAGGATAATAACCCAATTAATGGAATGATAACAATAATTGATGGAGGTTACATTCATGGAATATGTATATAAAATAAATGTGTATCTTAGTCTATATATTTTGATCCTTATTTATGGATCATAAAGTATATATGAATTATTCGAAGAATATCGCATGCGAGTGTCAAATTTGGGGTACCTCAAGGCTGGTTGTCAAGCACTAGGGGATGATATGAATAAAACTCAATGCACCGTACTTAGGGTTATTACCCTTCGGTAAATATATGATATATCCACATATATTTGTAATATCCAGATAGAGATGTAATTTCTAGGAAAACCACACACACTTTTCATTACCAAATTTATGATGATTTTATGGATACGAGAACGCTTAAATATTATAATGGCATATGATGTTGGTATAATGAGAGATAATAGTTATCTATAATTGAATAAATTTAAATTAAATTATAATAAATGATACATAAGATCATTTCATTTTGAAAAAAAATTAATTTAATAGGGGTCTCAGTGGAAACGGGGAGGAACCATTATTTCAACAGTCAAAAGGGTATAGAAAAGGAATCATATAATTGGTTTACTTAAAGGGAAAATAAAAATCTCAATAAAATGAAATAATATAAACAATAATGGGTGTGTTTATAAAAAATTTATTACATAATAATTTAATAACCAGAAGACTTACTTAAAATAAGTACTTGAATTGAAAAAGTAGATGAAGAGATCCCCTACCATTGGAGGATGATTTTAAAAGCTACATACAGACACCCTAAAACCTTGGAACCATATTTTAGAGACTCTTGATAGGTATATTTAGAAATAATTCATGATAAAATGATTTTGTGTATAAATTTAGGAGATAAAGTGGGTATTTATACTTGAAGAGTTGTGGTTTTAAGGGTTAAAATATTTATTATTTTATTATATAAGCTAACTACATGTGGGGAGAATGAATTACATCAAATTTTTAGATTATTATTTATTATGTTATAGTGGTTGGATATTAGAATTATTTGAAATTAGAAACTTTCCTTCCAATAAACCCATTTAATTCACAATAACAAAGAATAATTTTTACCTCATAAATTTATTTTTTTGATCCAAAATGTAAAGTATAAATTTGTAAAATGAAATCTATATTTTAAAATATTTTTTATAGATATTAATTTTTTTATTGAATAAATGTTTTCATATATGTTTCAATCATGTTCACATAATAATGATGTCATAAAATCACAACACTCATAAAATTTTAATTTTTACTTTTTTAACAAAAAATCTATTTTATAAAAAAAAATTCCTTAAAATTCATATTATGCTAATTTTGATTTAATGAATAAAATATGAAATTTATTTTATAAAAATAAATCTCTTAATATGATAATTTTTACTTCTCAATAAATATTATTATTTATAAAAAATTAACAAATTATACAATATACTAAACATTTTGGCTATTATAACAATTACATAATACTTAATTAAAATATAATTTCATTTAAAATTTATTTAATTAACTTTTTTGAAATTTTTTATTTAAAACATATAAATTTACCGTAAAAAATATTTTTAATATAATATGTTTATTTTCTCTAAAAATAACTTAATTTTGAAAATTCCATTAAATAATCATAACAGTCACATAAATGCTTCTATGTAACCAACATTAAAAATGGATGAAAATATTTTTGGCTAATTTTATTATTGTTTAATGGATATATCACCCTTTATATACACCATCATTCATTTTTTATCATCAATACTTCACATAAAATATTCTTACACATCATTTAATAATTTCAACTGTTTTCATATCATTTTTTTTATGTTTATCATCTTTATAGAAGTGGTGATATTAATGGGGGAATTAAATCCTTTGATTTTCATTTTAGTGATTGTAATTTTCATCACTTTACTATTCCTAGTTGTACTAGTCCATATTTACCTGTGATATGTAAATAAATGTAAAATTATTTCTATGTTTTTCTATTATAAACTAGTCATTATAAAATAAAAATTTCTTCTATTAATTACATAAATAAATTTAAGGTCATTACATTCTACCCCCTTAACGAAATTTATTCCTCATTAATCTACTCATTGAATACCACTTACTAAACCCAAATTATAATTTATATATTATCTTTAGAAATGATTCATTATAAATACCTAGGAGATGTTAATATCACTAGGTCATACTAGTTATAATTTTATAAGCAAACTAAAGAAAATTGTTATCTATCTACGGATATATACCCAAATACTCTGAATCCTTATTCCAGAAAATATACAAAATTGGATCAGATACCAACTGAGATTCCCTAGTCCTATAATTCCAAATCTGGTTCTAAAAAAAAGAATTTTTAATACATCACATGAATTACAACAAACTCCCAAGAGTAAAAGTTTAGATTCTTTGGTAAATAGGTATATTTGTAACAAGAAACATGTTACAAAAAACATTTCTTCTAAAATAATTCCACACAAAATTAATTTCCCTATACATATCCCGTTAAATATATTTTATGGGAAAATTGAGAAACATAAAAAAGGGAAATTTATAAATCCCAGTAAGGGATAAATAATGAAAAAAGGTTATTAATAAATTTAATGGGTGAAACATGAGGAATGATATGATAAATTTAAAATTTGTACAAGAATCATAACATGATCATAATACCAGGAGGCATAACATGATCACACGTACATTAGGCATAACATTATAATAAGTACATGAGGAATAACATGGAAATAAAGATATAATATAAACATGATAAATTCTTAAAAATATCAACATATATCATACCTAGGGTGTAATAAGACTTATTAAAAAGTATTTTTAACAAGTTATCAAAAATAATTACTAAGGTTTTCTACCATGTTATTCTGAACATGTTATCTCTAGAGATTAATTCATTACGCAACATATTGGAGAGCTATCAGGGTACACCCTTTATATGAATTAATAAATTTGTGACACAATAGGAAAACATAAACACATACATAATAAACCCATATAAAGTAGATGAGTATATCTCTATGTTATACCATTTAACCAAGACAATGAATTATGAAGTATTTATAAGGTATAGAATAAGTGGTATAAAATTTATTCCATAGGTTCCCCATTCAATCGATGGATATGTTTCTAGGTGAAAACCCTTCAATTAATAATATAATATATTGTTATCCACAAGAGAAATACATTGTCAGAAAATTTATTCATAATTGATGATAGGAAAGACAAAATATAGTAATGAATTATTCCCTATAGAGATTATATTTCCACCATAACATGTGTATATAAAAACATATTCATGGAGAAGAAAGGTAAAATCCATGGGAAATACAGAGAGTGAAAGATAACATGATTTTTTTGATAAATTAAAAGGGAAATATATCCTTTCAATGCATTGATGGAGCCATCTCGGTGAATATCAAATAATCATCTTTTGAAACTGTAGGATGTTAATAATGTATAGGTTAGTACCCCAATTTATGGAATGTTAACAAGAAGTGATGAAGGGTATATTTATGGAATAGGTATATCAATTAAAAAGAAGTTATAAAGGGTAAATTCATTTAATAGGGATATCAATTAACGGTGTATCTCAATCCATACATTATGATCCAACATTATGACTCGTAAACTGTATGTGAATTATTCAAAGAAATTTCCTCAAGAGCGCCAAACTAGGTGTACAAAAGGCCTAGTTTCATACACCATGTGATGATCAAATTAGAATAAAATGCACCATTTTTGGGGATACTACCCAAAGTTGAAATTGTTCCAGATCCATATCCACTTTTGAAATCTAAATAGGGATTTCTTTGAAAGGAAAACCACATACAATTTTCTTTACCAAATATAGGATGGTTTTATGGATATGGGAAATCTTGATCCTTATAATGGATTATGAAAGTATAATGAGAGGTAATAGTGATATTAAATTTAAATTTTTTTAAGAAAATTATTACAATGATGCATAATAACATTTAATGTTGAGATAAAAATGAATTTAAAAGGGAACTCAAGGTAAATTGGGAGTAACCATTATTTTTATAGCATAAAGGGTACACAAAATTATTCATAAAATGGGTTTAATGAGAGGGAAATGAAATATACCATTAAAAACAAATAATATAAATAGTAATAGGGGTGTTTATAAACACTTTACATTATAATAAATTGGGAATCCAAATACTTTTAAATTTTTTTACCAAAATTGAAAAAGATTAGGAAGAGATCCCTTACATTGGGAGGATTATTCTTAATGATAGATAGAGGATAGTGAGAACCTTTAAAATATCTTTTAGAGTCTCTTTAGAGGTATATTTATAGATAATTCATACTCAAAGGATTTTGTGTGGAATGTGGGGATAAATGTAACATCCCAAGTATGTAATGAATAATAGATATTTTTATCTAGGTCTATTAATGAATTAGACAGTGTTTTAGAGGCTTAAAATGAAAATAAATCCAATCTTAAGCATGGAATACACTAATATTTTTTAAAGAATTGTTTTACTGCCTTTTGAGGGAAAACCATTTTTAAATCTATATTTTGAAAATTTTATAAGCTATGTTGTTAAAATAAATATATTCTTTATGACTGGGACATAAAAATTTACTTTGTGTGAATTTTTGGTATTTTTCTGACAATGTTCATTTTTTTATGAATAGTGAAAAATACTGTATTTTACATCAAAACTGCTTTTTAATCTACTTTATTTATATGATTAGATTATCTTTTGAATTGGTTTTAAAATTAAATTAGAATATATTTTTACCATTTAATCCAATGGTGGTAATTATGATTAATTTCACTTTGGAATTGGGCATAAACTAATGCCAAACTTTTCGTAGATATTGTTTTAAAAAAAACCCGCTATTTGTTTTGACAATGGGAATTATTTTTAAATCAATTATTGAAATTTATGTGTTTGGAATTTGGTAAAATGGATTAAATATTTGGAATCATAAGGTCCAAATTATTTAATCAAGAATCTTTTGATTTTGGACATTATGAATAGTAACAACAGTAATTATCTTTAATTATCTTGATTAATGAGTAATCAGGTAGTTAAGGATAATAAAATGATATCATAATAATACAAAAAGACCACAACATGTGTCCTAAGGCAACTGGTTGTCTCATGGACGACCCTGTGATGCCTTGTGCCAAACGTGGGGGCCCCATGGAATCACTTTTGTGAGAAAGTGACTTTTTATCTTTTTATGTTTAAAGAATGTTAAATGTGACAAAGAATGTATCACCTAAGTAAAATATTTTTAATTTTGTCTACATAAATTAAATTTTGGACTATAAATATTAATTATAAAGCTAAAAATATTTCCTATATCATGATATTTTTTTTATAATTTGAATCCGAAACTCATTTTAAAATAAAGTAACTTATCTTTACTTTCCAAGAGTGCCCCTCCTCTCCTCTTATAAAAGGCCCCTACCTCTACCTCCTTACCCACACTCCCAAAGCCTTTAGCTCGGCCAAACCCTACCCATTTTGTCTCTCCACATCCCTCTCTTACTACTTGAAGCCTCACTTTGGGCATTAGTCTTCCCAAGGAAGCCTCTGAGCTCAAACCAAAGGGAGTTACCCGATTTTAAGGTAATGTCTTCACTTGAGTCCTTTTGTATTATTTTGCTTCTCAAACCCCTTAACTCTTTTTATTAATTTCTTTTGTAACAAATACATTATTTTCAATATATTAGGATGTTTTTATAAGAAGGATTCGAGCTACACTTACACACACCCACATCTAATGGTTAAAGGACATACTGTTTCCGTGGATGGTGAATTTATGCCTCCCGAAATGATGATTGTTCAACATTATTTTAACACCTTAAAAGGTGGCCATTAAGATGTAAATATATTTATATATGATATATAATATGTTTATGTTTTCCTTAATCTTATGTATTTTTCATTTTGGGCATACCTTTAGGGTTTCCATTGTGGGTAAACGTGATATATTCATTTAAGAAAGTGCGGACTACCGCCCCCTCAAAGTGATTTGATTCGTTAAATACCATATGTGGAACGTATAAAGGATGGAACTATGATATTATATATGATACTATACTGGAATTATAATATACCTTTATATCATTATGAGTCCATTCTATAAAATATGAAATATAAATGAAAGTAGTGTTCATGCGTACGTACGGCTTACCGTCTCCATGAACGGTGCATTTCATTTCTTACCTCTAAATGATTATGTAATATTATAAATGAATTCTTGTAATGGATATATATGACATATATGATATCTACATCATAAATACCTTTCTAGATATAATGGATACATGAAAAACATGTAATTAAAAAGGGTTTATTTTTGACTCAAGTACCAATGATCGTTAAAACGACCGTTATTAACTTAAATAATTACATAGTGTTAATGACATGGAAATAAGTGATATAAAAGGAATAATTAACTTGGAAAAGGTTCTTAAGAAAGTAGAAATTAACACCAGTTTATTATTCAGGACATTAAAGAATGATCGAGTCAAGTCAGACCCGAGGTATGGGACTTCGTCTCAATCTCCTTTCATTGATGCATATTTTGTTTTATACACAACCTTCTTTTATACGGTGTATAAACCCCTTTGACTTTTATGTTTATCCAAAATGAATCTTTTTTATATGTAGCATTTTACTAAATGACAAAAGGGAATGTTTTTGTCATACGTATGCGGCGACAACGACTTCTCCGACGCCATGACCGTTATTTGAGTTTCGGCTTCCTCTACAAGACATACCTTTTTTTAAAAGAAAAATAAATACCATGTTTTAATTTTCTTTTTTTTTTGGGTTTTGAAAATTGTTGTGATAGTGTTTTTATATCAATGTGATGTATTGATATCTTGTGATTGAAAGGTGGAAATGTTATGTTTCCTTTATTCATGTTTTATGTGATACGATTATGTTGAGGTTCTTGGGAATTATTATGAAGAAGGGTGGTTCTGTGATAAACTAAGGGCGGGTGAGCCCGATATAGCTCTCCAATGCATTGGGTAATGTGAAGGAGTGAAACATTAAGGTTTCTCTAAAGAGATTTAGGGAATATACTATGATGGGTATTCCAAACGTAACCAAGAGGGTTACTCCCTACGTAAGAATGTTATGAATTCCCCAAGTTACCTTTATGTCTTATGATTTCTATGATTTATTCATGATTTGATGAGGTATGTTAAAGTGCTTATGTTTTATGGGTAATGTATGATTTCATTCTTATGTATATATGTACCCATGTTTCCTTTCCATATTTTTATATCCCTTACTGAGCTTTTTATGCTCATCCCAACTTTTTTGAAATATTTTTCACAGGTCAAGGGGAAGGTACATGATATGATGATAGTGTCAAGGAAGTGTCAAGAAAGAATCCATGTTTTATTTTAAATATGTTTCCATTGATGGGAAAGAAGAATACTATCTTTATGTAACCACTTTGTTTATATGTGGAATGTAATGCAAGTTTTATTATCTAATTCTCTAAACTCTAAACCTGAAAAGATCTTCAATGTGTAATCTTGTAATAACTCGAGATTAAGTAAGGTTTAAGGATGGGGCCTTATAGTTGGTATCAAAGGTCGGTTAAGATAACTTTAGGAGTTAGAATTCTATTAAATGATTATCGAAAAATATTTTTTTTTTGGTCAAATGGAAATTATATAGAATTTAAAGATTACCATGTTGCTTCATCAAAGACATGTTTGTTCAGAATGGTTTTCCGCAGAGGAAACAGGGAAGCAATTCTAGGAAGTCAGGTAGAAGGAAATAACCTTTCGAATCAGCATCCTGAGATAGTCGGAATTGGAACTGAACAGTTTGTTGCAGTAATGGTGTAGTTGACTCAAGCGATAAATGGTGGTGGTATCCATGCATGAGATCAGCCAGATAAACCGCATAGGAATATGTCAGTGGTGGAACATTTCATGAGGCAACATCCCCCATCATTCAGAGGATCATCTGACCCTGTGCTAGCTGAAGGGTGGATTAAAGCACTGGAGAAGATTTCGATGTCATGGGGTGTTCAGAAAATCAAAAGGTTAGTCTTTCTATTTACCGTTTGGAGGGTGAAGCAGATCAGTGGTGGTCGATGGTTAAAAATATTAGGGATGCTGATGAGATTGATGCTCTCGACTAGGATGAATTCAAATGTATGTTTCTTGAAAAGTATTTTCCTAAGGCTGTTCGACTTAGGATAGAAAAAAAATTCTTGTAATTGAGGCAAGAGGAAGACTCAGTGGCTACCTATGAAGAAAGGCTCACTCGATTGGCAAGGTATGCTCCAAATTTTATCCGGGACCTTGATAGTAAAGTCAATCGTTTTTACTCAATATTAAAGCCAAAATATCGAAGGGAATTAGCTTCTCATGAGTTTAAAATTTATGAAAAGCTTGTTCGATGTGATGAGAAGGTGTAAATGGAGTTTTCCGATGATCAAGTGTTCTATAAAAACCAACAGAAGAAGAGACCAAGGTGGCCGGAGAAAGGGAATAATTCTTAAAAAAAGTTTGATGGTAAGAAATCTAAGTTTCCAGTTTGTGATAAATGTGGCAAAAGGAATGCTGGGGAATGTCTTTCGAATTCTGGAAAGTGCTACCAATGTGGTAAGATGGGACATAAGGCTCGTGATTGCACTAAAAAAGATCAAGGTGAAGGTAAGACCAAATTTGATTTACAGTTAGTGAAATGTTTTAAGTGAAATGAGATGGGTCACTATGCAAATGAGTGTCCAACAAAGAGCTTGAGTGATGGGAAGCAGTTATACTACAAGTAGAAAGGGGTGGTGAAATCCTTTGCGACTACTTCAGCAGATGTCGGGCCATCAAATGAAGTTGTATCAGGTACGTTGTTTGTTTTTTCAGATTATGCCAGTGTGTTGTTTGATTCGGGGTCCACACATTCTTTCATCTCTGAAACCATTTCTAGTAAAATGGGAATACCATCTCAAGAAATGACTCCAGAACTTTTGGTAAAAACGCCTGGGGGAAATGTTGAGGAAAAATTAATTTATAAGAATCTTCCTATCCTTATATGTGGAAAGAACCTACTTGAAAACCTTATTGTTCTACCTCTAGTAGAGTTTGATGTTTTCCTGGGTATGGATTGGCTCTCTATTTACCATGCTAAGATTTACTGTAGAGCTAAAGAAGTTTCTTTTCAGAAGGACTTTCAGTTTGTGTACAAGAATGAACTCTTACTGTTGATAACTTATCACGAGGCCAAGAAACTTGTAAAAGATGGAAATGAATGTTACCTTGCACACATTGTTGAAAACAAGGGAACTATTCAGATTAATGATGTGCCAATGGTAAATGAGTATCCTGATGTTTTTCCTGATGAGTTACCGGGAATAATACCAGATTGGGAAGTTGAGTTTACTGTTGACTTAGTTCCTGATGCTAAGCCAATTTCAATACCCCCTTATTGAATGGCTCAAATTAAACTTTTAGTGTTGAAGGAGCAATTTCATGTTTTATTAGAGAAAGGTTTCATTCGACCTAGCACATCACCATGGGGTGCTCCTGTTTTATTTGTTAAAAAGAATGATGGTTCAATGAGACTTTGCATTGATTATAGAGCCTTGAATAACATCACTGTTAAGAAAAAATATCCTTTTCCTCATATCGATGATTTTTTTGATCAGCTCCAGGGAGCTCAGTATTTTTCAAAGATTGACTTGAGATCAGGGTACCATCAGCTGAAGGTAAAGGAAGCAGATGTTTCAAAGACTGCGTTCCATACAAGATATGACCATTATGAATTTGTAGTAATGCCTTTTGGGCTAACCAATGCACCTGCTGTATTCATGGACTTAATGAATAGAATTTTCCATGAGTTCTTGGATAATTTTATGGTGGTTTTCATTGATGATATTTTGGTGTTTTCTAAAAGTAAAGAGGAGCTTGAAAGACATTTAAGGGTTATCTTGCAAACCTTAAAAGAAAAGAAACTGTATGGAAAATTCAGCAAGGGTGAGTTTTGGTTGCAACAAATTTCTTTCCTTGGTCACATTATTTCTAAAGATTGGATAACAGTTGATCCTGCAAAAAAAAAGTTGTGGAAGACTGGACAAGACACACAAATGTAACTGAGATTCGTAGCTTCCTTGGTTTGGCAGGCTATTACCGAAGGTTTGTTATAAATTTTTCACTGTTATCTATTCCAATGACTAAGTTAACTCGAAAGGGTCTTAAGTTTATCTGGACAAAAGAATGTGATGATTTTTTTCATGAATTGAAAAGAAGAATGGTGAATTCTCCAGTTTTGGCACTACCTTCTAGTAATGGTGAGTTTGTTATCTACAATTATTCTTCATTGAAAGGACTTGGTTGCGTCCTAATGCAGAATGAACAGGTAATTGCTTATGCTTCACGGCAGTTGAAAACTCATGAGGTAAATTACCCTACACATGATTTGGAATTAGCTACTATTGTTTTCACTTTCAAAATTTGCAGGCATCATTTTTATGGAGTAAAGTGTGAAATATATACAGATCACAAAAGTTTAAAGTATATATTCACTCAGAAAGAGTTAAACATGAGATAGAGGAGATGACTGGAATTAATCAAGGATTATGATTGTACAATTCATTACCATCCGGGAAAATCAAATAAAGTGGCTGATGCTTTGAGTCGAAAAAGTAATGCTTCATTAGAAATGTTGTGTTTGGAACGTGATCCTTTGGTTAAGGATTTGATGAACTTTGGAATAGAAGTTGTTGGTGCAGGAAGTTCTTCTGTTTTGTTTTAGGTATCATTGAGATCATCTCTATCAGATAGAATCAAGCAAGAACAGAAGCAAGACAGTGAGTTGTAGAAAAAGGTAGAGCTGGTTCAGAAAGGTAAGTTCCCTGAATTCAACATTGATAATGATTGCGTTTTGAGATTTGGGAAGAGATTGTGTGTGCCTTGTGATTCACAGTTGAAGAGAGAGTTGTTATGTGAAGCTCATAGTTCTCCGTTTTCAGTTCATCCTGGAAGTACTAATATTTACAGAGATCTGCGGGAGTATTACTGGTGGGATGGAATGAAAAGAGATATTGCTGATTTTACTATGAAGTGTTTGACATGTCAACGGGTTAAAGCAGAGCGGCAGTTACCGAAAGGGATGCTTCATCCTTTACCAGTGCCAGAGTGGAAATGGGAGAACATATCCATGGACTTTGTTGTGGGTTACCGAAGACATCTCGAGGTAATAATGCAATCTGGGTTATTGTTGATCGCATGACTAAATCTGCTCATTTCCTTGCTATACGAGATAATTTTTCCCTAGATCAACTTTCCCGTTTGTATCTTAAAGAGATAGTCAGGTTACATGGAGTTCCCCTCTCCATTGTATCTGATCATGATCCCAGGTTCACTTCTAACTTTTGGAAAGGCCTTCAGAAGTCGTTGGGTACTGAATTAAATTTTAGTACAACATTTTATCCTTAATCAGATGGGAAGTCAGAAAGAAAAATTCAGACCATGGAGGATATGCTATGAGCTTGTTAAATGGATTATCAGGGAAGTTGGGACCAACATCTTTATTTGTTTGAATTTTCATATAATAAGAGTTTTCATTCCAGTATACAGATGGCACCATTTCAGGCATTATATGGGATGCAGTGTCGAACTCCAGCTTTCTGGGATGAAGTGGGTGAAAGGAAGTTGTTGGGACCAGAATTGGTAGAAGAGATGGCAGAAAAAGTTCAGCTGATTCAGAAACACATGAGAACAACTCAGAGTAGGAAAAAGAGTTATGTATACAACAGGAGGAAGGATCTAACTTTTGAGGTAGGTGATCATGTTTTTCTCAAAGTCTCACTATGGAAAAGTGTGATGAGATTTGGTAAGAAAAGAAATCTGAGTCCAAGGTTCATTGGACCATATGAAATTCTGGAGAGAGTTGGATCAGTTTCATACCGGGTGGCTTTACCTCCGATTTTATCTCAGGTACACAATGTTTTTTAGGTTTTGATGTTGAGAAAGTATATGCCAGATCCATCTCATGTTTTGAGTGTAGAGGTAGTTCAGCTGGAAGAGAACATATCTTATGAGGAACAACCGGTCCAGATTCTTGACCACAGGGAGCATGTGTTACGAAATAAGGTGATTAATCAGGTAATGGTTTTGTGGAAAAACCACATGATGGAAGAGGCAACATGGGAATCTGAAAATGCAATGAGGGATAAGTACCCCCATTTATTCGATAAGTAAATAAATTGCGGGGACACAATTTTCTAAAGGGGGGAAGGATGTAACATCCCACGTAAGTAATGAATAATAGATATTTTTATCTATTTCTATTAATGAATTAGATAGTGTTTTAGAGGCTTAAAATGAAAATAAATCCAATCTTAAGCATGGAATACACTAATATTTGTTAAAGGATTGTTTTACTGCCTTTTGATGGAAAAACATTTTTAAATCTATCATTTGAAAATTTTATAAGCTTTTTTTGTCAAAATAAACTTATTCTTTATGATTGGGACATCAAAATTTACTTTGTGTGAATTTTTGGTATTTTTCTGACAATGTTCATTTTTTTATGAATAGTGAAAAATACTGTATTTTACATCAAAACTACTTTTTAATCTACTTTATTTATATGATTAGATTATCTTCTGAATTGGTTTTAAAGTAAAATTAGAATATATTTTTACCATTTAATCCAATGGTGGTCATTAGGATTAATTTCACTTTGGAATTGGGCATAAACTAATGCCAAACTTTTCAAAGATATTGTTTCAAAAAAAACCCCGCTATTTGTTTTGACAACGGGAATTATTTTTAAATAAATTATTGAAATTTCTGTGTTTGTAATTTGGTAAAATGGATTACATATTTGGAATCATAAGGTCCAAATTATGTAATCAAGACTCTTTTGTTTTTGGACATTATGAATAGCAACGACGGTAATTATCTTTAATTATCTTGATTAATGAGTAATCAGGTAGTTAAGGATAATAAAATGATATCATAATAATACAAAAAGACCACAAAATGTGTTCTATGGCTACTGGTTGTCTCATAGCCGACCATGGGATTCCTTGTGACAACCTTGGGGGCCCCATGGAATCATTTTTGTGAGAAAGTGACTTTTTATCTTTTTATTTTTAAAGAATGTTAAATGTGACAAAGAATGTGTCACCTAAGTAAAATATTTTTACTTTTGTCTAAATAAATGATATTTTTGACTATAAATATTAATTAGAAAGATAAAACGATTTCCTACATCATGATATTTTTTTTAATATTTTTAGACATTATATTTATAAAATTATTTATGACATCATGATGATGCAACGATTACCTCATTAATAAAGGATTTAAATAAAATGAAATGATAATGTGAAATCTATGACCTACACATGTCCAAACCCTATTGTATGGGTGGATTTAGAACCCTTATCACCTTACCCTCAAATTATATCAATGTGGGACCATTTGAATCCGAAAATCATTTTCAAATAAAGTAACATTTCTTTACTTTCCAAGAGTGTCCCTCCTCTCCTCTTATAAAAGGCCCCCACCTCTACCTCCTTACCCACACTCCCAAAGCCTTTAGCTCGGCCAAACCCTGCCCATTTTTCTCTCCACATCCTTCTATTACTCCTTGAAGCCTAACTTTGGGCATAAGTCTTCCCAAGGAAGCCTTTGAGCTCAAACCAAAGGGAGTTACCTGATTTTATGGTAATGTCTTCACTTGAGTCCTTTTGTGTGATTTTGCTTCTCAAACCCCATAAACTCTTTTTATTCATTTCTTTTGTAACAACTCCAATATATTAAATATAATATGATGTTGTTATAAGAAGTATTCGAGCTACACTTACACACACCTACATCTAATGGTTAAAGGACATATTGTTTCCGTGGATGGTGAATTTATGCCTCCCGAAACGATGATTGTTCAACATTCTTTTAACACCTTCAAAGGTGGCCATTAAGATGTCACTATGTTTATATAAGATATATAATATGTTTATGTTTTCCTTAATCTTCAGTATTTTTCATTTTGGGCATATCTTTATGGTTTCCATTATGGGTAAACGCGATATCTTCATTTAAGGAAGTGCGGATTACCGCCCCCTCAAAGTGATTTGATTCGTTAAATACCATATGTGGGATGTATAAAGGATGGAACTATGATATTATATATGATACTATACTGGAATTATAATATACAATATATATCATTATTATTCCATTCTATAAAATACGAAATAGAAATGAAAGTAGCATTCATGCGTACGTACGGCTTACCGTCTCCATGAACGGTGCATTTCATTTCTTACCTCTAAATGATGATGTAATATTATAAATGAATGCATGTACTGGATATATATGACATATATGATATCTACATCATGAATACCATTCTGGATATAATGGATACATGAAAAACCTGTAATTATAAATGGTTTATTTTTGACTCAAGTACCAATGATCGTTAAAATGACCGTTATTAACTTAAATAATTACATAGTGTTCATGACATTGAAATAAGTGATATAAAAGGAATAATGAACTTGGAAAAGGTTCTTAAGAAATTATAAATTAACTCAAGTTTATTATTCAGACATTAAAGAACGATCGAGTCATGTCGGACCCAAGGAATGGGACTTCATCTCAATCTCCTTTCATTGAGGCATATATTGTTTTATACACAACCTTATTTTATACGATGTATAAACCCCTTTGAATTTTACGTTTATCCAAAAGGAATCTTTTTTATACGTAGCGTTTTACTAAACGACAAAAGGGAATGTTTTTGTCGTACGTATGCGGCGACACCGACTTCTCTGCCGCCGTGACCATTATTTGAGTTTCGGCTTCCTCTACAAGCCATACCTTTTTTTTAAAAGAAAAATAAATACCATGTTTTAATTTTCTTTTATTATGGTTTTGAAAATGGTTGTCATAATGCTTTTATATCAATGTGTTGTATTGATATCTTGTGATTGAAATGTGGAAATTTTATGTTTCATTTTTCCATGTTTTATGTGATATGATTATGTTGAGGTTCATAGGAATTATTTTGAAGAAGGGTGGTTCTGTGATAAACTAAGGGCAGGTGAGCCCTATATAGCTCTCCAATGCAGTGGGTAACATGAAGGAGTGAAACATTAAGGTTTCTCCAAAGCGATTTAGGGAATATACTGTGATGGGTATTCCAAACGTAACCAAGAGGGTTACTCCCTACGTAAGAATGTTATGAATGCCTCAAGTTACCTTTATGTCTTCTGATTTCTATGATTTATTCATGATTTTATGAGGTATGTTAAAGTGCTTATGTTTTATGGGTAAAGTATGATTTCATTCTTATGTATATATGTACCCATGTTTCCTTTCCATATTTTTATATCCCTTACTGAGCTTTTTATGCTCATCCCATGTTTTTTGAAATGATTTTCACAGGTCAAGGGAAAGGTACATGATATGATGATAGTGTCAAGGAAGTGTCAAGAAAGAATCCATGTTTTATTTTAAATATGTTTCCATTGATGGGAAAGAAGAATACTATCTTTTTGTAAACACTTTGTTTATATATGGAATGTAATGCAAGTTTTATGATCTAATTCTCTAAAACTCTAAACCCGAAAAGATCCTCAACGTGTAATCTTGTAATAACTCAAGATTAAGTAAGGTTTAAGGCTGGGGCCTTATAATAAAAGTGGTTATTTATACTTGAGGATGGGTGGATTTTAAGGGTTAAAATATTAGTTATTTTATTATATAAGACCACCATTTATGGGTTATATGAATTTCCAAAATATATTTTATTATTAATGAATGATTGGGAGTGGTTGTAAATTAAGATCTTTCCTAATTATAAGCCTATCTTTCAACTAGCTCATTTATTACACACATACAAAAAATAATTTATATCTCCAAAATCTAATTTTTGGTTCTAAAATGTAAAGTAAAAATTTATAAATTTAAATTAATATTTATAAATTTAATTTGACACTTATGAAATGGAATTTTAATTGGATAAGATATTTCATAAATTTTTTAATTTGGTTAACATAATAATTATTTCGTAGAATCACAATGCTCGTAGAATGATAATTTTCACATTCTCCCCAAAAAATTCAATTTTGATAGAAAATTCCAAAAAATAACCCAAAGCTAATTTTGATGTACTAAGTCCAAAAATTAATTTTATTTTATAAAAAGAATTCCCTAAATATTATTATTTTCAATTTAAATTAAAAATACTTATTTATTGAAAATTAGCAATTTTTATAGCATAGAAAACCTTCCATCCTTTATAAAAATTACTTAGGACATTCTTAAAATATATTATAATTTAAAAAGTGTTATATAAGAATATTTAATAAGTATTATTTAAAAAATTTACACTTACCATAAATCATATTTTTATTATAATATGTTTATAATCTCTAAAAATAATACAATTTTGATTATATCATTAAATAATCATGACGGTCACTTAAATGTGTATACGTAACAAATAGTAATAATTAACAAATGTCTTACTAACTAATTGTATAAATATAGAATGTCCAATAAACCTAAAAATACACCACCATTTTTTATTCATCATTCACTACTTCACCTACAAAGGTTCTTACACATCCTTTTATAATGTCAATTGTTTTCATAATGCATTTATTTCTATTTAAGATCTTTATTACATAGGAAATATTTATGGAGGAATTAATTCATAAGGAGTTCCTCTTAGTGAATTTACTATTCATACATGTGTATATCCAATTCATGTTCTTAGTTTTACTATTCCCAATTTACACATGATGTATAATGAAATGTAAATGTTTATATATTATATTTTATTGTAATATAGCCATTATAAAAAAATAAGTTCTTTGACTAATAACATTAATTTTTTGGGTAATTACATTCAACCCCATAAAGAAATTATATCCTTTAAAATTTACTCATTTAATAACACTTTATAAACCCATTTTTTCATGTAAATGTAATATTAATAAAGGAAACATTATGAATACCTCATAGATGTTATTCTTAAGGGGTTGTACTAGTTATAGTTAACCTAGTCCAATGGAGAAATTTTTTGTCTATCTACGACTCTATAACCAAATATTCCAAATCCCAAATCCAAAATATAACCAATCTCCACTCTAATGCCAACTAAGACACCACATAAATCCACTTCTGGATCTAGCTCTAAACCAACATACTTTTTAATACATCACATGAATTAACAAAAACTCACAAGATCAAAAGTTTGGTGTCATTGAGAACGTGGTGCATCTACAACTAAAGACATGGAACAAAACACATTTCTTCCACAAAGATTCTATACGTATGTAATTCCATAATGCATATCCCATTCATTCAAAATATAGGGGAAATGAAAGAATAAAATAAAATTGTGAGTTATAGATACTATTATGGGATAAAAAATGAAAAATAATCATTAATAAATGACATGGGTGAAAAAAGCGGAATGATATAACAAAATGAGCATGAGGAAAAGAGTTATAACATGATCATAATGACATGAGAAAAAATGATCCTAATTTTATGATTCATAACTCAATCATAAGTACACGAGGCACAACATGATCATAAGTGCATGAGAAAAACATGAAATGTTGATACACCATATACATGATACATTCATAAACATATCTCTATAGCTTATCACTGGGTTGTTGTGAAACACATTACCAAAGATTATGTCCAATATATCATAAAACATTAAAAAGGTATGATGGTAATGTTTTATGAGAATTTCATCTATTGAGATTAATTCATTACATAATTCATTATAATATTATCAAGTCACACCCAACATATGACTTAACTAATATCCTCTATATAAGTAAAACATATATAAATCCATAATGAAGCCATGGAAAAATAAATGGCCATCTAATTAAAGTAAGTATCTCTCTATGTAAATAGCCATTAATCAAGATAATGAATTATTGGGGTATTTAAACCATATATAATAATTATTATATAGTTTCGTCAATAATTTCTCTATTAAATTAATAGATGATTTTCTAGGTGAATTCCATTCAATTTAAAAAATCATATAAAAAAGCATAATGGAAATTAATTGGAATAAATGTTATCCATAACTAGTGATATGGAAAGATAAAAGTTGTGATAGATCATTTTAAAAAACGGTCATATTTCCACCATACCATGTGTGAATAGGAAAATGGAAACTAATAATACAGGTAAAATACATTGAGAAAATGGAGATTGAAATATAACATGAACATTGTTTTGAAAATTAGGAGGGAAATAAACCCTTTAAATTGATTGATGCATCCATAATGGTGAATATGAAAAAATAATCTTTAGATACAATATTATATTAATAATATAGATGATTTTGGCACAATTAAAGGAATAATAATAAGAAATTATGGAAATAGATATCAATTGAGTTTGTATCCAAATTTATATTTTCCGATTATTCTTTATGGTTCATAAAGTGTATGTAAATTTTCCAAAGAAGATCCCCCGAGGATTGTCAAACTAGGTGTGCAACAAGACCCTTTATCATGAACTAGGTGAACATAAAATCCAAACCCAATGAACCATTTTCATGGTTATTACCCATAGGAGAAAAATTCTAGAGACACATACACTTTTAGTATCTAATTAGGGATGTCATTTCTTAGAAAACCACACAAACTTTTCTTTACCTAATTTAGGATGGGTTTATGGCTATGGGAAATATTGATCATTATTAAGGATTATGAGGGTACTATAATTAGAGGTAACAATGATCTATCATTAATATCATAGTAATTAAAGTATAAAAATGATGCACAATAGAATTTAATTTTGAAATGACATCAGGTGTCACTCTAATTTTTTGTGTTTGTGTTTATGTTGGTGTAAAAACATTACACCACAAGTATGTATTATAATTATTTTGATTTACTAATATTATTTGTGGAATGAATTGGGTGAACAATTCATGCTTCCGTTTTTCTAAAAAAAATATAATTTGAAAGGTCTCTAAAAGGAAAGAGGGAGGAACCATTTTTTTTGGCTATGTAAATGGTACAAAAAAGGAATCATGTAATGAGTTTAATGAGAGGGAAAACGAATATATTATTATTAATAAATAATATAAATAATAATGGGGGTTTTATAATCACTATAAAACAAATAAATTAGGAATCAAAAGATTTATATGAAATAATTACATGAATTGAAAACTGGAGGAAAAGAATTATTACCTTAGGATTATGGTTTTTAAATATACAAAGGGAATTATTAGAATCTTGGATGTAACATAGAGATAATATTGAGAAAGATTTTGAGATATAATTAGTTCTTAATATCTTTGGAGTGAAAATTGATGGCAGAAATGAGGTATTTATACTTGTTGAGTGGTGGTTTTTAGAGATTAAAATCTTAGTTATTTTATTATCTAACCTAACCACTTGTGGGGAAATGAATTCCATCCAATTTTTGGGATTATTAATGACTGGTTGAATGCATTTGGAAATTAAAAAAAAAAATTCAATTCTTACCTTTCAACCAGCCAATTTAATGTACAAAAACCAAGAATAATATTTATCTCAAAAATCCATTTTTTGGTTCGAAAATGTTAAGTATAAATTTATAAAATATAATTATTATTTTTAAATTGATTTTTATACTTATTATATACAATATTTTTGAATAAAATGTTTAAAAAATATTGGAATCATATTCACATTAAAATGATTTAATAAAATCATAGTTCTCATAAAATGGTAATTTTCACATTTTCACCACAAATCAAATTTGTAAGAAAATTCCCAAATGTTTACAATAAACTAATTTTTTTGTGACTTTTCAGAAAAAAAATTTATTTTACCGAAATAATTATATATAAATGAATTTTAACTATTAATATGAAGTCTTTATTTATTAAAAAATAATAATTTCTATAACATACCAAACATTGAAGCTGTTATAAAAATCACTTAAGAATTCGTTGAAATATATGATAATTTAAAATTCTTTTTAAAATATTACTTAATAAATTTTATTTAAAACTTCTACATTTACTATAAATCATATTTTTATATAATATTGTTATAATCTCCGAAAATAACATATTTTTTATTATATCATTAAATAATCACTATGGTCACTTAAATGTTTCTCTATATTCAATAATAAAAATGAGAAAATATCTTATTGACTAATATTGTTAACTTTGAATATAGATATAATCCTATAAACAAACTATCATTATATATTAATCATTCATTACTTCACATAAAAACTTTTTTCCACATCCATTGATAATTTCAATTGTTTTCCAATTCATTCTCCTTCTGTTTACAATGTTTTTGGCAGGGGATGTTTTTATGGTGGAATTCAAGAACATAGAGTTTATTTTAGTGAATTAACTATTATTACATGTGTATATCCCTTTACTATTCCTAGATGTATTAGTCCAAATTAAGTCATTATGTGTAAATAAATGTAAAATTATTTTCATGTGCTTCTATTTTAAAACAATCATTATAAAATAAAAAGTACTTATATTAATAATATAATGGAATTTTTAGGATGTTACATTTTACCACCATGAATAAAGCGTGGCCTCATAATTTTACTCCTTAAATACCACATACAAAACCCAAATCATCTTGTAAATTTTATATTTAGAAAGGAAATATTATTAAAACCGAGTAGATATTAATACTATTAGGTCATAATAGTTTTACATATCCTATCTCACTATAGAAAATTGTTATCCATGTAAGGAACTATACAAATATATTTAAAATATTAATTCAAACAAATAAATCAAATCTGAAATTATACCAATTGAAATTCCACATACTCTCACTTCTTAACCTGTTTCTAAATATATTTACTTTTTTAATACATCACTTGAATCATAATAAATTCCCAAGATGAAAAGTTTAGTGTATTTGGGAATAAGGTACATTTATAACTAAACACATTTTTGAAAACAAATATCATCCAAAAATATTATCCACCCATGTAATTCTATAATATGTGTCCCTATCATTGAAATTCCTGGAAAAATGGGGAAACATAAGAATTGGGTGAGCTATAAATCCCATCAAGGGATAAAAAATAAAAAAAAACATTAATGAATGTCATAGGAGAAACCTAAGTCATAATATGTGAAAATGAACATGAGTAAAAGATTCATAACATGATCATAAGAATATGAGTCCTAATATGATCATAAGTACTTGAGTCATAACTTGATCATATGTAAAAGAGTAACAACATGATCATAAGTATATCAGGCATAACATTGAAATGTGGCTATAACATAAACATGATACATTAATAAACACGTCACCATAACAAATCACTAGGTCATTTTGAAACATATTACTGAGGCTTTTGACTGAGGTATCATTCAACATTACCAAGGTATGCTTCCAAGGTATCATGAACATGTCATCTCTAGAGATTAATTATTTACCCAATGCATTATATCTCTATCAGGGTACACCCTTCACATTACTTAATTAATATGTACCATATATTGAAAACATACATAAACCCATAATAAAACACTTTAAAATAAATGGGTATTCAATGAAAGTATCTATCTAAGGAAATAACCTTCATTAAAGATAATGAATTATGATGTATTTACAACATATAGAATAAATAGTATATGATTTAGTAAATAATTTCCTTAGAAAATAAATGGAATTGTTTTTACATGAACAACCTTCAATTAAAAGAAGCATTCAAGGGTATCCACAAGGTAAAGAAATTTGGAGAAATTTTTTTCATAGTTAATGATAAGGAAATACAATGAAAATGAGATATTATTCCTCATAGAGATCATACTCACACCATTACATGTGAAAATAAGAACATATGCATAGATATGAAATTTAAAAAAATTGTAAGGATGTATAGTTAAAGATAACATGAACATTTATTACAAATTTATGTAATAAAACCCATTAAAATGATTGATGCGGCAATCTTGGGGAATATACAACAATTAGATCTAGAAACTACTCGATGTTAATAATGAGGGTAGTATCCCAAATTAAAGGAATGATTATAAGAAGTGATGGAGGGTATATTAATGTAATAAATATTTCAATTTATGATGTATCACAATCTATATATTCATATTATTCATTATGGCCCATAAAATGTATGTGAATTATCCAAAGAAATTCCTCGGGCAGTGTCAACCCATGTGTGAAAAAGTCCCATTTTCGTGAAGCATGTAAAGATAGAAATAAAATATAATGTACAAATTTTTAGGTTATTACCCCTAGGTATAACTATTCTATATCCAAATAAACTTATAGTATCTATAAAAAGATTACATTTCTAGGAAAATCATACACACTTTTCTTTACCAAATTTATGATTGTTTTATGGATACGAGAATGATTTGGAAGTATAACAGATTATGGAGGTAGTATAATTAGAGGTAATAGTGATATATCACGGATAAAATAGTAGGTAAATTATAATAGTGATTTATAATAATATTTCATGTTGAAATGAAAAGGAATTTAAAAGGGATCACAATGGAAATGGGGAGGTACCATTATTTCTACATCATAAAGGGTACACAAAAAGAATATTGGAAAACTTTAATGAGAGGGGAAGTAAATATATAATTAAAAATATATGTTATAAAAAATAATGGGTGTGTTTATAAACACTTTACAACATAATAAAATGATAATCAATAGAATCATGGAACATCCTTGGAGAGTCACTTTAGAGGGATATTGAGATTTAATTCATGATCAAATGATTTGGTGTGGAAAGTTAGATGAGAAATGGGGTATTTATACATGAGGAGGGGTAGGTTTTAAGGGTATAATTATATGTTATTTTATTATATAAGGAAACCAATTATGGGTGAAATGAATTCAATTTTTTTTTACAGATTATTAATTATTATGTGTCCATGTTTTGATGTTATTATTTTTTCTAATTTGGAAATTACATCCTAACCAACCCATTTAATAAACACAAACCAAAATTCCATTTTTTATTTCCAAAATATAAAGACTAAAAATATAAATATAAATTAATATTTATAAATTCATTATTATATATATAAAATTAATTTTTTATTTAATAAAATGTTTCCTAATTTTTTCATCATGTTCACATAATAATTATGTCATTAAATCAAAGTTCCCCCAAAATATAAATTTTTAACTTTCCACCAGAAAATAGTTTTGTGAAACAATTCCTAAAAATTTACAATATGATAATTTTTATGTGATGAGTCAAAAATTGAAAAATATTTTGAAAAAATATTTTTCTGAATATGACAATTTTAAATTTTAAATAAAAATACTTATTTTATGAAAATTAAAATTTTTATAGAATAGTAAACATTCTGACCTTTATAAAAATTAATTAGGACTTTCTTAAAATATATTATCATTTAAAAAGTGTTTTATAATATAATTTAATAAATTTTATTGAAAACCTATACATTTAACATAAAAAATATTTTTAACAGAATATGTTTATAGTTTTCCAAAAAATCACATAATTTTGATTATATTGTTAAATAATCCCCCAAGACACTTAAATGTGTTTATGTAAGAAACAATAATAAAGAATAACTATCTAACTTGCTAATTTTATTAATATAAAATGTAAATATCACCCTAGAACTAAAACATATCTATTTTCTTATAATTCACTACATCACTTAAAAAGTATCTTACACATCCTATGATAATGTCATTTTTTCCTAAAGCTTGTCTTTCATTTTATGATCTTTAGGGATGGGGTGATATTTTATAGAAGGATTCAGGATTATGTAATTCATTTTAGTGTATATAGTATTATTTCATGAATATATCCCTTATTTATTTCTATTTGTATTAGTCTATATTTATAAGAGATGTGTAAAGAAATGTAAAATCCTTTCTAGGTGATTCTATTTTAAAAGTGTCATTATAAAATTATAAGTTCTTATATTAGAAATATAATGGAATTTTTGAGTTATTATAAATAAAAAATAATAGAGAACTATTTTGATTGTTCTATAATGATCTTTATCATGTTAAATCATTGAATATTGAGTAGCAACAACATTAGTGAAAGGTATATAATTTTTTTCAATTTTTTATATTCAAGGTTTAGGGTTTAATAGAGGGTTGATCGACGGTTAATATGGTTTTTATATATTTTTATGACCAGAATAATTGTGATTAAATATTTATAAACCCATCAGAGGAGGGCATTTTCCTTGAAATAGAGTGTAATATTTGAAAAGGATACTACATTAAAATCTTATAGAGGCTAAAATAACATTGAATCAAAATTATTTCACAAAGAGGAGGTAAACGACAAATATTAATTTATATGCTTCAATGATTTCAAATAAATTTTTATTAAAGGCATGAAATGAGGTAAATGTAAGTTCTTAGACGAAATAAATTTTAGGTGTCTTAATTATAGTGTAATTGGAATCATTTAGCTTGTTTTCTTGAAAATAATGAAGAAGAGGAAGATGATGATCAACTTAAAATATCATCAAGGATACACAAGGTAGTGAGTGAATGTAATATATGTAAACTCTCTAAAGTAAATGGAAAGGCTGATACATCAACGAAGATAAATTTTATCTCAAAATATTCTATGGTATCATGTGATGTGGAGAGTGATGGATAAGATTAAAACTTATATACTGAATGTACTCATGAATTTATGGCACAATAAAAACACTATAATGATCCCTCTAGTGAAAAATAAGGAACTGGTTAAGAGGATAATAGAGAATAGGAGACACCAAAATAGTTCAAATTAAGAATGGTTCTCATATTTTTCATAATGAAAAAAAAATATAATTAAGATAAATCATATTTAAATAAGGATAATTTTTCCTTAAATAAGTACCATGATACATAAAATGTCAAGGAACTTACTAAGAAGTAATCTAGATTTTTTAGCAATATTGGTAATGAGTCTATGTTATTAGAACCCCACTTGGCCCATAGATGAAACCAATGGCGACCCTTGAATTCCTCCACCAATATTACATGAGTTAGAATCTAGAACTAAGAGTATAAATTTCCCACATGGGAGGAATTTTCCAATAAATAATATAGTTAAAGGATATAAAATTAAATGCAGACAAAAAAACTATAAATAATATGGTATTCACAATCAATTTGTATCCTAAAAACTAGTTCTTATAAAATTTCATACAATATAATCAACATGAAAGGTAGATATAAATATAGAAAAACAATCACTAAATGCCAATAATGAAATGAAACTAGATTTTATATATATACCCCAATGATATATGAAACAACCCCTATACAATAACTTCCCTCTAACTACCATGGTTATTGAGATAATGTCTCGAATTTTTTTTATTAACATAATACTAAAACTAGTATAAAAAGAATTGGTGATTAAATACACATTCTAAATAGGCCATCCCCTAAGGATGAATAACCATGTCAATACCATACATGAATAATTATTAAATCATTAAAATCATAATATATAGTCACATTCTCCTAGAACAAAATCAACTAGGGGTAAACCTAGATTAAACCTACACTAGAGTGTTATCCTATGCTCTATTATCATTAGATACTATCCACAAGTAACTTTCATATTTGATGTCTAAGTGAAATTATTAATAAGTTGAGTTAATAACTATATTTTATTCTCAATATTTGGAAAAACAACACTTTATAAATAAAAAGTTATGTTTAATAAAACACTTACTGTAATGATATATGAAGGGCCACCCAAACCAACTCCCATCAATTAGTATCCATGGATCCCATTTTTATTATCATATCAACCATCCATATTCATAATCACTCTAGATTCGTATCCATTCCAGAGTTGAACCATAACATATCAATATATATCCAATCTATATCCAGTTCATATCAAATAGTGTGGTGAGATAGGGAATACTTTCATAAACAACTATTCATTTTACCGATCGATCCAAATTCTAGGTCACGCTAGAGAAAACTACCCTCTAATGCTGATTGGGTAGAAAATGATACTCCTATATCTAAAATAACATAAAAATACCATTAGAAATATCATATAAAATTTTAAACCCATAATCAAGATACTAACATCTATTATCCTTGTAAGAATGTGTGTGGTCACAAATCCCATACATTGCTGAGTTTGAACATACTAAGTAGGACACCCCAGAATCATAATGGAAATTCAAGAAGCACATTATATAAAACTATGATATAGAAAAGTAACCTAGAGGGAAAAAATAATTTTCTAGATATGATAAACTACTAGAATACATATTGATCGAAATAAGTCTTAGTTATTATAGCTCTAATCCTCAAAAGTCACACCTAAGAAAAAACTAAGGATGTTCAGATAATTGAAAAGCCCTTGAATTTTGAAGTAAATAGTCCAGTTGTACATCACATCTTGAAGGCTACCATAGGTTCTTGAGGAGTCAAAAGTCCTGAATTATCTGATATAATCCCCCTCTTTAACTCCCACATCACCATTGGAAATTATAATGAAGGACCCACTCCTCACTGAAGCATGTGTGAGAAATGAAGGAGTAACACACTTAACCACCCATCATTACCGCTCCACCATTCAATAATCCCATATGGGAACCCAAAAATTTCACAATAATTAATATCAGAGAAAGGGATATTGAACCCTACTATTATAACTACCTAGATATGTGTAAAAATGATGGTTATAGATTTAGTAGAAGTAGCTATTAGTGTATGACCTACTCAACCTTTTTTAAATTCAACAGATTATCTATAATGTACATGATGTGAATGTCATGAATAATAAAATTTCAACAAATAATATTTAAAAATAATTTTGATGGAACTATGAGATTATTTTTTCACATTAATTTATAAATAATTTAAAATATATGAAAAAGGATTAACCTGGTCATGAGTTCATTATTTATTGTATGTTTTTATCATATGAACTCAATCAGTGTATCATTACTGTGTCATGAGGACCCAAAGAAGAATCCCTCTAGAGGATATCCACATTTTCTCCTTCAATCTATAAACAAATTCGATGAAATACTAGGTGTTAAAATGGTCGATTATTCATCTTATATTGTTTTCCTTGAACACGTATTCTTACTTTGGGCTTTAAGGAAACAATCTTGTTATTAAAGATCTTTATAACAAGATAAGAATATTAGGATATTGAGAGGAATATTGTGAACCATGATTTTTTTACTTTTAAAAAATGACATAATAGTCTATTTATATATTCATAATTAAGGTTTAATATTTAATTAATTACATAAGTGACCTTAATAATACATTAAACCAATAATGGATCCCATGTAAAATAAAATAATTGTAATATTATTTTATTTTATGTAATGTGAAAACCCATGAAATGATAAATTTTATTTTTAAGATATAATAAAAATATTAATCATCGAACCCAAAATTTGGTCTTTTCATCCAATTTATCCTTTATTTAATTATCAAATAAATATTTCAATAAATATAATTTATTTAATAAATAAATAAATATTTTATTCATAGTCTAGTGGATAAATATTTATTTAATATTATTGTGATGAAATAAATTATTTATTATGTAATAAATAATTTTATATCACATAATGAATAATAAAAGAATATTAAAAATTAAATATTAACATAGCTAAATAATTAACTTATAGGTAATTTTTTAATTAATATTTGATTTCATTCAATTAATCCTAAATACAATTTACTACTCAGTTTGAAGAATAATATTTATTCCAAACATTACATATAAATAATATTTAATTGAGATTAACAAAATCTATTTGTGGGTGTCAATATAGGTCTCTTCTTCGGTGAAATTAGGTGTTATTTCATAAAATCCAAGATTACTGTCCAAAAATGGGACAAGGCACCAAAAAAGTAATATGATATGTTTCAATGACATGAACCACATATAAAATATCACTGTTTGATATAATCTTCTTTTCATGATATCCCATTAAGCATGTTCCACACCCGTTTCATAAACCAATATTCTTGATACCTATTTCTTTGAATATCTAAAATGAACACATCTATACACCATGGAAATTGAATTTAATGCGAATATTCCATTTCAATCAATGGGATCAACTTCTATAATGATAAAAGGAACAAATCATTCATCAACATATCCATTAATAAAATATCATCTCTGATGCACCCAATATACCCAAATTCACTATGAATATATGTTTTCACAACTCTTGACCATAAATATAAGTGCATGAGTGATGTATTTATTAATAATTATTATTATGTAAAAGGATCATTACACACACTTATTGACAGGAATTTCAAATGAAATTAAAATATATTTGATTCCAACTTGTGGGATTATTCTAACAATATCACATTCTACATATTACCAAGTGTGAATTCATGAGATGAAGTATCATCTACATATGAGTACTCAAAAGTAACAATAAATATATTATGTGACCAATCATATAATGTTAGTTAACTATAAAACAATATTTAAGAATATTTTTATAGCATTTCAAGGATCTCTTCATAGCAGGGAATTGTTATTCCCCTTTCAATATGAATGATACACCCAGAAATTATTATATTAAACCAATATATAATAACGAAAAATATGTAATAGGATATTTATTTATTTTAACTTATTTGAATGTACTTTCATTATAAGTACAAATATTTGGTTTTAAAACACCAACTCCAATAGACTCCCACATAGACTTGGGAAAACTTTGAATGGATTTTTGTCTACTAAATATCACATAAATATCATATTTTTGATTATTTAAATATTTATTTTAGGGTACCAATAAATTATCTTCCACATAAAGTTTTACCATTTTAATTTCACCACTTTGAGAAAAATCCCTTAAGAGATGATTTTTTCATAGTACATGCTTCTTCTACTGATGTGACCTTGGATACTTTGAAAGAACCACTACTATTGTATTATCAAATAATAGCATGATAAGATCTTTACATCTTGGTGTGGTATCATTATCATAGATGCATTTTTATATATAAGCCACTTCTTTAGTTTCCTCATAATTCAAAATGTACTCAGATTCCACAATCAAATAAGTGACCATGGATTTCTTCATGATCTTATATCTCAATGTACCTCCATTGTGGGTGAAGACGTATCTCAACTAGGATTTTAGATTATAATGACCTATTTGGAAACTAGAATCTGTATATCCAATGATAACTATCTGTTCATCTCCTTATATAGAGTTGGAACACATCCTTATCACACATCAGATTCATAAAGATACTATTGGATTCCCTCCAATAGCGGTCACCTTGGTTAACTTTATATCCTCCTATGATGATTATGGAATATGTGACATCTATCCCAGTATATAAAAAAATTTAAATCATTTATCTAGTCATTGATGAATATGAAATTCTTATAATCCATTTTCTCTCCTCATGTGCTTTGGGTCATATTTGTTTGGAAAGATGATTGCAATCTGACAATAGAAATAATCCCCTCTGGGATTTTTCCATATTGATTCTCTTTAGTATCTTATTAATTAAATTGCTTTAAATTTCTCCAATAATCCTCTTAGATTTATCATGATGGACCTTTACCCCAAAAATATATATGCTTCTTTTCCAAAGAACATAATGGAGAGGAAAATTTCTAACTAAGCCATAACAGACTGTATGAGCAGTGTTTCTTTTCTAAAATTTTAGGAAAATGACTACACTCATGCTAAACTATTAGGAAAATGGACACACTCCCTCTAAAATTATTATATACAAATGGATTACATTAATTCTTTATGAAACCAAATTTCATTATTATTTCATAAAATCTAATCTTCCAGGACCTTAATTCTTGATTTAATTCATAATTTAATCTCAATAACTTTCTTACCTTATTGGAATCCTTTGGAGTCACAATCCCAAGTTATTGTGTCATATAGACATATTATTGAATATTTTTTCTAAGGAAATATTTTTTGATAACCATCCACTAAATTTCATAGTATGTATAAAATTTTTTACAATGCATATCCCTAAATGAATAACGGAAGAATCACATGACTCACCATTTTTTTACCACTTTTAATAGGGTGTAGTCCCTCCTTTCACTTACACCATTCCATTGAGGTGTGTCAGGAGGAGTGGGTTGAGATAAATCCCAAACTCCCATAAATAAATAATTAATTCTAAATTAAAATAATATTCACCATAGTCTAAGTATAGTTTCTTAATATTATTAGCCTGATTATTTTCAATACAATTCATCTATTACTTGAATCTATTAAACATTTTAACTTATTCCTAATTAAGTAATGATATCCAAATCTACTAAATTCGTCGGTAATGGTTACGTAGTAATATTACCCACCCCTGGGTATAACTATAAATGGTATATATGAATTAGTATGAACTAACTCAATCAGTTTCATGTCCCTTTTAACTTTTCTAATAAAGGAGGATTTAGTTATTTTTACCTTGTAAACATTCATGACTAAGAAATATTTATTTTAGCAAAAATTAATCCAAATATCCATCATGGTATAATATAGCTAAATTCATTTCATTTATTTAACCTAGATAGTGATGCCATACGTGGGAGTGGTATGTGTCATGTGAACTATTTTGGTTACTATTTTTTTATTGCATTGTTCATGTAATTAAACACATAAAGATTTTTATTCAAATATTCCTTCAATAACAAATTATCTTGTTGTAAAATATGAAAAACTAATTCCAAAATTTAAAAATAATTCTATATGTATCATGTCTAAACATAGGAATAATATTTTTGGAAACTGATAGAACATAATAATAATCTTATAAATCCATGATCATTAAAATCATCATTGTTAGGTAGCAGTCTCTAATTTTCACAACAACAAGTCTAGATATATTAGCAGTTCATAGATCCCCATAACCATTAGAAATCTTCTAGAATCTACTTTTTTCCTATATTTGAATACATATGTGAAAACCAAATTCTATATCTAATAACCAGATTATATAAATGGATATATATATATATATATTGAGATAATAAATAAACCTAAAGACTCCAATTGATTTTTTTACTAGATTCTATTTTTTGTATCATACCTTCTTGTAACATGTGAAACTGATAATGTCCTTTTACACTTACGTTCCCCTTGATCAAAATCTTCTTGGTAGGGTGTTATGAATCATCTTTAGACTTGAAGTTAATATTAGATCTCTTTACATATACATTCCTCTTATTAACCATAAGGATCAAATGATTTTCATGCTTTGAATGATTTTCAACATGGTGAAGTAGACTAAGGAGATCTAGGGGAGACTTCTCTATGTTGTTCATATTAAAATTTACAACAAAACAAGATAATAATAGATGGAGTAATGAGATTAAGATATTGATGCACACTTTATCAGGTATCTTAAACCCTATAACATCTAGGAACTTCATATAGACAACAATTTTGACTATGTAAGGCCTAGTCAGTTATGCTTCTCTAAGATCACTCATGAAGAGGACCTTGGAGATCTCATACTATTTGTATCTTTCTCTCTCTGGATAATGATCATGGAGCTACTAAAGAAGACTATAGGCATCCAAGTTCTCTTGTGAATTACTGAGTTTGGTATATATAGATTAAATCATTAAACATTGAACATCTAGTGAAATTTTCATGTGTTTTTCATAGACAAAAATCTCTTGATCACTTTACTCATTATTAGGTGGATTAGGGATTGAGGATTCCACCATGTAAAACTTCCATTCATGAAAAAAAACCATAAGAATATGAACCTTTTCTGTAAGTTACTACTATTTTGGGTATGGCCGTTCTCTAAAATTTATTGTAGAGATAATCCAGTTGATGAAACTTTCATTATTCTATAACCATATAAAAGGATATTATTAATAATTTATTGCTTATAAATTTTTTTGAAACATAATTTTTTTAATTTCATTAAGTCTGTCACTATTTTTTATGTCTGAGTGACCCTCATCATTAAAAATAGAATATACCATCAAATATACATTCTACTTGTAGTGATCCCTCAGTCACTCCTTATGATCAATACTATGGACATGAAAACCATGAGAAGGTTTTTAGGGAGGTAGTATTTCCAATTGTGAATTTCCAATTCCTTGTTTTTTTGAGTTGAATCCTTAATCCTAAAATCCTAACATGGATTTCATTAACATTATCCCGAATTTTTTTTAATAGACTATACATATAAAATTCAATATAATTTTGGTTAAGTCTAACTTTTATTTTAGTAAAGAATCCTCAATAATTAAATGTTTCTCTAACTATGGCCTAAAGAAACACTTTAACTACAGTTTTTCTTAATTCTTATAATGGAAGGCACAATGAATTAATATTAACTTGATGGAATTTTTTTATTATGATTATAAATTCTTATTTTTTAATTTATAATTCATGTTAATATTATATGGATTTTACTTAAGTGATTGACCTAGTGTCAAAAAAACATTTAAGAACAATCCATTTATTTTAACTTCATCTAATCATATTAATCTATTTATTTATGTAATCATGTTATTAAATCTATAAAATAAATCATGAATATGATGAAAATATAATAAATAAATCATGACATGATCATGATATTTAATTAACTTTTTTATTGAGAATATAATAATAAACCCATTAAATCTAACGGAAAACTCCTTTACCTAGTCTCGGCTTGAGTTACAGCATTCCTCTTTCTCTTGTGTGTCCCTTTGGTTTGGTTTTATCTTAGATCTATCTTAATCAAACTCCATACACCTGAGAGATGAATTATTATAATTATTTTACATTAGATACAGATAAAGAGGACTAGATGGGGGCTTACAAAAAAAGAAACCATGGAAAAATAAGGCCATACATAATAAAGAGGGATGGGTGACTTGGAAGTCATCAAGCTAATATAATAATTATAATTTCAAAATCCCATGAAAAATTTAAACTAAAATAAATCACATACATTCACAAGGTAGTCTAAGGTCATGATCATCCACTTGTTCAAGTAATACACATTAAAAATAATTTTCTATTATTAATTTTGATTTTTTCTTTTATTAAGATAAATATATAATAATTAACATGATTATTTTATATGATTAATAATTTATTTAAATTTATCTCAATCATAATAAAATTTTCTATTTAAATTTTGATTATCCAAAATTTTAATCAAATTAATTTTTTTTAATTAATAAAGTTTACATATGTACATGGTCGAAATCATATATACCTATCCAAAATACTCGATATGGTCTGTATATTTTTTATTCACATATAATCCAAAATATATTTTGTTGTACATAAATACAAGTCATGAATTTTTTAATAAATGATGCATGATCATAAGTAAGTTATGTGGATTTTTACTATATTAATTCACATAGATTAAACTGTATGTAAAGATCATATATAGCTTGTAGTTAAAAATAATTTATGAAAATTAATTTAACATATAATTAATATTCCAATCACATGGAATGTACTGTTATAAAATGAAACATGAATCACATATAAGTAGATTTAATTATATAATTTAGTTTTCTATCCATGTTAAATTCATTAAACGAGGTACAATGGGATACATGGATTGTAATTAGGTTACATGTAGTGTAATGTCTTTTGTCTATGTCTGTGAAACACACCTACATAATGGGAATTTTTTTCAGGTTATGGATGTGTATGAGGTAAAAAATATTTATTCCAGCTACACACTATGTTACCATGATGTTGATCATGTTTTCAGTCTTCGTGTAATGTAATAAATTCACAAAACGATTTGGACCCCATGATTTCCACCATGAAAACTTGTAGACTAAATATCATGTAAGTGAGTTACACATTGTGTAGTCTGGAAAAATTTATTTCCACACTATCCTAGTCAATATGTGGGGTGAATTTAATTAGTACCTCTTTTATTAAATTCAATATAATCCAAATTAATTTTATACTCTTCATAGTTCATTGAACACAAGTACATGGTGTCTACCATAGGGATACAGACCGTGCATACCTATGTTTTCCAAACAGAACCCTTGTCACATCCTGATAAAATATTCCAATGTTATTTGTTAATTATTAACAAAATATCAGGTTTACATGTGAGAAATTAAGAGATAAAAAAATTGTCTCGATAATCAAATTAAAATAATAATTTTTGTAATTAAAACTATATTTTAAAATTTTAAATTGTGAAAATTTAATAAATAATTATAAATTTAATGTGACTGTTATGGTACTAATTGGTTATTTCAGACAAATATGAAGTGACTATTACACCTATCGATAACTCTAATTTTGTAATATTCAATGGATAATCTACAATGTACATACATGACCATCATGGCCAATGAATTTTTTTTGAATAATATGGAAAAATATTTTTGTTGGAACAAAGAAATGATTTTTCACATTAATTTATATTTAATTTAAAACCTATGAATAAATTTTACCATATCCTTGATTTCATTCTTCATTCAGGGTGTTGATTGTTCGATCCCAATTGGTGTATTTTCATTGCTTCAGGAGGACCCAAAAAAGATCCCTATTAGGAGTGATCCACATGTGCTCCACTGATCTCTACAAAATACTGATGAAACAACAAGTGCTTTTGTGGATGATTGATTATATTTAGCCTTTTCCTCGATCGATTCACATCTATTTAGGCTTGAAGGAATATATCTTATTCTTCTTAGTATTGAGAGGAAGAGATGAAGAGGAGGATATTAGGAGGAATTTTTTTTAAAATGTTTTTTTCTTTTAACAAATGACATAACAATCTATATACAGTCTCAAGGTTAGTATTTAATATTTAATTAATTAAAAAAGTTCCCTTAACAATACATTAAACCCATAATGATCCCTATTCCTCATAAAATAATAATATTATTATTTTATTTCATGGTGTGTGTAAATCCGCACAATGAAAAATATAATTTTTATAACATGGTAACTAAATATTTGTCATCAGACCCAAAACATGGTGCATTCATCATCCTCATCATTTCATGAATTATTAAATAAATTTTTAAATAAATATTATTCATTCATTCAACAAATACAAGTTATATTAATATTGTTCCAAATAAATATTTATTTAATATTTTCATAAGGAAATAAATTATTTATTAATGAATAAATAATTTTTTATTACCTTAATAATAATTTGATATAAATAAGTAATATATTTTTGTGTAATTAAACAAATAAATTATGAATAAATATTTATTTAATATTTTTGATAATTAAATAAATCCTTAATAAATTTTACTTCTCAGTCTCGAGAATAATATTTATTCTATTTATTAAATATAAACAATATATTTTTGCGATCAATGGAAACACTTTGTGTGTGACCCTATTGAACTCTTACTTACTGAAATTTTGTGGAATTACCTAAAGTTCAATATTACAATCTATAAATGTGTCCTGGAACACATAGAGGATTAAGATATATCATAATGAAAAGAACCACATATGAACACTCACTATGTAATATAACCCCTTTATCATGATATCTTATCAAACAGGATGCACACCCATGTCATCAACCTATATGTTTGATACATATTTCTTATACTATCTAAAATTAACCCATCTATAAACCATTGACATGGAATTTAATGTGATGGTACAATTTCAATCAAAGAAATGGGATACCAACTTCTATAAATATAGAAGTGAAAAATCCTTCCTTAACTTATTCATCAATAATATATCATTTATAATACACCCAACAGACCCAACTCCACCATGAACATATGTCATCATAGTTTACAGTAATACATATAAGTGTGAAAGTCATAACATACATTATTAATAAACTTAATGTCCATGGATCATTAAACATGCTCTCAAATAACAATATTCAATGACACCAAAACATGGGGAATTCTTACTTGCATATCTGTTCTCATAATATACTATATTTGTGATTACAAAGTGTGAATTTAATTAGATGAATTATTATCTAATTTTGAGTACTCGCACTTGATAGTTAGTATTATGTGTATCCTATCATAGAATGTTATCCAAAAATAGTATCATATTTAATAATATCATTATAGAATTTCAAGGCTTTCATTATAGTGTGGAACAAATAAGCGATTTGTAATGTAACAAATATAGTAGGAAATCATTATATTAAATCCATATAGAATATTGATTAATATGTAATAATATATTTTATTTATAATCACTTTTAATAGAAATGCAATATAAAGTAAATAATAGTTGGTTTTATAACAGAAACTCTAATAGAACCAACAACACCTCTATGGAACTGCAGTGGAGGGCCCTCACCATAGTAGAATATATGTATTGGTTGAGGGGATACTGACACTAGTGTAATATTTATCAAGGAACCTCACCTTACTAAAAAATAAATATCAGTCAATGGGATACTTACCCTAGTGGAGGACACAAATGATGTTTTAACTCTTTGACAGAGGTTACCAACATCATAGATAGGGGACCCACACCCTAGGTCTATGGAGGGATACCGACCCCATCAATGAGATATGGGGGAGCCACTCCCTAACATGACACGGCCATTGGGGGTGGTGGTGGTATTGAAAATGCTGATAATTCTCCCATCATCACTCCCAATCCGCCTCATTGGCTCTATGGAGATAAATACAAAACCAACCTATCTTATTTCTCAAATGTCCTCTAATAGATAAATATACCATTCCATTGTAATATACATGAAAAAAATATTAGGAAAGGATATATTTTACCTTAAACTAACATATGGTTAAAATTAAATATAAAAATATCCCATATGATTGAAAATGGTCCATGTGGGGAACTAAGAGAGGTTGGGAATGCCTACCATGGTTGATCACATTACATGAATGAAGGATAATGTGGAAGTTTGAAATCAACATGTGATGTACATGTCAATTCTTTCCTTGGATTAGTCTCTCACCTGATTGAGTGGCCAAGTCACTTGGGCCAAGAGATGTAGGATTATCCACACCTTGTCCTCCTATCAAACCACCCGTCACATAGTAGTGATTAGACCATCCGATCACAGATAATCAGATGACCGGAGGAAAGTAAACATGCAACCATTACCTCACCTCCTTCAAACCGTACCATATCCACCATGCTTACAAAATCTTATTTTCTAGGGTCCCCGCTATGGGCCACCATATGCACCATTAGTTACCGATATGGACATCCTATTCATCATACTAACACGACCAATATCTACTATACAATCAGCTTTACAAACTAGTCTCATTCCATCATTATTGAGTTATCTACAATTTATGCTTCCACACCTCCCCTAAGCATCCTAACCTCCATCCAATTGGACCAATACCAATCCTTTCCGGACATATCTCCCCTTTAGGTTTCCCTCATTCATATCCAATTTCATCCACATGAAAGGAGGGGGTGGCATAGAATGACCAATTCTCTTACCATTATAGGATGCACCACAAGCCACTACCAATTAATCTGAATCACACTAAGGTATGTGCATGATTTTAGGTCCATGGGAGATGAATAAGATACCTCCCCATTCTTCATTGATATACCACCGTTCAACATTAAAATGAAGAACAATATTAAGAATAAAAATATATACCCTAAAAATACATGGAAAAATAATAAAGGAACCATAATTCAAGAATAAGGTTCCCAATTCTTAAAATCAATAAAAAATACATAAATAACTCAAAAAAATCAAAGATATATACCATGAGTTTAAATTACTTGTTGGTGACGAACACTCCATCATCTATTGAATTTGTTTATGGTGATAATCCCATTCTTTGATTGTGTGTATACTTTAGAATATCTAAAATAATCTATATATATCCTTCTATCATTTTGACTATAATTTTACTATTTATATGGATAATGTTATAATTTTTGAAAAATAGATTTTACTATGGGAGAACACTAGGTTTTTTGGAATTTTACTAATATACTCATCATGAGGGTCGATCCTAGGTACTTCTGGAAAATCCATTTTAAACTAAGGTCAATTCAATATCCTTCTCCACTGTATAACAAGAGTTTCCATGAGATGGGTACATCCACAAAGATGCATTGGAAATACTATATTAAGGGTATCTCTTCACTTAGGTATTCCTCACATATAATGTACACCAAAATATTCAATATAAACATAAAAATAAAACATTCATCCTCTTGGGGATGTGGGTGACATGATAATGACATCAGGAAAAACCATCCATACCCATTTTTTAGAATTTTTAGTCACTTAGTATAACAACTAATAGATTTTTGGATCATTATTTTCAGAGGAAATTTGTATTTTGGGTTTATTGTAGGACATTTCATAGTTGGGGATTATATTAGGATTATGAGTGTGGTTACATCACATGGATATGTTTTTGGGTGTGGATGAAGTTCCTTGAGGTGTTATGGGTGATTAAGTGAGTGTTGTATTAAGGAAAGTGTGTCCCCTACCTCTTCTATTTTTTCTAGAGTTAGCCAGTCATGCCATGGACCATATGTCACATTGTGACAACCTATAAAAAGTGGAATTGTAGTTGGGTGATTTATGTTCAAAATAATAAGAGATTTAGTCAACACCTTGGGGACTAGGCTTCACCCAGGTGATATACATCACACTATGACCCATATGGGACACACTGTAATGGTATTGGTTAGGGGTTGGGTGCACTACCTAGGATTACTCACACTATGACCTAAAGGGGATACATAATGAAAATGGAATACATATGGATATTCCCTCATCCTGGGGTCATGATACCATGACCAATGAAGGACACACCCTGATAGGGCGAACAATAGAGGCATCATTTAGTGATCCTCATCACCATGCCATGACTATGAACATGGGGTTTATTCAGTAAGTGTAGACTAGTAACTTATCAGTTTCCAACCTTGGAATTTTATCTGACCAGGTGATAAGAGGCATCTATTTTAGTTATTAATCCACCATCTCTTCCCCTATTCCACTTTATGTGGGGTGGTTTGGGAGTTTATTCTATGGACTTTCTAGTTGTGGTTTTACATTAATTCAACAATGTTTGGTTCTTATTCATTAAAATATAATTTTGGTGTTATTTAAGCTGGAGTCCTAATACTGATTCCATTGGGGAATGGAATAATCGAGTGAGAATGGTGGAAATATTTCTTGGCATGGATAAATGATATCATAGGAGGGATAAAAAATGATATTCTATACCATTTTGGTGATGTGGAGATGCACAATGAGTTTTTTGGTGATTATATCTCTATGGTTCAAATTGAATAATTAATTATAATATGTTATAATTAATTATTTGGGTTTTATAATAAATAAGAGATTGGGTGGTGGTATGAGATTCAATGAGTTATGGTTAATCTCGATTGAGGATGAATGGATTTTGGTGTGGATAGTAACTATGTGTTTCCTGTTGGTGGTCCCTTTAATAAACAACCAGAAGATTGACTTGGAATTAGTGTGCATAACTACATGTTTTCAGGGGTCCGCGTAATAGTTACATATCGAGAGTTCCCTAGGTAAATAATATAGGATTTATTTTATCCTCCTTGGGTAGGAATAAGTGCTCTTTAGAAATTTAGGTGAATTGGGATCGCCGAACGACTATGTGTTGAATGGGAATGGATGCCATTTGAGTTAAAGAGAGTCATTAGGTAGGTATTGGTATGTGATATGAGACTTAGGTAGCCTATTTTGGGTTTCTTAGGAGCATTTGGGAAGGAATGAGGGTCTTAGGCCAAGAAGGGATTTGTGAGATAGTTGTACATCTCATATATGACGAGGGATACCCTATTCATGGTTGAATATGGGCTTGGTGTGAGATATGAGTGGGGTAATACCTATAGGGATTGATTATGATTAAAAAATAGAGCTTTCATTTGGAAGATAGGTGGGAGATACCATAAGGGAGATGTGAATTGGGACTTGTGAAGGGTTTCTGGGAATTGTATGAACAACCTAGCATCAAAATTTACAAGTGGATTACATGAGGTAGCATAGAATAGTCTCTCATTTGTGAAACTACGCAAAAAGGGACTTTTATATTGTTGGGACCTACCCTTTTAGGCCATGATCAAATAGATCTCATCAGTTAAGGAAACCGATGAGGTGTTGGATGTGGCATCATGCTAGTGAATAAATATACAATGGGTCGAAGGGACCCTATTGGAAACCTTATTATTGATAGAGATGGAATACGGGTTCGATGTGGTATTTTGTGTTCCTAGAATCATCTGAGGAGGTGTGAATATGAGTCTAGAGAGATTATGAGGTAATAAATAGGGTGAGAGGATAGATCTTGTGTGACTAGCATCCTCAGATGAGATGATGATCTTACAGAATGGGATCCATGCCGTGTTTTGTTTTTCATTCATGTTCCTGAGTTTAAGAAGGCCATATGATGGATTGGATGTCAATCTAACCTTTAAGAAGATTTATGGGATCTAGGAATCATGTGAAACAACCTGTTAAAGGATATAGGTTGGGTGATTTATAGAAATATTCCCCTATGGAATAGGGGATAGATTGAGCCATACAATATACCCTTTCATAAGGAGTATTGGGTTGGGTAATTCATTGAACCATTTCTTACCAAGGTAATGGGTTGGGATCTATAACGTGAACCCTCCTCTTAGAGATTTTTGGTTGGGTACTGTACTATGTTCCCTAACATACAATAATAGGCATTGGTTGGGTACTATTATGTGATCTGTACCAGCATCAGTGGGTAGTGGTTATGCACATTCAGTGTGCCCCTCCCTAGGGGGGAATAAGTTTGGGTTTATTCAGTGTTCCATTATCTAACGAGGGTGTGGGTTGGGTAAAATTTAGTATATCCTCCCATGATGGGAATGGGCCAAGGTACTATTCAATTAATCTTTCCCTATAAGGGATTTTCTTAGATATGTGACATGTGGATAACCCAGAATCGTCGGGTATGGGTTAGGATTGGTGACACAAGGTGATTGGATTCCAGTATGGAGCTGAAGTAGGAACAGTTAGGTGTCTAGGTGGCCTAGTTAGTATGTGATGAACAGATATGGGTATGGTGTTGTGGTGTGAGGTGGATTCTAGAATAGTCCAATTAAGGACTGGTTGGGTATCATGGTGGACTATTTAGAACATAATGACATAAAAATGATTATATTTTTGATTTACTTCCTTATTCATACACAAATATTTCGATATATATTAGTGAAACATGGTGAGACCCTTATGGGATATATTTATCATAGTAGTCATGGGAACTCTAGTTTACAAGAAGACTTTATGTTTTCTTTATAGGTCAGAGAACATGTTATGTAGTGGATTGAGATAGAGATACTTGATGAGGATTAGTGGGTTATGAGATGAGGTGTGTCTTGGTGATAGTTGTAGAGGCCCATGAATTTTTCTATATTTTTTTTGTGATAATCCAAATGGATGGTCATTGTAATGTATGACTATATGAATTAGGTATGGTATATTTATTATAGAGTTGTGTTTTATTCCTTGTGTTTACTCTGATTGTTATGAAATGTCTCCCCAATTTATGATTTAATCCCTTACTAATAGTAAACAAACTATGGAATATAAAGAGATATACTGGAGGCCACATAGTCCTCTAACCCAAATGGTTGATTTTATTAGGGGTTTTACAAGTGGTATCAATGTATCTTTTTGTTTTTATGACTATTTTGGATATGGAAAGTAGGGAGTTGGGACATTTCATAGCTTATGATGTAACTTTTACTAGTGTATCATTTACACTTTTCTCGATGTGAAGTATTGGTTACTAGGGTTTTGAGATTGTTATCCTTGATTTTTTTCCTTTAAAGTTGATATTTTAATTCAATATGATATGTTTAATTGGGATTATTATTTATGGTTTCTGTTTATAGAGGATTCATGTGCACATGCATCATAATTGGAACATAGTATTCACATGACATACATGTTCTTATGTGTAACTGATTTCATTGATGACATATGGTTTAGTTGTTTAAAGTGTCCACAATAACATATATTAGGTTTTCACATATAAATTTTTGGTGGCATTATACTCAGTTGAATCATAAAGTATTTATCTGATGTAAGATCATTGGAATCCTCTATCAAGATGGTCTTCAGTGATGTCTATATAGTACCTCTCTACAGGGGATATATTGAGACCCTTGGTGTTTCAATGCCTGATTTATATACCCCATGATGAAACAATTAATGTGAGGTACACGTGAGATAGGCGATTCAATGATGGTCATAAGTTACCTATAGGATGTGGATAACCTTCATAGGGTTAAACGAAGGATATGAAATTCATTCAGTTTTGGGATATATATATAAACTAGTGGGATTTTGGTATCAATGTCGAGCTTAGAGGGTATGATTAGTTTGATTCCTATCCTTGTTGATTCTAGGTTTACATCTAAGTGGTACCATGGAGGAATGGGTACACACTCTTATTTATGGAATGACTATGAAATGGAATGTGATCGTGCAGTAGGTATTTAGTATATGCATTATGACTTAGTACTGTTAAGAAGGAAACATGGGGGATACATTCAATGATATGAGATTAACCTTTTAGAGGACCATAATTATTGGTTTCGGCATGCGAGCCAAGGATTAATGGATCATAACTCATGGGACTATGAGTAAGTTGTGAAATAATGTAGTATGGGAGTGTACACCCATTTGGTTAGATGAGATTGGGATATATAGTGGGAAAACCATGTTATTTGTTTATTTAGTGGTTCAATATACCTTGAGTAGGAGAGTGTGGGTTTTCTTGGATTTATGGAACAAATATCAATGTGTGAGGGTAGTAAACACTGGTTATGTGTGGTTCATGTATGGGTGGAAGATCATTGAATGGTTTGGTGTGGGTCAAGGAACAATGGATATTGTTGGATGATTTTAGATAGAGTGGATTGGTGTTACACTATGAATTTGAGGTGTTAGGGGTTGACATGGGGTATAATGGACTATGATTCTCACACATGGATATTACATCATTTGTGATGAAAATTCTTTATATTACACAAACACACACACATAAGTTATATAATTGCATAATTCCATTGGAAACATAGAAAGATAATCTTCTAATCTAGTGAAATATCTTTAATGTTTCCCACAAATATCTTTCCATTTAGTACTTTTTATAAACATACCCTACACAATTTGTTTTCATAACCCATGGAATGGAATCATAATAAAGGGTTATCTCATTTTATCAGTAAGGGAAAACATAATAGAGTTCAATCTATGATTATATGAAAGAATAATATAATCATATAACTATGTGAGAATGAAAATAACTTACAATTTTCATACCCAGCCTATCATAGATCATAAACACGAGTCATGAAATAAAGATTAGAAGTTAATAAGACATTAATCATAAGTTAATTGAGAATATAATCCATGAGGAAATAATTTTTTTCATTAAACATAGATTTGTGGCATACACATAAGCATAGAAAATCTTATGTCAAGGATAACCACCAAGATGTTCATAACATATTAGGATTTGGTGGACCACCCATATACCTGCTTGAGCTTGGCCTGACCACCCATGTACCCTCCTTTACAATCTTGGAATGACCACCAATGTACCCACCTTTTTAGTCTGGGGATGACCAGTCAAGTATCCTCTAATATCATCGATAATTTATCTTTTCCAAATTCTTTGGAGGTAGATATAGGTCCCCACAACACATAATTAAAATTGAATTAATCTGCACAATAAGATCATAAACATTCCTCATATCAAAACCCATAAATTGAAATGGGTATGATAGAATCTTCATCAATTCACAAATTTTGGAAAAAATAAACGTTTCATAATCATTTCAACATAGAATTACCCTGGAAAGGATTTGGGATTCAATAGAATTTTATAATGGTATTACCTATGGAAGAGAAGTGGGATTTATAAACATTATATAATGGTTTAACCCATAGAAGATAAATGGGTTTCATAAATAATGTTTCATCGTAATCATATACCATTTTGAGAAAGAATAAGTATGGCTTCCTTGGATCACAACCTATGTAGGGTAGAGGTAACATCTATGGATCTCATCTTAGATGGAAAATAATTTTCAATGATTATTTGGAACATTTATTAGGGAAAATATGCTTTCTTTGAAAGTTCAGGTAAAATATTTTGAAAATACTGATCTTTGAATATTACCGTGAAAAATTATAAAATAGGCTTTAAAAATTATTTAAAACATTTCTTGGTGAAAATACCTTTCTAATTTGAAAATAATTTTTAAAATCATAAAAAAAATTTCAAAATATTTTCCTTATAAAATAAATTATTTTTAATCTAAAAATTTACCAAAATCTTTGGGAAACATTTTATTTTAAAATACATTTGAAAAGGTAAAATGGAATCTTGAAATCATTGTGTGTTTGTGACAATGTAAAATACTATTCATATTGATCTTGTTAAAAATAATTATTCTTTTCATATTTTGTGTAAAATCCAAATGTGCATTGTTTTGGAAAAAGATATGATGATTCCTTTAAATAAATTTAAAAGTTATAAATGTGTAAAAATGCCTTTAAAAAATACTAGGAGAATAATGAATCATTTTTAATTCATTTCATGAAAACATGGATTTAAAAGAAAACATATTTTCAACTGAAGATAAAATTAAATTCAGATTGTCTTAAAATCATTTTCTAATTATTCATAAGAAAAAAATAGTGGAAAAAATGGTACTATTTCTTTAAATACCATGTATAACAATATTATAGAAAAATTTCCTGGTTTTGTTGATATACAAATCATATGATTTTATTATCAATAAAATAATCATAAAAAACCATGATAAATGATGATATTGTAGAATAAAATATTTACCACTTTAGTAATCTTGAATTATAAGCCCTATATAAGAGTAAAATTAAATGAAACCTAAAATATCACAAGTATTGAAAAATTATTTTATTACATATTAAATGGTCTGTATATACACCTCATAAAATAATATAGTTTCATAACATAACATATGTCTCAAAGAAGTCAAACTGAGGAAAAAATCCATTATTACTTTGGTATCTTTGAAACCATAAACCCAATAAAAGAGAGATACTATAATGTAAATGTATATAATAATATATTTAAGGATAATAATAAAAAAATACAGTCATTGGATTTATATATTCCACACAACAAAAATAATTGGTGAATATGGATTATATCTCACAGAAATAAAAGTGAGATGATAAAAAACCATTACCTTTATTCTTTAATTTCAACACACTCATTTAAATGATTAATAATAAATATAAACTTATAATAAATATATTAAATAAAAATATTCATTAATTGTATTCCATATATTATTTTATAATAAAATTTTACTACCCTTCTATTAATAATTTCATGTCATAGTTACCTTTTGGATAAGAATTACTTTGTTTTCCACATGTGTTTGGAGTTGTCATTTTGGGTAATATTAATTGGATCATGGTTTCAGAATAGATAGAATGTAAAACATGAAATAAATATAATATATATTCATTATATATTTATTTTTATTAATCCATAAAATATGGCTATAGGAAATGGAATACACAGTTCATTGAGATGGTTGGCCATATATATGCATGAACACTATTTCCATTTCTATATAGTATTGAGAGAAATAAAATTAAATGATATATATATATTATCATTATAGTAGAATTATTATTAAATATATTTTACATATACTTATTAAACAACCCCTTAATATAATCCACGTAAAATGTGAAAGAATCACATCGCTTCACGAGAGTGTAGTCCACCATGCACACAAGCGACATTATCATTTTCCCACAAAAGGGAATGTATAAAGTTATCTCGGATATAGTAATTAATTAATCAAAATAAAATAATAAATGTCATATATACTATTTATAAACTATAAATCCACCATTATTCCCAACCATTAAAGGTGGTAATGGAAAATATAATGACATCTATTCGCAAGGTCGTAGTCCATCGTATGCATGAATAATGATTTCATAACCCATTTTATGGAAGTGTGTGTGGTTTTAGGTTGTAAATATAACATAAAAAAATATCATTATATGGAAGATACTAATACTTTTAAATAATAATGTTATAATAATATTTGTAGGTGGTGAAGAAAAATATAATGTAAAACGGTCATTTGAAGATCATTACCTATTCTTAATGTATCCTCGTTAATATTCCACTAATGAATTTGTTTGTTGGATTTATGCACAAAATAAGGATTATAAGATTATGGTAGGGATGTTGAGAAGTTATTTGGGAAGATATTGGTTTATCCCCATTTCATGAGATGTGTGAATAAGTGAGGGGAGTGAGTTCCCTTTTATAGTTGAGAATGAGTGACAATATTGTAAATACTCAAATGTATTCACTATTGGGGGGTAAAAATTACGTAAAGATGGATAAAAAATTATAATTTAAGGTTTTAGGATTTATATGTTATCGAAAAACCACCAACATAAATTTATACACATTTTTGAGACTTTTCATTCCTTAACATCAAAGTTTTCCTATTTTTACCACTAAGGTAACTAATTTTCTAACCCTAATTTTTTATCCTTTATGAAACAATTATAGTGAGAATTATGATATAATTTGAACCTAAGAATTATAAATATTATATATAATTTATAAAAAAAAAATCATATATATTTTGTAAATTATTTATAATCCATGCGCTTGTAACACGCAAAAACACCTTTTTAACCTTAATCGCACTAATCGAGATTTTTCTATTCAACAATCAATATAATCTTTATAATAGTAAAATTGGTGTTTGAATAGACCATATATGGAATTTATTATTATTTAAAAATAAAATTATATAATATAGGTTTTATAAATAATTTTAACTGAATTAAAAAAAATTACATTTATTATTATAGGACATTAATGTCAACTTTTACATTATTTATTGAATTTAAAACAAAATAAATAAACAAAATAATGTAATTAAAATATATTTTATAAAAAATATAAAACACGATATATTTATATAAAAATTAATTTAAGACAATAATACATACAATTTAATTCACTTTTATTATTTTTAGTATTAGTTATTTTATTTGTTTGGTTAGTAAATAATTACAGTGGTCACAAGTCTTAAGTATTTTAAGTAACATATTAATATGTAAAAATTAAATATAAGTTATTATGAAAAAATTAATTTATAATGAAAAATAATTTTTATAATAGAACAAATTTAGTTTTTTCCAATATAAAATCATTATAGATATTTAAAGTAAGAAAAGTATATTTTTTGGTCTTTTTCTTTACAAAACTTATTATATGGGTCATATTCAAAAAAAGTGGAAAGGAATTTCTATATTTCAAAGAATTTTATTTCCAATGATAAAATAAATTCATTAAATAAAATTTATAAAATATTTTAAGTAATTTTGACTCTTATCATTTTAGTTTACTCTTGATAAATTCATTTTTACCTTAGTCGTGGTAAATAATTTTTACTAAATTCATTATTTATTTTGGTAAAAACTTACATTGACCTTATTAGAAAATATAAATGATGATTAATAAAAATATGTAATCCATTTTTTTATATATTTATTCATATAATTGGATAAATTTAATATAAAATTATTCTCCCAGACATGATGAAAAAGAGGGTTTTAAAAAAAATGTTTAAAAGTTTATAATGTTTATATATCCAATTTCATGATAAATTTTCTTCCAATGACCTAAATTGTATTAATTGAAATAAAATTGAACTATTTTTAATTTCATACCAATTTAAAATATATATTAATATTATAAATTATTTAAACAAAAATACATTTTTCAATTAAAATTCGGTAATTTCCACTATTCACCAAAAAATGAATGTTTTCATAAAAATACAAAATATTCACCATAATCTAATATTTAAATTTTTAATAAAATTTTTTTTCTCAATTAATCAAATAATTGTTTAAAAATTTTCAAAAATTAATTTTATAATTGTTCCCAAATAAATTAGAAGCATTACATTGAAAAAATAACACTTTAGAAAAAATATAAAGACTTTATCTGAAATTATGTACTTTTTTATTAATTTGTTTAAATTATATATAACCATTAAATTTAATATATTAAAATTATTCATTAATATTAATATACCTATATTTTATATCTAGGTTATAATTTTTGAGTTTAAATAAAAATATTATTAATATATCAGGGTTTTTTTAAAACTCAGTGTTGCGTGTAACGAATGCTAAGCCAATGTTTCTTGAAATAAAAAAATGTCAAAATGGTTTAATTAATTAAAAAAAAATTAACAAAAACTATTGGTTCAATATTAAACCCCCTTAAAATAAATTTTACCCTTGAAATTTTTCTTGGTCGTTAATGGTTTAACATTTGAAAATTCATTCACAAATACCTACATCATAAATAGGGTTAATAAATAATTCTGTTTAAAAAATAAATGGATGTTCATAAGTTATTTAGAATAAAACCTATTATGTTTAAAAATATGATAACATAGTTTGAATGTGAAAACATGGATATAAAAGATAAAACTAACACCAAAATACTGATGAAGAGTGATAGAGAACATTGATTATAAGAAATTGAGTGATGTAGAGAAGGTTAACGACCAAAATAGGGTAAAAAAAGAGGTGTGAAAAAGTCAATTGAAATAATCAAGAATGATTATAATAGAACACCATTTTATTCTAGGATCTATTTTATAGTGTTGGATTATTTTCATATACATACTTGATTTCATTCCTTTTCATAAGCACAATCTCGCCCATTGTTTTACCTTGATCAATTTCCATTTCATATCTTACTCTAATAAATGAAGTTGATTTTTTTATTCCTTAATAAGTAATAGATCATAAGATCCATAATATAATGATAATTCATTCCTTTAAAATCTAGTTAAAAAAATTAAACATTGGTTATCCAATATGGATAAATATTTACATGGTGAAGTAATCTCTAAAACATCATTAAAAGATTCAACTTATACAATTCCATAAATTGTTATCCTTATAACCATTAAAAAAGATTAAAATTTAAAATTTATAAATAAGGTCACTTAAATATACTTAACAATAATATCCTATATTTCATAAAGTGGATCTTTATTCTCACATACCAAATATGTGAATACATTCATCATGTATTCTCTTGAAATATGTTAATAACCTGAATTACCATAAAACAATATTTAAAACATACATTATTATTCAATCCTTACATAGAAAACATATTATTGGATATATTAACTAAATACAAAAATGATGTAAACTTCATCTATGATTGTATAAACCAAATTTTCAAAAAACTAGTAAAGTAATCAGTGTTATCCAATTTACTTATTCATATCCATCATCTCATTATCCCAACATTATTATCTCAAATCCAGAACATAATATGGGTTATCATATCTTATTAAAAATATAACCTTATTATTAAATAACTTTTATTTTCCATCGGTAAGATTTAATATATATTTTAAAATCTTTATTGGAAAAATTATACTATAAAATCTTTATATATTTAATTATTCTTTAATTCTATTACATACACACATTATTTATTCCACTTCCTTATCAAACCATTGTCTAGGATTCATCATCTTATAATTTAATACCTCTTTCCTTATATATATATCTTTGATAGTATCTTTATTATAAGCAACATAAACATTAAAGTCACCACCTTACAGATTATTTTCATGATATTTCCACTTAGGATATCTATTTTCATAATGACCATACCTTCCAAATTTAAAGAACCTAATAGTTGACGACACATTAAGGAGTCCATTATTTTTAATCATTGTGTTTATTGAACTTTTCATTTTCCCTTTATAGTTACCTGCATTGTTTCCTTACTTTTCATTGTCAAAACATCTTACTATTCTTTTGGGGCATCCACTTGGGTGTTTCTTCCCACATTCTTGAAAAAAAAGAAAATTGAATCCTCCTTCATCTATGATATCCGTTACCCAAACTCTCAACATGTCCATATCTTATTTGGTGAGTCTGTGTGCTGGTTAAGGTGCATGGTTTTAATCATGATATGTGGAAACTAATTAGACATGATCACAATATCCTTTGATATTACCATCATTCCCTTTGGTTTCTTATTAGAAAATCATATGTCAAATTAAATTTCAACCTAGTTACTTCTTGTTCTCTCCATTGACTAATACCGAAAAGAGTAGTGTGAGAAAAACTTATCATTTTGGAAAAGCACGTAATTATGAAAAACACCCATAGTATATCTAAATCATGAAACCTTATTTTTAATCTATGAACCCTTATGTTTATCCTACATCATTCATAGTTACTATATATTTAAATCCTTATTTATGGTTTATAATGAGTTTATAGATTTCCAAATCATATGCCCCATGAGGGTCAAATAGGGTGTGCAACATGGCACGTTGCCATGCACTAGTTCCTGATCGAGTCTGGTTGTTTCCCCTATACACATCTATACTAGAGCCACATCTAATTATTGTATCTAGAGAGGGATGTAACCTATTAGAAACCAATCTATCAATAATTTACCAAAATTAAAAGACATTTTCATAAACAATGAATCACCTTTAGACTTATCCTTAGTTAAATCCATAGAAATATCATTATAAATTTCCATGGGATCTCACATATGATTTCTAATCCTAGTTTACAAAGGTTAAATAATCCTTTCCTTTGATAGAAACTACAGGGTCCCATGATTCTCATAAACGGATATTACATAATTTTTTACGAATATTCATTACATTACACAAACACATTCCCGAGGACCATAATATTTTAGTGCCTTTGGAAACATGGAAACATAAGATTATAATATGGTTAAAGATCTTAAAATTTTTCCATTAGATCTTACAATTTAATATTATTCATATACATACATTTCATAAAACATTTTTAATAACCAAGTGAAAGGAAACATAAGAAAGGGGTGCTCAGATGCTCAGTAAGGGTAAACATAAGAGATATCAATCTATGATCATTTGAGAGAACCATTTAAGAAAATGGGTTTGTGATAATGAACATAACTTGCACTGTTCACATATAACCTATCATAGAACATAAAAAATGGTTCATGGAATAACGATTTTCAATTCATAAGATATCAATCATATAGTAATGAAGAAAAATATCCATGAGAGAATAATGTCGGCATAAAACATAGATTTGTGTAACACACATAAGAATAGAAAATATTATTTCAAGGATACCCACCAAAACATTCATAACATGTTAGGCTTATGATGACCACCTTTGTACCTTCATCAGGCTTAGTCTAACCACCCATATACACTTATTTATAGGCCTAGGCTAACTACCCATGTACCATGCTTTTCAAGCTTGGGTAGTGTACCCTTTGATATTTTAGAGAATTTATCTTTATTCAATGCATTGGAGAGGGATATAGGTCACACTCGTCACATAAGGAAAACCATATTTATGTGTACCACAAGATCATAAAAATTAATCATATCATAACCCAAGAAATGTAATGGGTTTCATAAACATTTCGTCATATCATAGCCTATAGAAAAGAGACATGTTTCATAATAATTTCATCATAACATATACTTTTGAAATAAATAAATTTCATGATAATTTTATCATGGTATAACCCCTGGAAAATAAATATATTTCATAAAATTTTTATCATGGTATAACCCATGTATGTGAAATAGGTTTCATAATAATTTTATCATGTTATAACCCATGGAAGAGGAATGAGTTTCATGAACAAATTTTCATCATAAACATAAACCACTATGAGAACGAATATGAATGAAATCCATAGATCATATCCCAAGTAGGGAATAAGTAAGAAAAATAGATGTCATATTATATATAATTTATTTTGATTTAGCATTTGGAATATTTCTTATGGGAAATAAACATTCTTTGAAAAGTAACATAAAACATTTTGAATGACATTTTCATTGAAAATAACCTTGAAAACATATAAAAATATATTTAAAAGTAATTTTAAATATTTCTTGTCGAAAATACCCTTTCCAATTTGTAAATAATTTTTAAAAACAAAAAGCATTTTTCAAAATCACTTCCATTTGAAATTATTTATTTAAAATATAAACAATTTCAAAAAATTTAAGGGGAACAATTTCTCCAAAAATAAATTTTCAAACTTTTATAGGAATCTTTAAATCATTATGAGGTCAAGAATGTTGTAAAATCTAGTCATGCACTACTTCTTAGAAATAAATATTCTTTTCAAATTTTTTTTGGTAAAAACCAAACATGCATTGTTTTGGAAAAAGACATGATGATTCTTTTCAAAACCATTTTGTAAATGTCAAAAATGGGTAAAAATTTGTTTAATAAATCTTATGAGAATAATAATACTTTTTTGAAAATATTTTTATAAAACATGGATTTGAAAGAAAACAAATCTCCTTCTAAATAGAAAATTAATGTAATGACTCTGCCGTAAAAAATACATATTCTAGTTAATTTTAAAATATAAATCACTTTCTATCCTCATATATATTTTATTTTTATAGTTTTAGAGAATTAGTAAACATTAACATAGTAAACCCATACATTCCAAGTGGAAATTAATATCTATTATCTATTTTTTTCAACCAAAGTAAACCTTTTTTAATTAAACTATCTTTTATTTTCATGTCATATCATTAAAATTATGATCATGACATTATATTTGTCTCTAATATACATTAAAATACAGTGTTTTTATAAATGTGGGAGGATAAAAAAATTATCAATAAGGGACATAAAAATAATGAAAAAAATCATCAGTAAATACATACTTATAAAATTTTCCTTTTCCAAAAACAATTTTGGTCTCAAAAGAAGCATTTTCTTACCAAAGAAATCACATTTTCTATCCAAAGAATTTGATAAAACATTTCATAAATATATGAATGTAAAAATGATAATCATAATGTTTTCTTTGAGAACATGACAATAAATTGATTTTTTTTCATAAATTTATGCTTTTCACCCTTACTAAGTAACTTTTTCATTCCATTAAACATAAAGTTGTTAACTTACCTTTTAAAAACATGGAATTTCTATAAAAACCTAGAATGAATAAATAAAAAATATAATTAACTTGGGACATAATTTTATTATAATACTTACTTATGATGGAACCCTAATAACTACCAAATGATGTATCCCCCACAACTACCATATAATAACCCTCCAAGTTATACTTGTATATTCCTATCACAATTACACTTGGAATAACCAACATGGTAAAATTCTACCAAAAAAATACTCAATGAATTTGAGGGATATAAGGGACACTTCGAGATTTTTCTTATAAAAAAACGCTTTTCATCATGAATACTATTGAAGAACCATAACATAATCATAAAACATGAAATCCCACATCGTAAAAACATTCATTAAGAAAAAATAATGAATTTTAAAACAATACAGCACAAATACAAAGGATTTTTTTGGAAAATATCCATGTAATATTGTAATGGAATCTTCAAATAATAATGGAATCCTGAAATCAGGAAAATACCCTTACGACATATATGTTAAAAAAAATATTCTTCTGGCCTTTTTTAAAAGGAAGTATTAAAAGAGGACTTTATTAAAAGTAATTCACTTACAGAAAACCTAAAAAAAATTGAAAGCATTTGAGAAAAATTAATAAATTATTTTTTTTTGAAAACAATACTTTATATATATCTAAATTTATAAAATTAATTTTAAAAACTTTTACATGATATATAATGGTTTATAAATTAAATCATTAAGACATTTATAATTAGGGTTTTTAGGTAAAGAGTCTCTTACATTATGTTTGAATTGTCACATTTATTCTATATCTTCTCGAAGAATAAAATTAAGTTAATTTATACTTGGTTAAAAAACTTTTCCATATCTATTATTCACATTTATATCACTCATTTATATGTTATATAAAATTACTTAATCATTTATTTTCTCTTTAGGAGTTTTGATGATATACACTACCTATGTCCAAAATGGATTTAGTAAATCAACTATGGTCAAATTGGTAATAATTACATCATATATAGAATAATAATAATGAAATAATTATAATTTAAATATATAAAGTATACTTTTAAATAAAAACACTAAATATGGTTATGAAAAATGAACTACATTCAATCATGGAGATGGTAAGTCATACATACGCATGAGTATCGTTTCCATTTTTCAACTATCATTATGGAAATAAGGTAGGTATGATTTTATATTTACATAATGAAAATACATATTAAATATTATATTACTTCTCTAAATATATATATATATATATATATTATTCATGTGATGTGGTGATGAAAATGAATCTCATCGCTTCGTGAAGTTGGTTGTCTACACATGCGCACAAATGATGTTATGATTTTTATGTGAATAAAAATAATAGAGAGTAAATGGTATATTTTATTTTAAAAATGATACATATGAATTAAATATAATATATATACCATAATTACATCATTATAACTTATATTAATATATAGTTATGGAAAAAATAATCACATCGGTTCGCGAGATAGTAGTCTTCCTCACACACGAACGACAACTTTATTTCCCATTTGATGGAAGTGGTGCTGGATAGAAGTTATTATATAAAAATAATAACATATTATTATATATATTATATTGGTGTTATTATTTTATATTGGATAAATAATATTTTATGAATATGAAAGAAGAAAAAAAAACAAAACATGCAGATAAAACTATACATTTTCTTTGGAAACCCACCTTTGATTAACTCCTTAAAAACCCTATGGATGGGGTTATGAAAAAAATACCTCTAGAATGTTGTTAGGTATTATTGGATTTGATTTGGGAAGATCATGGATTAATAAAACTAGTTTTAATGTGTGAGTAAATTAGAATAAGAGGTTCCCTTTTATAGGCGAGAGGCTGGTCACTCTTGGAATTTCTCAAAATATTAAATTAATGTAAATTAATTTTTTATTTCCAAACAGATCCAAAGTTTTTTATTTCAAATAAAGTATGTTTATTAGTCAAAATATTCTAATACATTAACTTTTATAAAATTTTGGTTCATTTTCATACCCTAATCATTTAATTTTAACCCTTATTTAACCCCTTTAACTCTAATCTTAACAACATTGTTTTTAATCATTTAGGGTCAATATTGTCAATAAAAAATAACAAAGTAACCACAATATGATCTTAGTTTATAGTTTCAACCATATCATACTAATTTAGATAAATTTATTAGTTTTAATTATTTTATATTATTTAATAAAATATTATTTATTTTATAAGATCATTAATGTAAACATGGACACTATTTACTACTTTGGATTTTAAAAATACAAATACAATAAGAAAATTCAAAAAAAAATATTTTAATAAATCTATGACATGTTAAATTAATATATATAATTAATGGATTACATTAATTATCTCATATTATATTTATTTTAATATCTTTGATATAATTTATTTGATTTTTCCATTAATTAAATAATTACTACATTAGTGTTGTGAAAACATTTTAGGTAATTACACTTTCACTAAATTTTAAAATAAATTACCATGTTTCATATAAATATTCTATATTTAAAAATAATATTTATAGCCTCAAATATATTTATTATTACACGATATTAAAAATATTATATTTATTAAAAACAAAAGTGCAATATGTTTGAGTTTTCTTTAAATAAAATATTATAATGGTCATAATATAAAACCAGTGGACATAAATATTTATATAACCAATAATTTAATTTTTATGGATGAATATTACTAATCCATTAAATTTTGTACATGATTTAGGATCATTTTATAGTCTATATAATTTTATTTTTATAGTTAATTACACAATTTAACCTTTATTGTGATAACAAAAATTATTAATGTTACTATTCATATTGTACAAAAATTAATGAGTACTATTTATGAAATTTTGAACTCATAATTAAAAATATGGATTAAAATTTTCAAAATTCATAAAAAATCATTTTCATCATTTAATATTAAATCTAATCCTCAAAATGCAATGTATTTTTTTTTGGAAAAGTTCCCTTTTTCAACCTAAAATGTTTTTATACGAAATTGAAGATTGAAATAAATTTAAAAACCCATAATTGGATTATTTTGAATAAAAATTAACATTTTTAATATTTAAATTATTATAAAATATAATTTTAATTTGCAAATACTTCAATAAAATTACAATTTTCAATAAAAATCAGTATTATTAACTATTAATTGAATAATCAACCATTTCATAAAATTAACAAAATTTTACCATTAGATAATATTGATATTTTTATAGAAAAAAATATATTTAATTCCTTAAATAAAATTAGTAAAATTTCCAGAAATTAATTATATTTTTCACTCACAAAAGTAATAAGAATCATTTTGGAAGAAAGCTTATTTGGAAAATAAAATGGATTTATTGAAATTAAGTGATTAATTTTGTAAGAATAATTGAAAAAATTATTAGTGAAGTTTTCAATTTTATTTTATAATTAAATTAATACTATTCATTACCACCAATTTAATGACTATGTTATAATGGTCACAGAATAAAAATATTTTGTTGTTTATTTAAGATTAGTGTAGCATATCTTATATTCTATCGAACATAGTATTTACTTTTTAAAACATAGGATATAAATTTATCCCCCCTTTTGTAAATTTCATCCTCAAAATTATGATTTCTATTATAGTAAATTATATTTAATTTTATAAAATACCATTTTTGAAATCTCACATCAGAAAAAGGATTAATAAAACATCTACTTTAAAATAAAGGAAGGGAAGTACGAAGGTCATCTAGAATAACAAATAACTATATTTATATATAAGAAATCATGGACATGGAATAGAAAAAATAATACCCAAGTACTAATTAATAGGGATAAAGAACATGATCATGAGAAAGTGAAAAATCATAAAACCATAAATCTGTGATGGGTTAAAAGGCCATTGATTTTTAGTAAGAATATTAAATGGATAAAATTTTTTCAAGATCATTTTAATAGGGTTTTGGAATTAATTTAAATTTCTATCTAATAACAGGAGTAAATATACTTAATTGACAACTAATGTTTCATCCATTAATTAATTTTTACCACAATCACATCTTTGGCTCCAAATAGTGAGTATTTAAGATGAATTTTTTCAAGAATGAAGAAATAGTATATACATATAAAGATCAATAAATTTACAAAAGGATGAAAATATATTCCTCATATAATTATTCATTAAAAAACCATAATGGTTGGTATACGATAAGATAATTCCCTAAAAACAATAAACAATTATATGATGAAAAACTTCTTTAATATCCAAAATTCAACAGAAATACCCAATGTTAAACCAAGATTATAATTAATTAACTGTCAATAAAATTACTCAAAATAGTCCAAAATAATATTGAAGCCCAAAATTAAGAAGGATTCTCTCAAATAATATTCTAAGAAAATATTAATTTTTATCTCTAAATAACACAAATTACACTTAAACCAAATATTATATACCCCAATCTTATAATCTCTAAGATATTCTTATAATCTTCATACATAATAAATCCATAATAATATAATTCAACCATTATTTGAGAAAAAAATCTTATAGTATTCTATTTACCATATTGCTATAATGTTTCCCATAATTATTGCGATCATCTTCTAAAAAAATATTAATCACTTAATCAGTAATAAAAATTTCCATCCTAGGGTCTTTTATATGATAATACACATGTTACCAAAATAAAATTATTATTATTTCTCAAAATAATTTAACTAAAAAGAAAATTTCATAATAAATACGATTTCACATAGGCTAGTGGTAAGCGATGCACCCTTATTACCCTTCGATCTATGACATTTCCTTTTCTAAAACAATATAATTTTTAGAATATTTTAAAAAATATGATAAAATCCTTAAAATATAACATTAATATATTAAACATTTTATAATTTTTTTAAAATCAATTTTTATCACATACTTTTCATTTTCATTGCAAAAAGTAATAATCCATAATTACATTAAAAAATAAATATCTCCAAAAATAACATTAGCCACCATAAAATTTTATAAATTAATTCCTCCAAAAGGATTTCTATGACATTTATATTATGATCAAAATTAAAATTATAAACCCATAATGGTATCCAAAACACTTAAGAAAACCTCTCTCAAAAACAACCTAATCTCTAAAGTTTTCTTATACCCTTCTCTGATACAAACTGTTAAGACCCGACTAAAAACAATACATATTATAGTTATATTAGAATTATAAATCTCTTTATTTTCCCAAATATATTTTTGGTTTATAGGTTTATAAAATTTGTAAAAACTCTATAATAGTAAACACACGCATTACAAGTGGACATTTATACTCAGTATCCATTTTTTCCACACAAAAAAACCTTTTAAAATATAACAAATTTTCTTTTCATGAAATATCTTTAAAAATTTGATCTTGACTCTAACCTTGTACTTAATATTCTTTACAATATAGTGAAAAACATTTTAAATACATGTTATTAGCACAAAGAACTCAGTAAGATACTTGAAAAGAAATAATGAAACCATCGATCAATAAATAATTTAAAAAGTTTCCTTTTTCAAAAATAAATACTGGTCTCAAAATAAACATTTTCTTACCCAAGATATCATATTTTCTTCCCAAAACATTTAATAATGTTTCTAAATGAAAAATTATACTCCGAAATTTTTCTTTCAAAACATGATAATAACTTGAAAACATATACACAATGTTATAATTTTCACCCTTAAGATGTAACATATAGTTTCAATTAAATATTTACTCATTTACTTATCCTGTGAAAATAAGATATTTCTATAAAAAATAAAAATAAGATATAAAAATTACTGGTAAAATAAGGTAACATTTTTTATCATACCTATTTATAAAGTAACCCACTTGGATACCATATGATGTAACCCTCATGGATACCATAAAATTACCCTCACAGTTGTAATTTTTTGTAACCATCATAGTTACATAAGGAATAACCATCATAGTCAACTTCTAAAATAAACATACCCAAAAAATTAGAGGGATGTCATAGAAACAACTGTCTTTGGTTTATAATGGAACCACCTTTAATAATTATCAATTACAAAGAATCATAAAATAATAATAAAAATTAAATCTTCTTTCATAAAAACATGCATTGAGGAAATATAAATTATTTTAAAAGAATATTGTGCACAAAAAAGAAAAATATTAATTAAAAATAAATATGTAATACTGTAAAGGAAGATTCAATTAATTAAGGCTTCATGAAACTAATAAAATACTCTCGTGAAATATATATTAAAAACATTCGTTTCGAATTTTTTAAAAAGAAGCATTAAAAAGGGAATTGATTATAATAAAATCCCTTAAAAACTAAAAAAGTATTCCCTTTTCAAATTATTTGAGAGAAATTCATAAATTAAATTATCTAAAAATTCATGTTCAAATAAATAGATTCATAAAAATACTTTTAAAAACATGTACATTATAAATAACTAGTTATAAAATAATTTATTAAAACATTTAAAATGTGGTTTTTTTGTTAAAGAGTCCCTCACCTTGAGTTTGACACATCATATACTTTATTTAACTTCATGAATAATAAAATTAAATTAATTTTTAGTTTCTTAAGAACATTTTTCATGTTTATTATTTCATTTATATATCTCATTTTATTGTTATATACAACTAATTGATCATTTTAGTTAACGTCATACTTTTTATGATATTCGGTACCTAAGTCCAAAATGGTTTTAATAATTCAAATATGGTCAAAGTGGCCATCATTCACCCTCATTTAAGGAATAATATTCATGAAAAAAGTTTCATTTTTATACATCAAATATAATTTATAATCAAAACATTAAATATGGTTATGAAAAACGAACCACATTACAATCATGGATATGGTAGGCCATATTTATACATGTGTAACATTTCCATTTTTCAATAATAAATATGGAAAGAAGGAAAACATAATTCTGTATTTACATAATGATAATAATATATTAGTTATAATATTAATTCTTTAAAGATACTTATATATATCATTCTTGTGATGTGGTGATGAAAAAGAATCACATTTCATTCTGGAGGTGGTAGTAAACATATACGCATGAATGGCATTATCATTTTTCTATGGATAGAAAGGTAATATTATTAGTGGTATATTATCTTTTAATAATGATAAAATTTTCACTGATATAACATATAAAACATTATTAAATCATTATAAACATCCTTAAGATACGGGGATAGAAAAATAATTACATAGGTTCGTGAGACGGTAGTCTGCCATACACACGAACGACAACTTCATTTCACATTTTATGGAAGTGGAGATAGGTATAGGTTATAGTTTAAATATAATAACATATAATTATAATTAGGAGACTAGTGTTACTATTTTATCACAAATTAAGAATATTTTAAGGATTTTGAAGAAGAAACATAACTAAAACACACAAATAAAACTATACCTCATATTTGGAAAACCACCTTTGATTAACTCCTCCAAAACACTAAGGATTTTGATCTTCCAAAAATAAGGCCTATAAAATGAATATATATATATATATATATATAATGGTTATTGGGTTGATCATGCCCAAAAAAATGGGTTTTTAAGTGTTAATAATGAGAAGAATAGGTTTCGTTCTATAGGAGAGTGTTGGGGCACTCTATGAATTTCCCAGAATTTTAAATTAACATTAATTAATTTTAAATTTTAAATGGATCCAAAGTGATTTAATTAAAATTTAAGACAATTATAGGTATAAATAATATCATCCAATAATTTTTACACATGTTTTGGTCACTTTATTACCCTTATCATATTTATTTTTACCCTAATTTACCCCATTTAACACTTACCTCGAAAACATTGATTTTTACTCTTTGAAGGTCAATATTGTTACAATAAATTGAAAAAATATCCATAATTAGATCATGGTTGATTTTTTAAAACCATATAATAATAATTTTTATGAATTTAATATTTTTATATGTGATGTCCCATTTAATAATGTATTATTTATTTTCAAATGTCATTAATATTAGTTTTGACACTATTCATTACTTTGACTTTTAAAAACATCAATACATAAAGACAACTAAAAATATATATTTTTAAAAATACCTATAATTTTTATTTCATTTAGAAAATTATATGATTAAATTAATTATCTAATATTGTATTTATTTTAATTATTTTTGTATTATCTATTTTTTTATTAATTAAACAATTATGGCTTCACTGTTGTGCAATAATTTTAAATAATTATTACCCCACTAAAAATTTAAAAAATTACCATGATCAAGATAAATATAATATATTTCACAATAATATTTATATTTGAAGACATATTTTGGATAAAACCATATTAAAAATATTATAATTATTAAAAACAAGATCATGACATGTTTGACTTTTCTATAAATAAAATATTATAATGGTCATAATCTAATCCAAGTGGTCATAAATGGTCATATAACCAAAACATAAATGATTATGGATTAATATTACTCATAAAATAAAATTGGGACATATGTTAGGGTCATTTTCTTGTCCTTTCCATCTTATTTTTACCCTTAATTAACTGATTTACCCTTTACTGTGATAACAAAAATAACTATCGTTACTATTCATACCGTCCAAAAATAAAATTGACATATTTAAAAAAAATTACCTCATGATTAAAAATATATAATCCATTTTTTTTAATTCAAAAAGTAGCAGTTGATACATTTAATTTAAAATTAAATTGAAAAAATGCAATGAAAAATTGTTTTTCAGAAATTTATCAATTTTAAGGATGAAAATGTTTTTACACTAAATTCAAGTTTAGAATAAATTAAAAAACAAAAGTTTAATTATTTTAAATAAAAATAAAATAATTAAATTTTAAAACAAATCAAAAATATAACTTCAATTTTTAAATACATGAAAAGAAAATATTAATTTTAATAAAAATCGGTATTTTTCACTATTAATTAAAAAATCTACCTTCTCATAAAATTAACAAAATTTTACCCTAAAATAATTCTCATATGATTATTTAATAAATGATATTTAATTAATTAAATAATTATTATAAAAGTTCTGAAAATTAATTATATTTTTAGCTCAAAAAATAAATAAAAATCATTAATGAAGAAAGTGTATTCGAAGAATAAAATGACTTTCCTAAAATTATGTGCTTAATTTTTTAAGAATTAATTAAAACATTATTAATGAGTTGGATAATTTTATAATTAATAATTTCATGATTACTATTCATCCCATCTAATTAAATGTCTTGGTTATAATAATCACATAATAACTATATTTAGTTGATCGTTTAAGCTCGGTTTCGCATATCATGTATGCTATTTAATATCTTCTTTCCCTTTAAAAACTCAGAATTTTATAATTAAAGTTGGATTATCATAAAAAAATTCTCAGTTATATTAAGTACAAAAAAATGAAAAATGGTACTATTACATGAAAATATCATGTATAACCATATGGGAGTAAAATTCATGTGTATATTGGGAGATGGATCATATGATTTTATCATAAAAAACATAATCATAAACAATCCTGATAAATTATGAGATCATAACATAAAATATTTACCACTTTAGTAACCTTTAATCAAAAGATACATGGACGAATTACATTACATTAAACATAAAATATATTTAGGATAAATAAAAAATGATGTTAAATATAGAATTGGTTGTATATATACTTTTTAAAAGAATATAGGTGCATAACATAACATACGTCTCAAAGAAGGAAAATTTAAACAAAAAAACCTTTACTGTTTTAATGAATTTGAAAACATATACCCCATGAAAGATAAATAATATTATGGATATGTAAATAATTATAAATTTGAGTATGATAATAATAAAATACATTCATTGGATGTTTATACTCCAAAAAACAGAATTAAGTGGTTAATATGGCATATATCTCCCAAAAATAAAAGCAAGACAATAAAAAACCCTTACCTTAAGTCTTGACATACATCATACTCATTAATAATAATATATAATAAATATAAATTTATTATACATATATTACAGAACCATATTCATATATATCATTCCATATATAATTTTCTTATGACCTTTTATTACCTGTTTAGTAACAATTTTTTATTAAAGATACATTTGGGTAATAAGCACTTTGTTTTTCGTATATGTTCTGACTTCTCCTTTTTTACTATTACTTTGATGATGGTTTCATCATTTCTATAATTTCATCCATGATATAAATATCATATATTTTTATTATATTTTTTTTATAGAAATCCATAATATTTGGTGGTATGAAATGGAATACACCATTCATGGAGATGGAAGACCGTATGCACACATTAACACTGTTTCTATTTTCTAGTCACATTTAAATAACTAAAATTAAATATATATATATATATATATATATATTAATTACATTAGTTTTATTATGTTATGTATATCAGATATCTTTATTAAAATCATCTTTAATACATTCTATTTAATGTACGAATGAATCACATCGTTCCGTGAGGTAGTAGTCTGTTGTACACACAAGCAGTGTTATCATATTCCCAAAAAATGGAAATCATGAATTTATATGTGATATAATATTTTTAAAATAATAATAGAATCATAAATATCATATATACCATATATAAACTATAAATAAATTTTTATTACCAGCCTTTAAATGTTATTATGAAAAAATGAACGGTATCGATTCGTGAGGTGGTAGTCCTTCATACGCATGAACAATTATTTTGTAACCCAATTAATAGAAGTGTGTGTCGTTTTAAGTTGAAAAATTAACCAAAAAATAATAATTATATGTAATATATTGAGGTTATTATATAGGCATATTATAATAATAATTGGAGGAGGTGTATGAAGATATAAAATAAAATTCTAGTTTGAAGATCGTTACCTCTTCTTTGGGTATCCTCCCTAGTATTGAACTAAACCATTATTGGTTATATTTATGTAAAAAATAATATTTTTAGTGTTATGGAATATATTATTGGAAATTATTTGGCTAAATCTTGGTCAATCAAAAAAACATGATTGGTGTGAAGAATTGAGGGGAGTGAGTTCCCTTTTATAGTTGAGGAGGAAGGACATTCTTGTAAATACTCAAAATTATTCACTATTGGGATGTCAAAATTACCCAATGTGGCCCCAAAACTGATCATTCATTGTCTGAATGGATTATATGGGTGATACACACCCCAAACACATAATTATATGCTTTCCTAAACATTTCATTCCTTATTTTCTGAGTTTCCCTATTTTTAGCACTATGGTAACAAGTTTTCTATCCCAAGTAATTTATCCATTATGACTAAATTATAGTGATCATTGTTATATAATTTAAAATTAATAATTATAAATATGATATATAATTTTAAAAATATAAATCCATTGTCTGTTGGATATTAATTTTAACACAAGTTCATATAACACGAAAACACACTACATTAACCTTAATCATGCTAACAAAATTTTTACTATTTATTGTCCAATATAGTCATAGTAATAGATCAATTGGTCTATGAATAGAAAATATTTGATATCTATTATTATTCAAAAACTACTATATAGATGGTAATTTTTTTATTAATTTTAAATCAATTAATAAAATACCATATATTATAAAATAACATTAATGTCAATTTTGACATTATCCATTTAATTTAAATGAAAACAATATCAATAAAATAATGTAATTTAGATATATTTGGTTAAAAAAATTTTAAAATTATATATTAATATAAAAAAATAATGTAACAAAATAATTCATTCAATTTACATAACTTTTATAATATTTAGTATGAGTTATTTTATTTTTTTATTAACTACATAATTGTGGCATTGACAATTCCTAATAATTTTAAGTAAAAAATTAATATTTGAAAATTAAAAATAAATTATTATAGTAAAAATTATTCATTTATGGTTGAATATAATGTGTATAACCATTTTTCCCCTATTTTAAATCATTCTAGAAATTAAAATAGGAAAATATCTTTTGTTTTATCTTTTTCATAACATAACTCATTAGATAGGTCATATTCAATGGATAGTGGAAATTAATTACCATATATTTGAGAATTTAATGTAAATTAAGTAAATAAATTAACTCTATAAAATTAGGATAATATTTTATGTAATTTTCACTATTATCATTTAATTTAACCCTTGAAAATCCACATTACCATAGTCGTGATAATTTTATTTTACTACATTCACTATTCATTTTGGTAAAAAATTGAGTTGAAATTATTAGAAATTATAAATAAAGTTGATTATAAATATTAAATTAAATTTTATAAATTCCATTAACATATGAGGTAAAATTTAATTTAAAATTAATCCCTCAGATTCGATGAGAATGCAGGTTTTTAAAGAGAAAATGATCAAAGGTTTATAATGTTTTTATATCTGATTTCAAAATAAAATTCATTCCAATGGACTAAATTAAATTAATTGATATAAAATATAATTTATTTAATTTAAAACCATTTTAAAATATATTTAATATTTTAAATTATTTACACATAAAGGTAATTTTAAATTAAAATTTCATAATTTTCACAATTCAACAAAAAATTAAACTTTTACGAAAAATCCCAAAAATTCACCCAAAGATAATATTGAAATTATTAATAAAAAATGAATTTTATTTTATAAAATTATTTATTTAAAAGTTTTACAAATTAAGTTTATTATCATTCAAAAAAAATAAATAAAAATCATTTTTTGAGAGAATAGAAATTTCAAAACATATAGACTTCACTAGAAATTAAGTAACTTTTTATCAATATGTTTAATTTATATAAAACCAATAAATTTAATTTTTACAAAGTAATCATTACTACTCAGGTCACTATGTTTTACATCTAGGTTATAATGATCAATTTTTAATAACTAAATTATTAATATATCATGGTTTTATTAAATCCCAGTGTCAGGTGTAACATAAGCTAAGCCAGTGTTGTGTTAGATGATAAATTATGAGATTATTAAATTAGTTTGAATTTTTTTACAAAAACATTGTGTGTTACAGGTTTGATGAGGTTGTCTTGAGAATAATGACAAGCATGTGGTGTTGGGACCCATTTGGGCCAGTGTTAGACGGGTAGTGTAAGTAAATAAATATGGTGGGGAGCACACCATTGTCCATTGGAGGGTGTGATACTCATTGTAAATGATTTTTAGTGAATTTTGATGGTCATATTACAGATGATTTAGGAATAAGTATTGCTAGATGTTTCATGTTTACACTCAATTATGGGTGGGATGAACACGTCATGTTATAACATTAGGTAATAGATAGAGTATATGATATGAACATTGCGTGTTGGATTTAGTGGGGTGATGATAATGATTCTACTATAGTGTGGAGAATCATAACAATCATAGAGGATTGAATATCATGCTAGATGAGTCATGAATACAGTGAGACTGGATGGTGGATGATCAAAGTAATATTGGGATACTATTGTGTGGGAAGATATGATTTGGAATGGTTCCTTAAAACATACTTGATTTTGGATTTAGTCTTGGTATTAGATGGAGTCTTGATTTTTATATTCGGATTAAGATGGGGATGGAATGATCTTAGGGTGAGTTAGATTAGGGTAATTTTGATTCACGTAGAAAGAACATGATTACTAGTTTTGGTGGTTAGTGATCTAACTATGGAATTACACTTAGTGCTAGCTTCCAACATAAGCTTGGGTGTTTGGGTAATTTTATGATTCCTCTATAAGTTAATGAATTATGAAAAAGCGATGTGATGAAACCATGATGGGTATGATTTAATTTTTGTGGAGATGTTTAAAAAATGGGTATAATTTGTGATTTAGAATAAAATTGGGTGTGGTGATGTGGAAACTACATCATGTGTCTTGATGGACCACTAGAAATGAATTTTTTGAAATCAATTCCTACAGAGGAGAGAACCATGGATTAGAATCGACTATTTTGTGTGAGATATGGTGGGGAGAACCATATGGTTTGGGAAGAATTAGATGGTGATTCTTTGGTGTTATAGGATATAAGGGTGTGTTTTAGAACTATATCGGTGTTGGTGATGGTGTTGAGTTGGTATCATGAATCCTAATGAATAGTGTTCACTGGTTGTTGGAGTTGTGTAGTGGAAGATCATTCAATATCTGGGGATTGAACATGTTTTTTTAGTGGTGAATTTATAACTAAATTGTCCCATTATTTATAGATGGAGAAATACCAAGGAATCTAAATGATGATACTTTTTATAGTGTGGCTTTTGTAAGAACCCTTGAATTTTTAGGTCATTATTTTTGGATAAAATTTTATTTTTTGGTTTAGAAAAAATTATTATCATGAATTATGATTTATATTGGGATTATGAGTATTGATACATCTCAAGGAGGTGTTTGTGGTTGTGGAATTAGGTATTTGAGGTTTTATGGGTGCTCAGGTGAATATTGGAGTAGGGTTAGGAGGACCCCTACCTTTTTTGTTTTCACATTGGTAGTTGGTCATGCCATTAATCATAGGTCACATCCAGATGCATTGTAGTAAGGGGATTAAAAGTAGGGAGAGTGAGGTTCCACATTATGAGAAAAAAAATATCACCTTTTGGGATGGTCGTCTCCAAAGTGAGACATGTCAATCCACAACCCATAGGGGTCGCACCACGATGGTATTGGCTGGGGGTTAAGTCACTTGTCTATTGGTGGTCGTACATCGACCTAGAGGGGTTATGACATGATGGAGTAGGAAAAGGGTATTAACCTTATCCTATGGTTTTCAAGTCGATACATAGAAGGGATACACTATTATGGATCTTGATAAGAAAGAATTGTATCATGACCCTCGTAGCTATGATATGACCAGACATCTAATGTATTTTTAGCAGGGGTAGACTAGTATTTTACACGTTGTCTCACTCAGATTTAAGGTTAACCAAGAAATGAGGGAGGGATATTTCATCAATCTCTCCCCATTATATCCTCTATTGGTTTCTACTTCACATGGGGTTGTTTTGGAGGTAATTGTTTAGAAAACCTAGGTGTGTTATTATGTTATTTCTTCCATTGTTAGTGTTTATTTTCAAACCTTTAATTTTAAGCAATTTAGGCTAGAGTTTTGGTACTGATACCAATATTTAAAGGTTTAATCATGAGAGGAATACTAGTATTTTACTCGACATGACTAGATGATATCCCAAGAAGAATAACACATGAGGTTTTATGAAATTTCGATGACGCGACAATGACCAATTAGTTTTTAGGCGATTATTCCTCCTTGTTTCAAGTTGAATAATTATTTATAATCAGTTATAATTATTTATTTTGATAGTGTAGCTTGAAATAAGAGCATGGGTGGTAGTAAAGGCCTATAAAATAAATATATGGGCTTGATATAGGAAGATAAAATCGTGTCTTGGGTGATAACTCCATGTTTGCGGTAAGTGGTCCATTCACTATAAAACCATATGATTTTTTTATACATGAGTGTTAAATCCGAAAAATTTTTATGGGACCAAGTAAAAAGTTAGTGACCCAGTTAAAGGATATAATATGTATTTGATCCTTCATAGTTAGGTATGATTTCTCATTATAACTCATGGAAAATAAGTATTTTTTTGTGACTTTGTAACCATAGGGTGCGTATGATTCCCCAGACCTACACTCCTAGATCGAGTTCTAAAAATTTATTCTCTACATACATGACCTAATAAAAAGAGTTGAAACTCAATTTTAACCATCCATAATTATGAAAACAATAACCAAAATTGAGTCATTTATATACCCAATACCTTTTAGGTTTTTAGTTTTTGAAAATTATGAAAACCCATTACTTAACAAAAACAATATTTTTCTCATCCAATGAAATTTTTTTCCATTATACCCAGATTATTTTTATTCCACAATAAACCATCAAAATCACACATTAAATTAACAATACATGATACCATTTGATATATAACATATGTATTACTCTTATTCATAACTCGGGGAAGTGGAAATATAAGAAGGGTGAGCTCAAACAATGAATAAGTTAAACTATTGATGTTAATAATAAAAGATCATTAGAAAAAATAAAATGATCATATAGGAATGGGAAAATAATAAAAGTGGTTGGATATAACATTATATAATCATACACAACAAAGAATTATGTAGATAGGTTTGCACTTTTATGATCAATGTTTCTATAAATTAACACCAAAAGTAATCATGAAATAATAACCATGAATATTACTTGGGAAACATAATAAATTATTAAATAAAAAATAATTCTTTTATTTTGTTGACGTTAGAATATCATAATTATTAATTAAATCATTAACCCAGTTTCATGTCAATATATTTTCATTAATCATTATAGTAATAACATAAAAATATATAGGTATCATGAGACATTATATTTAAATCACTCTTAGAACCACTATTATAATCAACCTTATAAATGGAATAACCTTCATGTTTAATTCAAACATATCCTCTATGGAGAACATATCATTGAAAAATGAATTAGGGGGATATAACCGACCCACCAATCAATATAAAAAAATTCCAATAACCATAATTTTATAAAACACATTGATGCTTTCTTTTTTTATCATAAAATTATTTAAAATATTCATAATTCCTTTTTAACATAAGTAACCCTTGGAAAAAAATAAATTTCATGACCATTTAATTAAAATATATTCATAATAAATAGAGCGAAATATGGCTGATGGAATCATTATAATATATCTTAAATAATAATAATAATATTTAATTTATATTTATATTGATGAAAAATTACTTTATAAATTCATTTGAAATATGTTATATAAAATCAAGAAGAAACATCCTTTTCTTTTGGAAACCCTTTTAAAACTAAAAATTTATAAAAAAAATGAAAATTATTTTCATTAAAAAGCATTAGAAAATTTTAAAATGAAAATTGATGATGAAAATCGACTATGATGATGGGAAAATATGTTCATGACGTAGATGTTAAACAAAAGTATTTTTAAACTATTGTAAATAAAATCTAAAGTGAATTGTATTATTTTTTTTAAAAAATATTCCTTTTAATAATTTTTAATGAATGTAAAAGTTAGTAAAAATTAACTTTATAAAAATTTTGAGTATAGATAAAAATTTTCATAAAACAATTTGAAGAACATGGTCATGGAATAGAAAGATTTTAAAAAATTTAGAACATGTTTTCAAAGAAAAATACCATAAAAATTAATATAAAAAAACATTTTGAAGGAAATAACATGGTAATAAGAATAAAATACCATAAGTATAAATAGATTCATGATATTATATGTAAAATTTAATTACGTTCACCATGTAAATGAATATAGGTTCATCAATCCAAACATGCTTCAACAAATAATGTTTGAAAAGTGAAACCCTTACAACATTGAAAATTATTAAAGAAAAAATCCATTTAATTGAAGAAAATTAATATTTGTTTTGTAATAAATATAATTTATATGAAATAATATAACAACAAAATTCATTGATCATTAATTACACCATATAAAAAATCATGTTGCATGACTTTAAACGTGATATAGGAATTAAAATTAAGACCAAGACGCCCTTAAAATGAAAAAAAATTAAATAGAAATTCACCAATTAAATTATAATATATAAAAAATTTTAAATACACGTAAAAAATTATAAATAAAAAATAAATAATTATAGTCCATAAAACACATAATCTGGGAAATATATAGTCAATTAATATGTTATATAACTCAATGAGATAAAATTTAGTTAAAAATACCCTCACCTCAGACTTCCTCTTGGTCGAACATGTTCTATCATATTGTATAATAAACATAAATATCTTAATAAATTATTTTATAACCTTATTAATATATATATTAAATTTTTATATTATTAAATTATAATCATTTACATTACATTTAATAGTTAATAAATGTTTATATTCATTATCGAATGTTAATAATTTTGATTATTTATCACATGTTTTGAAATGGTGATATTAGAACCCCTTCTTTGATAAAAAGTTTATAATGAACATTTTATTTAAGGAAATACAAAATATTTTATATTATTATTATTACTGTTTAAATTTTATTCGATAAGTGTTTTAGTAACAATTCTTGAAGATGATGTCAGTAGAGAGCTTTTTTTTTGAGTAATTCTCCAATATCAATGGGTTACTTTATAATAATCATTGATTCATATGTTATCCATATAGAATAATGTTAATTAAACATATTAATCATTTATATCATATATATTCATAAAATATATTTTATAACCATCCTTTTATGGTGTTGTTGAATAATGGAACATATTAATCTTGGAAGTAGTACTCTGAACACGCAGAAGAGGCATAAATTTATTTTCCATTAGAAGGAAATAAAAGAGAAAATGGTTTTACCATTAGCATAAAAAAATATGCATATTAAATATACTGATTTAATGATTTTAATTTGGATATATATTATATAGAATAGGTTTAACATGAAATAAACTTTAAAAATCTCAGTAAGAATGTATATTGTTTCTACATATAATTTTATTTAAAAAGAACCTTAAGGATTCTTGAATAAGTATTTTGGAAACACACAAAAACTATATTTCATGGATAAGGTTTTTGGAAGGGTATATTTGCAGATACTACATAATTTAGCTTTGGGTGTTTAGATTAGTGATGAGAGGAGTTTCCCTTTAATAAGTCAAATGGGTGACACTCTAGAAAATATTAACAACTTTTAAAGATAATAAATTTAATTCTCAAGGAGAGGGTCTAAAAAATAAAATTTTTAATTAAAAATATATTTATGGTCTAAATAAACTCAATAAATAGAACTGTGATAAATTTTATTGATAATTTTTCCCTTATCTTATAGAATAACCCCTCTTTAATCTTTTTTACCCTTTACTATGGTGACAAACTTATACTATGGTAACTAATTTCTATGAACAAAAATTAAGTTGAACAAATTACATACTATTTATTATTATGATTAAAAATATTTAATATTTTTTTCAAGATTCAATTACTAGATGTGTAAAAAATTAATTTTAATATAGCTACACAAAATGTATGGAAAAATAGTCTTTTAGAAAAAATATATTTTCTGTATACAAATGATTTTAAACCAAAATAGTGTATAGAATTGATTATAATGATATATATTGATAAGAAAATAAAACAATTATAATTATGTGAATATAAAAAAATTGAAAATGTAATTAAACGTTGTAATTAATTATTTAAATTAAATAATTAAAAATAGTTTTTTTATTAGAAAAATCCACACTTAAGTTTTAAAATGTCAATCACATATTTAATAAGCGATCATAATATTTTTAAATTATTTATTTTTATTTTTAAATAAATATATATATATTTAATAAAATTGTTTTTTAAGCTTTCACTTAATTCATATATCTTGATTATCTCTTAAAAGTGATAGTTTTTTGTAAGAGTGTAATTTTCACTATTCACTTGAAAATAAACCTTTTCTGAAAAACCAAAAAATTCGTCGTTAGATAGTTCTTACATGATGAATTAGAATTTTAATTTCATTTCATGAAATTAAAATTATAACATTTATATATTTATGTTTGAAGTGAAAATAAAAAATATAAAGAGAATCAAATTTAAGAGAAAAATGTCCCTTTTAAACATTATGTGTTATTCATATCAATTTATAATTAATTTAGTATTGATATATTTGTTCGGTGTGGTGTGTAACATAATTTCACAACCCCTCCCTCCAAAGATTCCCCTCGTGGGATGGAAATGAAGAAAGGATGATAATTACCCCCATATCTCACCTTTAGATAGCCCTAGGGTGGCAACTATCACCAAGGGTATACGAGTCTCACAAAATGGGAGGAATTTCCCTTTTTAAAGAAACAAGATCAAGAAATAAGATGTTTCATCCCAAAATAACTCCAAAATATATATAAAATAAATCTAACATCCATTCCACATGAATTTTTAAAATAGGAATGATACCAAACAAAATATCCAAATTAAGTACCAAAAGTAAAGCTAAGAAGCAACACAACAACTATCAAGATCCAAGATAGTAAGGTCCAACACGGTATGTGAAATCCACATGGAAACCAATAAGAAGTTTTATATACATTTGGTGAGTATATAGATATTCTAATTAGGATGATCAATGTCTCTGGTATACACATGAAATAAGCTTACTAATTCCCCTATGAGAAATCAACAGAACTAAACAACACCTAAGAAGGTATACTAATCACCCCAACCTCACCGAGGAATTATCAACAAATAACACAAGTACATTAATGTAATATAACGAAAATATATAATTGGTTACCCTAGACTACTTTCCCACTGATTATCCACTCTCAAAATGTTACAGCAAATATCCTGGTCCACCCATCTAATTCGAACACACCACATCACAACCCATCCGCACACACCTGGGCCTCACAACAACATTTTACCCATAGAAACCTAGGCCACTTACCACATCATGTACCACTCACATACACCTGGTCCACATACCATGTCACATCTCAAAAACACCTGGAAAGATAAAACGCATCTCATACTAAAGACACCTGGGAAAACACAACACATCTCATCCTAAAGAAATATGTGAGAACACAACTCACCCACACACACTAGGCCCCACAAACCACCACCTTCCAGAATAATCTTTGGCTACCACTGCCTAGAAGAAGGAGTAGGGGAGAGTATGTGGGCATCCATTTAGCCTCCCATCAAGATGTTTGGTAATGAAACCATCTCTCGTGATGATGGGGGTGTTTTTCATGTAGTTCTCAACTAGGGTGGGATGCGTATAGATATCACAAGGAAAATAAAAGTATATAAATATATGATACCGAACACTCATGCCCATCCTATGGGTTCTTAAACAACCAAACAACTCTAAACACTGCCAACCATGATGCTACCTCTAAATGAAATTACCACACATCAATCCACACATTCTTTATAATTCCCAACAACTTTTTTGAACCATTACCATTCCTCATTCATAATTCATTTCATTATTCCTTTAACCAAACTAATGCATGCCATTCCCAAAAATTATTGATCAATTATTTATTCATCTATTTCATTACTATCTGGGAAACTACCAGTCACAACACATTACAAGCAACCCTACCATGAATAAATATGGAAAAATCTTGGTGAATTACCCATACCAACCCAGAAGTCCCAAACTCTCAACCACATCCAATAACACAACCAAATAACATCCCAATTGTAGCTGCGTTTCACAACAATGCTTATCCCTTCCATAATCAATCAATATTTCAACTTGAGATTCCATCACACCTTCCAAACTATCCAACCATACACAACCAATCAACCCACACACAAAAAACATGGTTCTCAAAACATTATCACCACAGTAACCAAACAAAATATAAATTCTATATTTAATAATTGAACCCTTATGTAGTTCCACTAGTTAATTTAGATCTTATCTCAAAAGTTATTCAATATAGGGGCATCCATTCATTATCCAGGTGTATGTGATTTATCGGTTTCCATTTAGAGTGATACCACAAAAACCACAACCAAAGAAGCACACACAATAGATATAACCACCACAAACAAAGATACCAACATACATCATTTTCCATGGTACTTACAACCCATATAATCACAATATAACAAACAATAAGTAACTTTGTGGAAAACATGTGATAAACCCCCTTACCCTTTTAATTCAACTATCCAGTTATTTATCTTTGACTAACCTATAATAACTATAATACAATTGAAAAAAAAACCCATCACACATGATACACAAGTAAAGAGAGACAAGGGTACCCCTACCTCAAAGGGGTTTCAAGGTTATTTTCATGAGAAGGGATCACATAATGGTCCCCCAATCTCTAATACCACATGATATGCATCTATATGAGGATTACATATCACTATTGCAAACAAAAAAGAGAGACCCCATTAAAAATCAAGAATAATAAAATTACATGTAATGACAAGGAGATATGGATGAGAACGAGATCCCATTTGAGGGAAAATTATAGAAAATTAATAGAGATCATACCTTGGATCATTAAGGATCACGAATGAACAATCACTGAGATCAAAAGATCAAAGAGGGAGTAAGAGGGTTCGAAGAACTCCTTGGGGCACCTAGGGTTTATCTATAAGGATAGAGATTTGAGTATACTTAGGATTTAGGAAAACCTAAGTAGCTGGAAGGTTTTAAAACATTACAACGTGGGGGGGGGGGGGGGTTTACAAAACATGAAATTCCCTTCCAAGCCGCAAAATCCCTCGAGGTCCACTTCCACTAAAAAACATGCTTCCACTTGGTTTAATTTTATTTTTATACCCCTAATTATTTCAATCCGTGAATCAACTTGGACAAGTCTTGAAATAAAACATCATGTCTTGAAATCTAGTTATATAATGTGCAACCTCCATGCATCCATCTTTTAACAATTGAACATCTAGAAACTCACTTTGAGCCTCCAATAAGCACTTCCAATGACAAAAATCACAATGTAACGGACTGGGAAAGAACAATACCATCTATTAGATACCTCTCAAACAATTCTCAACCTCAAGAATCCTAAACCAATCCCAAGAGAAAAAGTGATCCAAACAACCACCCCATGAGATACCTCTCAACAATCTCGCTACACTTGAAACACCATTAACAACCAAACACATAAACGTTCAATAATAAACCACACTGTGTTATTCTAAATATTGAGTGTAAACCCTGAAATTTAAGAACCCCACCTCCAACACTTGTAACCATGCCTTATCATGTCAACCCAAATGACCACAATATACACCACACAAGCACAAAAACTACATTTTTTGAACATGTGAACCAGGGAATTCCATCTTCCATGTCATGGTAATATCCACTATGGGTGACACTAAATCACCCCAATGAGTTTAATCGCACCACATTTGATTCATCTTAATTAGGAATCTAGTCCTCCCCTTTCCACATGTCAGGACTTCATCACACATTGCACCACCATAACACAACTAAGGGAAAATAACGCATATCATAAATCTAGGTTCTAGAATTACATTGCAGAACTAAACAGAATAAAGTAAAACTAAAAACGTCTCAGTGTACTAGGATCACATTTTTCTTTCGCACTTTCAAGTACTCTCCTCCATGCCACTAGGCCTCCACAACAAACGAACCAAAGAAATTGTCTATCCACATGACACCTTCCCCCAATGATATTGGACATCTATAATTCATTCCACGGATGACACATTGTCCTTGATATCCATATCTACCCATTCTAGGATATGGGATTCATCATGAAGATACCAATGAAGTTGATAGATATAGAAGAAATCATGGATCCTCTCTAATTACAGTGATAATGACAACTGGTATGCCACTTCTACAACTCATCCCAACATATCAAAAGGTCTAAAAAACTTGTGAGAAAGCTTTCTCCCTCTTACAAACCTCTACTTCCCATGTCAAGGTGAAACCTTCAAGAACACATAGTCCTAAAACATAAACTCCATGGGCCTCCTCTTATGATAGGTATAGGACATAGGCTATTCTTTCACCACTTTCATCCTCTCATGAAAAAGCCAAACCTTCTCTATTGTTCTTTACACCACATCTAGACCTAGAATAGTGGTCTCCCCAACATCCATCCAGCATAACAGAGAATGAAATAGTCTTCCATATAGTGCCTCAAATAGGGCCATGCTAATAGAAGAGTGATAGATATTATTATATGTGAACACTACAAAAGTAATGTGTTGTACCAAAGATCTACCAAATTCTATGACACACGCTCAAAACATATCCTCCAATGTCAAGATAGTCTGTTGTTTCTGTCCATATTTATAAGGGTGGAAGGTAGTACTATGGTGTAACTAGGTTCCAAAATCATGTTTTACTCCCTTCCAGACACATGAGGTAAATTGTGCATCCCAATATAAGATAATGGACCTCGAAAATACGTTCAACAACACTACTTCATCCGTATACCTCTTTGTTAAGGCATCCACTGTGTGTGACTCCTTGATTACTGAGAAGTGAGCTGATTTCTTCAACCAATCAACTGCTTCCCAGATAACATCATAGACTCATTGAGACCTTGGAAACCCTTTGACAAAATCCATCAAGATATTATTCCACTTCCACTAAAGGACATCCATGGTCTGCAACAAACCACCGGGAATATAGTGCTCAAACTCTACTTGCTAGAATACTAGGAATCTTCCTAGAAACTCAGCTACATACCATTTGTTCATGTCCCACCAATACTGAATCTTTAAGCCATGATATATTTTTGAAATTCCTATCTGTACCACTAAAGGTGAGTTATGAAACTCCCAAATAACTCCCTCGTGAATTTCTAATTGAACAAACAAACTTCCATAGAACAACATACGATTATGACTATCCTCCGACCATCCCTACAGAGCATCATGAGGAACAACACGATCATGAAACACCTCTACCTTCAACTCTCCCAACTAAGACTCTTCCATTATCAACATTAGAGAAGAATTCCCAATCATTTAGAACAAAGAACCTCTACCACCATCCATTCCTACATCTAAGTGGAAGGCTTCCAACTCCTCCATCACTTTCCATGAATCTGTAGATTCATAAAAAACATCCTTCAATGAATTTATACATAAAGCATTTGCCACAACATTACCCTTTTCTAAGTTATAAGATCTAAAAATCCTATTCCTGAAAAATATTCATCCACCACCACTTCAATAGATTCAGATCACTCTTGGAAAATATATAACTCAAACTCTTGTGATTTGTGAAGACCACAAATCACTCCCCAATGAGTTAATGGTACCATAACTCCAACAAAAACACGACTGATGCTAACTCCATATCATGGGTTTCATAGTTACGCTTGTGGGGGCATAAGTACCATGACCCATAATAGATCACTCCTCACTACTATGTCAAAAAACATACCATACCTTGATGGGAAGCATCACAAAATACCTCAATCATCACCCCTTCGTCTAAAAACAAGAGAAATAGAGCACTAACCAAATTCCCCTTCAGATAATCGAATGTTGTTTGGAACTACTCACTCAACACAAAAGCATGGTCCTTTCTATTCAGAGATATCAATAGAGCTAAAACTTGAGAGAAATTGGGTACAAAACTCTGATAATAGTGCAAAAGACCCAGAAAAATCAGAACTTATGACACATTCTTAGGTGTCTCATAAGAAACTACCACTTCAACCTTTGTCGAGTAAATTTTCAAACCTGGTTGGTACAACCCATTCCTATGAAAATTCACCTCTTGTGTGCAGAACATACACTTGTAAAACTTTCTGTAGATATAGTGGTGTCGAAGAACATATAAGATAGTTCTGAGATGCGTTACATGATCCTCATTTAACTCCGAGTAGATCAGGATATCATCGATAAATACGATGACGAACCAGTCTAGGAACTCATCAAAGATGAATTTTATAATCCCCATGAACTTGGATGGTGCATTAGTGACACAGAATAACATGACTACAAACATGAAGTGCTCATACCAGCATATTAAATCATTCATTAGGATATCACCATCCTTCACTCTCAACTGGTGATATCCAGACTATATATCGGTCTTAGAAAATAAAATTGACCCTCTCAGCTACTTGAAAAGATCATATATCCTCAGAAGATGGTAACCGTTCTTGACCATCACCTGATTTAATCACCGGTAGTCTATGAAAAATCTTATACTACCATGCACCTTCTTTGTGAACAACACAAGAGCACCCCATGTTCATACACTAGGCTAGATAAATCACCTCTACATCAGATCGTCTGTCGAAATCCACAACTCTTGGAACTCATAAGGTGTCATTTGATAAATAGACATCAAAATCAGAGAAGCATTGGGTAGCAAGTCTATCCAAAACTCAATGTCACGTTGAGGGGGTAGGGTTAAAAACTCCTAAAGGAAAAAATCTAGGAACTTCCCAAAAACTCTTAGAACATCCACCATCCCAACATCTAATGATTCCACTTATATCTTATCCAACAAGTAAACGATAGGTTGTATATGATGAATTCACACTTGACAGCTTCTCTCACCCATGAAAACCACAGGTCGAACATCCACTTATGAGAACACAACTCATCTCTAGAATAAATCAATAAAAACATGAATAGAATACATCCAGTGAATTCCAATAATGACATTATATGGCTGCATTTGTAGTATGAAAATATCCACATGGGATTGATGTGGTCTCATCATTTGCCTAAATCCCCAACACACATGAAACAACATAGTCAGACTAACGATTGGCGTACTCAACACTAGGTGAATGAGAAACCTCTCTATAATTAGATCCATAGAATGGGATAGACTGGATGAAACAAAGGAGGGTGTAGCTCCTAAATCAAACATCGAATGAGAAATGGTACTATAAAAGATGATCATACCTCTAACGATCTCTGGTCTAAATGGAACCACTACCTCTTCTATTTGCAACTAACCAAGACAAGATCCTCTCCCCCTCTATTGATGACCGCTTCCACAATCACGCCCGGGTCAAGGTCCCTTAGGAACACCATAAGACTGACCTCTACCTACACTATATCCCCTTGGTGGTGCATGAGCCTATTACCCACACTACTAAAACCACCTAGCTGGAAACTACTATTGAGTCTAGCACTAAACCTATCCACCTCAACTATAATGAGATTTAATGGCCATTGGAAACTGATTCTAAAAATGAACATGAACCCCACAAAATAAACACATCGGCAGCAAGCCCATTGGAAATTAAAATATACCACTGGTACCTAAAGGAAAGAAAGGAAACCGCTGAGGTCACCTACCTTCCGGTCGAAACCTTAAAGGACCCAAAACCTATGATCTACCACTGATGGCCCTAGATATCAAATAAATCTACTAGATACCCTCTTACGACATACCTCCTCACGAGTGCATCCTCTCTGTCACCTCTACCATTAACTAGACCTCCAGATACATTGGAAACATGAAAGGAGTAACATCATACTGGATGGAAGGATGGAGGGCATTCTCAAGACATCTCTCATGAGAATACTCATCTAGAAATAGATCTGGGGTGAAGCAAAGAAGATCCATGAACATAATCCCATTTTCCCACACTGATATACTCTCTTATGGAATGGAGAGTAGTACCCACCTCTTCTCATCCTTCATGGTTGACGAAATGATCTCCACATGGAATCCCTTTATAAATTCAACCCATTACATGTCTTCCTCATTCATCTCCCCTAGATAAAGAGTCATCCAAAAATATAAAACTCCCCCATATGACTCACTGCCAATGAAACCCAGTACTCTATAGAAACCTAGATCAAACTTAAGGTGATCTCAAGCTCCATGAGCTAGCTCAAAATATCCTTGTCTGAAACAATGCGCTCATACTTTACCAAGGAATTCCATTGGAATGCACATAAAATTCAATGCCACTATTCATTCTCTTCCACTAGATCAATCCTACAATGATCAACTAGAGCTTCCTACCGAGACTCAACTTCCCATGCCACATGTGAAATATGACTAGGTTCCATAGATGAAATGTCAAAAAGGAATTCCTAATCCTGAGTAGTCTGAAATTTTATTTATGTTTTATTTTAACTCATTTAAATTATTTTAACACATTTCTTTAAATTCAATCCCAATTTACCAAAACACCCAATTCAAACAAGAATACAAGTCATTTTGATGCATGTACTTTTTCTATGGTCTCTACCCTACAACTGGTGTAGCATCACATGGTCTTTTGGTAGGCTCAAAGTCCTTTCATCGGAACACAGGGTTCCCTAAAATCTTATGTCCTAGCTAGTTTTCCTTGGCCTATGTCACGCACCAAGATCACCTAACACTATTTCCCTAACAACCCTTGAAATCCTCATTATGCCTAACTCCAAACTCTATGATATCTCTCAACCATAATCCTCTGATACCATTCAATCCTGAAACCTCCCTCCAATGTTTCCCCTCCTAAGCTAGAAATGAAGAAAGAAGGATAATGACCCCTGAGTCCTGCCTCTAATAGGACCTGGGGTAGTGACCAGCACCAAGGGTATTCATGTATCAAAAAATGAAATGTATTACCCTTTTTAAATAAAAAATATCGAGAGATAAGATGTTTCATCCCAAAAAAACTACAATATATATAAATGAATACCCACCTCATTACTACATGCATGTTTAAAATAGGATTAATACAAAACAAAAGTATCCAAAGTATGTTCCAAAAGTAAATATAAGTAGCGACACAACAATAGTCAAGATCCAAGATAGTATGGTCCACCATGATATGTGAGGTCCTCCTGGAAACCTAAAATCATTTTTATATATGTAGGGTGATTATACATATATACTAAATACAAAAACTGAAGCCTCTCATTATTTCATAAAAGATTCATACTAATGCCCCTGTGAGAAAACAGTAGAACCAAACCGATCCAAATAAGGTATACAAATGACCTCAACCTCACCAAGGAATGCTCACTAAATAACACAAGTAAAGTAATGTAATATGATGCGCATAAAATATAGGTAACCCTGTACAACATTCCCACCGACTAGCCACACTCACAACCAAACATAAAATGTCATGGTGCTCCCACCTCTTCTGGAAACAACAAATCACAACCCACCCGCACACACCTGGGTCTCACAACCATATCTCAACAATAGACACATGGGCCACATACTACATCATAACCTTCCCGCACACACCTGGTCCTCACAATCACATCTCGCCCACAGACACCAAAGCCACATACCACATCACATACCACCTGTAAACACTTGGGCCACATACCACATCACATCCGGAAAAACACTTGAGAAGCACAAACCAGTTCATCCTAATGACACCTAGGAAAACAAAACACATTGCATCCCGTCAAAACCTTGGAAAACACAACTCCCCCACACACACCTGGCCCCCACAAACCACAACCTACCCAAAAATACTTGGGATACTACTAACTGGATGATGGAATAGAGAAGTGTCGATGGATAACCATCCATCCTCCCACTGGCCTGTTTGGGAATAACTAATCCATTGTGATAATGGCTGTGTTCGAAATATAGTTATCAACTAGGTTGGGGTTCATATAGAAATCACAAGGAAAATACAAGAATATACATATATGATACCAAACAATATTTCCCATATTATGGGTTATCAAACAACTAACCAACTCTCAACACTACCAACATTTTTTCTACCTCTATATGAAACTACCACAAATCAAGACATAACTTTTTTCCAATTCCCAGCCAATTTTTTTAAACCATTACCATTCCCCTTTCACAATTAATTTTTTCATTAAATTATAGAAACCAACTTGAGATAGTTCTAAACATTATTAATCAATTATTTATTCATATATTCCACTACTATTCGGGAAACTACGGAGCACATCACATAACAAGACACACAACCAAGGCCAAACATAGAGAAACTCTAGGTGAATTAACCATTCCAACCAAAACAAGTCACCAACTCTCAACCACATCAAAAAAAAACCTAAGAACAACCAAATTACAGCCCCACTTCACAATACTGCTCATAAATTCTATAATAATTCAATCTCTCAACCTGATATTCCATCATAGCTTCCAAACCATCCCACTATACACAACCAAGAAACCCAGACACAACACACAACCATGATCACAACCGTATCAACACACAAACAAAAAAAACATAAATTATATATTTAATAAGGCATAACCTATTTAGTTCCACTAGTTAATTCAGGGTTTATCACATAAGGTGTACAATCACAGGGAATCCATTTTTTAGTTGAGAGTACGTGATTTACATTTTTTCATTTAGGGTGATACCACAAAAACCACAACCAAAGAATCACACGAAACATATATAACCAACTAAAAAAATACAACAAAAAACACCATTTTTAGTAGGGTTTCTAGTCAATATAATCATAATATCACAAAAAATAATAAATTATATGAAAATCATTGAATAAACCTATTTAAACATTCAATTCAATTATAAAATTCTTTATATTAGATTAAACTAAGACAACCATAATACAAGGGTAACCAAATAAAAAAACCTCCCACATGACGCAAAAATAAATATAGATAGGGGACCCCTAACTAGAAGGGGTTTCAAATTTCTTCACATGAGAAAAGATCATGTAACGGTCCTTTGATCACCTATCCTAGAATATATGCATCCATATGAGGATTCCACAACACCACTGAATACAAAAACAACTAAGAGTGAACCTATTAGGAATCAGGGATAATCACATGCCATGGAATTATAAGGAGATATGGAAGGTAATGAGACCCAAACCAAGGGAAAATGCTAGAAAATGAAGGGATAACATAATTTGGATTACCACAGATCTCTAATAAATGATTACCAAGATCAACATATCAAAGTGGGAGGTAAAAGTTTGATGAAATCCTTGGGGTGCATAGGGTTCATATGGAATGATAGAAATTTGTAAATCCATAGGATTTATCAAAATTTAACTAGTTGGAATGTTTTACAACATTACAGCATGGAGGGATTACAAGATGTGAAATCCATTTTTATGTCGTTAAATCCCTCGAGGTACACTTCCACAAAAAAAAGATGTCACCTCTTGGTTTAAGTTTATTTTTCAGAACCTGAAGTATTCTACACAGTGAATCAACTTGGACATGATGTTAACCAATACTTCACATTGTGAAATCAAGCTTTTCGATGTGTAACCTCCATGTATCTGACTTTTAACAAATTAACTCCTCCAAACTCCCTTCAAGACTCCTCTAAGAACATCCAGCAACCAATCTCGTAATGTAATAGACTGGGAAATCACAAAATGTTACACATAATCTATCAAACATTATATAATTTGGATAATAATTACATATTGAAATTTTTTGGTGTTACATTTACCCACATTAAATAATTTTTTACAGTCAAATTTGTCACAATTTTGATAAATAAGGGTTTAACGAACTTTCAAAGTAAATTTCAAGGTGTTAAAAGGTCTTTGAAAACCATGAATTTTAAATGGATTCTTAATAATGGAACCTTAAAATAGAGGGACATAGAAGAAATGTGGAGTGATAAGTAAATATGTATATATGTGGTAATAAATATCATTTAATCCACATTGATTAAATTTCATTATGTAATATACATTAATTTCAATGTTAATACTAGGAAACATATCATTTCCGAAATATTTCTTAAACTGTGTATTTACCATTATGAGACTTGTACGTATGAATGAGTTTCAAAAAAAATACCTTGATTTTTGAGTGATATTTTTCCATATAAGACTTGAAATATTTATCTCCCACTTATTTAAGACTAATGAATTCATTTATCATTGGGATGTAGAATAATAGAAAATATATTTACTTGATTTCTTTTCATATTATAAGAGTAATTTCATCATTTGGTTTTTTTGAGAAATTTTCCATCTCCACTTCAACACCTATTATAAATAATAAATAACCATGATGAAATTTACATGATTGAAGCACTAAAATTATATTTTAATGGATCATAAGATTCAAAAAACTCAAAATTCAACATTAATATTTCTATAAATAACTATATACTTAAACTATTCAAAATAAGCTTGACTAAATTCAAAACCGAAAAATTAATAAGTTTTAATCAAATTAACCTTAATCTCAAAAATTAACAAAATCCAAACACAATTGAGAATATTCAAAAAAATAATTGAAATATATGATCTTCAAAATATATAAATCCATCTAAAAATAACCTAAATCACCTTGAAATATAATTAATATTTAATCCTTAAGGTTAACTATTTTGATCAACTTATATTAACAACTTCAATTAAACCATTTTCGTTATTAAAAATAATTACTATAATATCAAATCTATAAAAACATATTCAAATCCTTCATAATGGTTTATAGAGAGTTTTTGTATTGACCAAATCATATCCCCTGGGAGGGTAAAACCAGGTGTGCAGTTTGGTACTATTATTAGGTATTGAGTGAATATTTATTTAATAATCAACCGTGCGTTTTCTGGACTTTTACACCTTGGATCATTTGATCTCTAAATCCACTTATTTATATCTATACATGGAAATTATTATTAGGAAACTACAATATCATTAATCCACCATAGTTTTACGATGTTTTCTTATATTAGACATATCCCAATGGATTTCATTAATGTTTTCACATCCCAATCCATAAACAACAACAAAATAATTATTAATAAATATTACCTAAAAATTAGACCACATACCAACCTAGAGGGTTATTTATACTTCAATTATATCTGAAAATAACATTAATCACCACAAAACCCCATCACATACAACCTTAAAAAGGTATATTTTACTTTCAGTTCATGATCAACCAAAACCTTATTAACCTATGATGGTATCCAAAAATATTAAATTATCATGAATCTAAAATATACTAACATTTAATGTTATATAAAACCTACTCTAATACTAATTGAGACACCCAGACCCACACTCCATAATATAGCGATTTTTTTTACATACAGGTTTCGATACCAATAGATGAAACTCAATTTTAACTATCCGTATTTTAAAAATAAATAAATAAAATTGAGTCATTTACACACCCAATACCATTTAGTTTTGGAGTTTTATAGAATTGGGAAAACTAATTACATAACAAAATCCTTATATTTATCATCCAACAGAAAAAAAATTCCATTATACCAATAATTTCATATTCCATAAAATGAATTTAATATCTCATAGAAAATTATCCACACATGCTACCCTTATGAACATAACATATGTTTAACTCTTCTTTAAAACCTTGGGAAATAGAAACATAATATGGGTCAATTGAAATGATCAATAAAGATAATTATATATAGCGACCCATTCTATTAATACATATTATTGTGTGATTTTTAATTTAAAAATCCATTATAAAACATGATATTAAGAGAATTCAATGCTAAACCTCCACAACATAGTGGAAAAATTCCCATAGTGGATTGGATTTACTCTCTAATCCCATACTTTTAATATCATAAGATATAAAAATTAACCAATACATTTGAGCACTATCTAGGTGCAACCAAAATAATATATACATGAATATGTGTTCTACATAAAGGATCAGATAAAAGGCATAATCATAATAAACACCCAAGGAAAGTAACAGGTTACTTAAACATTCCACAAAAAATATTCAAAGTATATTTAATAAATATTCGAAAGCATAGAATAAATTAAATATTTTGGATTTTTAAATTTTTATAAAAAAACAGGTCTCAAATATGGAGTTCATAAAAAAATCATGATAAGGTGTTGAGAATTGAGTATTTTAATGGAATTATTAAAATGGTGTTTTATAGAATTAGTAAAATACTTTTAAAGAAGGAAATTATATGTATTTTTATTTCAACTAGAGGTAAAAAAATTGTTTAACCTAGAAATAGTTCTTATTTTATGAAATTGGGAATGGGTAAAATACATTAAGAGAGTGTTTTATTAATGTATTAAGTTATAGAAAATTTCCCCTAATTCTAGTTTGATTTTAATGACGCTAGTGTGAAATGAACATATGTAATGGATAATCCCAAAATATTAAGGTCAAATAAGATATGTAACGATTTAATATATATATATATATATATATAATATTTTGAATAATTCTATAATGTAAAATAGATATAGAATGTGAGGTAGATATAAAAAGGAATAACATATAGAGAAGGTGACGGTTCAAATAGATTCATTACCTTAGTTCTATTTTCATTTTTCACTTTTTCTTAACTTCCTTTATAATAAAACTAGATTTATTAAACAATTTATTATGAACCTAATTAAAATATATTTTATTTATAATTAATATTTTAGGTTATTTTAAATGGAAATCACTTGTACATAAAATGGACGTCAATAAGAATATAGAGGTAAATATCCCAACATAGTATAATGTAAATTAAAATATATAACAAAAAAGTAGTCTTTGACTAAAAGAGGAGGGTGAAAGGTTCCCATAGAAAGAAAATATTATTACATTAAGGATAAATAAATGAACTAAATTTGTGTGAAAAACATATATAAACATAATATAAGTGGATATTAAGTGTAAAAAATCATATTTAATTCACACATATTCATAGAATGACATAATTAATAAGTATAAGTTCAACCCAATGAATGGAAATTTGGTTAAGAAGTCCCCTTACCTCGTGTCCGACATGACTCGTTTGTTCCATGTTATTCCTGATTAATAAACTTAAGTAAATTTATAATTTCTTAAGAACCTTTTTAAATTATATTATTCCTTTTATACCACTTATTACCTGGATACAAAAATTATTAATTATTTGTGTTCATATCATACATTTTGTTGATGTTCGGAACTTGAGTAAAATAAATGAACTTGTTATAATTAAATATTGTCCACATGGTAAAATTTACATTATCTCCAAAATGATATTAATGATTTAGATATAATATATCTATAATATATCTATTATATATGTATTTATAATAGTCCAAAACATTTGGACATAAGAAATGAAATGCACCATTCATGGAGACGGTAAGTCGTACGTACACCTAGACGCTAATGTCAGCTTTTTTCATTTTTATAGGAATGAAAACAACATGGTAAATCGGTATCTTATAATTCTAGTATAATATATATGTTATTTATGTTACATAAGTTCATAAATTCCATCTTCTATACATTCCATTTATAGCATGAATGAGTCATATAACTTTGAGGGGGGGTATACCGTACTTCCTCAAATGAAATTATTGAATTTAAACGTTATAGAAAGCATAATGGTATGATGTAAATGAAAAATAAAGAATCATAAAGATAAAAAAAATATCATATATATCATATATAATTAATGTTCCAACATAATGACCACCATAAGAGGTGGTATAAGAATATTGGACAATCATTATTTTGTGAGGCAATAGTTCATCGTCCACAGAAACAATATGTTCTAACTCAATTAAATGTATTTGTTTGTAAGTGTAGTTAAAATAAAAAAACTAGTATTTTTAGGATACTTATGTTATTATGTAAACAAAGAATAATAAGATCATAGGGAGAGGAGAAGGAAAATAAAATAAAATATCTTAAGAGAAGACGTTACCTTTAAATCGGGTAACTCCCTTTGGTTTCAACCAAAAAGCTTTCTATAATTTTCATTCTACCTAGAGTAAGGATTATAGTAGAAATATATGTATGTTAAAAGCTTATTTGGGTAGAATTTGGATGAGAAAAAGGTCTTGAGAGATGTGAATAATGGGTTAGAGGTGATGGCCACTTATAAGGTGGGGAGGGTATCTTTAGGAAAGTTTGAATTTATTATTTTATTATAAACTTATTCTTGGTTTCAAATGGCCCAAAAATCATTAAATTATAAGATAATATTAGTCTTTTTATAAAAAAAGCATCCAAATAAAATTATTTAGTTTTTTTATATTTTTATTAGTTTTAGCAATCTCATTTATATAAATCATTCATTAACATAGTAATCACTGCATCATCATTATGTCATAAATAAATTTATTTATATGATGTCAAAAAATTATAAATAAAATAACATGACCTAGTAAATCCTCATATATTTTAAACTATTTTTTATATTTGAAGATATCACTTATATAACCCCATATTAAAATTGTTGTACTAAAATATTTATGTTTATGTTACTTTTGACATTACTTTAAATTAATTAATATAAAGTGTCATTACCACTCCCAAGTTACTCCATGGGGTCTCTAAATCGACCCATGGATTCCCTTGGTCGGAGTTACCTCATACAATAGGGTTGAGACAAGTGTAAGAGAAATTTAAAATTATTATAATATTATTTTTTACCGTTATTTACCAGATTTACCATGTAACCATGGTAAATAAAATATTTACTGAAGTAAATATTAATAAAATCTAAAAATAAAATTTACCTATTTACACAATTTGGATATCATGATTCCAAATATAGAATACATTTTTCCAATTTCAAAATTTAGAAGTTTCAGAAATTAATTTAAAATTAATTCCTCTTGTAAAAACTAAAAATGTGTTTTTAGGAAATAATATCTATCAAAATAATGACATTTGTTTATGTCCAATTTCAATGTGTAATGAAGTAAAATGAATAAAATTGGATTAAATGGTAAAAATATAATCCAATTAATCTTTAAAACAAATTAAAATAACAATATAAGTATATAAATTAAATTATTTGAAAAGACAATTTTAAATTAAAATGCAGTATTTTTTAACTATTCATTAAAAATCAACTTTATCAGAAAAATAACAAAAATTTATCCAATGTAAAATTTTATGTCCTGATTCTAAAGATAAATTTCAGTTTGTTATATAGAACATATAAATGTGACCAAAAATGGATTCATAAATTCTTCGTCATTAAAAGGCTATAAAATGACATATTAAATAATATTAGAGTATTTATGCTTAAAATCGGATTCCCTATTATTTTAAGACTCTAAAATTTATTGGATAAATGTAAATAAATTTTGAAAAAAAATTATAATAATACTTTAGTTAGTTCTTTTCATTCTCACAGGCATAATGGCTATACATTAACTTCAATTTAAATTAATAATCTTATTATATTATTTTTCATTATAAATCAACGTTCTATGCAATTTAAGATTTCAATGAAATATATTGTTACGTGTTGAGTACAAAATCAAAAAAATTGTCCTCTTTAACATAAAATTAATATTTTATTAACAAGTATTAATAGATATGAAAAAGTATTATTCTATAAATACCTGGGTCATTACATCCTTCCCTCCTTTTGAAAATTGTGTCCTCAAAATTTTAAAATTGGGCTTGGAAACATCATTGAATGTACCACATCATAAAAAGAGTCAATAAAGAATTCAATTTAAAATAATGAAATAGAAATAAAAAGGTCACCTGAGAGAACCCATACTAGGATTCATGTATGGCATATTATTTCAAAACATCTGACAAAACATGATTTTTATAAAACTATCTGACCAAGTTTGAGTTGAAACATTCAATTGATTTTCCTTTTAAAATACCATAAGTATGTGTTGAGAGATTATGTTTCAAAATAAAATATTAATAGGTTGTGTAAGGGTCTCCTTATTTAACACATTTATCAAAAACAAAATATGCTTCAAAATCTAGTGATAAGGTAAAATATTTGAAAATGCCTTGATAATATTTTCCATTCTTGAAAATATGGGAATATAGTGGAAATAGGATTTGATTAAATACAACCCATGATCAACGATGATATCTAGGTACAGTGGAAGTGTTTGATATCTCAAACAATTTCTTCCAAGTGAGTTGTATGATAGAAAAAGTTTTCCAATCATTTGAACATTAATTTGGAATAATTATTGCAATCATGTCAACTTGAAGAGATAAGAATGTCATTTGGGATCCTCTCCCTTACATTTGTAACCGACATTACTTGATCTAAAAAAGTTATAAAACAATGATTTAACTGGAATATATACATAGGAACTAACCATCTTTTTAACAAAAACTTCTAAACCCTAAATTTGTCTAAACCGAGCTCTGATACCAACTATAAGGACCCATCCTTAAACCATACATAATCTTCAGTTATGTCAATAATTCACATTGAGGATCCTTTCAGGTTTAGAGTTTTATAGAATTAGTCCATAACTATTACATTACATCTCATAAATTTCAATGTATAAACTTATACTTAGTTTCCAATTTTTTCATAAATTTGAAACTCTTAAAAAACCTATCTAGTTCGATGTTTTAGACAGAATGACTTTTCCTTGATCCCATCATTGTATCTTTTCATATTTACGTCCTATGAAAAAAATTTCAAAACATAGGATGAGCATAAAAAGCTCAGTAAGGGTAATAAAATAAGGAAAGAAAACTTTATCCCATCAATAAATACAAATCAATGAAACAATACTTTTTAATCAATACATACCTCATGAAATCATAAGATTTATGAATAACACACAAAAATAAAAAATCATAAAGTTAACTTATTTCATTCATAACATAATTACATTATAGCTTCCACAAATACAGAGGGAGTTATGTTTGGAATACCCATCACAGTGTAATCCATAAATCTCTTAGGAGAAACATTAAAGTTTACCTCCGTCATGTTACCCAATTAATTGGAGAGATATCTTAGGCTCCCTCACCCTATTTCTATCACGCCCCCCCCCCCCCCCGTATATGTAAACAATTCCCATGAACCATAACATAACCATAACACATAACAAAAGCATAAAGAAACGTAATATTTCCAAATTTCTATAATTTCAATATATTGATATAAAAATCCATTATCAAAATCATTTTCAATGCCAAAATTTGTAAAAATATTTTATAGTATTTATTTTTCTTCTAAAAACATTTCGTATTGTTAAGGAAGCTAAATATCAGATAATGCTCATAATGGCATAAATTTCATTGTCCCCATGTATGTTAAAAAGAAACATTCTCTTTGACTTTTAGTAAAACTCTATATAGAGAGAGATTCCCTTTGAATGAAATGAAAATTGAAAATGGTTTATACACCATATAAAATAACGTCATGTATAAATCAAAATATCCCTCAATGAAAGGAGATTGAGATGAAGTCCCTTACCTATTGAGAAAATATGTGAATAAAAATAATAAATAAAAAAACTTATAATATCATGGGAATAAATATATTTATTATATAATATGTAAATGGGCAGCATATACACCCTATAGGATAATAATGGTGCACAAGATAAAGATATTCCTAAAATGAATGGACATAGAAACATAGTCCCTTACGAAACTTATGCAACCTAATTGTGTCACTTTAAAATTCAAAAAAAGAGATGCTGGGAGAGAAAAGGGTCTTTCATAACTTGTACATAAAATGTACATCAATAAAGATATAAAATTACATATCACAACATTAAATAATGTAAATTAAAATATGTGACATAAAATAAGTCTTTGATTAAAAGAGGTGGGTGAAAGGTTCACATACAAAGAACATATCATTACATTAAGGATAAATAAATGACCTAAATATGTGTGAAAATCATATATACACCCAATATAAGTGGATATTAAGTGTAAAATAATAATATCTCATTCACACATATTCATATAATGACATAATTAATAATGATAAGTTCAACCCAAAGAATGTAAATTGGGTTAAGAAGTCCCCTTACCTCGTGTCCGACTTGACTCGTTCGTTCCTTATTCATCATAAATGATAAAGTTAAGTTAATTTATACTTGATTCATAAAATTTTTAATGTATATTATTCATTTTATATCACTTATTAGAAATCTATAACAATTATTAATTATTTGAGTTCATATGGGTTTGTCGATGTTCAGAATTTGAGTAAAAATTTGAATTTGTTATAAATCCAAATTGTCCATGTGGTCAAAAGTACATTGTCTCCAAAATGATTCAAAATTTTGATATAATATATATCATATATTTCCAGAATATAATTCTTTATAATAGTCTATAAAATTTTGACATAAAAAATGAAATTCACCAATCATGGAGACAGTAAGCCATATGTACGCATGAACACTAATTTCATTTTTTTTCATTTTTAAAGAAATGAAAAATAAATTATACATAGGTATATTATAATTCCTATATAATATATATCTTATATATGTTACTTTAGTTCATAAATTCCATCCTCTATATATTCTATGTATATCATGGATGAGTCATATCACTTTGAGGGGGTGGTAGTCCACACTTCCTCAAATGAAATTATCGTATTTACACATCCTGGAAAGAATAAAGGTATGATGGAAATGAAAAATAAATTAGAATAGAGATAAAATAAATATCATAGATATGATATATAATAACATTTCCATCATAATGGCCACCATAACAGGTGGTAGGAGATGATTTAACATTCATCGTTTCGTGAGGCAGTAGTTCATCGTCCACAGAAACTGTGTGATCTAAGTCCATTAGATGTAGGTGTGTGTAAGTGTATTTAAAATAAAAACAACCAAGTATATTGAGTATACTGGTGTTTTTATGTATTCAAATAATAATAAGATCATATGTACAGGAGAATTAAAATAAAAGAAATGAACTTAAGAGAAGACATTACATTTAAATCGGGTAACTCCCTTTGGTTTGAATAAAAAGGATTTCTTGAATTACCTTTTACATAAGGAAAGGATTATAGGAGGAAGAGAAGGATGTTGGGAGATTATTTGGGTAGAGTTTGGATGAGACAAAGGTATTGAGAGGTGTGCGTAATCGGTTATAAGTTATAGAATTTTATAAGGGGGGAGGGTCTCTTTAGGAAACTTTAAAGGTATTATTTTATTATAAACTTATTTTTGGTTTCAAAAGGTCCATAACTCATTAAATTAGAAGATAAGATGATTCATGTTCGAAATAAAATCACCCAATAATAATTCTAATGGTTTTGGACGTTTTTTTAATTTTTGTAATCTCATTTAGTTAAATCATTCATTAATAAGGTAATCACTTCATCATCATTATGTCATAAATAAATTTATTTATTTATTGTATAAAAATTATAAATAAAATAACATGATGTAGAAAATATTCTTAGATTTCACATGAATATTTATAGTCAACTAGGTCACTTAATTAACCTGATATTATTTTTTTACTAAAATATAAATGTTTATGTAACTTCTTTCTTTACTTTAAATTAATTAACTAATATTATTATAATATTATTTTTTCCTTTATTTACTAGATTTACCTTTTAACCATGGTTAATAAAATGTTCACAGAAGTAAATATTCATAATGCCGAAAAATATATGTTACCAATTTACACAATTTAGACCTCCAGATACAAAATATGGAATCCGTTTTTCAAATTCAAAACAGATAAGTGGTAGAAATTAATTTAAAATTAGATCCCATTGTCAAAACCTAAAAAAATGCTTTTAAGAAATAATAACTATCAAAAGACTCATATTCTTTTATATCCAATTTCAATGACAAATCACTTCCAATGACTAAAAATGTATTAAATGGTAAAAATATTATGCAATTAAACATTAAAAACAATTAAAAGAGCTATATAACTAAATAATTAAATTAGATAAAAAGGTAATTTTGAATTAAAATGTAGTATTTTTTAACCAATCATTAAAAATTAACTTTATCCAAAAGAAACCAAAAAATTACCCAAAGTAAATTATGATGTCCCAAATGTAAATAAAAATCATATTTTGTCAAATATAATATATAAATGTTACAAAAACTAGATTAAAAAAGGGTTCACCATCAAATTGCGGTAAAACAACATTTCAATGAATATTAGAGTATTTATGCTTAAAATATGATTCATTATTATTTTATGCCTCTAAAATTTATTGGATAAATGTAAAGACATTTAATAAAAACATTTATAATCATATTTTAGTTAGTTCTGTTCTTTCCTTCCAATACAATGACATGACATTAACTACCATTTAAATTAATAATCTTAATATATTATTTTTCAGTATAACTCAACATTGTGTGGAATTTATGATTTTGGAGAAATCTTTTGTTGTGTGTTGAGTATATTAACAGAAAAAGTGTCCTCGTTAACATAAAATTAATATATTATTCAGAAGTATTAACATATATGAAAAAGTATTACTCTATAAATACCTTGGTCATTACAATAGTATTCTTAAAGAATCATTATTTAGAGAGTATATGTTTTATTATTATACAGTTTCCTAATTTAAAAGGTTTTTTTTGACCCTGATGAACTTACATGGTTTTAATTAACATTAAGAGTTTTTAAACATATTGAATAAAGGAAAAAATAGAAAAAAATTATTAATATCATCTTAAACATAATAATTGAATTTAAACTAACTATGATGGTAGTTATGGAAAATTAAATTCATCATTCTCAGGGGTGGTGAACCGATCATAATACTAACAACATTTTCATTTTAAAAATCAATTTATAGGAGGATAAGGATTATGGAAATCATATGAGGGATATAAACGAAGAGAAGAATCAAAATGTACTCATTTGATATATTTTACTCCTCCTTTGGGAGTCTCCTCTTAGATATCCTTTAAATAACATTGTAATGATACCAGGGTAAGAAACAAATGTTATAGGTTAGGGAGGATAGGTCTTGGGATATAAAAATGTGGATTTTGGTTGAGCACTAAGGCTTAGATGGTGTGAGGAGAAAGGGTAGAGTGGGGTGATGTTTATAATAGGAGGAGAGGGTAGTTTTTGAATATAATATTCATTTGTTTATTTTTTTTATATCAATAAAATTAATAATGATGAATATTTTGACTATAAATAGTATTTTTTGCATTTTATTTTGAGACAATGGATGCTAACATCATCCATGACTGATTAATTCGTGCATTTAGATTATAATGTAAATTACCATATTTTTTCACATTTTATTGTTCACCAAAAGATCAACCATTTTAGAAAAATACCCAAAATTCACCCTAATAATTTTTCAATGTGTAGATTCCTAAAGTGGCATAAATTTTGTGAAAATATTTTTTTTAATATGATAAATTTAATATTTAAATAAAATTGTTATCAATTAGAAAAATAGATTTTATAAAATGTAAAAATTTATAACACTTTGAACAATTACTTACGGTTTCATACAGATTATATTATAATATTCATATCAATATATATTATATCATGAAACCAATTTATTAAAGTAAATTCACTTTTAAAGTGAAATTTTATTTAAATCATTTATTTTTTTCATAAAAATTTTATTTTATAAAATATAACTCATATATATTTTTTCAAAAATATAATTATGAATTCAATATGTTAATCATTTATTCTTATTATGATTATAAATTTAATTTAATATATTATAATAAAAAATAATTATATTATTTCCTAAATATTATTTTATAATTCCATTGATTAGTTTACTATTCTCAATTGTCATATTACTATTACAATGTTCATATAATAGTCACATTGAAATGTTCATAAAATGGTCTAATCCTAACTATAATCGTTATGCCTGACCCCACAATACCGAAGCCAGTACATTATTTCATTACTTTTCCATGATTATAAGGAATCAAATCCAAAAGAACTAATTAGTTTTTTAGTTTTGGAAGACTATATTACATACATGATACTCATAAATCATTGGGAAAATATAATACAAAATAATACAAAATAAAATTAAATAAAAAATATCCTTGAAATATAATTCAAAGGGTTATTCTTCATAACTTTCGTAAAGGAAACATAATAAGGGTGAGATAAAATACTCATTAAGGGTAAATAAAATTGAATAAATTATTAATTTATGATAATAATAAACATTTAAAGGTAATTAAATGATAACGCATTCAATTTCCTGTAAATAGATAAGGCGCAATCACAAAGGAAAATGTAAGAAAAAAAACACATTCCATTTAATCACTAAATTCAATATGAAATGCATCCATAGATATGTCGAAGAAAAATCTCATGGATAAATAATAAATTATGATAAATTAGGGAAACGAATAATTATTGTATTACATGCTTACTAGGTACATGGAACCATTACCATCATGGACTTTCATAAGACGGTTTATCATATCATGTAAAAACCCATCTAATTTGGCCAACCAATTCGTCCCATGAGTCTACCGATGCATCAATGTGCTATCTATAACTAGGAACCACTTGTTTCATACCTATCAAAATCATTCCTCATAAATAGAATAATCGATTCCACAAAGTACGACATGACTTATAAAATATACACATTTAATAAAAGATACACATTTATCAATAAATTCCCAGTTAATAAAATAACTCTCAAACTGAACACCCTATGTAAAATGGTATACAATTCAAGAAATAATAGTATCTAATACATGGAAATATGGATATTTAATAAAAATGTAATGTATTATAAAAATTATAATAAGGAAAGTGATTATTTCAGGATAAAGATAACAATCACCAAATAAGGTGATATTGAAAAGGTAATCAATAAAGACATTCTTAATGAAAATAATCATTTAACATTTCAATGTGTCCCATACCACTTTGAAACATTTTAATCATAATCCACAAGAATTACTAATGTTAAATTAATTTTGGAATATCATGATAATAATGATATACTTGATATAACATTTCAAATGGTAGTATATACACCATATAAAAGTGAATTGGTGCATAATAACAAATAAGTATCAATGTAATGAAAATTGAGAAGAAATCCATTGCTACATAGTCACAATTGAATTATAATACCCACACAATAAATAATTTAAAATGAAAATATAAATACCATGAAGATAAATTTATTAATGATATAAAATACATTAGTGGAATTACATAAACCACACAAAGTAAGTAAGTGGTGGAAATAGAGTTTACCTCACGAAAAGAAAAGTGTGACTAGAATCCCTTACCTGGGAATTCATTTCTGTTGTTTGATCTTTGACCTTATGTATAGTGGTTTAAAACATGTTATAATCTTATAATATAACCATAATAATATTTATGATATCATTTATTATATTATTAAAATATCTTTTTACCCATTTGTTAGTAATCTTTCATTATTTTCACTATTATGGGTGTTAATTTCTTAGTTTTTCGAGTATGTTTTAACATGTGACTTATTTTTATTTTTAATTATATCATGGTTTAATAATCTAAATATTGTAATAGAAAATATAAATATCATATATATTTAGTATATATTTATTTATAATAATATGTAATGTTTGGATATTTTAAATTAAATTCCCTAGACATGGAAACGGTAGGTCGTACGTACGCAAGAATGCTACTTTTATTTCATTGTATTTTTTCAAAATAATGAATTATAAATGATATATATGTATATATATATCATAATTAAAGTATAATATATATTTTACATATGTTACATTGTTTTATTAAAACCATCCTTTATACATTCCTTGTATAACGTGAATGAATCACATTGTATTGAGGGGCGGTAGTCCACACTTCCAAAAACGACGTTATCATATTCCCCAAAAATGGAGTTCATAAATGGATTTGTTATAAAATAATTATTGAGGTATAAAGAAATTATAAATATCATATATAACCCATATAAATATAGTGTCTATCATAATTCCTAACCATGATTGGTGGAACAAGAAAACAAACAATCATTGTTTTGTGAGGTTGTAGTTCACTGTACACATAAACAGTTGGTTCATTACCCATTAAATGGATGTGTGTGTTAGTGTAGGTTGAAACCTTAAAAATTATTATTATATTTATGATACTTATTTTATTATATATTTATTGAATATGAATATTTTAGATGGAGAAGAATGAAAATAAAACTAAAGTGCTTGAGGACAAATGTAACCTCTTTTTTAGGTAACCCCATTTGTTTTGCACCAAAGGGATTACTTGGTTAGATTTATGAAAAAATGGAGTATTATAGTTTTAGGAGTGTTATTTTTAGGATCTATTAGGGTAAAAATATATTGAGAAAAATTAGCTTGAGAGGTGATAGGAAATATAATGGGGAGAGCATTTTTATAGTGGAGGAGGGGGGCCATTCTTGTAATTTTTTTGAAGGGGAATTCCACCCATGTTTCTTCGATGAATTGTGTCTCCAATAATGGTCCAATGTATAACCAATGGATTATAGAGTTTAATTATTCCCATCTAATGGACTTTTGTAAAAGTTTTTGGCCATTTTGGGTCTTAAGATTATGGTTTAGTCCTTTATTAGCCCAATTGTTCTCTTAAAAGTAGTAATTAAATTTAATCACATTCAGTAATATTTTTCTGACAAAAACTATGATGAACTTATTAAAAATTATTAATTATTAAGATTTCAAAAATATAATTAATATTTCCAAATTATAATCTTACAATTTTTTTAAATTAATTTAAAAATAATCTCGCAGATGGGATGACAAAACGAGTTTTTAAAGTTAAAGTGTTCAAAAGTTTTGGTGGTTTTTTTATATAATTTATTTGTTAAAATTTTTTCTATTAACTAAACTGGAATAATTGATAAAAAATATATAATTAAACGTTAAAACCATTTATAAGTATAATTTATCCTTGAAAATAAATTTGACGAAAAAGTATTTTTGAATTAAAATTCATTATTTTTTACTATTCATAAAAAAGAAAAACTTCATAGAAAAATACCAAAATTTCTTCCTAAAACATTTTTATGTTTCTATCCAAAAAATGATTATATATATATATATATATAATTTATAAATGTTCCAAAATTTAAATTTAAAATAGGTTCGCAATTAAATTGTGGTAAACTGTTTTTATAAAAATATAGTTTTTTTGTGTAATATTGGGCATGTTCTCATCTTATGTCTATAAAATCAATTAGATGAATATAAAAAATATTTTACTGAATATATAATATATATGAAATTAATATCACTCACTTTTTTTAATTAATTTAATCTATTATGAAAAAGCATCTTTTTAAGCATAAAGATATCTTTCTATAAAAACATTCCCTTTATATTCAATTGGTGAATATATTCATTTATAATTAATTTATAACCAGTGAATTCAACCAACTATTTTCACAAGTTAGATAATCCTATTCATAAACACTAATTTAACATATAGGATATTTATTATTATAATAAATAGTAATATCTTAATAATATATTATTGTTTGGTAAAACTCTATCTTGCATGTTATGAAAACCATCGAGGAAAGTCATTATTGCATGTGATTCAAGATAAATCAGTATTGCGTGAATTGAAAGATATATCATAGATAAAATTTATTTGAAATATTAAATATATTATAAAGTCATGGGATATTATAATCCCTTACACACTAGGTGTTTTGTGTCATATATGGTACTAAATAAAATGTTCATAATTTACAATTTCGTGGAGTTACATTCTCCCCAGCATAATCAAATTTCATCCTCACAATTAAAGATTGATATTGGTAATTGAGGGATTTATAATTGAAAATACTGTTTTTGAAAATACCACATAATAAATACGGCCAATAATAGATATTATTAATAAGAGAGATTTTTAATTATTAAGGTCACATAACTAGGATCCCATTTATGAGAAAAAAAGTGAGAAATAAAAATATGGACATGGAAGAAAAGTGTAAATAACTATAGTCATTGGTTACAAGAAATTATGTGATTAGTGAAAAGTTAAGGCCCTCAAAACAATAAATCTATGATGATATATAGGTAAATTGTATTCATCACATATGAATGTAATAAGATAACATTATTATTTCAAAACCCTTTGTCTAGAGTTTTATAATTATTTAACCCTCTAATAATATAAGTAAATATAAATTTCTATAAACATAATATTTTACATTGATTAAACCTCAAACTATTTGAACTTCATTTCTCAGAAAATGATATATCATTTGGTGAAGTAATACATTATCCCCTAAATCCTCATCCAAAGATCATATTAATCCATTAAATAAATTGTTAACTTTTCCCAATTATAATGATCCAAAACTATGGAATGAAGGTCACTAAATTTCAAAGATGAACTTATCATTATCCTTTAAACAATATGAAGTATCCCATCAATGATCACATACAGAACATGTGAACACCTTAATAATGTATTATACTAATATATGATAATAATTTTAATTAGCATAAAACTTAATTAGAAACATGAATTATTCCTTAATTATTAAGTAAAAAAATGTTATTGGATATATTACAAAAATCTAAAAATGTTGTAAACTCTATCAGTGATAGCATTATTCAAATTTTCAGCAAATCATAAATTAGTTTCAAGGTAGTCATCACATATCCAAATAAATAACTTCCTTTTCCAAACAATGTTATCACAAAATTATGAACATATAAAGGCTTATCATTCATTCAACCATGTATTTTACAAAAAATTTAACTTTCTACAAATTCAGTTTTCTTGATACCATTAAACTTGTGATCTCAAATCCTAAATAGAATAGTTTTGAATTAAAATCCTTATATATTATATCATATTTAATACCAAGAAATAATCAAAAACAACCTTTTACATCCTTATTCTAAGATCCCAATATAATAGAAAATTAATCATTACACTTTAGTTATATAAATAGAAAAAGATTGGCCATCTCCCCTTAGAATGTTTTGGGGTAGATTCCCCAGACACGAGGGGAATTAATTTTCATATTGTCCCATATCCTTGCTATTATAAAACTTTATATAAAATTTTTCCTTCTCCCCTTTACATTATTTTTCCAGGTGACACTTTTTCCACACATATAAAAAAATCCCAATCCTTTTAATAATTTACGAAGGTGATTCTTTCCACAGTTATCACATGGGGAGAAATTATTATTTCACTTATTCATGTTATCTTTAATTCTATCTTCCTTATTATCTTCTCTTTATTTTCATTAAATCCATAGCATTATGATAATTATTTTCTTCATCTTGATAAAACAAAAAACTATTTCATCGTAAGAAGAAAAGGATTGAGACACCAACTCCCTTGAAAGACTTGGCTTAAGTCCTTCAAAGAAATGATCAATCTTGTATTCTATGTTTTCTATAAAGTATATAGCATACCTTTATAACATAGTAAATATGGATTCATACTCTGCAATACATTATTCCCCTTTCTTGATTTAAGCTTAGATACTTTCTCTCCATCTCAGTTTTTTTGTAAGAGGTATGTATTTATTAAAGAATGTATACATAAAATATTTCCATTCCATTTGTTCTATTTTATATTCATCCCTCTTATTTTGGATCAATGAACACAATTTATGGAAATCATCTTTGAGAAAATACACTACAAGTGTAACCTTTTCATTTTCACCACATCCCAAAACCATAAATATATTCTCTAAAGAATTAATACATTGGTTATATACCATTGGATTAGTAGTACCACTAAATGATTAGAGCCTCTGTCACATAAGGTTATCCAACATATAATAATATCAATAGGGAACATGTTGCTCCATCCAAGAAATATTATGTGTCATAACCAAAATAAGATGCCCTAATTTATCGATAAATTTCTCTTTTACGATACCAACTATATTGACTTTTTCAACTTGGAATCTTCTACAATGGCCATAGGTACTGATTCCATTCTTCCTTCCAGGAACCATTTCCAAATAATTAAATATAAACAATTAGCTCACTAAAAAATACATAGCCTTTTGTAGAGGTTTTTAGTAGCAGTTTTCTAAACCACAACTACTTTTTTATAAATTATTTAGAAACGGTTTTTAATAAAGCACCACTAAAATGTTTTTTTAACCCCAACACCTCTCCCCCCGACCCTATGAAACCCCCCATCCCCCCCCTGACCCCCACGAGACCCCCTCCCTCTCCCCCTGATGACCCCCGCGACCCTTCTCCCCCTAGAGACCCCCGAAGCCCTATGGCTCCCTTTAGTAAGCCTTGCCACCGCACTGCCCCTTAGCATGGATCACCGCCAACCCCCTAAAGCACTAGCTTGCCTCCCCAATAAAGGTCCTAACCCACGGTGCTACTCGACGCTTCTCTCTACCCTCAGTATCATCCTTCTTATACTTAATCCACAATCTAACCTACTATTATTACAATATCACCATGAGTACATACTCACACACATCCACATGATATTTTCATTAGTTAAAATTATATGATTTTAAACCCTCCACACCATCAAATTGAAATTTGAAAAAATATCCTTCCACCATAACAGTTCACTTAAAACATCTAGTTCATTGGATACCATTCATTTAATTATGTTATTGAATTATATTCTATATTTTATGATAGTAATTATAAATCATATTTTGTTAGATAAATTAATAAATAATTTTTCTTTTTAAAGAAAATTAATTTTTTGAAAATCCTAAAGAATATTATTATTTTCACATCCTCGTATGCCCAATTTTTTATATAATTTTCTTAGACTTTGGTGAATTTAAAAATATAATTTTTTATTTAATCAATATTCCATTGTAACTTCATCACACTGTATTGAATATTTTTTTATAATTCAGTTTTTTTATTGCATGTTTTTAATTATCATTTAGGGATTGACTATATATATTCTTATGATATTTCTATATTAAATTTAGTTCGGAAAAACATTCATCATGATTCCAATAATCATATTTTAGATATTTATATAATAGGTGATTGGATAAAAAATAAAAGGGATAAGATGAATTTTTAGTGGAAGATGAATAAGAGTAAGATTTTACACCATGACTAACCTCTATTTTACTCATGAGATGCTAGGATCATTTTTCTATTGATTACCTTTATAGGAGGGTTTCAGGTATCACACACTAAGTTGAAACATTGAATGTTTCCTTGATTTTTTATTCTTTCCCTTGTTCCTTTTATTATTCATATATAATTATGACCTTTTGTGTTTTTATTTTTCATTGGACTAACATCACTAGTTGTTCTCTATCCTTATACACCTTATTTTAACAATTTTATGATTTTTTTATTTTGAAGAATAGGTTCATATTATTTGATTGATAATCCATTTTATCATCGTTATAGGTTTCATCATTAATTTCATTAAAAGAAAATATTATTTTATTACTAGATTATTTGGATTTTTTATTAGCATGTAACTTGATTGTGATCCCATAGGTCATGATAGATCCATATAGATCCTCAAATGACATGTTTTTTATTTCAATTTCCTCTAAAACTATAATATATTTTGGTTTCATATTTCTTTTTAAACCCAAAAATATTTTAATCACAAGTTATTCTATAGCATGAGTATAATTAAGATACATTCAACTGTTTCATATGTCAGTAATGTATATAAATGGTTAGTTTTAATGAATTATTTTAAATGGGATTTCAAACAGGATTGATGTGACTTAGAATTATGATTATTTTAATAAGTCTCATTTCTAACTTTCACAGTGAACTACATATAATGTTTGTAATACCCTCAATGATTCCCCCTTATCTTTAGATGTATTTTTATGACTTGGATGATATTTTTGGTGTTGTTTATTGAAAGTGTGTTAGAGGTGAGTTTAGATTTATATTTTTTTGTTTCATTAATCATGTAACTTGTTTGATTAATCATCTCCTATTATTTCTATCATGGGTACACCTGTAACTGAGAGGTAGGTTTATATTTATGTTATACTAGATAATCACACAATATTGGTGTCCCCTAGTTGTGTTGTATACCATGGCTAGTGGGGAGTCCCCCCCCCCCAATGATTTCAGGTGCTGGACACTCAAGTGACTTGTGTTGTTTGGATGAAACATATTTCAGTTGTAGGTGTCATGTAATGGTAAGGTCTTGGACTATCTTACGTTATGATCTTTTTTCCCATGATAATATATGGATTCCATTTGGGGACTCTCATTCCTTGTGTCCCCTAGTTTGATTAATATGGTGGGAACCATGAATGTTTCTCCTTGTTTACTCATATATCGTTTGTGATGTGGTGACTTGGTGTTTTATTTTTACAGTTTCTGAGAATGGTTTTGTTTAATTAAATGGTTTTAAAATGGTACGTTCTAAATTATTTTTAAAATTGAATCTTTACTGGGTTGTTTTAAAGAATTTAAGGGTTTTAAAGTAATAATTTTTAAATGATTATTTTCATTTAAAGAAGAAGAAAATATAATATTATAAAATAAATGTTAAGGTGGTATTTGTTTTTTCATGTGATTATCAATAAAAATATATTATAAAACTATATTTAAAATTATAATAAATGATATGTGTTTTGAAAAGATTTTCAAAAAATACTTGCTGAGATCCTACTAGGATTTGTTTTTCTCACACCCTATATAAATCATTCATTATATAAAAACTATTATGGTTCACTTTTTATAGGTTCCCTAGAATTTATAGTTTTCTTAGAGAGGGGGTGGGCTATCCAGGTGGGGGGGCAGTTCAGATGGGGTGGGGGTTGTCTAGGTGGGGGGCGTCCAGTGGGTAGGGGGTTGTAGGGGTGTGGGGGATGGGGGGGGGGGGGGTTGTCCAGGGGGTGGGATGTCCAAGGGGGTGGGCTATCCCGGTGGGGGATGGGTGTGGGATGTCCAGGGGTGATCATGTGGGGTGGGGGTGGGCTATCCAGGTAGGGTGGGGGGATCTCCAAGGGGCTGTCCATGGGGGATGAAGGGGGGTAGGGGACTGCAGGGGTGTGGGGGTGGTCTATCCAAGGGATTGTTCATGTGGGGTGGGGGTGCCCAGGTTTGGGGTGGGCTATCCAGGTGTGGTGGGGGAGATGTTCAGGTGGGGGTGGGGGGACTGTCCATGTGGGGTGTGGGTGTGGGGGGTTGTCCTGGTGGGGGTGTCTAGGGAGGTAGGGGGCTATAAGGGTGTGGGGGAGGGGTGGTCTATCTTGGGGTTGGGGTGGGTTTTCTAGGTGGAGGGGTTGTGGGATTTCCTGGGGGTGGGACGTCCATGGGGGGTTGGGTGGGCTATCCAGGTGGGGTAGGGTTGTGGGATTTCCAGGGAGGTGGGGGATATCTAGGTGGGGGTGGGGGTATATTGTCCTGGTGGGGTGGGGGTTCTCCAGGTGGAAGCCGTTTAGGCGGATGCATGGTGGGTAGGGGGCTGCAGGGGGTGCTATCCAGGGGGCTATCTAGGTGGGGTGGGGTGGGGGCGGTCTGGGGGGGGGTGTCTAGGTGGTGGGCGTGTCTAGGTGGGGGGGGTGTCCAGGTTGGGTGGGTGGGGGTTTTTTCTAGGGCGGTAGGGGGGTTGTAGGTGTGTGGGGGAGGGGGTTGTGGGCTGTATAGGGAGGGTGTTGGGGGTGGGTTGTCTAGGCGTGGGAGGGGGTGTGGGCTTTCTAGGTGTTGGGATGTCCAAGGGGAGTGAGGGTGTGCTCTCCTGGTGGGGAGGGGGTGTGGGATGTCTAGGGGAGGGGGTGTCCAGGTGTGGGTGGGCTATCCAGGTGTGGTGTGGTGGATCTCAAGGTGGGGGGAGGGGTGTGGGCTATCCACTCCAATACTCTACAAAAAATAGGAATCCCATATAACCAATGTATAGCTTCTATTACAGGTTAAAATTTTTGTTGAAGTTCCACACCAACACTCACTCTTACCCTTCCAAGAATAAGTGATCTATGCCACTAAATATCACTCAGGTTCTTATCCACTATCCAAATTTTTCTCATAAAAATTTAACATTCAAACAACTACATATCACCTAATGATATAACAAAGCTCATATTCCCATGAGTAGTGTCCCATTGAAACTTGGCTCATATTCCTAAACAAAATACATAGGATCATATTAACAAACACACACAAAATTGTAATCATAGAAAATACTATATTTACACCTTGTTTCATAACCTCAAATTACCTCTTATTTATCCTCTCAAGGTATCAATAATCCACATACATAGCTCAATATTTGGAGGTGTGTTTACAATTAGGTGTGTTTTTTTAGAATTCATATATGATATTTAGAGTGTATGATAAAATATGATCCATATATGATATTTGGAGGTGTGTTTACAATTAGGTGTGTTGTGATTTATATGTAAGATATTGATAGTTTACACCAACAGTCTTTTGGGTCATCTATTATAGGCTTGAATTCATGCTAAAATTGGATAGATATTGGCTCTATGGGTTACATAGGAAATGTCATTGGGGAAAGGGGAAATCACCTACATGGTTTACTCTAATTTACAAATTGGGACAAGAATTTAGGATTTATTTTAATTCTTTTATGGATCATTTTTTTCATACATTGGTTTTCTTGTGGGTGGGTTCATTATTTACCATATGTATTTAAATAGGAAAACCTTATTTAACATGTTTATATATTTTTACAATAAGTATATATGAATCTATTTCCTTATTTGTTAATAGTTATGTGTTTTAATTGTTTTTAATATTGTGTAGGCACATAGTGATATACATGGATAAAATCTAGATCACATTACCAAGGAACAAAGCTAAGAATGTTAAGGATCTAGATGACTTTTTAGATTTTTCAATTTCCAATCGATCAATTGAAGGGATTACCATGATACGAACTATAAACACCAAATGTATATCAAAATTCTATCCTGAAATAGTTTCACATTCTTCCAACCTATCACACATCATGATAAATTCCAGAACAATATTCTAACTTGTCTTTACTTGTTTAACTAATGAAATCATTATATCTAAGGATACCCACATTTCTTCCCCTAAACCCTCAACTACACCCCTAACATATCTTATATTGATGATAAGATCTTCTATTTAGCTAATGAAATTTTTTCTCCCATCTCTTACCTTTTCTAGCCCAATGCATTTACAACTACATTTAAATTTCCTGTTGAATACTATTCATAGATGTCAAACATATACAAGTACCCTATGAAATTCATCTGATAAAGATTATGTACATGCCATGAGAAAATATTATATGCACTCTAGAAGCCAAAGTACCCAAAAAATATCTCTCCAAAGAGGTTCTATCACGATCGTTCCAATTCATGGAACACAACGAAAAAGTAAAATATGGTATTAGATTATTTCATCTTGTGGGTTAAAAGCTAATAAAACCCAAAGTGAATAATTTCTCACTCTATATAATAAAATATCCTAATCAAGAACCAGATGCATCACATTTCACTAAATTTCCAAAATTAGGCTCAGGAATGCTTAGGATCAGAGCTGATAATAATAACTTCTTCAACAATATGGAAACTTTCTCACACTAGTATGTACAGTCAAATGTGAATCCAATTTTGCTAACTATGGTTATTAGAAATTCTAGGTGATATATCTCCAAATTTAATCTCCATTAATTCCTATACAATCCAATAAAACACCAACTATTGATTACATTCCTCAGTTATGAAAGACTCACAAATACATTAACATACTTCAGATCAACTGTTATCCCTGATTCTGAAACCACTATATCCAATAGTGACACTTCATGTACTTAGAATAAATTTTATGTACCCAAATCATATTAAAACTATTATTCAAGTATCTATCATGAGATTCTTATGAAAATGTTGGTCTTTTGGTTTTATTTTAGATGTGGGGTGTATGTGCATGTGAAATTATAATGGTTTGTTTCAGGGAACTGGTACTGGGGCTCTAAAATTAGCTAATTTTTCTTGTAAATCTAGAATTAGAGACTGTTTAAACCGCCACAAAATAAAACTTTGATATTTAATCAAGGTTTTAACCACCTCAACAATTTCAGAATTTTTCTATCTGAGGTGGTCAAATCTACAGGTACGGACAATAATTTATCGATGGCCTTAACCATTGCTAAAACCATAGAAAACCACCGCTCAGTGTATCCACTATGACAGTTACCATAAACCACTGCTAAATTGAGTAAACCACCGCATATTTTATGTTGAAACATAATTTTGCAGCTGTTTTTTGAAACCACCCCCATACATAAAAAAACCCCCACGAAAGAGTCATTTTCATATAGTGGATACAAATATTATTTAGCATAATGTATAATAACAAAACTAGTAAAACACTCATCATAAATTGAATATATTTTCCATAACTAAAATCATAATAATAAATGTGGTTTCTTTGGGGATATCATTACTATCAAATAATTTATAATAAACTAAAAAGAAAATATGAATTATGCTAAGAGTATCTCTCATGATTTTCAATCTCTGTGTATAGTAAATCCTTTTTTCATGTAATAGGTTACTCCATGTTAAACCCAAAACAACTTTCTGAAGTGGTTACCCTTAGGTACATTTGTTCCAGAACAATATCCACTTGTATTATCCAGACATTGATGTATTTCTAGGAAGACCCACATAATCACTACCTTACCAAAATTCTAGGATGTCCTTCTATATGTATCCTCAGTTTCATTCTTAGGGTTATTTTCTCTAATCCATGTTTTCTATATCTAATTTCCATGGTTTCTAATAAAATTCATTTGATACCAACAGTAATTACCCGACCCCAAAAGCCGAATGTTGGTGCATTATTTTATTACATTGGCATTATTTTATGTAATCAAATCCAAAAGGACTGATCAATTTAGAAGTGTTGGAATACAAGATTACACACATGATACACATAATTCATTGATGAATGAAAATTAAAAAATGATATATAATAAAATGAAATAAATAGAATCCTTGAAAACTTTTTCAATGATTTATTCATCATAACATAGGGAATGGTAAAATAATAAGGGTTATCTCAAATGCTAACTAAGCATTTGTAAAATGGAATAAATAATTAATTGATGACAATAATCAAAATGGTTAGACAAATAACTGATAACACATGCCATTTTAAATAAATAGATAAGGAATAATCCATATGGAAAGGTAAGAAAGTAAAAACACATTCTATTACATCATTGAACATAATATAAACCACATCCATAGATTTACATCCAATGTTACTTTTTTTTCAAAACACTTTTAAGGGGGAAGTTAGAACCCTCGCATTATTAAACACAAAAAGGGATTACAGATTAGTTGAAAAATAGTTTGAGCTGATTGGAATCCCTCTCCCTAAACACAATATAGGGAATCAAATTTACCTGTGAGTCAGGGTATCCCTTTAGATGCCTAGGTATAGATGAACCATGTTGTCCCAAGCTTTCGCAAATTCATCCATGTTGATCATCCCTATATTGAAGCCTCTTATCAGAATGTATTCCTCTTTATCAATCCACTAGCTAAATGGACATCATGTTTCATAGGTACATAGAACCATTATAGTATAGACCTTTTACAATATGGTTTAGAATATCTGGTAAAACCCCATCTAATTTGGGAAACTAATTCATCTCATGCTACTAATAATGCAACATGGGGATATATATAACTAGGCCCCACCCTCGTCGTACCTATCCAAATAATTCCATATGTATAAAATTATCGATTTAACAATGTACAATGTTCCTTATCAAATATTTTAATTTAATAAAAGATATGTATTTATAAATAATTACCATGTTAAGAAAATAAATGTCAAAGTTAACACTATATATTAAATGATATATAGTTTAAGAAATAATAATAACCATTACACATGAATATAGATATGTAAGAGAAATTTAATGTACTAAATAAATGATCATAAAGAATGTTATTTTTTCAAGATAATGTTAACAATCACAAAAGAATGTGATATTTTAAAGGTAACCATTATTCACATTCTTGAGGAAAATAATAATTAATAATTCCAAAATCTCCCATACCACTTTGAAACATTTGAATCATAATCCCCATAAATAAATAACGTTAAATGTAATTTATAATTTCTTGAGAATTATAATTTTCAAGACATAACATGTCAAAGGGAGTTATATAGAACATAAAAATGTGAATTTGTGCATAAAAAAATATTTCTCAAATGAATATAAATTGAGACGAAATCCATTACAACTTGGTATATTTTGAATTATAATACCTAAAAAATAAATAACTTCAAATTAAACATTAAACACTAGGAAGATAGATTTATTCATGATATAAAATAGAAATATATGTTTTATATGCACCACACAAAATAAATATACGGTGAAAATGGTGTATGCCTCACGGAATGAAAAGTGACACAAGAATCCCTTACCTTTTCCTTATATTTTTTGTGTGTTATTTGATGTTTTTCATTGTGGTTTTAGAGATGTTAATAACTTATACTAGAACCATAATAAAATTTATGATGTCATATATGATCTTATTATAATATATTATTACCCATTTATTACTAATCTGTCATTATTTTCACTATTTTCGGTGTTAATTTCCTAGTTTGTCATGTATGTTTTAACTGGTTAATTATTGTTATTATTAATCAGATCATGGTTTCATCATTCCAAAAATGTAAACCATGATATAAATATCATATATATTCATTATATATGAATTTATAATAATCAATAATGTTTATAAATTGGGAATGAAATGAACTATTCATGGTGGCAGTAGGATGTATGTATTCATAAATGCTACTTTCATTTCCATGTCATATTTTGAAAAAATAAAAAGTAAATGATATATATGTATATTTATATTTCTATTAAATTATTATACATATGTCATATATGTTACATAGTTTTATTAAATCCATACTTTTTATATTCCATGTATAGTGTGAACGAATCCCATCACTTTGAGGGGGTTGTAGTCCACACTTATACAAACGATGTTATCATACTCCTACACAATGATGTAGAAAAAGGTATGTGTATTAAAATAATTAAATAATTATAAATAAATTATTAATATCATATATAAAATCTATAAATATATTTTCCATAAAATTACCAACCATGAGATCTGGTAATGGAAAAAAATGAATAGTCACTGTTTCATGAGGCAGTTGTTCATTTTACACATATACAGTAGGTTCATTGAACTTTATATGGATGTGTGTGTAAGTGTAGGTATAACCATAAAAATTAAAATATCTCAGTATATGTAGGAAATTTATTTTATTATATAATAATGTAATAATAATATTTTAGCTTGTGGTTAATGAAAATAAAACTAAAGAGCATTAGGATGAATGTTACCTCTTCCTTGGGTAACTCAGTTTTGTTTGAACAAAAAGGATTACTTGGTTAGATTTATGCCTAAGGATATGATTATAGGATATGGGGAGGGATTTTGAGAAGATATTTGGGCAGATATTAGTCAACAAAAAGTGTTTCGAGAGGTGTGAGGAAGTAGGAGGGGTGAGTGCCTTTTATATAGAGGTGGGGTGGTATTCTTGTAAAAGTTTGGAAAGGGAATTCCACCTCCCATTTTTCATTGGAAAAGTGGATCCCATGGTGGTAAAAAGTATACAAAAGGTATGATAGGGTCTAAATAAAGACATCCAATGGACTTTGGACAATTTTATAGGTCATTTTGGGTGTTATGGTTATGGTTCAGTCCATTATTATGTAATTTTTCGCTTAATCATTGTAATTAATTTTAATAACATTCACTAAAGTTTCTGGTCAAAACATAATTTTACCTTGTTATACATTATATGTTATTTTGATTGAAAATATTAAATTCAATTTTCCAAATACAAATTACAGAAGTGGAAGTAATAATTTTAAAATTAATCCCACAAATGACATGACAAAGCGGGTTTTAAAGTACAAATGATCAAATGCTTGGGAGATTATAATATATTTTGGACTCACCAATTTTGATAATACAAAATATTGATTATTTGTTAGGATAATCATGTTTTATTAATATTTATATTTTATATCATGTGATAAATATGTATCTTTAATCTCACTTCTCTCTTTCTTAAGTTTATAGTGCAAATTTTCTATACGTGGAAAGTTACTGATAGAGGTTACCAATAGAAGGCTACCGATAAAGGTCACCTATAGAAGATCACCGATAAAGGTCACCAATAGAAGTTTTCCAATGAAGGTCACTAATAAAATATCATCGATGAAGGTCACTGATAGACGTTTTACAATGATGGTTACCATTGAAGGCTATCGATGCAGTCTACCGATGAAGCCTACTGTTGAAGACTACTATTGAGAAGACTACCACTACCAGTCTACCGATGCTCAATATTCTCCTCCATACTTTTACAAATTCTTAAAATTACTCTAATGGTCCTATTTGGTAAGTCAATTACTCTTGAATTAATTAATATTGATTATAGACATATCAAGAGACCGTATTTGGGGACAATACGATGTACGAGGAAAATCACATGTGGTTTACTTATTCCTATTGTCGGACCACAAATATAAAATAGAAGGATCAGGAATTAATGGAAGAGGCAAAGAGAGATGAATTCCTAAGATATATCTTACTAACTATATCAAAGAGAACAATGAAGAACCATCCAGCACTTACATTGTGAACCTAAGAGCATCATGAAGATCATTTGGGAGAACAACTGATAGATAATCACCCTTTGGGAAATCTGTTGACCTACTAAACTTTTATATTTCAACTGCTTTAATTCACCAGGCTGTTTCAACATTGGAGGATATTTATCACAAATTTTTTAATAGAAATTTTATGTAGGAACTCAATTCACCCCACTCTTGAGTTTCCACTTCAACCAACATTTGGTATCATTGGTTTTAAATTTTTTATTTCTACGATATGGACTATTATACAAGTTTTCAAATTCTTTTCAACTATGAATTTATTTTATCTTAATGATCTTAAAATTTCTTTGATATCTAAATTTTCAGTTCTTTATATTCTAATTAATAATGGATAACAGAGTTGAGGGTGCTTCTAATTAAGTGCAGATGAAAACCAGACAACCTATAAGGAACAATCTCTATAAGAGGATGAGCAAGGAGCATTCGCCATAGAAGAAGATATATGGTTTTCAAGAATGAGAGGGTATGGAACCTTCCATCAGTAAAAGCTAGTGCATGCATGGGATAACTTGCCGAAAATCTAGGTGATGGTGGGGAGCTGATTTCACGATGAAGACACTGGGGAGGAGCAGTTCCAAGTAGTGAGTCTAGGTTGTATGTAATATCTGAAGCCTATGGGTAATGAATCCCTCTAAGGCCTATGGTCCATGTAATACTTATGCCTATATTCCTTGTAAGGGTTCCACCTGACCCCTTTAATGGTGGATTATCAAAACCAAAAAAATGAAGGCCTTTGGGCCATTGGATTCATCTAGAGAGCATTTGTCCAAAAATATGTGACACAATTGAAGAACAACATGCATTGACTGTTACTACAAGGGACACATGGTCTTATTTGACTAAAGATACATATAACAATAACTGTAATGCAATAAATGCATTGTATTGTTCTCTTGGTGATTATTAATTCAATATAATATGTGCCTGTAAAACTGTTTATGAAATTTAGGATACATTGTCAATTTCTCATGAGGGAACAAAAAATGTTAAAAAAATTATATTAAATACTTATACTATTAAATATAATAATTTTAAAATGAATCCTGATGAACTTATATCTAAAATGTATCTTAGTTTCAATGAAATAGTAAATTCCATGAGTCTTCTTGGGAAACCATTTGACAATAAGGAGCGGATTATGAGGTTTCTATGATGCATACCTAACAGATAGAAAGGGAGTTCTATTTCTATCTGAGAATCCTATTACATTGGAAAGCTACCAGTGAAGGAACTAATTTGAAAACTTATGATGTACAAAGAAGAGATATGGTAAATAAAGAAGCAGATGAAGAACCAATAAGGAAATTTGTAGCATTCAATACTACTACCACATAGAGGAAATATTAAAAAAATTGGAGCTCCTATAGATACTTCCACTAGTGAAGATTCATCTTTTAACAGTGATGTTGACATGGATCATCTTTATAGAAGATTCATGAATTTCTACCATAAGAATAAGTTCCTTAGAAAATAAAACTATAAAGGAAGGTATGATAGTAAAGGATAGTGAGAAAAAGGGCATAAAATGGAATAAAAACTCAAATGAGATAGTTTTCTATGAGTATAAAAGAATAGACCATGTGAAGGCTGATTTCCCCAAGATGAAATTTAAGAAGAAATATGAAGATAAGGGAAATGGATATAAAAATTCTATGAAATATACTTGGAGTGGTTAAGAAGATATCTCCAGTGGATCTGACACTTCTAATATTGGAAATAACAAACCTGGAACCCTATGTTTCATGAAAAAAACATCTTAAGTAACCCGCAATTATCCTATACATAATCATTACTATTCTAGAATTTAATGTTAATCAAATAATGATGAAAATATGAATAAGGATTAACTATTTGAATATTGTGGAATGCATGAGGATAACTTTAGTGAACTCAAGGATAAATATAAATTATTGAAAAGAAAACATCCTTTAAATACTAATTATAAGTTTGATCTGGATATTAAGAGAGAAAAATGTGCTTAGCTATTAAAACAAAATTCTGAAGTTATATTATCAAATGAGAAAATAAAAAGAGAACATGAGAATTTTACTACAGGCAGTGATACCTTGACTTGGTTTCTTGGGAAATAGTTTTCTCTAAAATAAACAACTAGTCTAGGATATTAAAAAAGACAAAGAAGGATTATTAAAAAAATTTGTTCCAAAATATGAACAGTTCACTACTAGCAATGTTCTGGAGAATATTTTGAAAAACAATTCTATAAAGGAAATAACAAAGTGTTCATGTCTGAAAACATATCTGTTGATTATAGGAATCTTGTGAGACAATTATAGGTTCCCAAAGCATTATATTCTAACCTCTCTAGACAAAATAAAATTTTGATACCCACGTTACCCTACACATAATCTGTTTTTCTAGAAAATTGTCTAAAGAGATTCTTTAAAACCCTAGAGTAATTGGATAACAGATGTTCATGAATTATGATAGGATACTATTCAAGATTCAAGATCCTAATTAAATTTGATGGTGGACATGTCACATTCAGTGATAATGATAAAGGGAATATCGTCAGCATAGGCCAAATTTGAAAACCTAATACTAAATTAATTTCAAAATTATTTTTTATATGTTAAAATACAATCTCGTAAGTATCTCTCAGTTGTGTTATGAATGTTTCAATGTTAAATTTGAAAATGACGCATGCAATATTTTTAATAATAAATATGATTTAATATTAATTTCTCTTATAAATGAAATTGTATATTCTATTGATTTGAACTCTTTAGCTAAGAAAAATGTTTCTTGTTTAACTTCTTTTCATAAGGAACCTGGTTATAGAACCAATGATTAGGATACTGCAATGTGAACTCACTTTGGAAAATAACTATGAATTGTTTAGTTAGAACTTACCTAAACTGAAATTCCCACATGACAAAGTTTGCAATTCTTTTCAAAAAGGAAAACAACTCAGTGTTTCTTTCAAACAAAAGAAATAGGTTTCCACTTCTCAACTGCTTGAGTTGGTTCACAAGGATCTGTTTGGACTATCTAGAGTTTCAAGTTTAAATGGTAAGCACTTTGTTTATGTTTGTGTAGATGATTTTTTAGATATACTTGGGTATACTTTCTATCTCACAAAAGTGAAGCATGTTCTTACTTCATTAAATATTCTAAGTCTGTGGAAAATATTAGTGGACATAGAATTAACACCATGAGAAGTGATCATGACCATGAGTTTTAAAATCTAGAGATTGAATATTTTTTCTCACAAATTGGCTATAATTACAATTTATCAGTTCCTAGAACACCTCAATAAAATTGAGTTTCAAAAAGAAGAAATTGGACACTTCAAAAGATTTCCCGAACTATGCTAAATGAGTATAAACTGCCTATCTATTTTTGGGTTGATGTTGTTAATACAACTTGTTAAATCATCAGTAGAGTCTTAATTAGACATGTTATTATGAAAACCCCTTATGATCTCTAGAATAATAGAAATCCTATGTTTAATTATTTAAGATTTTTTTGGTTGTAAAGTCGTTATTCTCAACACTATGGATAATCTTTACAAGTTTTCTTCTAAGAGTGATGAATGAATTTCCCTATGTTACTCAATATCTAGTAAAGATTATAGAGTATTCAATAAGAGAACCAAATATGTGTAAGAATCCGTTCATGTAATATTTGATAATACTGATCCACATGAACCCCAAACCTCCATTGAACATCTTGGGGAAGATATATCAATTCTAGATTTTAATGACAAAGGATATGAACCCTTAGTGAAAACAATTAGTTCTGGAAATTTTCCAGAATCTGATCATGGTGAATCTGAACATATAGAAAACCATGAGGAGTCTTGTTAAAATCTTTCTAGAGGTATTAAACCCCTCAATAATCATCCTTTCGATGATGTAGTAGGTGATTTAAATAAAGGAACACAAACTGGATCTTCTCTGAGAAATCAGGTTGAACATCAAGCCTTTATTTCACAGTTTGAACCCAAAAATATTAATGATGCTATCAGTGAAGAATATTGGGTGATAGATAAGAATGAAGAATTGAATCAGTTTGAAAGAAACAATGTTTGCTAATTAGTAGAAATACCTATAGACACTTTGACCATAGGCACTAATTGGGTGCTTAGAAATAAATTTGATGAATATGGTAACATATTTAGAAACAAGGCTATACTAGTTGCACAAGGATAAATTCAAGAAAAAGGAATAGGCAATGAGAAAACCTTTTCACCTATTGTTAGACTAGAAGCCATTAGGATATTACTTTCTTATGTAGATCATCTAAATTTCAATCTTTATCAAATGGATGTTAAAAGTGAATTTCTAAATGGGTATATGGTTGAGGATGTATTTGTTGAACAAACCCCTAGTTTTACAAATCCCCATTTTTCAAATCATGTTGTTAAACTTTCTAAAGATCTATATGGTCTAAAAAATCTCAAATAGATTGGAATGATAGACTTAGTTCTTTTCCTATTTCAAAAGGTTTTACTAAAGGAATAATTGATCCTACAATTTTTATTAAAAGGATTTCCAAAGATGTTTTAATAGTACAAATATATGTAGATGACAATATTTTTGTATCCTCTAGAAATTCTTTATGTACTAATTTTTAAAAAATGGTGCAAGATGAATTGGAAATGAGTTTAATGGGGGATGTTAAATTTTTCCGTGGATTTCAAAATTTTAAAAACAAAAATGGTGTTGTTTTAAATCAAAGTAAATATACTAAGGATCTTTTGAAACGTTTTATATTGGATGGTAAAAAACGTAGTGATACACCTATGAGTACCACTTCTAAATTGGAAGTAGATGAAACTGGTTAAACAGTGGACCAAACAAATTACATAGTTATGATTGGGATTCTACTCTACCTTACTGCTAGTTATACTAATATTATGTTCAGTGTATGCATGTGTGATCATTTTCAATACAATCCCAAAGAGTCTCATTTAACTATGATTAAAAGGATTTTTAAATATCTCAAGTATACAACAAACATAGGACTATTTTGTCCAAGAGAAAAATACTTTTATTTAATAAGTTATTCAGATGCTGACTTTTCTTGTTGCATGTTATATAGAAAGAGACCCTCCAGAACTTGTCTCATTTTGGGAAAGTCACTAGTATCAAGGTGTAGTAAGAAATAGAATTTTGTTACGTTATCTACTGCCAAAGATGAATATATACCTGCTAGTAGTTGTTGTGCTCAAATAATGTGGATAAAACACACTTTTCTAGACTGTGGATATCAATTCAAACATGTCTCTATAAACTGTTATTATAAAAGTGTTATTAAAATCTCTAAAAATCCAATATCTCATGATAGGACAAAGCACATTGATTTGAGACATCAATTCATGATATATAATTATCAAAGAGGTGATATCAATCTTGAATTCATTGGCACTAAACACCAATTGGATAATATATTCACAAATAATTTGAGTTCTGAGAGGTTAAACTACGTCAAACATGAGTTAGGTATGATAAAACATTAACATAAGACCACACCGTTAGACCTCTCTATTAAGACCACACCGTTAGACCTCACTGTTGGACCTAACCATTAGACCATAGTGTAAGACCTCAGCTTTAAGACCTCGCCATTAAGAACTCACCGTTAAGACATCTCTGTTATGACCCCACAGTTAGGACCTCACCATTGGACCTCACCATTAATACCACACTATTGGACCTCACCATTTGACGTCACTGTTGGACCTCACTGTTGGACCACACCATTGGACCACATCATTGGACCTCAACATTAGACCTCACCATTGGACCTCATCATTGGTACCTTACCGATAGTTGACCTTTCTAGGACTTCTCATTTTTCTAACAGAATCCAATACATTTTTATTATTACTTATTTATTTTAATTGATTTGTTTTTTGTTCCCTAAATGAAAAAAATAAAGTACAAACCACATTTCAATCCACATTAATCCTCTCCTGAACCGCTTGATCACTAATCTTAGAACATATCCTTCTGATGAAACCCTCAAACTGCTGAATTTTTTAATGGAAAGACTGAAGAGACCGCTGGTTGAAGATGAAGGAGATGCGTTGAACCCTAAGATACCTCATGTTGGGTCATGTAATGGAATAAAGGTAGTGGGAAAGATGAAAAATCTATATTTTACAAAGAGGGAAATAGTGGTTGAGAAGGAATTATGTTTGGAATGGCTACTGTCAAGAAAGTCTCTAGTACTGAAGGCACATGAAGATCAGGATTAGGAATAATGCTTTTCAAGTAATGATGGACCTTATTAACCAAATCTAGTAAAGGAATATTATGATTATCTTATGTTCAAGAAGTATAATAATGATAATTAAATGTATTCAAAGGTAAATGGAGTAAGTGTGAGATTCTCCTCTATTGAATTGGATGAGTGTTTAAGAGTTCCACCTGAGTGGATTTTTGATTACTACTCTGGAGTGGTGTATGAAACTAGTCAGTTCTTCTGTTATGAAGAAGCTTTGGACAAACTGATAGGGAATTGAATCCCTAAGAAAGTGATTGCTGCTGAAATGGAAGGAGAAGACATGTTTCTCATTAACTTTGTTCAGTATGTGTTGAGTCCTAGGAGAGGGGACTTTGCTCCCCTAAAGTATCAGGACATGTTTCTTTTGTATCTGTTGTAGCATGGAAGATGATAAGTATGTGTTGGTTGATGATGATTAAATTAGAGGATATTACAAATCCCATTTCCAAATCTAATTTTTTGTTTCATTCCAAATTGATATCCTTGATGTTTAAAGTAAAAGGAGTTGTTGGAAATAAGCTGGAAGAAACTGTTATAAGGGACATATTCTGCATTAAAAAATGATTTTCATGTTTAGGAAGACAAGGTGGAACCCTTGGAAAATAAAATAGATAAATGATGAGACTCAAATGTATGAATAATTAAACCTTGTCACCAATCCCACTAGACCAAAGAATAAGAGAGATCCAGGTTTAGTTCCAAATGAAGTGGATCCAGTATACTTAGACGAAGAAGAGGAGGCTACTGTTGATCAAGAAAGAGGCGATTATCCTATAAAGGACATTAATGATACTGAAATTTTCTCAAGTCCCCATACCAATGTTGTATCCTTTGGTGAGCCTAGCCCATCAAAAATATTTTCTAGAATAGATATTTTCTTAAGGGACAGTGATGATGCGGAAACCAATGAAGAAGGAGAGGAAAGTGTCTTAAGAGTCATTAGAGAGACCTCAAAGGAGGAGGATTAAAGTGAATCTAGTCATGATGATTTTGAAACAGCTATGGATGAAAGTGAAGAGGAATGTCTAGGTCTCAGTCCTATTGTAGTATATACAAAAATGGTGGAATGTGTAGATGAAGAGGTTTCTAAATCGGTTGAAGATGGAACTGCAATGGTAGTAATTGAATATTCTATTGAAGAAGTGATAGTGGACTCTCATATTGATGTAGTTGATCAAATAGGTATAGCCGAGATGAGTGTAATTGATTTGGTGAATACTACATGTGAGGGGGATGCACTAGTTCCTACAGGTTTAGTTTTTGTTTCTCATGGAATAGAATACTTGTCAGAAGATCCTGGATTCATGCTTCTGATCTTGGACTATGGAGGCTCTGATGATGACAAGTCTAATAGAAGCCCTCTAATTCATTCAGTTTCAGAAACTACTAATGTACATCCAATAGTGGTTTTACCACGAGACTATATGAATAATGATGATTTAGAATCATTAAAATCATATTTGAAGAGACACATTGATGAGATATCAATTGAGATGGAGAGAAAAATGGATCTCAATCAATATGTTGTTGCATATGTCCGGGAAAGAGTAATTTCTACCTCTATATAAAATTTTCTTGATGAAGTAAAGGAATGTCAGAATCAGGTCAGAACCTTGGTAGATTCTATGGAATATGTGAAATAGTCAATTTCCAGTAAAGATTCTTATATGTCTTCAAGGGTTCAAGTGGGAAGGGAACATAAGTATGTTAAGAGTGTTGATCAGAAGATGGTCAGTGTGTTTGAGGAATTTATGAAGTCTATGGAGACACATGTGAGTGGATAGGATGATTATGTGAAGAGATTGATCAGTGGTCTGACCAAGTCTTTTAAGGAGATAATAGCTTTTACAATGGCACCTCTGTTTGCATCTGATTCCCATTCAGCCTCTCCACTTGTTGATCTAGAATCTTTCAGGTCGGTTGTAAGAGAAGAAGTAGAGAAGTTCTCTAGGGCCAATACCTCATACACTCAGTCTTTGAAACATGTCATTTCCATTACCAGTCAAATTCATAAGCATGTGGGAGATTATTTATGATAGGCTTCTCAAGATCAGAATCCCATCAAAGAGCAAGTTCTTTTCTACTAAAAAAGGGTTTAAACTAAGCATCAGATGGATGGTCACTTCAAGCTGCTATTGGGAAACATGAGGATCCCACCTTCCACTCAGGCTTTTAAGGATCGATTTAGTAGACTTAGAGAGTTGTCTCCTTCCTTATAAAAATTCATGGAATGTAAGGATGATTTTATCTCAGCTACGGAAATAGGAGGAAGAATTATTATGGATTTCATAAATTTTCATTTTCCCTTTCTCCATGTGTACTGCACTCCCATAATTGTTCCTCTAGACTTATATTCTTCCTTATCTACCTTAGGTTCTACCAGTACTTCCCCTTTGATGACTCCTGCACAGGCCATCCTAAGCTTTACTTCTATGATTCCTTAGAGATCTACTCACTATTATTATATTGATGCCTCGATAGAAGCTCCTCCTACCTTGATCACTACCATCCCTCATCATATCCCTCCATCTTCTAGACTTGCATACTCAGCTTTTGAAGACAAATCTCCCTTTGACATATATGATGTGGATTGGATTTAGGCTGTCTTAGTTAATAGGGATCTTTGTAATCTTTTTGTATATTGTATTCTTGATTCATTAATACAAAAATCCTCTTTTGCCTATTTTTTTCTTATATTATTTTTATTAATCCCAAAGGGGGAGAAGTTCTGCTATATTTTCCACAATAAATGTGGTTCAATTTTACTTATACACACCTATGATGATATTAGAAAATGTTCTTAAACCTGATTCAACAATACTTAAATCTAAATTTTCACTGACATAATTTGTGATTATCAAAAAGGGGGAGACAATTGGACTCACCTGATTTGATAATCCCAAATCATCATTCTTTATTATGATAATCATTTTTCATTTATATTTATAGTTTCAATCAAGTGATAACTATGTATCATTAATCCCACTTCTCTCTTACTTAATCTTGCAGTGAAAATTTTCTCAAAGTGGAATGTTACTGATAAAGGTTATTGATAGAAGGCTACCAATAAAGGTCACTGATAGAAGGTCCCCGATAAAGGTCACAAATAGAAGTTTACTTATGATGGTCACCAATAGAAGGTCACTAATGAAGGTCACCGATAAAAGGTTAGCGTTGAAGGTTACCATTGAAGGCTACTGATGAAGGATACTGATGCAGTCTACCAATGAAGCATGTTTTTGAATACTACTATTGAGAAGGCTACTGTTACCAGTCTTCCGATGCTCACTCATATACTCCATACTTTTTAAAATTCATAAGATTATTCTAATGGTCATATTTAGTAAATTTAATGCTTTTATCATTAATTACTGATGATTATAGACATATCAAGAGACAATATCTGGGGACAGTATGAAGTACGAGGAAGATTTCCAGTGGTTGAATTATTCCTATTATCGGACCACAAATATAAAATAGAAGACCATGGAAGAAAAGGAAGAGGTGAAGAGAGTGGAATGCATGAGATAGAGCTTACTCACTATATCAAAGAGAACAGGGATGAACCATCCATCACTTACATTGTGAACCCAAGCGCATCAGGAAGATAATTTGGGAGAACAAATTCAGGATTTTCATATTTGATTCTTCAAATCTCTGTCAAACCAAGAATTAGAACACCTTAGTACATGGAAGCTAAAACTTGGAGTTGTGACACTCTGTTTTTAGGACAACATCTAGAGAAAGACTCAAACAGAAATTTCTTCACTCCAAGGAGTCAGGAGATGACATTCAAACACATAGAGATTTATAAACTCAATCTTATAATACTAGATCAATTGTGTTCTTTTATTTTACATTTATGAGACGTTTTTGTTTGTCTATTACTCACACTGACTCCTATGCTTGAACTGGAGGATATTCAAGATCGTCACATAAAACTTCACTAACACCTTGTTTCCCATGTCTAACTGTGGAAGAAACTGTGTGTGGTATGGTTTGTTTGTTTTTCCCATGAATAAATGTGGTAGAGGGTGTTATCCTTGCAAAGTTTATGAAAGCTTTTGTAAAGCCTAATATAGGGTTTCTATCATGTTTTTTGTTAATATAAACTGCTTGGTGGCAGGTGATCGCCATGTAGAGAGGATTAAGTCTCATCTTCAGACTGAACCTCTTGTTTAACTCTAATGAGTACTATATTTTGTAATACTCTATTTTCTCTATTTTCCACTGCTTATAATTTAAAAAATAGAAAACTATTTTACATTGACCCTGAAAGTTAGTTTTGGTTAGTGTGTTTATATGTTTAATTCAATAAAATTACTTCAAATGTTGAATAATTGCTTTACACGGATTCAACTAATGACTAATCACCCTTCGAGAAACCTTTTGATCAACTAAACATTTATATCTCAACTACCTTAATTAACTAGGATGTTTCAAAATTGGGTGACGAAGCGTTGTCGTGTGGGCTCTCAAAAATATTTATACTAAGTGCAGCAGAGTGGCTGACCTAGATCGTTCTCTTGAGGAGCTTTTGTGGTTAAAAAAATCACTACTTCTATTCCAGCTAATCTAATTCTTTTTTGTTGTTTAATGTTTAATGAAATAAATGTAATTTAATAAATTAAATTAAATTCATAAATCATAAGAAACTTAAATTTAATTCTAAATTACCATGCAATGCTAAACAGAATGTAATTAGGGAAGAAAGGAAGTTCTCCCTAGAGAATATTCAGGGAGCACCTTCATTGGCCAGCTTCAAATATTCTTAGTTTACACACTCCATCGTATGTGTGCACACCTTATTCTACACTGGTTATGAATGAAAAGTATACTTAGCGAACGCCAAGCACACCTTCCATCCACCTCCTCAATCGAGGGAAAATGGTTGAAGATTAAGAAGTTAATCTTTAGACAACCATAGTGAGGATTACACCCACTATAAATTATCCTTAGAATTAACTCAAAAAATATTAAAAACATGGTATTGGGTTCAAGAACCTGATTACTCCCTCGGGATATTCCTCGGATTAGTTACTCATGATCATGAGTATTATAGTTCACGATGGTAAGATGAGAGGAAGAAAAGAGGGTGAATCGGTGGACAAAAATAAAAACAATGCATGAATTTATTAAAAATCTAAATTACAATTAAAAACTAAAAATAAAGAAAAGAAATAAAATAAAAAGAAATTTTGAAGATTTGCGGCCGGCCTCCCTCGGTGGAGATCTCCTCCTTGGTGCCTTGAAGAAATGGATGGAGAATGGGATGCTTTGAGGAGGAGGTGAGGGCCTCCTTTTATAGGAAGAATTTGTCCCTCAAATGCGACGCATTTTATACCCCTTTAATGAAATATTCACGCAATCCACCCTTCATAAAAGTTGTTCATACATTTCTTGGCCGTCTCCTAGAAAAATTTCAGCTGATTTGGAAACCGTATGTAGGAGTTATTAATTTTTCATTCTCGGTTTCTATTTCTGGACGAAGCATCCAGGAAGGTTCCCCCAAAATAATGTCGTTCAATAGCCTCGTTAAGGATCTCCAAAATCCTCCAAATTTATTTTAGAGACGTCCCTATCTGTCTTCAAGGTATCCCAGGTAGAAACACATCATTTGGATATGTTTAGGCCGCATTTGATGTCCGTTACCTTGGGTGGGTCCATGCTGTCCGCCCGGAAAAATTCCAATCTTCAATGATTTTTTAGACCCTTTAGATGACCGAATCAGCTCTTGGTCCAGAAGACAAAAATGAAATAAATAAAATAAGTATTCTAAAAAAAATTTAATCAGAAAATTTTGAATTTTATTTTTCCTTAAATGACCAAAATACCCCTGACGTAAAATTTTGTCAAAAATCCAGAATTAGTCGTTTTTCACATTTGCGTTCAAAATAGCACTAAAACCTAAAAACATGATAATTACCCATTCAATAACACTTTTGTGGGATTATAAACAATGTTTTACAGTATAAAATATATGAAAATGTGAGCTTCATCACTCCCCCACACTTAAACATTGCACTCCTGGCCAATCATCTTACATCCAAATCAAAATCCACACAACAATCAAAAATGAGAAAATATCAATGATTTTATCCAAAATAGAATTCCATCATGTTTCATTTATGAATAATAATTCTCTCATTTTCATTTCAATCATTAAAATTTGTTCAACCTCATAAATCAATCCACGGCCCAATCACAACCTACCTCACATTGAATTTTATGTCACTCTTCACTCAATAGAAATTGATTCTGGAGTTATGCTCATACTTGAAAATCACATGTATCACCATAGGTTTGTGAAAATTATCATTTCTCTACAGCATGAAACATGAAAATGAATTTAATCATTAGGGCTTTAATTAATGGTTCAAATGATTCTGTGGCTTAGGGTCGGTGGTAAAATGATTGAAAAATGTTCCAAGCTAGAAAGAGGAGGTTGAACTTTTAAGTACAATGCATGATTAAATCAAGTGAAAACACAGGAAATTCCTCACTCAATACTACTTGTAAATGTGAAAAACAACCCCACCCCTCTTTATGACATGGTACATGAGCCAATAAGTGATTATAATGAATGATATCATCTAATTTCTCCTCTTTTTTTTAAAGCTCCAGAAAGGCACAACTTTATTTTCTTTTTTTTCTTTTTTTTATAGAGGATGAGCTGAAAAATTGAATACAATGAATGAATGACAATTCATCCCCTTGATTTTTGGGAGGAACATGAGTCATAAAAGAATGTAAAATGAATATTCAAGCTCATCTCCATTTTTTCTTCTTTTTTTAGGAGAAATGGATGAACCAAATAAAGCACAATGAAATGATGACCCATGCCCAATTCTCTTGTTATCCACTGCCCAAAATATTGACACACACTTCACACTACCCATAAATGATACAAATCCCAATGAACGCACACGAAAGGCCCTTCCCCCACACTCAAACTTGAAATATCCATGCAAAAATACTAAAAGTGCGGGTAGGTATGGAAAAATTGGCTTGTAATGTGGCTTAAACCTATAAGGCAATTCATGGCATCTAAGGGATTACGAATGATAAATGTAAAGGTGGGTCTCAGGATAAAATGTGGCTAGACAAAGAGATGCCTCAATCATTTTAAATACATTCCATGAAATCCAAAGCTTCGAAAGAGAATATTCACAAATTCTGGTTCTCACACAAAATTCAAGTTTCCCTCAAGAAAGTGTGGGTATTAGGAAGAATATGTAAAAGTGGTTTAGAATACCTCACAGGATTGGAAAAAATATTATGAGTCAGTGTTTCATGGTCATGGATTTCAAAAATCAGTCAAACTCATAAAAATGATTGACAATCCAATTCAAGAAAAATGTTTTCACATCAACAATCATTTAAAATCCATTATTTCAAAAATCATTTCAATTCTTTATAATCAATTGATGTGTGAAAAGTGATAAGAATATTCATTAAAGCTCAAAAATCCTTAAAAAAATGAAAAGCACACAAGAAGAACTAAGCAGGTTGACACTCCCCCACACTTAAATTTAACTACCCCTTATTTCAACTCAACAAAATATAAATATAAAGGTAAAAAAAATAAAAGGGAAGGAAAGATGCAACCTGACATTATTTTAGAAGTGGATGCCTTGAGTTAAGCTCCTAGAAGAAAGCACTTTAAGACTACAAGAAAGTAATAAAAATAAATAAGAAAAAATAAATAAAAAGAATGAGAAAAGGAAAAGAAAAGAGATAATGCTTGGTATAGACCCCCAAGCGGGTGCTAGGTTTTTACTGCCCCTAGTCAGGCAGTTTCAGTGGATTATCCACAATCAAAAGGTGGGTGTGGTTTCTTTGAGATGAACCACCACATGTGAGTTTTCCCGATGTCCATGATTAAAACCTGAAAGTAGATAACCCCAAATAAGATAAGAATGTTCCCAACCCCCGAGAAAGAATAAAGAAGAAATTTGAGGTTCGAAGTGGGAGGGAATAAAAGATAATGGTGTTCCCTGTTAACTTCGGTGGTTTCCTCCTCCATATGGTATGAAAATTTTGTTGAGGAGGTAGTCGCACCACCGCCAGCTTCTTCGGATATTCTTCCTTGATTACCACCAATTTGGTGGTATCATCATCAAAATCCAGGGCCTGATCCATTTGTGTTGTATCTGAAATTTCAGGAAAGGAGAAGTCAGAAAACAATTCAGTTTGAATAAAATTAAAACATGAAGAAATAATAAAGAAATCTTCCCTTTCAAGTAATTCAGCTTGGTAATTGATCTCTTCAGGAATGGCCATTGGAAACTCCATCTCAGCAGGTGCATCTTCTTCTTCATCTTCCAAAGAAAAAGTGAGGTAAAAAGGTACTGATTGTTCAATATCAAGCATGGGAAGATCATGTTTCAAGTTATCTTCGACAATGTTATTCCAAGATTCTTTGAAAAAATGTTGACCTCCCATCAGTGCATCAGTTGGAATGTGTACTTCTGGGACCTCCTTGAGCAATGGTTGAGTGCAGGATGATGTGATAAGTTCCTCTAAAAGTTCTTTCTCACCCGCCTCAGGTTCATTAACATAAAATGTGATCGGTGAAATCTCTTCCACCACTCGTTCTGGTTCAGGTTCAGGTTCAGGCCCAGGTTTGGATTTCTCTTGGGATGTGCGTACATATTCAGCAATCCATTCAATTTGGCTCTCCAGTTTTTGAACATTATCACCAATCCTATGAAATTGAGCATCAATTTCATTGCAAACATTTTCTGGCACCTGAGATTGGTCAGTCCATGCAGAATAATCACCATTGAAAAACATCATGAACAACAAGTTTTTTTTAGTTTTTGAAATTTATGATTTTTTTGTTGTTTTTTTTAAATGAAAGGAAAATTATTTACACAATGTGAATAAAAATAGTGAATTAAAACCACTTGGCTCCCTGGAAACGGCGCCAATTTGACGAAGCGTTGTCGTGCGCTCTCTCAAAAATATTTATAGCTAAGTGCAGCACAGGGGCTGACCTAGGTCGTTCTCTTGAGGAGCTTTTGTGGTTAATAAATCACTACTTCTATTCCACCTAATCTAATTATTTTTTTTGTAGTTTAATATTTTATGAAATAAATGTAATTTAATAAAAAAAATGAAATTCATAAATCATAAGAAACTAAAATTTAATTCTAAATTACCATGCAATGCTAAACAGAATGTAATTAGGGAATAAAGGAAGTTCTCCCGAGAGAATATTCAGGGAGCACCTTCATTGGCCAGCTTTAAATATTCTTAGTTTACACACTCCATCGTATGTGTGCACATCTTATTCTACACCGGTTATGAATGAAAAGTCTACTTAGCGATCGCCAAGCACACCTTCCATCCACCTCCTCAATCGAGGGAAAATGGTTGTAGATTAAGAAATTAATCTTTAGACAACCATAGTGAGGATTACACCCACTATAAATTATCCTCAGAAATAACTCAAAGAATATGAAAAACACGGTCTTGGGTTCAAGAAACTGATTAATCCCTCGGGATATTCCTCGGATTAGTTACTCATGATCATGAGTATTATAGTTCACGATGGTAAGATGAGAGGAAGAAAAGAGGGTGAATCGGTGGACACAAAAATAAAAACAATGCATGAATTTATTAGAAATATAAATTACAATTAAAAACTAAAAATAAAGAAAAGAAATAAAATAAAAAGAAATGTGGAATATTTGCGGCCGGCCTCCCTCGGTGGAGATCTCCTCCTTGGTGCCTTGAAGAAATGGATGGAGAATGGGATGCTTTGAGGAGGAGGTGATGGCCTCCTTTTATAGGCAGAATTCGACCCCAGAATGTCAACGCATTGTATACCCCTTTAATGACATATTCACGCATTAAACCCTTCATATATGTTGTTCATAAATGTCTTGGCCAGATCCTCTCAAAATTTCAGCGGATTTGGACACCGTATGTAGGAGTTATTAATTTTCCATTCTCAGTTTCTGTTTCTGGACGAAGAATCCAGGAAGGTTCCTCCAAAATAATGTCGTTAAATAGCCTCGTTAAGGATCTCAAAAATACTCCAAAGTTATTTCAGAGACGTCCCTATCTGTCCTCAAGGTATCCCAGGTGGAAACACATCATTTGGATATGTGTAGGCCGCATTTGATGTCCGTTAACTTGGGTGGGTCCATGCTGTCCGCCCGGAAAAATTCCAATCTTAAATGATTTTTTAGACCCTTTAGATGACCGAATCAGATCCTGGTCCAGAAGAAAAAAATGAAGGAAATAAAATAATTATTCTAACAAAATTTTAATCAGAAAATTTGGAATTTTATTTTTCCGGAAATGACCAAAATACACCTGACGTAAAATTCTGTCAAAAATCCAGAATTAGTCGTTTTTCACATTTGGGTTCAAAATAGCACTAAAACCTAAAAACATGATAATTAACCATTCAATAACACTTTTGTGGGATTATAAACAATGTTTTACAGTATATAATATATGAAAATGTGAGCTTCATCACTCCCTCACACTTAAACATTGTACTCCTGGGCAATCATCTTACATCCAAATCAAAATCCACACAACAATCAAAAATGAGAAAATATCAATGATTTTATCCAAAATAGAATTCCATCATGTCTCATTTATGAATAATAATTCTCTCATTTTCATTTCAATCATTAAAATTTGTTCAACCTCATAAATCAATCCACGGCCAAATCACAACCTACCTCACATTGAATTTTATGTCACTCTTCACTCAATAGAAATTGATTCTGGAGTTATGCTCATACTTGAAAATCACATGTATCACCATAGGTTTGAGAAAATTATCATTTCTCCACAGCGTGAAACATGAAAATTAATTTAATCATGAGGGCTTTAATTAATGGTTCAAATGATTCTGTGGCTTAGGTTCGGTGGTAAAATGATTGAAAAATGTTCCAAGCTAGAAAGAGGAGGTTGAACTTTTAAGTACAATGCATGATTAAATCAAGTGAAAACACAGGAAATTCCTCACTCAATACTACTTGTAAATGTGAAAAACAACCCCACCCCTCTTTATGACATGGTACATGAGCCAATAAGTGATTATAATGAATGATATCATCTAATTTCTCCTCTTTTTTTTAAAGCTCCAGAAAGGCACAACTTTATGTTCTTTATTTACTTTTTTTTATAGAGGATGAGCTGAAAAATTGAATACAATGAATGAATGACAATTCATGCCCTTGATTTTTGGGAGGAACATGATTCATAAAAGAATTTACAATGAATATTCAAGCTCATCTCCATTTTTTCTTCTTTTTTTAGGAGAAATGGATGAACCAAATAAAGCACAATGAAATGATGACCCATGCCCAATTCTCTTGTTATCCACTGCCCCAAATATTGAAACACACTTCACACTACACATAAATGATACAAATCCCAATGAACGCACACGAAAGGCCCTTCCCCCACACTCAAACTTGAAATATCCATGCAAAAATACTAAAAGTGCGGGTAGGTATGGAAAAATTGGCTTGTAATGTGGCTTAAACCTATAAGGCAATTCATGGCATCTAAGGGATTACGAAGGATAAATGTAAAGGTGGGTCTCAGTATAGAATGTGGCTAGCCAAAGAGATGCCTCAATCATTTTAAATATATTCCATGAAATCCAAAGCTTCGAAAGAGAATACTCACAAATTCTGGTTCTCACACAAAATTCAAGTTTCCCTCAAGAAAGTGTGGGTATTAGGAAGAATATGTAAAATTGGTTTAGAATACCTCACAGGATTGGAAAAAATATTTTGAGTCAGTGTTTCATGGTCATGGATTTCAAAAATCAGTCAAACTCATAAAAATGATTGACAGTCCAATTCAAGAAAAATATTTTCACATCAACAATCATTTAAAATCCATTATTTCAAAAATCATTTCAATTCTTTATAATCAATTGATGTGTGAAAAGTGATAAGAATATTCATTAAAGCTCAAAAATCCTTAAAAAAATGAAAAGAACACAAGAAGAACTAAGTAGGTTGACACTCCCCCACACATAAATTTAACTACCCCTTATTTCAACTCAACAAAATATAAATATAAAGGTAAAAAAATAAAAGGGAAGGAAAGATGCAACATGAAATTATTTTAGAAGTGGATTCCTTGAGTTAAGCTCCAAGAAGAAACCACTTTAAGACTACAAGAAATTAATAAAAATATATATGAAAAAATAAATAAAAAGAATGAGAAAAGGAAAAGAAAAGAGATAATGCTTGGTTTAGACCCCCAAGCGGGTGCTAGGTTTTTACTGCCCCTAGTCAGGCAGTTTCAGTGGATTATCCCCAATCAAAAGGTGGGTGTGGTTTCTTTGAGATGAACCACCACATGTGAGTTTTCCCGATGTCCATGATTAAAACCTGGAAGTAGATAACCCCAAATAAGATAAGAATGTTCCCAACCCCCGAGAAAGAATAAAGAAGAAATTTGAGGTTCGAAGTGGGAGGGAATAAAAGATAAGGGTGCTCCCTCTTAACTTCGGTGGTTTCCTCCTCCATATGGTATGCAATTTTTTTTTGAGGAGGTAGTCGCACCACCGCCAGCTTCTTCGGATCTTCTTCCTCGATTACCACCACTTTGGTGGTATCATCATCAAAATCCAAGGCCTGATCCATTTGTGTTGTATCTGAAATTTCAGGAAAGGAGAAGTCAGAAAACAATTCAGTTTGAATAAAATTAAAACATGAAGAATCAATAAAGAAATCTTCCCATTCAAGTAATTCAGCTTAGTAATTGATCTCTTCAGGAATGACCATTGGAAACTCCATCTCAGCAGGTGAATATTCTTCTTCATCTTCCAAAGAAAGAGTGAGGTAAAAAGGTACTGATTGTTCAATATCAAGCATGGGAAGATCATGTTTCAAGTTATCTTCGACAATGTTATTCCAAGATTCATTGAAAAAATGTTGACCTCCCATCAGTGCATCAGTTGGAATTTGTACTTCTGGGACCTCCTTGAGCAATGGTTGAGTGCGGGATGATGTGATAAGTTCCTTTAGAAGTTCTTTCTCACCCACCTCAGGTTCATTAACATAAAATGTGATCGGTGAAATCTCTTCCACCACTCGTTCTGGTTCAGGTTCAGGTTCAGGCTCAGGTTTGGATTTCTCTTGGGATGTGCATACATATTCAGCAATCCATTCAATTTGGCTCTCCAGTTTTTGAACTTTATCACTAATCCTATGAAATTGAGCATCAATTTCATTGCAAACATTTTCTGGCACCTGAGATTGGTCAGTCCATGCAGAATAATCACCATTGAAAAACATCATGAACAAAAAGTTTTTTTTAGTTTTTGAAATTTATGATTTTTTTGTTGTTTTTTTTAAATGAAAGGAAAATTATTTACACAATGTGAATAAAAATAGTGAATTAAAACCACTTGGCTCCCCGGAAACGGCGCCAATTTGACGAAGCATTGTCGTGCACGCTCTCAAAAATATTTATAGCTAAGTGCAGCACAGGGGCTGACCTAGGTCGTTCTCTTGAGGAGCTTTTGTGGTTAATAAATCACTACTTCTATTCCACCTAATCTAATTCTTTTTTTGGTTTTTGTTTAATATTTTATGAAATAAATGTAATTTAATAAAATAAATGAAATTCATAAATCATAAGAAACTAAAATTTAATTCTAAATTACCATGCAATGCTAAACATAATGTAATTAGGGAAGAAAGGAAGTTCTCCCGAGAGAATATTCAGGGAGCACCTTCAATGGCCAGCTTTAAATATTCTTAGTTTACACACTCCATCGTATGTGTGCACACCTTATTCTACACCGGTTATGAATGAAAAGTCTACTTAGCGATCGCCAAGCACACCTTCCATCCACCTCCTCAATCGAGGGAAAATGGTTTTAGATTAAGAAGTTAATCTTTAGACAACCATAGTGAGGATTACACCCACTATAAATTATCCTTAGAATTAACTCAAAGAATATGAAAAACATGGTATTGGGTTCAAGAACCTGATTAATCCCTCGGGATATTCCTCGGATTAGTTACTCATGATCATGAGTATTATAGTTCACGATGGTATGATGAGAGGAAGAAAAAAGGGTGAATCGGTGGACACAAAAATAAAAACAATGCATGAATTTATTAGAAATCAAAATTACAATTAAAAACTAAAAATAAAGAAAAGAAATAAAATAAAAATAAATGTGGAATATTTGCGGCCGGCCTCCCTCGGTGGATATCTCCTCCTTGGTGCCTTGAAGAAATGGATGGAGAATGGGATGCTTTGAGGAGGAGGTGATGGCCTCCTTTTATAGGCAGAATTCGACCCCCGAATGTCGACGCATTTTATACCCCTTTAATGACATATTCACGCATTCCACCCTTCTTAAATGTTGTTCATAAATGTCTTGGACGTCTCCTCTCAAAATTTCATATGATTTGGAAACCGTATGTAGGAGTTATTAATTTTTCATTCTCGGTTGCTGTTTCTGGACGAAGCATCCAGGAAGGTTCCTTCAAAATAATGTCGTTCAATAGCCTCGTTAGGGATCTCCAAAATCCTCCAAATTTATTTTAAAGACGGCCCTATCTGTCCTCAAGGTATACCAGGTGGAAACACATCATTTGGATATGTGTAGGCCTCGTTTTATGTCCGTTACCTTGGGTGGGTCCATGCTGTCCGCCCGGAAAAATTCCAATTTTCAATGATTTTTTAGGCCCTTTATATGACCGAATCAGCTCCTGGTCCAGAAGACAAAAATGAATTAAATACAATAAGGATTCTAACAAAATTTTAGTCAGAAAATTTGGAATTTTATTTTTCCTGAAATGACCAAAATACCCCTGACGTAAAATTCTGTCAAAAATCCAGAATTAGTCATTTTTCACATTTGGGTTCAAAATAGCACTAAAACCTAAAAACATGATAATTACCCATTCAATAACACTTTTGTGGGATTATAAACAATGTTTTACAGTATAAAATATATGAAAATGTGAGCTTCATTACTCCCCCACACTTAAACATTGCACTCCTGGGCAATCATCTTACATCCAAATCAAAATCCACACAACAATCAAAAATGAGAAAATATCAATGATTTTATCCAAAATAGAATTCCATCATGTCTCATTTATGAATAATAATTCTCTCATTTTCATTTCAATCATTAAAATTTGTTCAACCTCATAAATCAATCCACGACCCAATCACAACCTACCTCACATTGAATTTTATGTCACTCTTCACTCAATAGAAATTGATTCTGGAGTTATGCTCATACTTGAAAATCACATGTATCACCATAGGTTTGTGAAAATTATCATTTCTCCAAAGCGTGAAACCTGAAAATGAATTTAATCATGAGGGCTTTAATTAATGGTTCAAATGATTCTGTGGCTTAGGGTGGGTGGTAAAATGATTGAAAAATGTTCCAAGCTAGAAAGAGGAGGTTGAACTTTTAAGTACAATGCATGATTAAATCAAGTGAAAACACAGGAAATTTTCTCACTCAATACTACTTGTAAATGTGAAAAACAACCCCACCCCTCTTTATGACATGGTACATGAGCCAATAAGTGATTATAATGAATGATATCATCTAATTTCTCCTCTTTTTTTTAAAGCTCCAGAAAGGCACAACTTTATTTTCTTTTTTTTCTTTTTTTATAGGGGATGAGCTGAAAAATTGAATACAATGAATGAATGACAATTCATGACCTTGATTTTTGGGAGGAACATGATTCATAAAAGAATGTATAATGAATATTCAAGCTCATCTCCATTTTTTCTTCTTTTTTTTTGGAGAAATGGATGAACCAAATAAAGCACAATGAAATGATGACCCATGCCCAATTCTCTTGTTATCCACTGCCCAAAATATTGACACACACTTCACACTACCCATAAATGATACAAATTCCAATGAACGCACACGAAAGGCCCTTCCCCCACACTCAAACTTGAAATATCCATGCAAAAATACTAAAACTGCGGGTAGGTATGGAAAAATTGGCTTGTAATGTGGCTTAAACCTATAAGGTAATTCATGGCATCTAAGAGATTATGAAGGATAAATGTAAAGGTGGGTCTCAGGATAGAATGTGGCTAGCCAAAGAGATGCCTCAATCATTTTAAATACATTCCATGAAATCCAAATCTTCGAAAGAGAATATTCACAAATTCTGGTTCTCACACAAAATTCAAGTTTCCCTCAAGAAAGTGTGGGTATTAGGAAGAATATGTAAAAGTTGTTTAGAATACCTCACAGGATTGGAAAAAATATTTTGAGTCAGTGTTTCATGGTCATGGATTTCAAAAATCAGTCAAACTCATAAAAATGATTGACAATCCAATTCAAGAAAAATGTTTTCACATCAACAATCATTTAAAATCCATTATTTCAAAAATCATTTCAATTCTTTATAATCAATTGATTGTGAAAAGTGATAAGAATATTCATTAAAGCTCAAAAATACTTAAAAAAATGAAAAGCACACAAGAAGAACTAAGCAGGTTGACACTCCCCCACACTTAAATTTAACTACCCCTTATTTCAACTCAACAAAATATAAATATAAAGGTAAAAAAATAAAAGGGAAGGAAAGATGCAACCTGACATTATTTTAGAAGTGTATTCCTTGAGTTAAGCTCCTAGAAGAAACCACTTTAAGACTACAAGAAAGTAATAAAAATAAATAAGAAAAAATAAATAAAAAGAATGAGAAAAGGAAAAGAAAAGAGATAATGCTTTGTTTAGACCCCCAAGCGGGTGCTAGGTTTTTACTGCCCCTAGTCAGGCAGTTTCAGTGGATTATCCCCAATCAAAAGGTGGGTGTGGTTTCTTTGAGATGAACCACCACATGAGAGTTTTCTCGATGTCCATGATTAAAACCTGAAAGTAGATAACCCCAAATAAGATAAGAATGTTCCCAACCCCCGAGAAAGAATAAAGAAGAAATTTGAGGTTCAAAGTGGGAGGGAATAAAAGATAAGGGTGCTCCCTGTTAACTTCGGTGGTTTCCTCCTCCATATGGTATGAAAATTTTTGTTGAGGAGGTAGTCTCACCATCGCCAGCTTCTTCGGATCTTATTCCTCGATTACCACCACTTTGGTGGTATCATCATCAAAATCCAAGGCCTGATCCATTTGTGTTGTATCTGAAATTTCAGGAAAGGAGAAGTCAGAAAAAAATTCAGTTTGAATAAAATTAAAACATGAAGAATCAATAAAGAAATCTTCCCTTTCAAGTAATTCAGCTTGGTAATTGATCTCTTCAGGAATGACCATTGGAAACTCCATTTCAGTAGGTGCATCTTCTTCTTCATCTTCCAAAGAAAGAGTGAGGTAAAAAGGTACTGATTGTTCAATATCAAGCATGGGAAGATCATGTTTCAAGTTATCTTCGACAATGTTATTCCAAGATTCTTTGAAAAAATGTTGACCTCCCATCAGTGCATTAGTTGGAATGTGTACTTCTGGGACCTCCTTGAGCAATGGTTGAGTGCGGGATGATGTGATAAGTTCCTTTAGAAGTTCTTTCTCACCCGCCTCAGGTTCATTAACATAAAATGTGATCGGTGAAATCTCTTCCACCACTCGTTCTGGTTCAGGTTCAGGTTCAGGCTCAGGTTTGGATTTCTCTTGGGATGTGCGTACATATTCAGCAATCCATTCAATTTGGCTCTCCAGTTTTTGAACTTTATCACTAATCCTATGAAATTGAGCATCAATTTCATTGCAAACATTTTCTGGCACCTGAGATTGGTCAGTCTATGCAGAATAATCACCATTGAAAAACATCATGGACAAAAAGTTTTTTTTAGTTTTTGAAATTTATGAATTTTTTGTTGTTTTTTTTTAAAATGAAAGGAAAATTATTTACACAATGTGAATAAAAATAGTGAATTAAAACCACTTGGCTCCCCGGCAACAGCGCCAATTTGATGAAGCGTTGTCGTGCACGCTCTCAGAAATATTTATAGCTAAGTGTAGCATAGGGGCTGACCTAGGTCGTTCTCTTGAGGAGCTTTTGTGGTTAATAAATCACTACTTCTATTCCACCTAATCTAATTCTTTTTTTTGTTGTTGTTTAATATTTTATGAAATAAATGTAATTTAATAAAATAAATGAAATTCATAAATCATAAGAAACTAAAATTTAATTCTAAATTACCATGAAATGCTAAACAGAATGTAATTAGGGAAGAAATCAAGTTCTCCAGAGAGAATATTCAGGGAGCACCTTTATTGGCCAGCTTTAAATATTCTTAGATTACACACTCCATCGTATGTGTTCACACCTTATTCTACACCGGTTATGAATGAAAAGTCTACTTAGCGATCACCAAGCACACCTTCCATCCACCTCCTCAATCGAGGGAAAATGGTTGTAGATTAAGAAGTTAATCTTTAGACAACCATAGTGAGGATTACACCCACAATAAATTATCCTTAGAATTAACTCAAAGAATATGAAAAACATGGTCTTGGGTTCAAGAACCTGATTAATCCCTCGGTATATTCCTCGGATTAGTTACTCATGATCATGAGTATTATAGTTCACGATGGTAAGATGAGAGGAAGAAAAGAGGGTGAATCGGTGGACACAAAAATAAAAACAATGCATTAATTTATTAGAAATATAAATTACAATTAAAAACTAAAAATAAAGAAAAGAAATAAAATAAAAAGAAATGTGAAAGATTTTCGGCCGGCCTCCCTCGGTGGAGATCTCCTCCTTGGTGACTTGAAGAAATGGATGGAGAATGGGATGCTTTGAGGAGGAGGTGATGGCCTCCTTTTATATGCAGAATTCGACCCCCGAATTTCGACGCATTGTATACCCCTTTAATTACATATTCACGCATTCCACCCTTCATAAATGATGTTAATAAATGTCTTGGCCGTCTCCTCTAAAAATTTAAGCTGATTTGGAAACCGTATGTAGGAGTTATTAATTTTTCATTCTCGGTTGCTGTTTCTGGACGAAGCATCTAGGAAGGTTTCTCCAAAATAATGTCGTTCAATAGCCTCGTTAAGGATCTCCAAAATCCTCCAAATTTATTTTAGAGACGGCCCTATCTGTACTCAAGGTATCCCAGGTGGAAACACATCATTTGGATATGTGTAGGCCGCGTTTGATGTCCGTTACCTTGGGTGGGTCCATGATGTCCGCCCAGAAAAATTCCAATCTTCAATGATTTTTTAGACCCTTTAGATGACCGAATCAGCTCCTGGTCTAGAAGACAAAAATGAAGGAAATAAAATAAGGATTCTAAAAAAAGTTTAATCAGAAAATTTGGAATTTTATTTTTCCTGAAATGACCAAAATACCCCTGACGTAAAATTCTGTCAAAAATCCAGAATTAGTCGTTTTTCACATTTGAGTTCAAAATAGCACTAAAACCTAAAAAAATGATAATTACCCATTAAATAACACTTTTGTGGGATTATAAACAATGTTTTACAGTATAAAATATATGAAAATGTGAGCTTCATCATTGGGGTATCCTTATCATAAATATTTTAACAAAAATTTTAAGTAGGAACTCAATTCACCCCCTCTTGAGTTTACACTCCAACCAAAAATATATATTTTCAATGTGAAATTAGTTTCAATAAAATAAATTGGATGAATAGTTTAAAAAATAATCCAATTAAACTTAAAAAAATTATAAAATAATTTATCATGATGAACAAATTTGATGAAAAATAGTTTTTGAATTAAAATTCATTATTTTATACTAGTATTTAAAAAATAAAACATTACAAAAAAATAAAAAAAATTCACCATAAGCTTATTGTTATGTTTTTTTAAAAAATAACATTTATTTTAATATAAAAAATTTATAAAAGTTCAATAATTTATATAATTTAAATAGGCTCTCCATTAAAAGGCGCTAAAACTACTTTTATAAAATTATAGGCTTTTATGTGTAATATTTGGCAGGTTCTCATCTTTTGCCTTTAAAATAAATTGGTTAAATAAAGAAAATATTTTATTGAATATGAAATAAATATATAACATTAATTTATATCACAAATTATAATTAATTTGATCTATTAGGATAAAATATATTTGTGAGAATAAAAAGCGTTTTCTTTAAAAACATTTCCTTTATATTATATTAACTATTATATTCATTTATAATTAATTTCGAACCATTTAATTCAACCATGTATTTCATAAGTTAGTTAATGTGATTCATAAACACTAATTTAATGATTAGTTTATATCTTATTATATTAAATAATATTATCATAATAATATATTATTGTTTGGTAAAACATGGTCTTGAGTGTTTCACAAGCAATCGAGGAAAGTTGTTTTTGTCTGCTATTCAATCAAAATTAGTTTCTTATTCATTAAAATATATATCATAGATTCAATTTATTTAAAAGAGTAAATATATTATAAATTATAAGGATATTATACTCCCTTACATTCTTGGTGTTTTGTGTTATGTAGACTGTTGAATAAAATGTTCTTACATTCAAATTTTGGGGCATTATAATAATATTTCCATTTACACCCTATATATGGTCTACCATTGTCATAACACATCATTCAATAATTATATAATAACATTAAATAATTATTTTAATAATTATATCATATTAAATGTAACATACTCATATAATAAAATAATAAAATTATGTTTGTAAGTGTATACCACACAAAACAACGATCTTAAACATCCCGTGATATATATTATTTAAATATGACCATTATAATCTAGAAATTGAACTATAGGGAATAAATAGGATTAAGAAAATTATGAAATATATATAATGTTACTACTTATTTTTGATAATTTAATGTAAATAAAAACTCAAACTTTAGTAAAGTATTTTAATTCTTCAAAAAATAAATTTTCTTTTAAAATTGTTTTTATTTCATTTCATTAAAAAATATTATAATTTATTTCTAGAAATTTTATAAAATTTAGATTATAAAAAGGACATATTTTTTAAAATAAAATTATAGAAAATATCTTACGTTGACATTTTTCAACTTTTCTTAAATGTTTTATTTTTCAATAAATGGTGAAAAATACTAATTTGTATTAAAAACTATGTTTTATTTTTAATTTTTTTACAATGTAATGTTATATTTTTGATTGGTTTTATATTTTCACTTTTTTACATTTTGTTAAATTAATTCAATTATATCCCCCTGAATGAATTTTATACTTTAATTTTTTATAAAATCATTTTTATAATTAAATGGAATTTTTCTAAAGAACCGTTTTTCATCGCAGTTTTTGTGTTACATTTTAAATCAAATTTTACCAGTTATTGGATTTGAATATTAAAAAATTGATTTAATATTTAGAATTAGGATTTACAAATTTGGTAAATGTAGACCATTTTTTTATTCCTTATGAATAGTAACTATAGTAAACAACAATCACCATGGTAAGGGTAAATCAGGTAATTATGGTTAGAAAATATGATAAGGACTAAAAAATGACCCTAAAACATGACTTTGACCAATTTAATGATTTTAATTTATCCATTTCAATTATGTTCGTGAATATATTTCCACTTAAGTCCATATTTCATTTTTTTTTACCTTTATAGTATATAAGTAAAAGATAAATTCAAAAGTATCACTTTCATTATTTTAATTACTATAATATTTTGTGACAAGGATACACAAAAATTATTTTCAGTTATAAATATTAAATTAATATATAAATTAATTTTCTCCATGGTGACTGATTGCTATTTTTTTAAGGAAATAATCACATTAAATTCTTACGCAACACTGAAACAATATTTATTCTCTTAATCAAAAATAAAATAAATTATTTTAAAAATGTTAAGAGTAATATAATTTAATTAAATTATTATTTACCATGAATTATTTTGATAAAACTAACATATTATAGAGATTTTAATGGAATATATTCTAATTCCATTTTTTCATGTTGTTTTCAAAGTCAAATTAATGAATAGTTCCAAAATTATATTTATGTCATTTTATAATAAACAATATTTTATTAAATGATTTAAAATTAATAAAAATATTTTATTCAGACATGTGTCTTTTAAGTATTTAAATATATAATCTATGGTCAATTTATGATCCAATTGTCCTCTTATATTAACTATATTGACCAATAAATAGTAAAATCCTCATTACCACAAAAATTGTCAAGAAGGGTTGACGCATTTTAAAACAAATATATAAGTGTAAAAAAAATATAAACTAATAAAAATTTTATTTAATGATATTATTCATCCCCGTAATTATGCTAAATTTTTATAATATTATTTTGATCATTTTTTCATTGAAAATTAATTTATATTTTAAGAAATTATAAAAGTGTTCCTCCCCTCATAAAATGGAACCACCTATCCTCTTTCCCTCAAAGTTAAAAATCCTTTTGGTTCAGTCAATACCAACCTAAATTTCTTTATTAGTTCCCTATACACTTACTAGAGGCATTTATTTTTTTATAAAACCCTCATTAGAATTATTTTTTCGTAAACCTAAAGAGGTTGTCTGAAGGAGTGGTATCATTCTTAACAAAGTGTTTTTATTTTACTTCTTCTTCTAACTCATTCAAATATTATTCAAACATGCTGGTATAATAAAATCAATATCTCAAATATGATTATTTTTTATTATCATAATGGTATAACCTACATTTATCACCTCTTCCATCAAATGGGAAACAAAACCCTCATTTTAGTGTACAGTGGACTACCACCTTACGAATTGATGTAATTTTTTTCCATCACTATCTCACAGGAATGATTATAATGATGGATTTAATGTATATATATGAAATTTTCACATAATTATAATTCTTAAAATTTTATATATCATTTATGTTCTTACCTTTACATCCATTGAAGAATAATATCAGTGTTCATGTGTACGTATGGATTACCACATCCATGAAGTGATACAATTCATTTTTCATGAACACAACCCACATATTCTACATATGAGTATATTTTAGTAAATTATATGATATTTATTATATAATTTTCACTATGGAAAAATATAATAATACTTACCTTTATTTCATAAGGTTTTTTGAATAATTGAAACGTTGATCATTCGTATAGAAGACCTACCATCTCCATGATTGAAACATAATTAATTTTTCATAACCATCTTACATGGTTAGTTTTTAAAATTATAATTAATGTTCAAAAATTTTAATTATGTTATTATTTTGGAGATGATATAACAATGACCTGTTATACTATATTCAAACTACCAAAGTCATTTTGGACATATGAATAGAATATCATGAAAAAATCGAACATGAATTCAATTGTTTATGTAAATAAATATAACATGGTAATTAAAAAAATAAAATGAATAAATTTTTTTAAATGTTAAAAATAAAGTAAATAAATAATATAATTTATTATTATAGATGATAAAGAATATATGTGATGATTCAGACTTAAGGTAAGGGATTTTATCTCAATTTCCTTTCATTGGGGAATATTTTAATAATACAAACCAATTTATTTTATATGGTACATATACAACCCCTTTTCATGTTATATAATGAATCCTTTCTAATTCATTTTATTTTAAGTTTCAATTGAAATTATTTCATATGTGGGGATTTTACATTAAATTTACAAAGTGGTAAGGGGTATGTTACCTCAATTTCCATTCACTCAGTTATACTTACACTTTATTGACTATATTTTTCCATAATTACATGTGAGATAAAATAAGAATTTATTTTGTTTAATTTCCACTTATTTTTTGGGTTTACATTTATCACACATAATCACTTCATTGATTAATTATGACATCAATGATACAAATTCTTTAAGAGTTTCTAATCTCCGTTTGTTTTTCTAAGAGGAATATGATACACTCGCTAATTACACATTTCATGTGGTCTATATAATACCCATTTAATATTATTTTTCATGATTCCAATTATATTCATGGTAATTAATGTTCCACTTCAGTTTATTCTCTCACATGGGTTATGATGTCATGTTACTAAAGTGGTAGGGGTTTATTTCATAGTCTCATCATTATTTGGGATTATATATGTTTAAGTATACATTGGGGAAATTATATCATATATATATCGTCATCCCAATATATTTTCTTCTCCTCTATTATTTTTTTAACTATAATATTTCCTTATATATTCCTCTTATAAGTACTCGATACATCGAAATAATATTTTTTTATGAAAACTGAATTTGTTTTGTATTCAATCGGAAATATTTTATTCCCTATAAATATTTTCTTTTAAATTTTGAAAATAAATATTTTTAAAATTTCCCAATGATTTAATAATGAATTTTTTCCCACAGTTTTTTTAAATTGGTTTGAACAAAATATTTTTTGTCATTTTTTTAATGAGGATATTTTTTACTTTTTGTAGAAATTGTGGAAAAATCATTATTTTCATGTACTCAACATGAATTCAATTTCATGATGAAATGAATGATCAATGATTTAAAGCTTCATTTACAAGTTTCCAAGGTTATTTCTAATTAAATTGTTTTCCTAATATTTTGAAATTTTTACTCTTAAAAAGTGATTTTTAAAGTGAAAAGTGTATTTTCCTCAAGATTGTTTTTAATGATATCTTTATAGTATTTTTATTCATTAAATACAATGACCATTTATTTTACTTATAATATAATGTGGATATATTGTAATTATACCTTGTTTATTATTTTTCTAGATGGTATATTATTATTTTTTACTTTGGAAATACAAATATTTAATGTGCATGTTTTTCAATATGAATGTTTTCGTTGATTATGTATTGAATTTTTATTCAAACTTTAAATTTAATGAATGAATTAGATTTATCAGGTGATGGTAAATTCTCATTATCACCGATCAATGCGTAAGTACTTATCCTGAGATAAACTAGTTTTGTTATTTGGTTGAGGCCTTACATTTTTATATAAAATATCTTGACATGGGGATTTGACGGTAATTTTATGATGACCAACATTATGAATTACATTATTATGACATTAGTTATTGAAATCCATGTGATTATTTGAATAGTTATGATATCCATTGATAAGTATCAAGCTCACATTGTTAGTTATATGAAATTATTTTATTAATATTTATTACTTCCAAATTATTCATCATGATCAAGTTATTGACTAAACATCATGTGATTTTAGTTATTTACCTCCCCATATTGATTAAAGATTATTTATTCTATGAAAAATACCACTATATGTTACCCTTAGTATATGATCTCTCCATTATTTTATTTCATTAAACCAAGATATAATGATAGAATATTTGAATGGGTTCAACAATTCATAATATTTACTTTCACAATGTTATATATTTTATCTTTCCAAATGTACTGTGAGATTAAATTATGTATCTATTTTACCAATTCTAATAAAATATTTGTTCCATGTGGATTTGATTCCTTGAATCTTATGATAATGTAATAAAGTAACCCCCATCTTTAGACTACTACGGTCTGGGTATTTATAGTTTGTATTAGAGTATGTATTGTGGAAACCATGAGAACTAGATTTTTGAAAACAATTATTAGGGAATATAACCCTATGAAATAATTTGAGGATAATTAAAATAATAATATAATATACTATACTAATGTTTTATTAATATTGAGATTATGTAGTATTCCTATCAATACATCCTTGCGTGGATATGACTAGTAGACAAGTTTTTCATATAGATTCATATGGGGGATATAAACCCAAAAACAGTTTTTCCAATATATCTTATCTATCCTCCCAATGCATGGTGCATTTTCCATTATTTCACAACACAATTACCACTCCTGGTGGATATTATTTGGTTAAGTAACATTTTCTTTATGAATAATTATGATGATTGAGAAAATAAAACATATGGAAACCTATGATATTATATAGTGGAATGGGATAAAACTAATGTGTCTTGGGTTGATAAGTCTATAGTTTATAATAACTTTAAATTAAAAAATAAACCTCTTTAGGTATTAAATTCTGGAAGTATAAAATCATTAAGAATACTTTGGGAAACATTTATGGTAATATAACCGTTATATTTTATCTGGGATTTAAAAAATGTTCTTATTTGAGTAATAATTATTTTAAATTTTTTGAGAAAATGTCTAAACATTTGGGTAACATTTACAACTTATCATATCATTGATGTGAAGGTAATAATATATAAGAAAGACTAATTGTTTTTTTTTTGAAACAAATGTTGTGTAGAAAACCATAGTGGTTAAAAAGTGATTTAATGATTAATGTTATTTTGGAATGTTCATAATTATTTTTGTAACATTATAGAAATTATATAAAAATAGTTTTCTAAAAAGGACAACCCATGTGCACAATTAAAACCCATCACATCTGGAAAGGTTGTGATTCTTGAACCCACAAACTATGGGAGAGAAGGGTACAGTGATTGCCACTAGTCTACATGATGCCCGAGTTACTCTGATATTATTTTTACTAAAATGGTTTGATAGAAAAAAAATTAATATGGGTTTTTGAAAATATTTTTTTCGTACGTATAACAATGAGATTGAAAAGTGATTTGGTATTTAGGTGATTAATTTTATTTCAGATTAAGTTCACTATTCGTGGAACCTTACATGATTAAGGTAAGCTAAACAAAATAGGAATTTATTTGAGGAATAAATAGTGAATTATATTTATAAATCCTATATTATTTTAATTTATCATTAAGGCAACTTAGATTATTTATTTAAATAATTAAAATAACTTGAAAATTAAATGATTAGGGCATATACATTTTTGGTATGAGACATTAAGAGTGATTTCTGTTGTTTGTAAATAAATGTTAAATTTATATTGGAAGAATAGGTTATAAAATAATTATAATATTTCAGTTTAAATATTATTATATAATATTTTGAATAATTTAATGTTAGTTTTTTGTCGAATTATCTCTTTTTAAATTTGGGTGTCACCATTGAGGTTTTGGTGCCTAATGTTGTATTTGTTCCTGTGATGATTTATTCATTATGAGAATTATATTATGCTAACCATCTAGATTTTGGTTAATGTATAAAGGTATAAGGAAGATATTTTTATCATTTTTAGATTATATGATCCATTATATGTTGATTTTTGTTCTTCAGGAATGAAAATTTTATCTTTATTACTCATCATTGGGAGACAAATATGATATTTTTGTGGAAATTGGTTAAAGGATGAAATTATACTTTTCAAGTAATTATATATTCCTATGATATTCATATAGATAGTATATGATTTACTAAAATATTGTAAATGTATATTGAAACAAAAATTTATCATATTACCCATATTGTTGATGAATCGATGGACATTTTTACACATTATCCATTTATCATTTTCTTTTCGTGAAATTTCACTTAATCATTCACATTCTTATGTTCAATGATCTCTCTCAATTTTTCCTCATCATATGGATAATATGTTTCTCCTCCATGTAAATATTTTTAGTTCCATCAAATTTTCTCATATTTGGAAACCAATCTATGTGTTATTTTAGTTGACCTTCATATTTCTATTTCACACTTTTCAAGAATATGATTTATTAACCCATTTTATGATGTTGAATCTCGAAAAATGTATTTTCAAATGTAAAACCATTGTTTAAAAAGATCAATTTTAAATTATAAGGAAATAATTTATTAAATGGGGTAGATTTTTATACATTGAGATTTTAGATGAAGAGCAATATGTTTGATAACATATATGATAAGCAACACTAAGCTTAAGAAATATGAGAAATATATTATTTAAATGTGAACGTTAGAGCATAGGAATTTAATTTTTGGTTATAAATAATATTAAAAACATTATAATATATATATAAAGGTCCTAACCAGAATTGAAAATTTCTTAATAAATAATTACTTAATTTATAGTATAGTCATTTTATTCTTACAAAATTACTTTCACTGCTTTTCAAGAGAAAATATTATAATAATTTTTTTTAAACAAAATTAAGAATTTTATTTGAAAATGATATAATTTTTGAAATCATAATATAAAAATTATCATATGGTGAATTTTGTAGATTTTTATTGAAATATTATACTTTTCAATGAATAGTGAAAAATATATTTTTTATTGAAAACTTTGTTTTCTTTTAAAAGCTTTTATAAAGTCATATTATTTTGGATTAGTTTCCAAATTTCATTAAGTCATTTTAATTAAATAAAATTAAATTATATTCATTGTAATTAATTTCATATTTGAATTTTTTATAAAAACATTTTGATACTTAAGATGACATTTTTTTGAAAACCAGCTTTTCAAAACATTTTTTAGGTTTAATTTTAAATGAAATTTTTATAATTTTTTAAATTGAAACAAAAAAAATTTATTCCATATTTGGAATGAGGTGGTCAGAATTTAGTAAATTGGGATCTATTATTTTTATTCATTTCTAATACTAATAATATTAAATACTTATCATTATTCTAATGGTAAATCAGGTAATTATGATTAAAAATAATATTATAAGGGATAAAAAATGATTCTAAACCATTAAATTATTCTATTATATGATTTTAACTCATCTATGTACATAAAATTCACAAATATATATCAAATTTATTCCGTATTTATATAATTTTCACCTTTATAAAATTTAAGTAAAATATAAAGAAAAAATGTCACTTTCTTACTTTTAATAACTATAATATTTTCTAAAGTGGCTAGAAATAAATTTTGTTTGGGTGTGAATATTCATTTTAAGGATAAATTATTTTTCATCCTAGTAATTTACTTATAATTTTTATTTATTAAATAATTAGCTTAAATTTTTACACAATGCTGATATTGTATTTATTCAATTAAGAGAAAAATAAAATAAATCATTTTAAAAATGTTAAAAATAATATAATTTAAATAAATAATTACGTTCTGTGATTTTTTACAAAAATAATATATTATAGATGTGTGAGTGGAATATACTATAGTTTAATTATTGTCATTTTGTTTTTGAAATAAAATTAAATGAATAGTTCAATAAATGGAATTAATGTTATTTTATAATAAATAATTTTTTAATAAATGGTTTAAGATTAATAAAAATCATATATCTATAAAACGTATTGTTATGTATTTAAAAATATAAAATATATTGTATTTATGGTCCAATTTTCCTTTTATATTCATTATATTGACCCCTAAAGAGTAAATACTATGATACCATAGTAATTGTCAGAAAGGGTTAACGTAGGAAATTAAAAATAAATTAGGATAGAAAAGTATTATAAATATGTAAAAATTTTCATTTATAGTTTTATTTAGACCCATACTCATCTTATATTAATATTATATCCATTTGAATCCTTTATTCAATGAAAATGTATTTATATTTTAATAATTTCCAGAAGTGTCCCTCCCCTCAAATATAAAAGCAAACCTCCTCCCCTATTTTATTCAAACATTAAAAGAATTTTTGTGTATTTAATAATTTTACAAACCCCTTCTTAACTTACATTTACACTACCTAGAAACATTTTTAATTATAAAACCCTCCTAGGAAGGATTTTTGTGTAATCCTAAATGGGCATTTTTTTATTTGTTGTTCTACATCCTTAAAATATTATTGAACCATGGGGATATAATAACATATTTTTATACCATATAATGATATTTGATAATCTTAATTTCATAACCTATATTCATCTCATCTTATATCAAATTGGAAAAGAAACCATCTTTCATGTGTACAGAGGACTACCTGATGGTTCTGGGAACAACAGAAGCATGAGATGGGTCATGTCCAACTTTGATTGTTGTCATGATCGATGATAAATCCATGATTTAAATAACTATATATAATGTAAAAAATAGGATTTAATTAATGAAAATAGACAAGGGATAGAATTCTGGAACCAATCACAGGACCATCACATATTTCTTATAAATAATTTAATCAATTAAAGAATCACCTTGTGTGAGTTATTTCTTTATTGATTCTTCTGAAAATAGATATATGTTGTACCATCATTGTGTTGTAGTAATCAATAGTATATTCCCACTAGTGGTGATCCACACTTGTTCCAAATATCATCGAATGTCGTCGTAGGAATTTCTTGGTCCTAGTGCAGTAGAACCTAATAATTGTGTTGTCAATTTTGATTTCTATAATAATCGATTCTAGAGAATCACATTGATCTCTATAGATTTGATAATGGGAGGTGGAGGAAGATCATTCGACATTTTTTGAATAATTCATGGAGAGGGAGCATTCTAGGACTAGAGAGGATTCTCTCTGACTATCGTTTTACACAACACAAAATGAATTGGATCTCTTGAAAAATATTATAATTGGGGTTATATATCACTAATATTTAGAATAAAATATTTTCACTAGTTCCCATTAATATTTATTTAATCCCAGTGAAACCACAAGTTAATAATAATAAAAATAATATTATTTCATGGCATAGGTTTAACTTGTGAGTTAAATTATATATTATTTAATCAAATAATATTATATATATTATTTCTAATTGTACCATTAATCATGGTATTCCATTACATCATAATATTTATTAATCCATGAATATTGATGATATATTTAATAAATAAAAAGCATTGTATTATTATTTCCCAAATAAATAATTATTATATTCAATTAATAGAAAGTAAATATTTATTAAATATTCTTCTGAGATAATATTTTATCGAATGACTAGTGATAGAATATTTTCAATCAAGAAATCATGAATAATTATTAAACCACACATGAGAATAATATTTAATCAACATTTAAAATAATAAATAATAATATACTATTTAACTGAGATTATGGATACACTTAGTGTATGATCATCTAGACCTCTTTCTCTGTGGCATTGGGAGAAGTAGCCTAATGTTTAAGGTTAACATCTAGAAACATGAAAAGGATCCCGTAGAAAAAGAAGTTGACATAGTAACGACATAATAACTTATATGGATTTTTACTATGTAATATAATCCCTTTATTGTGATTTCTCTAATCACGCATGTTGCATACCGGTGCCATCAACATATATGCTCGATGTCGGTTTCTTTTACTCCCTGCAAATAGAACACGCCTACAGAACACCCTAGAAAATAATTTATTTAGGCTATATTATTTCTACAAAAGGGAATAAGATATCAAATTATGTTAAATAATATAAGGTAAATATAATTTATTTCATTAGTCATTAATGCGATATTACTCATGATGCACCCTAAATATCCTACCTCTCAAGGAACATATGACGTCACATTTTTTATCAATACATCCAAGTGTGTGAATTAAAATACTAATTATTAATATTATTAAAATATAATGATCAATACACACATACATAGATCATAACATCCAATTACACATATAAATTTGGATTTCCTATTTGTGAGTCTCATTCTCAAAATATCCTACAATGGATATTACCAAGGTTTTACACCATGAGAACGTGTGTCAAAGTCCTATGAGTCTCCACCCATGATAGATTGTATCATTTTTATCATTAAAATGATATCATTATGCTAGAGAACAATTATTTGAGAATAGTTTCATAGCACTTTTAGGTTCTCATCATAGCAAGGAACTACTATGACCTTTTAGTGTGACAAATACTCTTAGGAAATTATCACATACTATGTAAAACATAAGAACAATCATTTTATGATAATAAGATTATTATATTTAATTTTTTTTAATAAAGGTAATCATACAATATACAGAAGTTGGTTATTGTGAAACAACTCTTAAAGAATCCCTCCTGCACTTGAGCCATTTGCTAACAACCTTCAGTCTTCTAGTTCTCACATTATACTCATGCTTCTTCCGAGACAAGACACATTTCAAGGGGTCCACCACATTATCTTCCATGATAAATTTTCTTACTACTACTTCAACCATTTGATAAAAAACCCCTCAAGAGTTTATAATTCTAGAGAATATTCTTTCTTCTTTGCTGTGACCTTGTCTCCTTTTCTAGAGCCACCACTGTAGTATTATCACAATAAAATGTGATAGGATCTATAATTATAGGTAAAACATCCAGAAATTGAATAGTGTTTCATATCCAATTAAAGTCATTTAATTCATAATAAGACTCTATATACTCAGACTGCACTGTAGACTCGGTGATAACTGGCTACCTTGAACTCCTCTAGCCTATAGATCCCCCATTGAGGTATAAAAAATATCATGTCTATTAATTTAGATTTTTCTAATCTTTGTGAAAACTAGCATCAACATAACCCCTTATAACCAGCTCCCTTTCTCCTTAATACACCATGAACATTTTTTTATTTCTTATTAGACACTTAATGACATCCTTAACAGTAAACCAATGATATTTTCATAGATCAGCCTGATATTTTCCCATCATGATCAATACATTGGAAACATCAATTCTAGTACATAACATGTCATACATGATTGATCATATCACTGAAGAGTATGGGATCTTACTCATCCTCTCTTTTTCCATTTGAATCTGAGGATAAATTTTCTTGGAAATATGTAGACCATGTTACCAAATAACCAATACACTCTTGGATTGTTCCATAATAAATCACTTTAGTATCTGGTAAATATTTATACTTTTACTTAGTCCAAGAATCCTCTGGGATATATCACGAATGATATTTATCTCTATAATATAGGTTGTTTGACCTAATTCCTTTGTGGATAAACTCTTGTGGAAGTATTCCTTAATATACTGTAAGACTAGTATGTCATTTCCAACAAGTAATATGTCACTAACATATACTATAAAGATAACGAAATTTTTCTTACTAAACCTATTGTAAACACATTTCTCACATTCATTTTTAAGGAACCAGATTCCTTTATAGATTCATTGATTTGAATTTTCCATGACATGGATTCTTTCTTCAATCCATAAATGGATCTCTAAAACATGAAAATCATTTTGGAACCACCTAGAGTCACAAAACCTTCCGATTGAGTCATATAGTCATCTTCTTGAATGTTCTCATTAAGGAGAAAATTTCTAACATCAATCTTCCAAATCTCATTGTCATGGTAAGATTCTATATCAAGTAGAATTATAATGGAATTAAATGAGGAAACTGGTGAAAATGTTTCACCATAGTCAATTACTTGATGTTTTTTAATTGATTTAGCTAGTAGCCTTACTTTACATGTATTTACATTACCCTTCGTGTCCATTTTATTTCTTGAGTGCCCGTTTTCATCCTATAGGATTTACATCAAATGGAACCTCTACTAGAACCCAAACATGGTTATAATATGTGGAATCCATTTTAGAATTCATGGAATCTTTCCATCTTGCAGCTTCTGAGATCTCTACTTTATTTTTTTGGAGATAGGTTCATCATTGTCAGTAAATAATTAGTCACCATCTTCTATGATGAGAAAAACATATATCTATAGTTATCTTACCTCTCTAGTGATCTTACATGGTATTGTGTTTGAGGAACTACTTATTCCATGATCACCTATAGAATAAATTCTTGTACCAACTCTTGTGTATATTTGGAATTAGCATCAAAGAAGTAAATAATTCTCCCATTATCCTTTTTTAGTATATGCTCCCTCTCATGAAGCATGACTTGTCTGGTGAATGTATCTTTCTTGTCTAAGGGGTTTTACATGTAGTATCCACATATTTATTTAGAATTTTCTATAAAGATACAATTTGTTCCCCTAGGAGCTAGTTTATTTCATCGGAAGGCCTTAAAAAATTCCTTTTAACCCCAAACACGTGTCTATGTGAAAAAGTTTCTTTCCACACTATAACATTAAGGGGATTCCACTTCCAACTTTAGATGGTACTTGATTTAATATATATCCTTTAATTTTTAATTCATATCTACAAATGGATAATTAATGATCATAATGACTCATTTTTTACCTTACGATGGCTAATAAGGTATGGTTACTCCTCTCACTAACACCATTACACTATGGTGTATAAAGGAGAGTGTGTGGAGATATAATACTAAACTCCCATAGAAATTTGATAAAATCTTTGATAAGAGATTCACCACCTTGATCAGATATAGGATTCTTTATATCTTTTCCATTTTGATTCTATAATCCATTATTGAATTCCATGAATTTCCTAATGGATCCAAATGTATTCCTCATCATGTCGAAAAAACCATATATTCCCAAGTCATTAGTAAAATTTATGAAGTAAGAATACCCACCTCTAGCTTCAATTCAAAATGGATCACTTACATTAGTGTGTACCAATCCTAGAATCTCTATGGAATCTTAAACCTCTCCACATAATAGTGGTTTTTTCATTTTTCCTTGTAAATAATCATTACATCTTTCATGTGGTTTTAGATCAAAAGACACTAAATAAGCATCTTGATTGACCTTTTTTAAATGTTTCACATTTACTTGACCAAGATAGTGATTCCATAACATGGTGTTATATGATTTGTACTAACATGATTTTTTATCAATTTCCAATAAATGGTTTTCATAATTTAATATAAAAATACCTTTATTTAAATGTTCCATACCATAACATATGTTGTATTTATAAAAAAATGTTATTTCCTAACATGAAAATAAACTAATCTTCATCTATGAATGATAAAAAAATTATGTTCTTGGTAACTATTGGTACATAATAACAATAATTTAAAACCAAAATTCTTCATGAAGGAAATGCATGTTGGTAGTCACCAGTGGCTAGATCAGCCAACCTCGCACCATTAGGAGCTCAAAAAATACACCTCTCCAATAACAGTCTACTGAAATATACTTGGTTAATGAATTATGATATATATATTTGAGCACAACAATTTTTATAAAATACCAAAAGTATTGATGTTAAAGGATTTATATTGATAACAAAAATAAATTTATCTTCCACATTCCTCTAGATGTACTTTCATTTCTACTAGCCATGCTATCCACTTGAAAAAACATATTACCTCATTTTCCTTATATTGCCTCAAGATATTCATCTTCTTATAAGGATGGTGATCTAGATCTTTAGACTTGTTACGAGTCTTGGGATCATTTTCATTATTCATCATTTTCTTTTTCACCATAAACACTTTGGTTTTATCATTCACCATTCCCTTATCTACATAGAGAATAAAAAAAGATGTATGGAAAAAATATTCTAATTATTTCTCATATTGTAATTAACAAAAAAACAAGTTAATGTCTTGGGAAGTGATGAAATTATGATATCTAGGAACAAATAATCTAGGAATTTAATCCATAATATTTCTATGCATTCAATGTAGATAGTAATATTGACAATATAGGGCCCATATATCACAGTCTCTCTAAGATTATTTTTAATGAAATCATTAGAAATATCATATCACTTCTGTCTCCCCTTATCTTGACATAGATCACAAAGGTGATACATCATCATAAACATATTCATGTCCACATATTTCTTTAAAAGATCATTTTTCATGGATAATATCATGAAACACTGAACATCTGTAGAATCATTTAAATGATTCTCAATTGGGACATCTGTTCATTACTAGCCTCATTTCCAGGAACATCAAGAATAGGTTCTTCCAGAATATAAAATTTCCTTTCATGGAGAAGGATAGCACATATGATCCTTTTCTGCACTTGGAAATTTGTGTCGCTAATATGGTTATCCTTATCAAGTATGAATCACAGTGATATTCTTGATGTCATTTTATTGTTTTTTCTTCAAATAAGTTGAGTACATTTATAATAATTTATTTGAAATTTTTTAGAAAAATAAATAAATAAATTTATCAATCTCACACTATTTTATCAAAACCCAATCTACCTCAGCATTATCTTCAGAATATCATGTTTCTTAGTTATTATATTGGAATGGATCCATATTACACTTCTCATTACCCCAATATTGGTCGGTTAATAAAAATTAATGTTTTTAGGTATTAATTCCAAATTCCAACTACATTAACTCAATGTTAATTGATATATTGAGTGGAATCCATAATTCCGAAATCAGTAAATTGGATTTAGTAAACTCTTTCTTCTCAGCTACACCAAGCCCTACTTTTTTAGGAAACCCTTGATATGGACTAATTTAACTCAATGAAAAACATCATGTTATAATTACCAGATAATTGAAATCGCCCTATTGTTGGATATTCAAGAACATTGAATTATGGGTTGATTTTAACAAAATTAATGGATGGATATACCGTATTAATATATTAAATTTGATGATTTTATCTTTTATAATGAATTTTCTAATTATTAACATTACTACACACTTGTAAATATTAAGTGGATTTACTTCAGTTATTAACAATGCCTTAGATAATATTTACACTTAATTAATTATATTTTATTTATATCGTTCATGCTTGTTAATTCATTAATTTATTTGATTGTGACAAAACATCCATATTGAAATAACCGTGTAACTTGTTAGAAATAAAATAATAAAGAGGTATGATCATGTGATTTTACAAATCGTTAGTTTATTTAGAAGATGACAAACTAAAATTTGACCTAGAAAAAACACCTCGATCCAATTAAGGATTGTGTTGTAGGTTTCCACTAATCCACCTATGTATCTCTCTTGGATCGGTTTCTCCTTAGCTATAAACATGAACCACCTCCACTAGATTGGGAGCTCTATCCATTAAATATTAATTTAACCACACACAGGTGAGGGAAATAAGGGGTTTATATAAAATAAACCATGGGAACTCAGGCACTTACATAATGAGATGATAGATGAAACACATGCCAAAAATTTAAGTTAATAATAAATTAAATAAAACCAATCGCATACAAAGGTTGTGGTCTAATATCATAATCATCCAATAACAAGAAAAAAATTATACACTTAATAAAATAAACATTCAATTATTACTCATTTTTATTTAATATTACTCATACTTGAATCAACTAATAATCCCCTTTAATTAATCAATTATTTTATTTAATTCTCACTTGAATTTTCTGGATATTTGTATATATCATAATTTTTAAAAAATTTATGAAATTTTTTTAAAATTTACATTTTATATAAATGTACCTTGGAAGAAATATGGTGAATTTCCATTCAAATCTACCCAACATGTGTTATACTAGTATAATGTTTACTCTTGAGACATATCGAATACATGAATTATAATTCACATTCATGAAATGTAATATCAACTTAATGATTGCTAGAATTACATGATTTTTTCTATCACATGTTATGCTTCATTGAACATAGTGTAATAACTATAATATTACAGACATATTATATATAGATCTGAACATCACACAAAAATTAATTATATATATATATATATAAACCTACCACATGGTGTGTCCTATCACCTTATTGGCCACACAAAACCCCATTTCGATATGGTTTACATAATATAACCAATTAATTTTAATTCTATGTAATTTGGTATATGTAAATTGAATGTATAAGTGATCTACATGACATGTAAATTTATCACCATCTATATGAGGAACACACCTCGGGAATCAATGTGTAAACTATGTCTCAAAAAATGGAGTACACAATGTGTACAAGGGCTACACAGTGTGTGACATCCGAGTTACACGGTGACTTGTCATGTAGGTTGTGTAAACTGATACACAGCCTGTCTATGACCACAGTACTACACGACGTGTATGTGGGTTACACAACATGTGCTCTGGATAACCGTGTGATATCATGTCTTAATCAACACAAAATTTAAAATTAAATTCCCCATGTGTATTCAATGAAAAAGACCGGAATTAATTCCAAAATAAATCATGGTACATTGAACATTTGTAGACCACATGTACCACCAATTTCATAGAGTGTAATCTTGTGTTATCCATCTATAATCCTCAACTCTTATATATGATTTATTTTATTTTATTTTATTCCAAAAATTAATTAATTTGATTTGATCTATAAGAAACTAAAGAGTAAGAAGGAAATATCACAATTTGGTTTAAAGAACGATTAAAATTGAATTGAAACTAAATGATATATGAGAAAATAAATCAACGGTCTTTAAATAATTATAAATAATTATTCGACCATTCTACTAAAACTTGAAGGTTCTGGGTGTAGCGAAAGCTTGAATTGAGTCGTTCCAAATTTTGATTTTTGTCTTGATCTATGATCAATATGAGATTTACATGATCATAAACACCGTAATCAACAAAATTGAATCAATGAAAATAATCAAGGGAAATAATTCTGAAACCAAGTATAATATCATTACATGTTATTTATAACTACATAAATCAATTATAGAATTTCCTCGAGTTATTTGTTTCTTCATTTATGAATCTGAAAATAGATCTAAATTGTGTCGTCCTTGTATTGTAGGACACCAGAGAAGATCCCCTCTCGAAGTGATCCACATGTGTTCCAAAAATCTCCAAACATCGATATTGGAATATTTGGGTGCTAGAATGGGAGATCCTAATGACTGCATTATTTTCTATTGATTGCTATGAGAATAACTTCTAAAGAGTTCTCATTGATCTCTCTATACTCAAGAGTGAGAGGTAGTGGAAGATCTCTCTCCATTCTTGGCAGTGTTCTTGGAGAGGGAGCTCTTTAGGTTTTGAGAGGATTCTATCTAACTGTTGTTGTAAACAACAGAAAATGAGTTGGATATCTTGAAAAATAATATAATTGGGTTTATATATATGTAGGGTTTAATAATAAAAAAATTTCACAAGTTACTTTTAATTTATATTTAGTCAATTTGGATCCTCATGAAAATAATAATAATAATAATATTTCTCGACATATTCTTAACTTGATACTTAAATTAAATATTATGTAATCTAATAATATTCAATATATATTATTTATCTTCAGACCATTAAAATTGGCCATACATTACTCCATAATATTTATTGGGCCTTGAATAATTGATATTTATTTAATAACTAAACATTTCTACATTATTTTCTATTAAATAAATTAATATTATATTCAATAAATATAAAATAAATATTTTTCAAATATTCTGATCACATAATATTCTATTAAATAACTAGTGATGGGATATTTTAGATCACGAAAACATGAATAATTATTTAACCACATGTGGGAATAATATTTATTCTACTTTTTAAATAATAAATAATAATATATTATTTCACTGATATTCTAAATACAGTTAATGTGTGACCTTCTAGGTCTCTTTCTTAGTGGCATTAGGAGAAGAAACGTAAAGTCCAAGGATATAATCTAACACCATTCCATGTAACCCATAGATAAATAAGTTAATGTCATAAAGAAAAAAACCTTATACGGACACACACTATGTAATATAGTTCCTTTAAGAAGGTTTTATGCCTATTCCATTAACATATGTTCTCAATGTCTCTTTCATTGAATTCTTGAAATTAAAACTTTCCCATAGAACACCAGGGCCATAGATCTATTTAGGATATATCATTTCCATCAAAGGGAATGAGATATCAACTTTCATTTAATAATATGAGTAAAAAAAATACTATCTCGCATTATTCATTAAGGAAATATTACTCGTGACACATATAATGTATCCAACCTCACCATGTACATATGTCTTCACGGTTTTTATCAATAAATAAAAGTACGCGACTTATAATAATCATTAATAATTATCATAATGTTTAAGGATCAATACCCATTTATGGAGATAGGAACATCAAATCACATATATAAATGTTGATTTACTACTTGTACATATCATTCTCATCATATCTTATACTGGATATACTATGGGCGTACACCTTGGGAAGAAACCTCAAATTAATATGATTCTCCACCCTTGATATCCTATATCATTTATATCCCTCCAATGATATTTTATGGATATATAAAATATGTTTAGTAATAGTTTCATAGAACTTCTTGGTTCTGATCATAGTGAGGAACTACTATGACCTTTTAGTGCGACAACTACTCTTACAAAATTATCACAAACTATGTAAGAAATATGGAAAATCAATATTTTATAAATAGTTTGTAAATATTAAAAATTATGAATATAGGAAATCATAAATTACATAGAAGTTGGTTCTAGGAAAATAACTAAAACACTACCATCTCATGAACTGATGTAATTCATTTTCCATCACCGCCTCTCATGGATGGTTGTAATGATGTATTTAATGTCTATATATATATATGATATTAATGAAATAATTATCATTATGAAAATTTAATATATCATATATTTTATTACTTTTCCATCCATTGAATAATGTTATTATCGTTTGTGCATACATGTATATTACCACCTCGACGATGCGATGTGATTAATTTTTCATAACCATATTATGTGGTTGAAATATATGAGTGGATTTAAAGAAATGTTATGATATTTATGATATTATTATTCTTTAAATATAAAATAATACTTACCTTCCTTCCATAATGATTATTGAAAAATGGAAATGTTACTCATGCATTAATACGACCTATCGTCACCATGATTATAGTGTAGCACTTTTTTCATAACCATATTTCATGGGAGTTATTAAAATTATATTTGACTATTTAAAATGATAATTGTAACATCCCAATATTCCATAGTAAGCCTCTCTTTGAATAATACAATAGTGTGTGTTGCATGCAACATCGAGTTCTAACACACCACAACCAATCAAACTAGCCGTTATGAATAGTAAAACCCACTTTTTGAAAGGTAATCAATTTTATCATTGAATATGAACTTCATTTTTGGGTTTGTAATATCAAAATTATCTTAGAGTGAATTTTTGGTATTTTTCTGAAAACTTTAAATTTTTGATGAATAGTAAAAAACACTAAGTTATTATTTAAAACTGACTTTTTATTTAAATAATTATTTATTTTATTTAAATTTATTTTTGGTCAAAATAGATACATAATACCTATATAATTTAAGTTGAATTAATTAGAGTGAGTTTATAATAATTTTAGATATATAAAATTTTTATTGAACTTTTTACCGTCTTTTAACAACCTCATTTGAGCATTTGAAAATTCACATAAAACATAATTTTACCACTTCTGTGAGTTAAATTTCAAAAATCCAAGGGACACGATTGATATCATTGGGTAAAATTTGGTTCAATAAGATTAAAATAATTTTTGGTGAATAGTAACCTTTTACTTTTATTTACCACGGTTAAAAGTAAATACGGTAATTAAGGGTAAAAATGATATTATTATTACCATAAAAAATGTGCTAATTCTATTGGATAAGTATAATTCGACCAAAAAAAACCTTAGGAATAAAATATTAACCCCTTTGGTCCACATGGATTATATTAGGACATTTATAATTATTTAATTCAAAGAAGATTTAAAAGTGTTAAATTAAATTGTTAATAACTAAACCATTTTTAATATTGGGTTACACATAAGTTAAATTCGACTATAAATATTCATTATAAATATAAAAATAATTCATACATAAAAATATTTTATTTATATTTTTTAGAAATTAAGTAATTTAATTTATTGATAAAAAAATTATGATGCAGTAATTACCTAATTAATGATATATTAAAATAATTGATATTATAAATATCCAAATAAATTTAATTTGAGACTTTATATGAATTCCAATAATTTTCTAGGTTAATATTACTTATTATGGTTATTTGGATTAATTTTTCTTTGAAGTAATAATGTTGTTATGAATTTAGCAAAAACAAAATACCAAATAGTGTCAAAATTGACATAAAAGAGTTTTTAAAACAAATATTATATTATTAATTGATATTCAATTATTAAAACTCTAAGGATCGGCCAAAATAAATATATAATGAAAGGGGTATCACTAATGAACCACTTGGGGTTCTCTTGGAAGTTTATAGTATGTTTATGAACCATATAATATAAAAATACAAAGAGACATGGTAAATGTAAAACTATTTAACTAAGAGTAAATCTGAAAGATAAGGATAATATATTGACCCAAACCTATCTAAAACCTACTAGTTAAGTGGATTTATACTGATCACCACCTTTTCCTTCAAATAATTCATTTTGGAGCCATTATAAACTGAAAATTATTTTATTAGAAAATAATATTTCTAGCTTTTCCTAAGGTGCCCCTCACCCCTCTTATAAAAGGGAACTTCCCATTCTCTCTAATTAACACCTTCAAAGCCACTTGAATCAAACAAAACCTACCCAAATAACCTCTCAATTTTCCTCCCTTCATCCCAGAGGAATTCCATTAGTCAAGAAACCCAACCTAAGGAGTCCTTTTTATCAAATCCAAAGGATGAACCCAAAGAAGAGGTAAATATTTGATCACCTCTTTCAAGTTCCTTTCTTCTTCCACTTCCTCTTTCAATGTTGTTTCCATTAAAAAATAATAACTCAAGTAGCTTCTATATGATTTGATGTTATTATAAATGTTGTACAACTATCTTTATTATTCTATTCATCATTTTAATTACAAATCACCATACGTGCATACGTACGGCTTACTGTCTCCACGTCGTGGTGTAATTGTTATTCAATACATTATTATTTGGATGGGTATATTAATGATGTGTAATTGATGTAAATAATAAATATAATATGATAATTACTCAGTATATATTATATACCATCCAATTATATATTATTTTTATATCAAAAGAATGATATTGTCGCTCGTGTGTACGTACGGATTACCGTCTCCACGAACGCGATGAGATTCATTCCCCATCGTATCCATTCAAGACTAATTTTCATTAGATGATTTAAAATAATGTTTAAAGACTTAATATCATTATTCATATTAAAAAGATACATCCTATCCATAACAAAAATTACATACATAACGAATCATATAAAGGAAAAAGAATCAATTAACACCAGAAACGATGATAATACTAAGATATTATTAACAAAGCAATGTTAAAAGAAAATATATGATATCATATTAATGTATATGATTCTTTTATAATTTAATAAGAATTATTTCTCCATTATACAGGAGGTTAACCTACCCTCGACCAAGGAAAAGTACAAGGTAAGGGTTAATTTCACAACCTCTTCATTATCCAAGGTTGTTTATATGTACTTATCTACTGAGACATATTTCTCATCCACATCCATGATTCTTAAAAATGTATTTCAAAAGATTCTTACTATTTTATGGACTATGGGTTAAATTCATTTATTCCCTTTTTTACTTTTATAAGATGTTTATAAATGAATCCTTCCGTCATTTTCCAAACAGGGTACTTTAAAACCTTTTAGTCAAAATTAAGGTAAGAATGTTTTTTTAACATATATGGCAGGTGCGGCTACTTTCCGCAGGTATAACATCGTCGAAGTTTACCTTACAAGATTATAAGAATATTTTCAAATATAAATTTTCTCTTTTATAATTACGTGACTTTTAAATGATTTCAAAATAGAAAGAGATATTTCTCTAAAAATTATTTGATATCATGTTTGTCAACATCATTTGATGGATTTTAAGTTTGTTTGAAGTTGATATTATGATACAAAACATCCATATTGTATTGAAGGTTTTGTGATATGTTTTATTGTGGATGTGTTATTTCATACCATACATGATTTATGGATAAAGTATTGACATTTCATATGCCAGTTTTAAGACGAATTTTTATGTTATGTTTAAAAATTTTCTTATGAGGAATGCATTGGACTTAGTAAGTGATGGGTGGAGCCTGTTATAGCTCCTGTATGCATCGGTAGGTCTCATCAGAAAAACTAGTGTCTTGGGACATGGCTTTGACAAAATCATATTTGTAGTCTTGGAAAAATGCCTTGAGTATGTGGTTATGAAATTCTAGCATTATGCATTCCATCATTATGAAAGTGGCTATTGATTTTTCATATGATTATTCCTCTAGTAGAATATCCATGTGAGTCAGTAAATGACATTATTTTTCAATGAAACCGTTGGAAAAACAAAACTACTATATGTATATACCAACGGTTCCATAGAACCATTGGTATAGGGGTCATTTCTCAATGGTTTAAAAAACCGTTTGGAATATTGTGTTTGTATAGCTTGCATTTCTAGTAGTGTTGGTTGTATTATTGTGTCTGCATTTACAAAAAAATCATTTCATGAAACTTCATATATATGAGAACATATGTTAAGGAGAAATTGGTTGTGTCCTAATGGGTGTATATTCACACATTATATAGTTATCTTAATGTGAATAAAGACTTCATGACTAGGGAAACAAAAAAGGTAAAGGGACCTATGATAGGTTGTTGAGGATCATGGAGATGGGATATGGATGTGGTACTGGGGTGTACCTTAGATGATTTATGTTTCACATCTCTTTATTCATTTCTTCTAGTTATTCCTAATAACCAACCACATTATGAGTCTATTAGTTTTACTTATGTGACATTGAAAATAAACATTCCAGAACATTTATTGATATTATCTTCTGTTTTATTATTGGTTAACTAGTATTTATGTTGTATTAACCTGTGATTTCTATGGTTAATGAGGGAGATGTAGTCACACATCACTTTAGGCCCTCACTACTATTCACTATCCTCTTGGGTATAGGGAGGTAAAAATGAGGTAACATGGAACTTTAACACATACCTAAATGTTTTATTTTGGGAATTAAAAAATGGAATTATTGGCGTACAACCCATTTATATATTTTATTTTATGGTTATGGTAGAATTGATATAGGTTGTTTAGAAATTGGGTAGGTATGTTTCCATGTTCATAGATAGAACATTTGTATCAGACCTCCATGTTAATGGTGATAAGATTACAATTACATTTTTGTGGGATTTTGGTCTGTTCTAGAATCATGAGTAAGTGGGTAGGATCACATGCTATATTTATACCCATTGGGTTCTATATAATATCACTTTTATCTAATTCCTTGATTTTTCTATCTATTTGTGATATACTTGTGTTATCTATGGATTCATATCTCCACTTACATTATATTTGGATATATAATTGTGGAATTATTTAGTTTAATTTGAGTATGATTCTATTATATATATATATATACATGATTATAACTAAAATGAATATATGATGGCCTAAGATTGAGCCTTGGATAGATATAAGAGGTTTATGCCTTGTCTATGGATATCTCCTTTGATAAGACTACCTGTAGATAGAGTAATTTACTTTGAGATCAAACTCATACCATGGGAACAACATATATATATATTCCCCTATATAATATTATTCCATCTATGTTTAAGGTACTCAATGTGAAACTCAATGATTTATAGGTTAATGGTTTTATCAAACCGAGCACATCTCCCAGGGGTGCACCACTATTGTCTAAAAAGAATGTGGATGGTGGTCTTTAGTTGTTTATGGACTATAAGATGTTGAACTAATTGGATATGAAGAATCATTAAATATTTCCATTCATGTATGATTACATAATAAATTATGTGTAGGTTGGTGTTTCTCCAATATTGAATTATGGTCAAGCTAGAACCAATTACCAGTTAGAGAATATGATATTCCAAAGACGAAAGTTAGGAGTGAGTATGGATGCATGAGTACCTTTACTGGAATTTTGGGTTGAATGATTCACCAATAGTGTTCATGCATCTACTGAATAGGGTCTTCAATATATATCTTGAATATTTCCGAAATTTGGGCTTGGATGAAATCATGATATACTATAAGACCATAGAAATGTGTGCAAGGAACATTGAGATTGTATTGAGAACACTTTGAGTGGATAAACATTATGTGAACTATCAAAGTGTAACTTTTGGATTTAGAAGGTTTATATCATTTGGAAAGGGATTTTGGAGATGGGAATTTCAGTGGACTTATAGAAATTCAAGGTTGTGATGTTTTGGGAATGACCCAGTAATGTGTTTCAGATCAAGATATTATTTTCTTCAACTGGGTACTACAGACGATTAATACAAGAACTCTATTTTCAAAACACCTATGTCATGGCTTATAATTAAATGAGTGAATCTGAATTGGATATACCATTGTAAAAAGGAATTCCTAGAGGTGAAGAGAATATGGATGAAGACCCCATTTTTTACACTTCCAAAGACTATGATTGGATATATAGTTTACTATGATGCCTTAAGTGTTGGATTGAGAGTTTTTCTTCTATATATTGATTGTGTAGTATCCTATATGACATGTAAAATACAGAACCATGAGTGGAACTAACTAATTTATGACTTGGATTAGGCATTTGTGGTCTACACACTAAATTATTGGCACCATTATCTATTTTGAGAGAGGTTTATTGTTTACTCAGACTATAAGATCCTATAATATATCTTCTAGAAATGGGATATAATTTGAGGTAGAGGTGTTAGGTAGAGTATTTGTATACATTAATCATTAATATGGAATATTAACTTTGGAAAGGTAACATCATGGTAGATTGTCTTAGTCAAACAAATATGGAGATGTTAGTGCTTATGGAGAAGAGTTCAAAGGATTAGTGAAATCAGATAAGTTTGATGGATTAGTGGCTTGTGTATGAATCAAGGAATCATGGAGTGATTAAATGTTCACATTTGGATATAATGTCTATCATTGTGGACTAGCAGAATACTAGATAATAGTTTGGTATCGAGTGTGTGGTGATGTGATAATGATTTGCTGGATGTAACCCTCTCCAAGGATGACCAGATGATGATGAAGATGTGATCTACATCCACGAAAGAGTAGTTAAGACAAATTCCTTAGGGGAGGTGGTAATGAGATACTCTCTTTCTTTGAAATGGGTTTTCAATCTGGGGTCAATTAATATATACCACAATAACTGACTTCGGTTTTGGTAGATTGGTATGAAGAGAGTCATCACTTGTTTTATTCAACGATTCCTTTCCTGATAATGGGTATAGGTTAGTCATTAGTGTATTGGTTGTTTTCTTTAGTCACATTGAGTTATAATGAGGAAGTGAGAAGACGTGATTATGGAATTAGTGAGAGAGTTATCCAAGACCCCAAGGAGTGAGGATTCTATTTGGGTGATAGTCAATCAATTGATGAAATTGTCTCATTTCTGGGAGATTCAAGAAAAACAATTTGTTAATAATTCTTGTGAGATGTATGTATAGGATATTTTATACATATATAGAGCTCCTATGAGTATCATATCAAAAAAATATAGGCATTTCAAGTCATGTTTTTTTGGAAAGGATGGTATAAGGATTTGGGGACTCAGTTTAATATGAGTATGACATAACATCCAAAGATCATTAGAAAGTCAAAGAGGAAAACCCAAATCCTTGAGGATATGCTTTGAACATAAATATTGTACTTTTGTGGAGCATGGTATGAGAACATGGATTTAGTACAATTCACATACCACAAGCGTTTTGAGGATTCTATTCATATTAATCCTTTTGAGGATCTCTATGGATGACTATGGTTCTCATGAATATACTAGAATAAGGTTGCTAAGGCAGTAGTTATTGGACTAAGTATTGTGTAGGAGACCTCGGAGAGAGTAAAACTATTTAGGAAGTGGTTGGTTACAAATCAGTGTAAGTAGTTATCCTATTTCAATGGGAGGGGGTGATCTTTGTAGTTCAATATTAGAGATCATGTTTTTTTAGGTGTCACCTTGGTTAATAAAACATCTATTATTGAATAAAGGGATAATGAAACCATTTTATTTGGGATATTTGAGATCACTTAATGAATAAAATAAGTGTCCCACCAAATAGAAATTCCACTATGTTATCAACACAAGAATGATGTGTTCTGCATTTCTCAGTTTTGGAGGTACATGATTTTTCCTTGATATGTCATTGACAATAAATAAATTTATTTGGAACCAAACCCATATTTTTTAGCATTCTCAGTGTATAATATAGACTAGAGCAAAAATGTGTTTCAGGGGAATATAGTTTCACGTGTTCATGTCCCATTGAAATATGGAAAGACCCCAGTGGAAACATAAGAGTGGGAGTATAATTTATGATTTTGTGGTTTGATTTGTTATAGTAGATTCTTCTCAATAATTATAGGTCCTTATTGGAATATATTTTAATGTTATAATGATTTTATCTCATGTCTATAAAGCCTTTTCCACAAAAAATCCTTTAAATTGTTGGATTGATCCAGGTTTGGGTAAATAATTGAAATATTTTGAGTGGATTTTGGGTGTTTTATAACTTCATTGTCCAAAATAGGAAACACCACTACCATGGTATAGTTTGTGGTGGTCATTGGAAATCCATGTCAAAAATAGACAAGGCGAAAATGAGTGTGGATATAGGAATGGAGTTCTAGGTTAACACCTATGGGCTATAACCATAGTGAGCTCACCCTAGCTATGATGAGGGAAAATGACCAGGTTTTTAGAAGATACCTATTAAGGGTCACCATTTTTCTCATTTTTCTTGAATTCACCATGACAGTAGTAGAAGTCACGGTGAAGGTTCTGGTGATATTTGCACTCTAGTTTGAAATGGATGCCTTTTTATTCAGAGCATGAAAATTTCCAATGATAAATTTTTTTAATAATAATTATAGGTCATTAGGGATGAATTAATTGGTATATTTCTTCAATTAAATGATTCACCCCTCCTCCCTTAGAGATTCTTTATTATGGAAGAATTATAGATTCTCCTTGGATGAACCTTGAGTAAATTATTTGACCCATATTTTGGTAAGGTTTATCCTTTTAGATAGTCTTGATCCTCTCAAGATATTTTCTAGAAATTAGTATATAATCATACATTGGTAGGTCAATGATGTACTTGTTATACTAGATTCATGAGATCCTTATATATATACTCTTATAATTATCCAAGAGAAATGAAAATTATCCTTCATTCAACTAGACATGATGACAGTCATTGATGGTTTTTGATGTTGGAAACTCTTATCATATTATATTATTTTCATTGCTGTGAGAATATGGTTTGGGTTATGAAAAGTTTGAAAATCATGATGTAGAAATCAATAAGATTGAGGTAGGTTGTAATTACCGTCATGGGGTATTATATGTAATTATTTTTCATGTATATTATGTGTGTGTGTAACATGAGAGACCCATTTCTGACATTTATCAAAAGTGTGTGTGTGAATGTGTGTCTACTAATAACTTTTCTTTACATGGTTTCTTGTTATGTCTTATGTATTCCATTCTACTTAATTTATTACTTCGGTAATATTTCATATCCTGTAGAATTACTTATTGAGATATATTTTTCCTTTCTATTTTATTCCATATATGTGGTCTTGTGCATAACGAGTGTAATATCTATTTTAGTTTTAGAATGATTGTTTTCCCTGATAGACCTATCTGAAGACTTATTTGGGGAGCGTTTATGACCTAACTCATTTGTGTTAGATTGCTTAGTATGGTTAGAGACTTAGGTTGAGATGCATGGGGGAATTCCATATCACCCTTATAAGAATGTGTATATATGCTCGTGTGATATACAGATGGGGAACATCATTTAATATAATGGATTGTCCATTATATGGGTATTACAAGTGTGTGTAAATTCAGTGGAATGTTGGTAACTATGAGTTATGGGAAGCCTTTCCCTTAATGGTGGGTTTTGAGTTGTTCTTTAAATTTGGAACATAGTTTTCTTTAAAGTTGAATGGAGATGCTTTTCCTTAAAGGAAGATTGATTTTCTATAAAGGTAAGAATGATGTTTTCCTTAATTTATATAGAGTTAATTGGCTAGATCGGAGTCATGCATTACTACTATGATTCTATTCCATGATGGAATCAATGTAGGTATGGTCGGGGTTCATAGTGGTTTAGTCCGCACGCGTTAACTCGATGTATAATTGGTCCTATGATTATTTTTAAATGTAATTTTCTCCATATCATGAACTTCTATATGCATATTTACCAATGTTAACGACACATTGGTGGTGTCCAAATGGGTTCATATTCACACTTTATATGGGCATATTAATGCGCATATAGACTTCCTGACTAGAGATCCAGCAAAGGTTAAGGGCCCTATAAGTGGTTACTAGGGATCATGGATCACGGAGATAGAAATGACACCATGAAAGTATCTATATTATTTCCATTTAATTTTTGTTTATTTATTTCTTCGAGTTGTATTTAATTACCTACCTCAATGGGCGTCAGTTGGTTTTACTTGTATGACATTGACATGGCACTTACCATAGAATTTGTTATTTTTTGTTTGGATATATTGTAGGTGAACTCATATTTATTTTTTATTACCCCATGATGGATATGGTTACCAAGGGAATATCCTTCCTACATTACTTTAGAAAATCACCACTATTCAATAACCTCTTGTATACTAGGAGGCACACATGATCATATATGGACCTTCATCTTGGAATTAGAGGGTTGGGATGTGGAGTTACAACAAATATTTATCGCTATGGTTTTTACTAATTTATTATTGTAATAATACCAAAAAATAACTAGAAATTACATTGATTACAACTATATAACCCCAAGTCACTTATACATATTATTACATTATTTTCAATATAAAAATACACAAAACACAACCAAACGATCTAGATGCCCAATTTCGTTGAGAGACTAGGTTAATAAAACATCATTAGGGATCTAAAATAAAAAATATTTATTTTAGAATCCATTATTGCTCCTAGATTCCATTGATCTTATAAAATGTTCAGCACACTCTAGGCTTGGTTGGGGCCCCTGTTGGGAGCTACACATAACCTATATACACGTTTTTGTAGTCAAAGTGGTTCCATTGTGGTAAACCCCATAATCCTACATGCAGAAGACCAGAATCGTAATCCTAGAAATACACTTAGGGGATTTACATCACAAGTTGTGATATAAGAATGATGTGGGAAGCTGGTGATGCATGTCATATTCAGATAGGCAGTGAAGTAGACATGGTGTTAGCATGTTGTGATGCAAAAATGAAATAATCTTGGTTATTCATGCATGAGGATGCAATTTTCCATCAAGTCATGTTCATTGACCACTTGTCCTTGCACCTAAGATCTATGAAGTGGGTCTCCATCTTCCTAGACAGAAAGATGTATTTTTTTACAATATAAAAAGAAAATTTATCACCATATTTATAAGAAATATGTATAGGTTTCAAATATAGAGTTCATTTAAAAACAATTCATGAAAAATGGTAGAGAATTTGGTATAGAAATGGATCTTTTAAAATGGAATTTTATGGAATCAGTAAAAGACATTCAAAGAAGAAAAGAATATTGATTTTCCATTAAGACATGAGTTAGAAAAAAAAGTGGTCAACCCAAAAACAGTTCTTATTTTATGAAATCATGAATGAGGAAAATAATTTAAGAGAGTGTTTCGGGAAAGGATTAAGGGATAGAATAGTTCCACTTAATCTAGTTTCATTTTAAGGTAGGCCTTGAGAAATGAATACAATGAATGTATAACCCTGATAAATAAAGCGGGAATAATATAGGTATATATATTAGTGACATATATATTGAATTTAAAATTATTCTATAATTTTTAATATATAGAGAGAGAAGAATTCTTAGCGCAATGAAAATGGGTGGTTTAGAGAGTTTCCTTTCCATAGGTATAGATTCATTCAGAAATTTCACATAACATCTAGGATAATCAAATTTGATTTATTAAACACCTGATTATGAAATTATTTTAAATATATTTTGTTTATTATTTAGTTTTTATATTATTTTAGATTCATTTAATTGAGATTCCATGTCTATATTCACTATCCCAAGGTTGTTAATTTAATTGTTCCAATGTTGGAATAATTTTTTTGTAATTATAAGAGATATTTAATATGTATATAGAAGTGTAAAAGGTTCTTAATATCCAATTTTAGTCATAAATAACTCGGATATAAAGAGTATAAGTTTTATTATTATGCTGCTATTTCATTTTGGTGGTGTTTTAGACCATGATGAAATTACATGTTTTTATTTATCTTTAAGAGTATTTAACTATTACTAAAAAAATTAAAAAAATTAAAATATACTTATTAATCTCAGTATTAACTATAATAATTCAATTAAAACTATCCCTGAAGGTGGAAATAAAAAATGAAATTCTTCATTCATGGAAATAACACCAAAAACATTTTCATTTTAGAATATATTAAGGGGAGGGTAGAAAATGGATATTCCACCATAATAGTAAAATATAAGTATATTTATGATACTGATGTCACCATGTCAATGTTTATGAAATTCATATTTGGAAGGTAGACGAAAAAAAAGAAGGAAAATTGTCTTCATGCTTAATTTTACCTCTTCCTCTCAGAGTCTCATCTTGGCTACACATTAAAGCTTTTTGAAATGGGATTTGGGTAAGAAACAATGTGTGTTATATTGCAAGGGAGTTTGGGAGAGAAATGGGAAGAGTTTATGAAATCATAAATTCATAGAAACTACAACGAGAAATCGTGGTGAGAAGTTGTATTTATAAGGGGAGTAGAGGGATGTTTTTTAATATAATATTAATCTGTTTATTATTTTAGCTCAATACTATCAATTGTGTTGAATCTTGGGAATGTATAGTATAATTTTTAATGTTTTTTCTATATAATGCCTTTTTAGAATATTAATTACTCATTAATTAATTTAATATTCTTATAATGTCAAATATCGTATTTTTTTGTAATTCACTATTCACTAAAAATGAAACAATTATAGAAAAATAAAAAAATCCCGAACCATTTCCCAAAAATGTAAATTATAAGAATAAAATACATTTTAGAAAAATATTTTTTCTAAATATGGTAAATTTAATATTATATAATATTCTTATATATTAAAAAATCATTTTTATTAAATGATCAAATTTGTAAAACTTTAAAAAATTACTCACATTTTTATTAAATTTTATTATCATATTTATATAAATATATATTTTTAATTTTTTTTAATAAAGTTAAATTTTATGTAAAACTTTTAAATTTATCAAACAAAATTATTTTAATGATGAAGAGTCATATATATTTTGTTAAACATAAAATTATTAATTCCTTATGTCAAATGTTTATTTTGTCACATTTAAAGATTTTATTTAATTATTTTATGATAAAACCCCATTATATTGTTTCCAAAATATTATCCTACTATTACATTAGTTAGTTTACTATTCCTAACATCCATATTGTTATTCAAAATTTCATATAATGGTCACATTGCAATATTCAGGTAACAGTTAGATACTGACATTCATATTTCCCTTTATTCCATATATATACTACACCATTCTCATACGTCATCATTCCTTAATTATATTAGAAGGTTCCATACATACCATAATAATTTTTATCAAATTCTTAAATCTTCTCTTTCTTTTTACAGTATTTATGGAAGGAGTGAATTTTATGGTACAATTCATGCATCCAGGTTTAGATTATTGTGTGAATTATTCTTTTATATTTTTATTTATATAATATTCTTTGATAATATAATAAATATCATTTCATGATATGTAATAATCATATTATATGAATAATACTTTTTATATACATTTACTGTAATACATAATAAAACAGTCATAGTGAAACTTAAGTTCTTATACAAATAGAAGGAATTTTCATGTAGTTGAAACGTTCATGTTTACAATCGAAGATCATAAGGGAGAATAATATGATCATTGGTGTTTGATAAGGTAAAAAATAATTTAGACACATTTCTACTTATTATCCCAAAATTTCCATGGAGAAATCCCATAAGTAACCATAAATGATTAATTTTGAAGATTACTTGGGAAAACATGAGAACAAATAAAAGAAAAATATTTTCCTTGAATGCATAATTTTCACCTATAGATGATAATAATAATTCCGTCAATCATAAACCTATTTTATCATAAAATTATTTTCATTAAGAATCATATAAATAATATAAAAATATATAGGTACACTAGATCATTAACTTCAAATCACACTTATAATCAATCTTACAAATGGAATAACCTACACGATTATTTTGAACAAGTTTAATATAGAGATAATATAATTACCCAATAAATTTTAGTCTAATAAAATTCCAAAACATTATCATAAATAATATCATATAACTACAATTTTTTAAAAAATTTGAATCTTTCCCATTACATCATAAAACACATAAAAACATTCATCATTCCTCAATAACTTAATTATCCCTAGAAAAGAAAAAGGTTTCATGAAAATATCCATAAAAGATCATTACAATATATTAGTATAATGACGGTGGATAGAATAAACATAAAATATCCCCATTAAATAATAATAATCTTTAATGTATTTTGAAATCGATGAAAACACCTTTATAAACGAATTTGATATATAATTTGTAAATATAAGAAGAAATATCTGTTAATTTTGGAAACCTTTTAAAATTGAAAATTAATTGAAAATGGGAAAATTATTTTCAATGAAAAAACATAGAAACTTATAAATTAATCTAGTAGATTAAGATTATTATGATTATATGAAAATCAATTCATTCTGTATACATTAAAAAATATTTTTTTACCATTTTTAATAAATGTAAAAATTGAATCATACCGAAAATATATGAAAAGATTTATTATAATCATTTCAAAAGAAATAAAAATTCAATAAAAATTATATTTTAAAATACATATTTTTATGGATAAAAAATTCAATAAAATATTTTTTTGAACATGGACATGGAATAGAAATAGTTTAAAACATTTAAAAAAAATTTACAGTCAAATTTCCCATGAATGTAAAATCCAAAAACCCTTTTGAAAGAAATAACATTATAACGAACTTAAAATACCATGATTATAAAGATATTAATGATTTTATATGTGAAATATAAATTATATACACCATATAAATTAATATATGTTCATTAATCATAACACATCTCAATGTAGTATGTTTGCAATGAGAAAACTTTACAAATTTGGTATTAACTGAATAAAAAATTCATGGAATCAATACTTTAATATGATTATATAAAACTCATAACTTACATGAAATAATAGGTCTAAACACATTAATGTGGAATTAATTACACTATATTAAATAAATAATGGTGAAAAATAAGAATCATATCTTAAGGAGTTGAAATTTTGATAAAGAAACCCTTATAGAGATTTTAACATTGGAAGTAGGAAACCAGAAATGAAGCGATTTTGTGGAAAAAATTTAAATACATATATAACAAGTGCAAATAAATTTTAAATAATTATAGGTTATAACACACATAATCATGACATAACATAGTCAATGGAGAAGTAGTATAAACTAGTAAAATTAAATTGCGTTAAAAATACGTTTACATTGAACTTCCTCTTTGTCGAACATGTTCTAACCTCCCTTAAAAAATTAAAAAATATATTAATTAATCTTTTGAGACCATTATACATATATATTTCTTTTTATATTCCTTTATTTTAATCATTTACTGCACATGTATTAGTTAGCTAATGTTAATTTTCATCATCAGATGTTTGTAATTTGGATTGTTTTTCCCATGCTTTGTAATGGTGATGTCGAAAATCATATTGGATTCAAATTTTATCATCAAAATATTATTTATGATATTTTAATATATTTTACAATGTGATTATTAATTTCCAAATTTCTTTCCATGAGAGTTTTAAATACGATTTTTGAAGATGAAGTCGGTGATGATTTTGTTTTCGATTAATCTACCAATATCAACATGTTGCTTTATAATGATGGTTGATTATTTTGTTATAAAATTATATTCATGATATATATCACTTATTAATATCTTATATAATAATAATTATATTATTTAACTATGATTTAAGGTTATTAATGAAAAGAGAAACACATCATCCATGAAGGCGGTGGTCCACACGTACACACAGTCAACATTTTCATTTTTCAACAGATAGAAAAGAGATAGAAAATGGCTTTACCATTAACATAAAAACATTTAATTATTTAAAATATACTTATTTTATAATATTAATATTTTTATATAATATTTATAGTAGTTTGGAGAAGAAATAAAATTCAAAAATCTCAGTAAGAACATATACCACTTTCTTATATAATCACTTTTTAAAAACACCTTCAGTTAACATAGATTGGTATTTTGTGAAGAAAAACCAATGGTTCATGGATAAGGGTGTTTTAAGGGTATTTATTTTTCTTTTAATTTATATAAGATAAATTTTTTTGTATAGAGAAGTGACAATATGTAAATAACTAATTCAGGATGCCACTTGATCTCGCACCTAAGAGGATTCGCCAAAAGGACCATGGCATGTTCCCTATCGCCCAGGGATAGTTAAAAGATATGAAGTATCAAATATAAACCTTTTATAATGATTATACACTTGATAATATATTAAATTAAAAAAACAAGATTAATGATAAATACTACAATTATATTACAAATGAAATATAATATTCTATATAAGGTTTATAAATATACAAAACAAAATAAAAAACATGACGGTTGGGAAGAATGATACTCAAAAAGACCCAAAAGGCCAACCAAAATATCCATGTGACTTTAAAGACACAATCATGAGTTAAAAATACATTATATTCCTAAAAGTAATACAAAACCATTCCAACATAGAATCCATGACCTGAAAATCTACACAAGACATGAGGATTACATACCCACTGATGTGAGTATGCAAGGTGTGAGCCAAAGGATAGTAGAACAATGAGTTCATTCCATTCATTTTACCAGAAAAATCAATTCCACAATTTAGAAAAAATAAATATATTAAAATAAGTTTTCCATTCACTTTTATAGTTTGAAAACAAAAAAATCGAAAAAATCCTTTCAAATTATTTCCCATTTTAAAATAAAAAATTCAAAATGTTTTACTTGTTATTTAAAATAAATCATAGAAAATAGCGTAACTATTTTATTTATATATTTCACCCACCCACCTCTTACGAATAAAGAGAATGTAAACCTAAAAAAAGGATAATTTTATGGAATAGTCATAATAAACAATAATAATGAATAAAATAAAACCATATAATGCCAATATTAAAACATAAAGTAAATAAAACAAAAATCGTAAGATTAACCAATAGATATTTTAATAAAATCACAAAAAATCAGTAATGAAAACCTAACATAAGATTCAAATCATGAGGAACACTATTTTGCATAACATAACAAAACCTGATGTATATATGACAAACCCCTAGCATGTAGCTCTTTTAGTCCAATACTCGCCTCCCAAATCATCCACAAATAGAAATGGTGAAGATGTGTCCCTTATATAGATGAATCATAACTAAGGGATGATTTTTAGGTTAAACATTCAATTAGAAAAGCATTCATCCCCAAATTTACTACTTTAAAGGCTAAGTTTCCTCATACAATAAATAAAGGAGGGAGGTGGGCCACTGTAATACAATATCCATCACATGAAAAAAATCGCAAAAGCTACCACCATAATAAAATTCGTCCCAACTCCAATATTCCTCAAAAAATGTTCCAAAAATAATAAGATTAATAATAATAATAATTTAATCACCCATTGCATGGATATATTTAAATGTTTATAATACATATCAATGTGGCTCAACAAGGGTGTAACTAACAACCAATTAAGTAGGATCTTATAAAGTCACAACTTGGCCTTTAAATTATAGGTAGTAAATATATATTTGGGAATATCTTATTAAAATTTTTGGGGAACATGTGTAACAATAATGGAAATAACAAAAAACAAAACAAAACATAATCATAACCAATCAAGGAATCCAATAAACAATTCCTTAAGCTAAACACACCCTTATGAAATATGGAAAAATTTTAAAATACAAAAGGGAATCCAACTTTATAAGTCAATTTTGGTCCATGAAATAGTTAATAATAATTTTTATTTAAATAAAACATTTTCATATTTTTATCAAAATTTTAGAATTCATAAAAATAATTTTAAATAAAATTTCCATTGAACTATTAAATTCTCCCAATTTGTCACTAAGAAAACAGAAAAAACATGGAAACCGTTGAATATATTATTTTAGACATCCTTTACATCGATAATTTTGTTTAGAATATTAATTAAAACATAATGAAACCAATAAATTATAAAATAAAAGTCAAAAGAAACAAAAAAACCTACCTCATGCAATGAAATCATATTATATTTAGCAAAAACCACTAGAAGAGTTTTCAAGAGATGACTCACTTTAACGACCCTTGATTTATATATAGAAATTTACCTTTTGAATATATACATGAATCTTTTAAATTAACATTTATGATAATAAGTAACATCACCTTATCATTAATTTTTAACATAACATATTTATTATTTTACCTCTGGGAGAAAAACCTTACTTGTGGTATAGTAGTAATATAGATATATTTGATGTTTTAAAATGAAATTTGAAAAGAGTATTTTTATTTCATTTTAAGAGATTATATCTAAAAATAAATTTTATCATTCATATAAGATAAATATAAAAAATTTACTTTAATTTTTGGATTTATCAAGTGAAAATGATCATTCTCTTTTTTCGGTATATTTATAAAATTGATTTTTACATGGCTAGTGAAAAATACTAATTTTTTATAATACCGCCACATTTAAATGAATTATATTTTTTTAATACAATTTATATAAAAATATATATAAATTTATAAATTTAAATAATTAATTTTAAAATAATATTTTAAATTTATAAAACACAAGAATATCATTTTAGAAAATCAAATAATATTTTATAAAAACAAATTTTCATCTATTTTTGTAATTAAATTTATGGATATAGAAATTTTGATTTTAGAATTATTTTAATATTACATAAATATTATATTAACAATAATAATAATATTGTTCATTATATAATCAATATGCATTAAAGTATACTTTTTCAAAAAAAAATTAGTGTTTTACATATTATGCGCACGTATACTAAAATTAATTTATCTCAGTCTAATATATATAATTATGTAAAATTACATACTTAAAATAAGTTTTTCAAAATTATTAAATAGATTAAATTTAAGTTTTTCTCATTAAAATTAAATTCCAAGGGTGAAAGTGGACTTTCCGCAATAAGCATAAATTAGGGTAAAAGTGATTTAACATAGTATAAATGGTTGAAACAAGTGACAAAATATTTTATATTGGATGGTTGATGTTAGAAAAACCATATTAATTTCCAAACACCATTATTGACCATTTAGAGCCCTTTTCTAGGAATAATGGAGTGATATTGTTGAGAAATAATTATTTCATTTATAAATGTTCCATTTTCGTCACTTATAAAAGGAGGCATACTACTCACCATTTATCCTACAATTAAAAATACTTGGCTCAACAGAATATATACCACCATATCTCCTCACAATTTTAAATATTCCTTTGAATCTTTGGTCCCACTCACAGTCCAATCTAAAGAGTCTTAAGGAGTTACCCCGTGGATAACTTCAAAATGAAAGGTAATACTATCAAACCAACTTTTCTACATTATTTTCCACTTCTACACCACTGACATACTATATGTAAATTATGGTATAATAAAAAGATATTTTTTAATATTCTAAAATTTTATTATACTAATGAAATATCCATTTTATAACCTCCTTCAAAATCATTTAGAAAAATGGAAAGATCCTCATGCGTGTGTTATGTACACCTCCTCTATGAGTGATATGTTTTATTTTCCGTGACCAACTAAAATTTTTAAATTTAAAAATATATTTATTATATAAAAATTCAATTCTTGGAACAATTAATATTTTATAATTATAATATATAACAATATATATGTAATAAAAATAATATATAGATGTAGTATTTTTAACCATCTCAAATGGACTTATCAAGACACCCTTCTTAATTTTTGATATTTTTGGGATAAACTTTTAAAGTATATATATTGATCTAATGGAATAATTAAGAACATATAACACTAAAAATAAAGTTATCATGATGTTATTTTACAACATCTTGGACTATAGTTAACAAACTAAAATTGTTATTAAGAGAATAACAAAACAAACTTGAGTTACTGATGTATTTAGAAACTATATTAAAAATAAATAAAATATGATAGCTAGTGGAATTTATAAAATTAAATATAGGTGAATAATGTTCTTGGATTTATATTTAATGAACATAGTTTATCTATTCATGAAGTGAATTTAACGTGCATAGTTCTTTCATACATGTGGTAAGGGTTCCCCAGAACCACCCTCATTACCTTTTGGTTACATATTTTTTTCTCAATTTCCCATTATCTTATTCTTAAGTATATCATATATATCCTATTTATATGTGTTTTTCACATGTATTACTATTTAAATTTTCCATTATTTTGTTAGGAAAAGTACATTTTTATATTCCCTTCAAAATTTTATCTTTTTAGTGAACTTGATTTAAGGAAACTTCCTTATGCTTAATTTCATGTCTAGTATCTCCCCATACAAGGTTTTATTTATTATCATGTATATTTTATAAATTCAAATTTTATATTAAGAAAATACTATTTGGTGAAATTTTTATTTTGTTAAAGAATAAAATATGTTATTAAATATCCTTCGATTATTTCGAAAATATTTACCTAGGTGGTATGTTTTATACTTACTGCTTCATTTTCTTATGATTATTTCCTCCAATGGAACTTCATTTTCAAATAATATGTATTTTTGAAATGAAATTACACGCTTAATTATTTAGTTACTTTATTAAGAACCTATATAATATAGTTTTTCGTTATATGGTAAGACAAGATTGTGAAACCCACATCCCTATTCTGGGATATATATTATATTGGATTTATGAATGAATTATTTTTTCTTTTGAAACAAATATGAAAGTAAATATATGAATATGGATGGTGGGTTTATTATAACTCTCTAATGCATTGGGTATTGTTAGTGTCCCATGAGATACTTTGTATCATGCATGAGTAGTTATCCTAAGAACATTATGCATAATTCACATGTGGTTTTCCTTAGCACACCATTCTATGACAGTGGTTAGCCTGAGAATATGATGATTATGATGGTGGTTAATCTATGTTATATTGTATTGGGGGTTATCCATGAAATATTCTTATTATATCAATCATTATGACGTTTCCACATTAAAATGATTTCATGATCATATGATGTAATTAACGTATGACCTTTTTCCTTGATTTTGATTTCATGATTTTATGATGTCATTACCTTATTCCATGTTCCCATGATAATGATTATTCATCTTATGGTATCATGTCATGAATCAAAACCCATTTATTTCTTTATTATTTTCTGTTATTATTCTATTAATAGAAAAATTTTCTCACCCTTTCCTTTATTTTTTTCCCCAAGACATCCCATTATGTTTTAGTAGACATATGGGAATAGGATCAAAATTTGGAACTTTAAATAAACACATTGATTTTATGTTTAATATGTTGTATTTAATTATTTAATTTTACAAATAAAATAGAATTATTGATCCTTAGTGTGTATTTTTTGGAAAACAATATTATGAATAAGGAAATAATATACATTTTAGGTTTGGGTTATTATATTTGGTATCAATGTAAGCTATAGTTATTTTAGAGATTGGGTTGTTATAGATGGTATCAATGTAAGGTCCATTTATTTTAGAGATTAGTGTTATAGGTCTTTAGTTAAAATCGTATGGATAATATAATAATTTTATGATATCTAGATGTTTTGGTAATGTAAATGTTTTAAAGTCTTCCTATAAAATTTATCTCTTTATAGACACTAACTGTAACAACCCAAACATTTTGAGTAGTATATTAACTTACTCATAATTATTTAATAGAGATGTTAATGGTTAATGCAGAAAGATGAGTCGATGGCTTCCTGTAATAGACTTGACCCTTATGAAGCCCACCTATCAGAGCTTGGGAAGGAGGTGGCATCTTTGGGCTTCGCTTTGGACCAAGCCCAAGCCAAACTCCATTATGTCAAGCTTGAACGGAAACAACTTCAGGAGAAGTTCCAGTTAGTGGAGATTACTACTAGGGAAATGTTATCTGAGCCTCCATCATATTCTCTCACCATAGCACACCTTACACTTAGGTCATATGCTGGTGTTATAAGGGGCTATGTGATGAGACCCTAGCTTCTTTATGTAATCCTTTGGGATGAATAAATTGAGATTTCTTCCTTTAGTGAAGTTTGTGAAATTTTCAATGTCCGGATAATTTTAGGATGTATTTATTGATGAATTTTGAAAAAATGACATTTTAAAATATTTATGTAAACCTTAAATAATTAATGATGTGTAATGATTTTCAAAAAATGTTCTTCTGCACAAGTGTTTAGTAAGGAATTTGGAGTCTAATTATATCAACATAATTTTTGATGAATAGTAAATTATGAATAGCGATTTTACGCTTAGGATTAGTAATGTCTCCAAATGGATTAGTAATCTCACTTAAAGAATGTTTTAATATAATTTAGACACCTTGATTTAGTAATGAGATCCAATAAAATGGGTAATTAACGGTTTCATAAATTATTATTCAAGTATTAGTTTTTTGGGGTGAATAGTTTTTTTAATTAAATATTAAATTAAAAATATTTAGAAAAGTATTTTTATAAAATGGACTTTATTTTTGAACTTAGATCGCCGATATTATGTTATGGTAATTTTTGGGGTTTTCTCTAAAAAAATGAATTTTCGGTGAATAGTGTTTTAATTAAAAATTAAATTAAAATATTTAGAAAATTATTTTTATAAAATGGAGTTCATATTTGTAATAAAAGCATCGATATTTGGTTAAGGTGAAATTTTGTGATTTTTCTGAGAAAGATGAATTTTCAGTGAATAGTAAAAAACAGTTTTAGGGTTTCGGTATGTTTAATGACATCATAACTGTCTCATGATGATTTCATGAGATATTGTAATTGTTTACCGACCAAAGGTGTTGAATTATTGTATTGGGGGCCCCATGTGGCCTAACTCAATGGGAAATATCATGGGAGAGCCCACGGTTTTGAGAAAACCACTTGTGAGGTGTCCCTTGGCCATTAATGCCATGTCCCCTCACTTTCCCTAGAAATACCAAGCCATTCTCTCATCCTTTGGACTCCAAAATCATTATCAACGAAGTTATGGTCTCCTTACCTCCCAAGTAGTCCTCCCAAGGTTCCCTCAAGCCTTTCAAGGTCCCAACCATTGAGTTTTAAGAGTTACGTTTAAGGTAAGGGATCCGACCTCTCTCTTTCATTTCATGTAATCTCTTTTATGTCATTCCTTTTATGCTCCATGTTCTTATGTGGTAGGATGTTATTTTATATTACTCTTAATTCCATTTTCATTTTTATATTATTATATATACCCTCTTACTCTAATCATTATGTTTTATGAAAGTTTAAGTGACGTCGTTAGGCTGCCGAATTTTTAAGGGATTCTTTCACCCTTCTCATTTTCAAGTTCTATTTTGATGTAAAGTCTTTCAAGTTTCTTTTTATTATTCTGTGGTACGATCTCTATACCTATCATACTGATATTTTATGATCATATGATTAGAGACCCAATTTTATCTCTTCAATTCATTTTTATTGAAGTTTAAGTGACGCCGTTAGGCTGCCGAATTTTCATAAAAGAAATCTTATTTTTGTCTTACTTCCATGTTTTTCATTTCAAATGTTATGTCTTTCAAATTTCATTACCATGATTCATATCCATTATATTATCTCCCTCTACTACTTTTATAGATCATTTATGAGTGGGCGACCCATGTCCCCTCTCTTTTCAATATTTTCTAAAACCCTATAACATAGCTGTTATGCTGCAGAATTTTCGTCTTAAATTGTCTCTCTCTTTTTCTCAAAATTATTTGATGTTATTAAGTGAATACTCAAATATCTTATTTCTACAGGGGTATTCACATATATATCTAAATGTTCTATTTTAAATTCTGGTATTTACATACATGAAAACTCCTTTCCCTTTCTGTGGGTCTAAAGTGACATAAAGATCTTGTCTTTTAAGCAGTTTTTAAAACGTTATGATTATGAAATAAAACCCATTTATTTTATGCTATATGGGTTGTTTATGAAATGATTTATGATGATATATGTGGCTCACATGATCATAAAGACATGTCAATGGTTCACCCAGATAGCGCTCTAATGCATTGGGTAAAGACGTAATCTCTAGAGATGACCATTTAGACTGATACCTTGTTGAATTACCTTGGTAATTTTTAATGACACCTTGGGGATGGACCATGGTGAAAAGAAATGATTTTCAATATTAAATGTTGAATCCACATATTCAAGTTATGAAAAATGTTTTTTTTATTATGATATATCTCATGATTTCTTTCTCATGCCTTAATGTTCTTTTCAGGACCTTATTGAAGTATCTCAAGTTCACATGTAAAATGTTTCGCATGTTTCCTTTACTGGGCCTTATGCTCACCCTTTCTTTTGATGTATGTCCCCAGGTTATGAGATACAGTAATGAACCTAGGATGAACTTAAGGAGAAGCATTTATAATGTTTAATGAGAATGCTTTATGTTGTTTTCATGTATTATGTTTCTGGTTTCCAAGAAACTAAACCTTAAAGATCCTCAGTTTTGTGTAATGTAATGAATGATTATGTTATAAAAAGGTGGGATGTTATAGTTGGTATAAAATGATGGTTTAGTTATTTGTGGAAATTAGGATATAAAAACTTTAGGAAGAACCCTATAGAAAAGTTTAAATATAGGATAACTTCTTGGTATTTTGGTAAGTATTGAGTAAGTGGTTTATCAAACAAATACATCCCTGTCTGGATACGAGTAGGTAGAGGCGGCTCTAGCACATATGTACATAGGGGTAAAACCCGAAAATACCACTTTGAGCTATACTCGAATGGGAACTGGTGCACGATAACGGGCCTTTCTGCATTCTTGGTTACGACACTCCCCTGGGATATGTTTGGTTAATCACATGCTTTTTATGAATCATTATGAAGGAATTATAGAGAAATGTAATTGTCTAAGAATGAAGTCTTAGTTAAAAGATTCATAAATGAAATAAGTTTCTCACAAAAGTTTTATTCTTTTAGATAATGGCGGGCAATTGGAGGAACCGTACAGATGGTGACCGCAATGCACCATGTGCTGACGGCCCTCCGATGGAATCCGGAATGGAAACATTCATGTGAATGAAGAACCAAATTACTCAAGTTATGAGTAATAACTTGAATCAAGCTGAGAGACTGATCTCACCACGAAGGGAACAAAATTCTGTTGAGTCCTTCATGCATCAACGACCACCATCATTCAGTGGATCTACTGACCCATTGGTTGCAGAACAATGGATAAGCTCTATTGAAAAGATATTTTCTGTACTCCTTTGTTCGGAACAAGAAAAAGTCGCCCTTTCTATTTACCGCCTAGATGGAGAAGCTGATCAGTGGTGGTCACTGGTCAAAAACACGAAGCCTATAGGAGAGATGGAAGCTATAGAGTGGGAAGAGTTCCGGGGTAATATTCTTTAATAAGTATTTCCCTAACTCCAGGAGAACAAGAATGGAGAAAGTGTTTCTCAAGCTGAAGCAGAAGGAGAACGAATCTGTTGGAAGCTATGAGATGATCTTCACCCGACTTTCACGATATACCTCTAGCTTTGTCATGGATCCAAGTGGGAAGGTTGATAGATTTTTCGGTGGACTGAGACCTCATCTACGGAAGAATTTAGCCAACCGGGACTACGATAGCTACAAGGAGATCGTGCGGAGTGCAATGAAAGTCGAGCTAGAGTTTGGTGAGACACAGTTGTCTCATAAATAAAATGACAAGAAGAGATCGTTGGAGCCCATTTTAGGGAAGCCTTATAATAAGGGAAGAGTTGGAAAGAAAATGAAACTTACCACATGCAATAAATGTGGGAAGAAGCATCTGAGGAACTGCTTGATCGGAAGTGGAAAGTGCTACAAGTGTGGAAGAGGAGGACATATTGCTCAGAATTGTAGTAGTGAGGTGAAGCCTCAACTCCCCAACACTAACGACTGAGGAAAGATGGTTCTGGCCTTACCCGAAGTCTATTGCATCAAGTGTGGATAGCTTGGGCACTATGATAATCTCTTTCCAAATCCAAGGGCAGTAGAAAGGAATCACCATCAACCTCAGCAAAGGCCAGGGGAGCAAGGTAGTGCTTTTGATATCACAACAACTAAAGTTGAAGCTCCGAATGATGTGGTAGCAGGTACTCTTGTTGTCCTCTAAAAACTAGAAACTACTTTGTTTGATTCTGGTTCTACACATTCCTATATTTCCTCCAAGTTGGCAAAGAATATAGAATCAATCCATGAATTTCTTGAGGTAGATTTGTCAGTCAAGACTCCAAGTGGGATTATCCATGCATCAACAGTGTTTAGAGGCTCTAGTGTTTACATTAGTGAGAACAACCTTATCGCAAATCTAGTAGTCATTCCCATGGTGTAATTGGACGTTATACTAGGGATGGACTGTCTCTCAATGTATAATTCTAAGATCAAATGAAAAAGTAAGGAAATATCAGTAGTCTTGAATAAACGACCTACAATTATCTTCCAAGGAGAGATATCCCGAACTGATCCCTATCTAGAAGCACCTCCTATAGCTTTCTTTATGGAGTTAATCGGTGATGATGAAGAAGGAAAATGGAGCATACAGATAGAAGATGTTCCAATTGTTCAGGAATACATGGATGTATTTCCTGAGGAGTTACCTGGACCTCCCCTAGAAAGAGAGGTAGAGTTCTCCATTGAACTCATACATGTATCTCAACTGATATCAATGACCCCATATAGAATGGAAAATGTGGATCTAGAAGAGTTAAAGAAACAAATCCAAGACTTGTTGGAGAAGGGGTTTATCCGACCGAGTGTGTCTCCTTGGGGATCACCAGTTCTCTTTGTGAAGAAGAAGGATGGATCAATGCGGCTATTCACTGATTATAGAGAAATGAACAGGATCACAGTGAAGAACAGATACCATTTTCCAAGAATTTATGATTTATTTGACCAACTTCGTGGGGCTCAATTCTTCCCTAAGATTGACCTTCGATCTGGTTATCATCAACTGAGGGTGAAGAAGGAATATATTACAAATACTGCCTTCCGATCAAGATATGGGAATTATGATTTTACTGTTATGCCCTTCGTCTTGACTAATGCTCCTTATATTTTCATGGATTTGATGAATATAGTCTTTAAGGACTACCTTGATAACTTTGTGGTAGTTTTTATTGATGATATTTTGATATATTCAAAAAGTCGTGCGGAGCATGAAGATCATCTAAGGGTTATTTTGAAAACTCTACGGAAGAAGTGGCTCTTTGGAAAGTTCATAAAATGTGAGTTTTGTTTACAACAAGTGGCTTTCTTGGGGCACATCGTAACCAATGATGGAATCTCGGTTGACCCTGTAAAGACAATGGTTGTGGAGGAGTGGCCTCAACCCACAATATTAACTGAGATTCATAGTTTCCTTGGTTTAGCGGGATATTATAGGAGGTTTGTGAAAAAAATTTCATGGCTTTCTAATCCACTAACCATGTTGACTCGAAAAGGTGTTAAGTTCATCTGGACAATGGAATGCGGGGAAAGTTTCCAAGAGCTGAACAAGAGATTGGTCACTACACCTGTGTTAACACTACCCTCTATCGGAGAAGGATTCGTTATCTTTAGCGATGCATATCTGAATGGGCTTGGGTGCATCCTCATGCAAAATGACAAGGTAGTTGCTTTTTCATCTCAACAGTTGAAGATTCATGAGCAGAATTATCCTACGCATGATCTAGAGCTAGTGTCAGTTGATTTTCCTCTAAAGATATGGGGGGATTATCTTTATGGGGAGAAATGTGATATATACACTGAACAACAAAGTTTAAAGTATATTTTCACACAGAAATAATTGAACATGAGACAAAAGAGATGGTTGGAGATTATTAAAGACTATGATTGTTCAATTCATTATCGCCCTGGAAGAGCAAACAAAGTCGCAGATGCGTTAAGCAGGAAAGACCCTGTTGTTCTGGAAACAATGAGGATCCTAGGAGATCCCTTTATTAAAGATCTATTAAAACTGGACATGGGAATTATAAGGAAAGGGAAATCATCAACCCTATCCCAAATGATTTCTCAACCTTCATTACTAGAGAAGATCAAGAAGGCTCAAAAAGAAGATCCTTTGCTGTAGGATAAGTTGGAGGCTGTAATAGATGGGAAGTTCCATGATTTCAATATTGATCAAGAAGGTGTATTGAAATTTCGTACAAGACTATGTGTTCCATCTATTCCGGAGATATAGAAAGAACTGATGGATGAAGCTCGTAGTTCTACTTTCTCTATACATCCAGGAATCACTAAAATGTATAGAGACCTTCGTGATCATTATTGGTGGGATAACATGAAGAGGGAGATTGTTGATTACACTACAAGGTGCCTGGTGTGTCAACAAGTAAAGGCAGAACGACAACTTCCTAATGGGGTATTACAACCGCGACCCATACCAGTATAGAAGTGGGATAATATCACTATGGACTTTGTAACTGGTTTCCAGAAAACATCCAAAGGAAACAATGCGATATGAGTTATTATGGATCGTCCCACCAAGACCACCCATTTTATCTCTATTTGGGAAGATTTCTCTCTTGATAAACTTGCCAAGACATACATAAAGGAAGTAGTTAGGCTGCATGGGGTACCACTATCCATCGTGTCTGATCGTGATCCAAGATTCACATCGAAATTCTGGAGAAGTCTTCAACATGCTCTGAATACTGAATTGAATTTTAGTACGGCCTATCATCCTCAAACAAATGGCCAATCTAAAAGGACTATTTAGACACTCGAAGACATGCTGAGATTATGCTCAATGGAATTTAAAGGTGGATGGGATCAACACCTCCCATTAGTTGAGTTCTCCTATAACAACAACTTCCATTCGAGTATTCAGATGGCACCCTATGAAGCTCTGTATGGAAACCGATGTAGAACTCCTACTTGTTGGGATGAAACTTGTGAGAGAAAGCTTCTTGGGCCTGATCTCGTGCAGGAGATGACAGAACAGGTTCATTCCATCCAACAACACATAAAGGCTGCACAAAGTCAGCAGAAGAGCTATGCTGACAATCGTCGAAGAAATTTGGTGTTTGGTGTTGGCGACAAAGTCTTCCTTCGAATTTCTCCATGGAAGAGAGTCATGTGGTTTGGGAAGAAAGGGAAGCCCAGTCCTAGGTACATTGGCCCCTATGAAATCCTTGACTACATAGGAGCAGTGTCCTATCGTCTAACACATCCACTGAACCCAGCTCATGTTCACAATGTCTTCCATGTATCTCTCTTGAGGAAGTACATACCCGACCCATTGCATGTACTGAACCCAGAGGTGGTACAATTGGAACATGACCTCTCTTATGAGAAGCAGCCAGCGGAGATCTTAGACCGTAGAGACAAGGTTCTACGAAACAAGACTACCCACCTTGTGAAACTGTTGTAGAGGAATCATAAATATGAAGAAGCAACTTGGGAGCCTGAGGGAACGATGAAGCAAAAGTACCCTCACCTTTTCGACTAGGCCTCAAGTATAAATTTCGGGGATGAAATTTCTTAAGGGGGGAAGAATGTAACGACCCAAACTTTTTGAGTAGTATATTAACATACTCTTAATGATTTAATAGATATGTTAATGGTTAATCTAGAAAGAGGATTCGATGGCTTCATCCAATAGACTTGAACCTTATGAATCCCACTTATTAGATCTTGGGAAGGAGGTGGCATCTATGGGCTTCGCTTTGGACCAAGTCCAAGACGAACTCCAGCATGTCAAGCTTGAACAGAAACGACTTCAGGAGAAGTTCAACTTAGTGGATATTACTACTAAGGTAATGTTATTTGAGCCTCCCTCAGATTCTCTCACCATAGAACACCTTGCACTTAGGTCATATACGGGTGTTATAAGGGGATATGTGACGAGACCCTAGCTTCTTTATGTAATCCTTTGGGTTGAATAAATTGAGATTTCTTCCTTTAGAGAAGTTTGTGAAATTTTCAATGTCCAAATAATTTTAGGATGTATTTATTGATGAATTTTGAAAAAAGGAAATTTTAAAATATTTATGTAAACCTTAAATAATTAATGATGTGTAATGATTTTCAAAAAATGGTCATCTGCAAAAGTGTTCAGTAAGGAATTTGGAGTCTAATAAGATCAACATAATTTTTTATGAATAGTAAATTATGAATAGATATTTTACGCTTAGGATTAGTAATGTGACCAAATGGATTAGTAATCTCACTTAAATAAAGTTTTAATATAATTTAGACACCGTGATTTAGTAATGAGATTCAGTAAAATGGGTAAATAACGGTTTCATAAATTATTATTCAAGTATTAGTTTTTTTGGGGTGAATAGTGTTTTTTAATTAAAGATTAAATTAAAAATATTTAGAAAATTATTTTTATAAAATGGACTTTATTTTTGAACTCATAGCACTGATATTATGTTATAGTAATTTTTGGAGTTTTTCTGAAAAAATTACTTTTCAGTGAATTGTGTTTTTATTTAAAAATTAAATTAAAACTATTTAGAAAATTATTTTTATAAAATTGAGTTTATATTTTTAATCAGAGAGTCGATATTTGGTTAAGGTGAAATTTTGGGATTTTTCTGAGAAAGATGAATTTTCAATGAATAGTAAAAAAACAGTTTTAGGGTTTCGGTGTGTTTAATGAAATCATAATTGTGTCATGATGATGTTATGAGATATTTTAAGGTTTGGAAGACTAAAAGTGATGAATTATTGTATTGGGGCCCCATTTTTCCAAAATCCATGGGAAATATCATGGGAGAGCCCATGGTTTTGAGAAAACCACTTGTGAGGTGTCCCTTAGCCATTAATGCCTTGTCCCCTCACTTTCCATATAAATACCAAGCCATTCTCTCATCCTTTGGACTCAAAAATCATTCTCAACGATGCTCTGGTCTCCTTACCTCCCAAGGAGTCCTCACAAGGTTCCCTAAAGCCTCTCAAGGTCCCAACCATTGAGTTTTAAGAGTTACGTTTAAGGTAAGGGATCCGACCTCTGCAATTCTTTTCAAATAATCTCTTTTATATCATTCCATTTATTCTCCATGTTATTATGTGGGAGGATGTTCTTTTATATTCCTCTTACTTCCCTTTTCATGTTTATATGATGAGATATCCCCTCTTAGTCTCATCATTACGTTTTATGAATGTTTAAGTGACGCTGTTAGGCTGCTGAATTTTTAAGGGATTCTTTCACCCTTCTCATTTTCAAGTTCTATTTTCATGTCAAGTCTTTCATGTTCCTTTTTATTATGTTGGGGTATGATATATATACCTATCATACTGATATTTTATGATCATATAATGATATACTCTATTTTATCTCTTCAATTAATTTTTATTGAAGTTTAAGTGACGATGTTAGGCTGCCGAATTTTCATAAGAGAAATCTTATTTTTGTCTTACTTCCATGTTTTTTATTTCAAATGTTATGTCCTTAAAATTTAATTACCATGATTCATATCCTTTTTATTCTGTCCCTCTACTATTTTTATATATCATTTATGAGTGGTAGACCCATTTCCCCTCTCTTTTCAACGTTTTCTAAAACCATGTAACGTAGCTGTTATGCTGCAGAATTTTCGTCTCAAATTGTCTCTCTCTTTTTCTCAAAATTATTTTATGTTATTAAGTGAATACTAAAAGATATTATTTATACAGGGGTATTCACATGTATATAAAAATTTTCTATTATAAATTCTTGTATTTATATACATGAAACCGGATTTCCCTTTCCATGGGTCTAAAGTGACATAAAGATCATGTCTTTTAAGCAGTTTTTAATACGTTATGATTATGAAATGAAACCCATTTATTTTATGCTATATGGGTTGTTTACGAAATGATTGATGATGATATATGTGGCTCACATGATAATAAATACATGTCAAGTTTTCTCCCAGATAGCGCTCCAATGCATTGGGTAAAGACTTAATCTCTAGAGATGACCATTTAGACTGATACCTTGGTGAATAACCTTGGTAATTTTTAATGAAACATTGGGGATGGACCTTGGTGAAACGAAATGATTGTCAATATTGAATGTTGCAGCCACATCTTCAAGTTATGAAAAATGTTATTTTTATTATGATATATCTCATGATTTCTTTCTCATGTCTTAAAGTTATTTTCATGACCTTATTGAAGTATCTCATGTTCACATGTAAAATGTTTCTCTTGTTTCCCTTACTGGGCCTTCTGATCACCCTTTCTTTTGATGTATGTACCCAAGTTATGAGATGCAGTAATGAACCTAGGATGAACTTAAGGGTAATCCTTTAAAATTTTTAAGAAGAATGATATTTTTTTTTCATGTATTATGTTCCTAGTTTCCAAGACACTAAACCTTAAAGATCCTATGTTTTGTGTAATGTAATGAAAGTTTATGTTTTAAAAAGGTGCGATTTTATACTAACAAGTAGATGTAAGCTCTAGAATAGTATTACATAGGTATAAAAAATACTAAAAGGGTGTGTTGGGTATCAACTCAACCATGAACAGGTGAATGATAAAGATCACTAACTACACACCTGGTTAGACATTCTCATGTGATATTCTTTTAATAATTAACATGTTATTTACAAAACCATTTTGAAATATTGGAATATATTATTAAGGAAATTGATGGTGATAACCTAATTGGAATGTTAAAAATGATAATGTATATTTATGATTAGAAATTAATAAGTTTGTATATCCATAATAATTATGAATTATTTCTTCAATTTTCATTTTTTCATTTTACATGTTTATTAATTTGAGTATTCTCACCCTTAATATCCATTTTTCTAGAAAATGGAAAATATAAGATAAATCAAGGAAACAATGAATGTGGTGGGTGGTGTGATTATTTAGATTAGGAAATTTCTATCATTATAGGTGATGGAGTTAAGATCTTTATTTCTATAGTAGAACAAATTAATCAAGTTATGGTAGTAACTTTATTCATGGGGAACTACCTCTCACTCCTAGGAGAGAAAAGGTTGTGGTGGAGTACTTTATGAATCAAATTACTCCTACTTTTTTGAGTACTAAGATTCATTAGTATGAAGTAATTAAATAAATATATAATGAAAATATTCACTATCCTCTAATTATTCGATAGGGAGAATGTTACATTAAAATCCTATCATATTAAGAGAGAAAATAATAACTGTTGGAAGATATTCAAAAATAAAATGCCCACAGAATAAATATAATCTATTTAGTGGAGAGGATTTAATATAATATTTCCAAAAAATATTTTCCTCTGTTAAGTTTTGAAAAAATGGAAATATAATTCATTTATCTTAAAAAAAGGAGGGAGAATCTCTGGGGTTATATTAGGAAAAAAATTCAAGGATTTTTTTGGTAATATCATAGATTTTTCATTAATATTTAATGTAAAATTGATATCTTCTTTATGGTTTTAAATATAAATGTCATAGAAACTATGGTAGTTTTGAAATTGGATAGTTATGAGTATGTTGTTAGATGTTACCCAAATTTTGATATGGAGATTGATGATAAGAAGTGGAAAATATAATATATCTCTAGAGGATTATCAAATATATCTCATGAAGGAAAGAAAATTCAAAATCCCAATTATCATACTTAAAGGAAAAAGCGTTATGGAAACTCCCTCAATGGGAAAATAAAGTGTTTTAAGTGTGAAAATGATGTAAATTAAAAAAACTAATACCAAATTTATATGAATATGTCCTCTAATTCAATTGTTGAAATGAAGTTTTCAGTCAATCCTCATTCGATGGTCTAATGTTTCAATTATAAAAAACATGGACACAATTCGAAACATTTCCCTAATCTAGGGGTATCCAAAGCTAAACTATAATAAAAACCTACATGGTTAAGAGAGAATGGTTAGGTTCTACAACCACTTCCACTGAACTGGATCAGGATTATAGTGTAGTGATAGGAACACTAGTTATTCATTAGTGAACGTTTTATTTGATTCTAGATCTATGCATTCTTTTACATCATGAAAGTTCAATATAACTAATAAAAATATACAATAAAATATAGATGTTATATTATTATTGAGAATTATTAAGGGAGAAACTTTTGTACCCCAAGTGTAAAAGTATTCACCAGTTATGATTTTAATGATCAAAAATTTATAAATGAAATTATATTTTTCAATGAATAAATAAATTATTAAGTAATTTAGTCATAGAAACCATATAACTAATATGATTATTTTTCTAATGTTATATCCTTTTATATTTAAAATACCAATAATAACTATAATAGTTGATAATATAATTGATGGACAATGATCATATGACTAGTACATATAAAGGGTTTATGATAAAATACAATTGATATAAGTGATAGAAGTAATGGTGTTGACCAATATTATTTTACCCTATAAATCCCATTTATCAGAGATTTTGAGGGAGATGGAATCATTGATATTTTCCCATGCTCAAACCAAAGATGATATTAAAAAACCAATGAATGATTGAAACTGTTTATAAGAGAAGTTCAAGTTCATCTAGATCACAAGACAAACCATGTTCTCTAAAACACCCCATGAAAATCACATGATCTCACACCTTACCCTTAGGGATTTTACAGGTCTAATAAAGAGAAATGTATCGATACCCTAAAAGTATAAAGTTTTATATTTTCTTATAAAATAATTTTTATATTCATATTTTATGATTATTATTACATTTTAAGGATTTGATAATGAGTTTGAAAAAAAATAATATATTGATATAATGAAATGAAAATTTTATTTTTCTTGGGAAATTTATAGTTTTTATAAAGAATAACTATTTTACTGAATTCACGAATTATTGAACTAAATGATATTTAAATAAAATTTTATTATTAAATAAATTTTCTAAATATAAAGGATAGTATAATTTTTTGAAGTCGAATATAATTTTTAAAAGGGTAAAGAAACTATTACCGTAAAAACTATCATTTTCCCATAAATTTGGATTTTTGAATTAAAAGTGTACATTATCCTATTATGAGATTTTTTTGGATAAAATAATTATTATGTTTGAAATCATCAAATCAAAATTATCCAATGATGATTTTTTCATAATTTCTAAAGACAAGAAATTTTTGGGTCAAAATTGAAAATGGTGTAAATATAAGGTGTTTATTATGACATCATAATGAACCAAAAGTGATGAAATATATTCCATGAAGTGTATCCATGAGAAAATATATATTTCCATTTTAAAACAATAGTAATAAAAATAGGTTTTTCGGTATGTTTTTTGTGTATTTAATATCAGTTATTGAGGCGACGTCTTTGAAGGTGACAATGTAAAAATATTATTTTACATAACCTATAGAAAATGTCAATAAAAAGTATTTTTGTATGATTTTCACATAAGTTTATTAAAAAACAACATGAAATACCATCTTTCAATTAGGTTAATAAAAGAATGTCAAAACTATTTTTCCCATATAATTTTAGAATACTGATGTTAAAGATCATTTTTTACATTGATTTTTTAAAAATCGACAAGAAATATATGTTTTTCAAAAAATATTATTTGAGATCCTACAACATTACAGACAATTTTCTTTATATAATAAATTAGAAAAAATATTGTTCCACGTGATAAAATAATTTTTTATAGTTAGAGAGTTTAGAAAATAAGGATCATTCAGTGATATAATGATAATAATCAAAAAGTAATTATTACAATGTCAATTACTTCATATGAGAAAAATAAAATATTAGTAAATAGAAAAATATCACATAAAATAGAATTAATATAGAAAAAAACATAAATATTTGAATTAATATTTAGTCTTGATGAATTTTTTAAAAATTTATTTTTTATGAGGAAAAACTCACGAGGCATCCAAAGCCACGATTTAGAAGGAATTTTAGAATATTAAAGAAAATTTGTAGTTTCAATGTGATCCATAGAAGGATTATTAAATATAATAAAAGTGGAATCCTTAATCATTATATACATTGAGAAAACTGATCATAAAAAATTAAATCATGGATAAATAATTATAAATACAATTATAAGATCAATGAAAGAATAATAATTGGAATGATGATGAAAATAGAAAGAGTTGAATTTATGGAACAATGATAATTGAAACAATTGATCATTAAATGAATTTCATATGGAGAGTTAAAAAAATATATGACACTTTAAAATAAAATTCATTATCACAAATTTTAGGAGTTAATTGAAAATTTCAAATCCACACAAAAAAATGGAATGTCATGTTAGCATGATATTAAATTTTAACTTTCACAATGTTTTTAATGTAACTGACATTAAAAACTAATTTTTAACATTTTTTATCTCAAAAATAAGATGCAAAATATCTTTTTTAAGTGTTTTTATGATAATATATGTGAAAAACTATATTTTTCAATTTAGATAAGATTAAACAGACATGAAACAACCAATTATATTATTTTTAATATATGTTATTTTAAAAATAATGTAAAAACATTGATGTGAAATTTTATATTTTTCAAGTTACTTTTTTTAGGTTAATTTATTAATTATAGAATGTATTTATTATTCCTCTAAAACATATATTAAATATTACATTTCTAAAATCAATTCATTATGAAAATGACTCACTTCCACATCACAAAGGGAAATATTTAAATGTGATCAGTTCATGAACATGTAAAATAATTAACAACCACTTTAATTTGGTAGAAAACATGGGTAAAACCCCAAATAAGGTTTGTGATTTCTAATACATTATTATATAGAATACAAATCCTATGTTTTGAGAATAATAAATAACTCCCATATTTTATATATTAACCCACCCCATACACAATTTCTCTTTATCATAAACCCTTTGTAAATTAATATAATAATCTCGTACATCTCTAAAACCCTACCATGGCACCCCAACCTCTCTATATTCACATCCCAATCCTTTGGTATCACCCTCTATAGGTGAGGGATCCTATCCATATCCTTTTTATTTAATAACATACTTTATATTATTCCATTTTTTTTCTAATTTCTCATGCTGGGATATTATTTCACATATCCATCTTACTTCCCATATGGTTTCTAAGTAATGAGACGCCCCTTTCCCTATCATTATTCTCTATGATGAACCTTTACATACAACCATTATGTTTTCATAAATTTCCTGCAATTTTTCCCACCAAAACATTTATATTATGAAAAAGAATCCTTATTTCCACTCAAGTATATTCACATAGATATAACTATCCTTTATTTAGTAGAGAATTCCACATATATAAACCACACTCCTTGATCACAGGATTAAATTTTTTGAAAGTAATATTTATGTTGTTTGATCAATATGGAATGCTTATTCATGTCCCTGATTTGAATAAGAGAGGTTGGCTCAAAATTATATATCACTCTAATATATTGGGTAATGTTTTAATCTTATAAGTCCTCATGTGTGGGATTAGGATTTAAACTTAATCCATTATGGTAAATTTTATATTATGTGATGTTGTCTTGGTAGTTATCCTTGACTTATGTTCATGACATGGTTTAATTTGTTTTGATATTCCCCTGTTGTCTTCATGTTATCATCAGATATCATGATTTGATGTTAATGTTTATGATTCTCAAGAATTATATGTCCAATTTATGCTCCTATTTACTAACATGTAGTACATTCATCATGATATTCTTTATTTATTCCCTTATAAGTATTTATTTCTCATCCATTTATAATTTATGTTCCCAAGATATCCCATCCAGTTTTAAAAGAGAAATATATTTTTAGATAATGTTATGGTATTTTTAAATAATGTTATTGTATCATTCAATCAAAATTATATTCTATGTCCCTAATCTCAAAAATAATATTGGATTTAGGATATTTTGGGATTTTTTATGAATATTTATGTTATAAATCATGAAATAAAATTTATTAAAATTTGGGTTTTCATAATTTGTAACAGATCAATGTCTGGTAATTTTTGGGAATATGATTTGAAAACTCTACAAAAATAATTTCAGATAAGTATAAAGATTAAAAAATCCCTTAATTTTGGTAATGTATATATTAAGTGGTTTCTAGGAAAATACATCCTTTTATGGATACTATAGTGGATGTGGCTATGGCATAGAGGTACGTATGTGTGACGACCCCAAACATGGCATATTGAGTTGAAATCAATTATCACTTGGTGCATGAAAATGGGTATTACTACAGACCAAGTTTGACCCTCGCAAGGAATAATATTTGGTAGATTCACAAGCTCCGTATGAACCATTATTAAGTGAATAAAAATTTCTATAAAGTTTTATGTTAGAAAATAGAACATATATGAATTATAATGAAACAAAGAAATTCATTGGTTAAACAATATATTTCATTTATGAGTTACCCATTTAATGTTCAAGGATTCTTATTTAATGGTTTAATAGTTTTAAAATTTTCATCCTTAAGAATATTTAGGATGAATTAAATAATTAGAATCATAATTAAATAGTGATTCACAGGTTTATCATCTACAGTTCTACGAATTCTTTCATATCTCTCTTGTTTAGTAGAACTATTCAAAAACAATTGAAAAGTATAGAAGTAGATCTATTAGTGAAAATGGAAGATGGGGAAATTATTTCTACCCTAGTATATAAATCATCCCCTATAAAAATTTATGGGACAAACTTTACATGAAACCTTTTAATATCAATTTAGTATAATTTGATGCTATTCTGGGTATGGATTGGCTTCCTTATATACAACTAATATGAATTTACTAGAGTAGATAATGACACTCAGTATCATGAATTTCCCTTTGATTCTATGTAATTTCAAGGATGATGATGAATCTTATTTGACATCATTATCTCATGAATGGATATTATTTCCCTATGAGAAATCATATCTATCTCAAATGGTTGAACTAAAAAAAGATCATCCTTAAAGACATTCTCTTTGTGAGGGAATATTCTTATTTCTTTCATAAAGAATTTTTGGGTTTTCAACATATAAGATCAGTTTATTTCTCAATTAATATTATACCTATATCTTTTCCAATATATAAGAATCTATATATAATATATGATGTCGAATATGAGGAGCTGATGAATCAACTACAAGAGAATCTGGATAAAGGGTTTATATGCCAAAATTATTCATTATGTTGTGCATCAGTCATGTTCATCAAAAATTAGGTTGGGTCAATACACCTCTACATTGGTTATTGTGATCTTAAAAAGATCATGATAAATAAAAAATATCCTTTTCCAGGGATTGAGAACTTGTTTGTTCAGCTATATAGAGCCCAGTATTTCTATATGCTGAATCTTAGTTCGGGATACTATCATGTAAAGGTAAAGAAGGTGGATATATCCAAGACCACTATTCATATAAGATATTGGCACTACAAGTTCATAGTGGCTTCATTTGGACTCCCTAATACCTCAACATTCATTTTGTACTTGAATAATAGAGTCTTTATAAATTACCTCAAAAAAAAATTTCTATTCTTTATAGACGATATTGTCATTTACTCCAAAAGCAAGGAGGAATATGAGGAGCATTTTAATACTGTACTAAAGACCTTATAGAAATAAAATATGTTTGAAATATATAGAAAATGTGAATTAAAGTTTATAAAAGTTACATTCTTGGGGAATGTAAACACCAAAAAAATGATATCTATGGGACCTTTAAAAAAAGATGTAATTAAATGTTGGCCAAGACTAACCTCTATAATGGAAAACCATTTATTCTTTATATTACCTGGGTAATATTGTATATTTGTGAGAAAAATATCATGATTTTCAAGCCTCAAAACCATTATAACTTCTAAAGGAGTTATGTTTGTCTATAATGTTAAATTTGAGAAATGTTTTAAAGATATGAAAAAGAGGTTATCACTGCACCCATACCCACATTACCCACCAGTGGGGAATGATTTTTGATCTATAGTGATGCATAAAAAAGTTAATGGGTTGTGTACTCATTAAATATGTCAAATTGAGAACCAATTCTTCCTTCTAAACAATTATCCACGAGTAAAACTACCCAAATCATGATATATAATTGGTTTTAGTGATATTCTCATTAAATATTTGGTGGTATTATCTCTATAGGAGGAGGTGTGACAGATATATGGATCATAAAAGTATAAAGAATATATTCAAACTAATGGAGCTTAATATGAGTCAATAGAGGTGGTTATATATGATCAATGATTACATGTTTTTAATCCATTACCATCATGGTAAAACAAACAGTGCAGAAGATGATCTGAGTAGAAAGGATCCTATAACTCTATCCATGATAAGGATTTTAATGGATTTAATATTCATGGACATGAAAAGGATAGATGTTGGAATAATAAAAAGATCTTAATCACAACTTTCTCAAATAATTTCTTAACTATACATTCTTTATAAGATCTTGGAGGCTGAGAAGGGTGATGAGGTGCTAAAGATAAATATAGTGAATATTCTAATGTTCAATCTTGTTGAAGATTAAGTTATAAGGTTTGGAACCTAGATATATGTCCCATTAAAAATAGAACTAAATATGGAACTTCTAGTTGATATTAATTACTCATCATCCTATATAAGGCACCGTCCTGAAAACATTACATAATATTTATTTCAATCAAGAATTCACATTGAGGATATTTTCATGTTTAAAGTTTCTGAGAATTAGGCCATAACTATTACATTACATCTCAAATGTTAAAAAGTAGAAACTTATACTCTATCCAATTTTTTCACAACAATTAAACTCCTATAATAAAACAAGAATTATTTTCATGATATAAATCTTCTTGAATTCTTACTTTCTCTTATCCTTCCTTACACTCCGTGAAAAATATTTAAAAAAACATGGGATGAGCATAAAAATATCTGTAAGGGATATAATATAAGGAAATAATACATTATCCCAATATTACATACAAATAAAAGTAATCATAATTTTTAATAATAAAACATAATATCTTTAACATAACTCATAAAATAATAATATTTTTGAATAACACATATAAATCATAAATCAAAAAGGTAAATTGTGCAATCCATAACATAATAATGTTGTAGCTTTCACAGCTATGTAGAGAGTTTCGTTTGGAATACCCTTCATAGTATATTCCATAAATATCTTAGGAGAAACTTTAACGTTTACCTCCATCACGTTACCCAATGCATTGGAGAGATATGTCGGTCTCACCCGCCTTAGGTATATCATGAAACCATCCATATACGTAAATAATGCCCAAAAACCATAACATAATCATAACACATATAACAAGTATCAAGGAAAAATAACAATTCAACATTCCAATAACAATATATAATTTAAAGATATTGAAAAAATCAATAATTTCAAAAAAACCAATTTCCATACCAAAATACATGAAAAGGGTATTTAGTATTTATTTTCCTTTGTAAAAACATTACCGCTTATTAAGTATTCTAGATATAATATAACGGATGTGGCGGTAGAAAGGTCACTGTCATCGCATACATTAAAAAGAAACATTCCTTTGGTATTGTAGTAAAATGCTTCATATAAAAAAATTCCATTTTAATTAAATTTAAATTAAAATGGTTTTATTCACCATATAAAATAATGTCATGTATAAATCAAAATATTACTCAATGAAGGATATTGAGATGAAATCCCTTACCTTTCATTTCTATCATCATGTATGTTCCTTGTTATTCCTCAAAATTTAATCTTAATTTAATTTATACTACCTTCCAAACAGTTTTCACATTTATTATTCCTTTTATATCACTTAATGCCTGATTATAAAATTTTCATAATTATTTAAGTTAATATTAGTCGTTTTGTCGATATTGGGTACTTGAGTCGATAATGAACTTGTTATAATTACAAATTGTCTATGTGGTAAACATTCCATTATCTCCAGAATTATATTAATGATTTAGATATCATATATATCGAATATATATATTTATTTATAATAGTACATAACAATTGCAGATAAGAAATGAAATGCACTGTTCATGGAGACGGTAAGCCGTATGTACGCATGAACGCTACATTAATTTATTGACATATTAAAGAAATGAAAAATAAGTGCAAAATATGTATATTATAATTACAATATCACATGATATATATGATTCATTAGTTCATTAACTCCTTCTTTTATATGTTCAATTTAGGGAATGAATGATTCATATAACTTTGAGGGGGCGGTAGTCCGCACTTCTTCAATTGAAATTATCCTATTTACATACTAAGGAAAATATAATGGTATGAATTAAATAAAAAACGAATAATAGAGAGAAAATAAATATTATATATATCATATATAAATATAGTTTCATCTTAATGGAGATCATTAGTTGTGGTAGGGGAAAATCGAATAATCATCGTTTCTTGTTGTAGTAGTTCTCTATACACATAAACAATATGTTTGTAGCCATTAGATAGAGGTTTGTGTAAGTGTAGTTATAATCCTTATCTTAAAAACATAATATTATATTTAAGATACCGTTTTTGTTATAAAAGAATGGAATAGAGGGAGTTTAGGGGGTTGGAGAAGAAAAATAAATGAGAGATTCTTGAGAGAAGACATTACCTCAAATCGGATTACTCCTTTTGATTTAAGCTAAAAGGCTTTCTAGAATTGCCTTCTGACCAACGAAGGCTTCTATGAGTAAGTCATAGATTTTTGGAGCTTATTGGAGCAGAGGATGGATGATAAACGGGTCTTGAGATGTGTGAGTAAGGGTTAGAGGTGATTCGCTTTTATAAGAGGGAGGAGGGGCATATTAGGAATGTCTTGAATGATTATTTTATTATAAACTAAATTTAGATATCAAAAGGTACCCAACACATTTAATAAGATAATATAATGAGTATTGTTATAAATCCTATAATCCAAGAGTTTTTATACATGTTTTTATTTCAAATTTATCTTTATCTTTTAGTTCTAACCCTTAGTTAACTAATTTAACTCTTACCTTGACTTCTTGTGTATTTATACTATATGGTTAATATAGTTACTAAAAAGTGCCAATAGAACCTAAAGTGGTTCATTAACTGAATGTTAAACATTATTTAAATCATTTGGATGAATCTTAGATATTTAATATTATTATGTTGTTTAATAAAATATTATTTGTTTTAAAAACTCATTTATGTCATTTTTTATACTATTCATGTCACGACTTTTCAAAAAATCCACAACTTTTTTATTTCAAAAAAACCTCATTAATTAAAAGATAAAAATTCATAATCATTCATAAAATTCTTGTATTCCTTAAAAATATTTAGAGTAAATTCATTTTAATATTTACAATCTCATTTATTTAAATCATTTATTAATTAGGTAATCACGAAATCATCATTGTGTTATAAATATATTTATTTATTTGATGTTTAAAAATTATAAATAAAATACCATGATTTAGTAAAAAAAATTTCTTTATAATTAATATTTTTAGTCAAATAGATAACTTATATTACCCCATATAATTTTTTTAGTAAAATATACATGTTTAGGTTATATATTTATTGACTTTAAATTAAAAGTAATTAAATGTCCTTTTCACACACATGTGGTTCAATGGGGCCCTAAAATCAACCAAAGGATGCCCATGGATGGAAATAACTCATAAAATAGTGTTAAGACATGTGTTAGGGTAGTTTAATTTTATTCTAATATTATTTTGTTACCCTTATATACCAGATATACCCTTTAACCATGGTAAATAAAATATTTACAGTAATTATTATTCATAATGTCTAAATATAAAAGGCACAAATTTAAACAATTTTGACCTCCTGATTAAAAATATGGAATCCATTTTTTCATATTAAAAGAACATAAGTTTCATTAATTAATTTAAAATTAATTCCCATTTCCAAAACCAAAAATGTGTTTTTAAGAAGTAAAAACTACCAAAATATTAACATGGGTTTATGTCCAATAAAAACTGAAATCACTTCAAATGAAAAAAAAATTGTATGAAATGATAAAAAAATAATCGAATTATGCTTTAAAAAAATAAAAATAAAATCTATCCATATAAATAAAATTAGATGAAAAAGACAAGTTTGACTTAAAATGTAGTATATTTCACTATTCATTAAAAATTGAACTTTATTAGAAAAATACCAAAAATTTACCCAAAGTAAATTTAGATGTCCCGATTCTAAAGAAGAAGTTTATATTGTAAATTTTAACATATAAAAGTGAGAAAAACTATATTTAAAAAGGATTATCTATCAAAAGGTTGTGGAACAACCATTTAAAAAATATTAGAGTATTTATGCTTAAAATTGTATTCATTCTCATTTTAAGCCTCTAAATTTTATTGGATAAATATAAAAACATTTATCAAACATATTTAATCATAATATAGTTAGTTCTGATCATTTTTTCTTATACAAGGACTAAGCGTTAACTACTATTTAAATTAATAATATTATATATTTATTTTTACAGTATAACTCAATATTGTTTGCAACATATGATTTTATAGAAACCCATTATTGTGGGAGAAATATGTCATCGAACATAGCATACCCTTTAAATATAAATTATACTTAATTAAAAAATATTAATAAAAATGAAAATTTCTTATTCATTATTTACTTGGGATGTTACATCCTTCCCCCATTTGGGGAATTACGTCCCCATAATTCTATTCACTTATTAAATAAGTGGGGGTATTTATCCCTCATAGAATTTTCATATTCCCATGTTTCCTTTTAAACCGTATAGTTTTTACACAAAACCTTTACTTGATGTTTTAACTTATTCAACAACACTTTCTCCCTTCGATCAAGAAACTGGACTAGTTGTTCCTTATTAGAAAGATTCAGTTCCAACTGAACTACCTTTGGACTCAAAAATTGATATGGATATGGTATATACATTCTCAGCATTCAAACATGAAAAAAAGTGTGTACCTTGGATAAACATGGAGGTAAAAGAACTCTATAGGAAACTAATCCAACTTTCTCTAGGATTTCATAGGGTCAAATGATCCTCAGACTCATATTTCCGTTTTCACCAAAACGCATCGCACTTTTCCATGAAGAATCTTTGAGAAAGACATGATCACGTACCATGAAAGAAATATCATTCATCTATTTATCCACATTACATTTTTTCTTGCTCTGAGATGTTATCATGTACTTCTGAATCAACTAATCTTTCTCTCCCATCTCTTCTGCCAATTATGGTCTCATAAAATTCCTTTCACCTATATCATCCCAAAAATATGGACATTGAAACAGATTTCCATTTAATGATTCAAATTTTACTGCCTATATACTAGAAGGAAAACTGTTATTATAAGAAAACTCATCCAAAGAAAGATGTTGGACTCAATTTCCCTAGTAATCTATTTTACAAACACATAGAATATCTTCCAAGGTATGAATTGTTTTTTCTAACTCACTATTTTATTGTGGTTGAAAAGAATTAGTAAAATTTAATTCAGTCACCAACAACTTCTCTATGCCTTTCCAAATGTTAGATGTGAACCTAGGATCATAATCAGATACAATGGGGTGTGGAAATCCATGAATCCTGAATATCTATTTAATATAAAATTGAGAAATTTTTCCTACAGATGGAGTATCTCGAATAGGATGAAAATGAGCATATTTTTTCAATTAATCAACAATAACCTATATTAAAATGTTACCTCAAGACGTCTTTGCTAATCTGACTATGAAATCCATGGACACAGTTTCCCATTTCTACTCTACCATTGGAAAAGGCTGAAGCATCCCTTTTAGCAACTACTATTCTTCTTTAACATGTTGACAATTCAAACACCTCACAGTAATGTCAGTGAAATCTCTTTTCATTCCATCCCACTGGTAATAGACTCAATGATCTCTGTAAATTTTAGTACTTCCACGATAAAATGAAAATGCAGAACTATAAGCCTCACATAATAACTCTTTTTTCAACTAGTAATCACAAGGCACACAAAATCTATTTCCAAACCTCAAAAAAAGTATTTATCACTTTTAAATTCATGTAACTTTCCCTTCTTAACCAATTATACCTTTTTCTGTAACTCATTCTCTTCATTAGGTGCTTTATTAATTCAGTCATATAGATATGATTTCAATACCAACTGAAACAAAATAAGGGAATTCCTTACACTAAAAAATTCCTATCCAAAATTTATCAAATCAAAAACCAAAGGATCTTGTTCCAAATATAGCATGGTTAATGTAACATTACTATTTCATCTAAAAGCGTCAGTAAAATTATTTGCATTTCCCATATGGTAATAGATTGTTCAATCATAATACTTGATTAATTCGAGCTATATAATATATATCATGTTTGATTCTTTTCGAGTGAATATATACTTTAAACACTTTTTATTAGTATACATTTCAAACATTACGGAATACAGATGATGCCACTAAATTATTAATGAAAACACAATTGCATCTAATTCTATATCATGTGTAGGGTAATTTAACTCATGATGTTTTAGCTAATGTTAAGCATAGGTAATTACATGATCATTATTTATAAATACATAGCATTATCCATTCAATGGAGAATCACTATATGTAACAGCCCGAGATTTTATGAAAAATATTCTTTTTAATTTTATTAATGTCTTGTGTTATACTCTACACCAAAAGGATCTTTCACAATACACTTCTCTGACCTGGCTTGAATTACACGCAATCACAACCTTCCTCGATAGCGTGTGTTGTACGCAACACCGAGTTTCGCTAAACAACGATATGCTATTAAGATATTATTAAAACTAGCCGTTATGAATAGAAATAACCACTTTTTGAAATTTAGTAAATTTTATTTTTCAAAATGGAATTCATTTTTGGATTCGTAATATCGAAATTAGCTTAGGGTGAAATTTTGGTACTTTTCGGATAACTTTCATATTCTGATGAATAGTGAAAATTACTAAATTTTAATTAAAAACAACTTTTTTAATCGAAATAATTAATAGTGATAAATTATTAATTTGAGTGGTTTTAAAGTATATTTAGAATATATTTTTACAATTCAATACAATGTTGGTCATTGTATGTAATTTTACATTTAAACCAGACATAAACAAGTGTCAATCTTTTGATAGATATTGTTTCTTAAAAACACGCTATTTGTTTTAACAGCGGGATTTAATTATAAAATTAATTAATGCAACATCTATGTTATGAATATGGTAAAATAGACTTTATTTTTGAATTCGGAATATGAAATATAGCTTAGGATGAAATTTTAGCATTGTTCTGAAAAACATCAATTTTTGATGAATAGTGAAACTACTAAGTGGTAGGTTAAAAACTGAATTTTCCATAAAACTTAATTTTACCACTTCTGTGAATGGAATTTCGAAAATCCGACAGACACGGTTAATATCAAGGACTAAAATGTGGTTCAATGAGATGAAAATAATTTTTGGTGAATAGTAACTTTTTACTTTTCTTACCACGGTTAATAGTAAATAGGGTAACTAAGGGTAAATATGATATTACTATTACCCTAAAACATGTCCTAATTCTATTGGATAAGTGTAATTCGGCCAAAAACAACCTTATGAATATAATATGACCATTTAGGCCCACTTGGATTAGATTAGGACATTTATTATGATTTAATTCAAAGAAGAGTTAAAAGAGTTAAAATCAAAGTTTATTTACTAAAACATTTTTAATATGGGGTTATACATAAGATAAATTCGACTATAAATATTCATTAGAAAGCTAAAAAGATTTCCTACATAATGATATTTTATTTGTAATTTTTAGACTTTAAATAATTCAATTTATTTATGACACAATGATGATGCAGTAATTATCTTATTAATGAAATATTGACATAATTGATGTTATATAAATGTAATTTGAGACTTTTTATGAATTACACTAATTTTATAGGTTACTATGATATATTAGTGTTGATGTAATCAACTTGGTTCGAACATATAATTCTGTTATGACTTTCACAAAAATCATATATCAAATAGTGTCAAAATTGACACAAAATAGTTTTTAAATCAAATATTATATTATTAATTGTTATTGTATTCCTAAAAATCTAAGGTTCGGCCAAATGACTTAGATAAGGATATATATTTTAATAATAAACAATTTGGGGTTCGGTTGGCATGTTATAGTAAGTTTATTAACCATATAGTGAAAGAAAACAAAAAGACACGGTAAAAGTAAAATTATTTAACTTAGAGTTAAATCTAATTGATAAGGTTAAAATAATACCCTAAACTTGTCTAAATCTTATTGGTTGATAGGATTTCGACCCATCCCCACTTTAGATTCGAAATAAGACCATTTGGAACCATTATAAACCGATTTTGACTTTAATATAAAATAATATTTTGAGATATTCCTAAGGTGCCCCTCTCCTCCCTTATAAAAGGACACCTCCTCCCCCTCCTCCTCACACCAATTGGAGCACTCAAGCTCGGCCAACCCCTGACAAAATCCCTTCTCCACTTCCCTAGCAACATCATAGAGGTTCTGGTCTTCCTCAAAGACCAATTATAGTGCCCTAAGAAGAGGTCTCAAAGAGGCACTTCAAAGAAGAGGTAATTACCGTTACCAATTCTTTCATCTTTATTTCTTCTTCCACTTCTTCTTCTTAGGTTGTTTCATTATGAAGTAATAACATCAGTATCGCTCATATACTGATATGTTATTATAAGTATGAAACAACCCTATTTCACCATCTATCCATCCTACGGAAAAAGAAATCACCGCGCGTGCGTGCGTACGGAATACCGTCTCCACGCCGTGGTGTAATCTATTTTCCACCACCACCTTACATGGATGGGTATAATGGTGTAAAGAATAACTATAAATATTTATTAAAACATCATATTGATTCTGATATATTGTATAATTCACTCCAATTCAATTCAATACTTATAGAAATGATATCATCGCTCGTGCGTACGTACGGACTACCGTCTCCACGACGCGATGAGATTCATTCTCCATGTTAACCATTTAAAGAATGATTATAAAGTATATATAAGAAATAATAATGAAATATATGACATTATAAAGCTACTGGATTTATGTATATATATATATGTATGTCATCTACTTACTTCCATTTCAAGACAATAAGGAAAGTAAAACAGCGTTCATGCGTACGTACGGACTACCGTCTCCATGAACGGTGTTTTTCATCTATCTATTATATATATATATATGTATACTGAATATATATGATATATAAATCATATTTTATATTCTGGAAGTATGTAAATCATGATATAAGTAATAGTGATGTCAAGAACAACAAGTCAAAACACCTAAGATAAATGAAACGATTTTACCCAAAACGCTTCTTTAACATGGAATTTACAAAAGAACGGGTAATATAATGTCATAAGTGAACCATATATGATATCATAACAATGAATATGATTCTGTAATAAGTCAATAACATGATTTAAATCATTATACAGGAGGTTCGGACACTTACAAAGCAAGTCGGACCTAAGGTAAGGGAAATATCACAATCTCATTTTTATCCGAGATTGTTTATTCGTAAGTATTTACTGGGGTGTATTTTATCATCCACATCCATGTTTACTCAATATGTAATATTATTTCCATCCACCTAAAATTGTTTAAATCCATTTTTACCCTTTAGTGAGTTTTTAGTAATACGTATGAAAGGAATCTTTTGTCGTTTTTCGTACGAGGTACTTTTTGACTTTTCCGACAAAAGTACGAAGAATGTTTATTAAACTTAAACAGCACGAACGGATTTTTACGGTTTTATAAAGCCTTATTTTCATGAATCTTCCTACAAAAGATTTCATGACTATTTTTAATAAAATCTCTTTCTTTTAAAATTTATTGATGTTTTGTGAAAAGAAATTGATTTTGAAGAAGAAAGGATATTTTCCTCAAGAATTCATTTCAAGTGTTTTATCAAAATTATTTTCCATCTAAGATAATAAGGGTTCTGTTTCTATCCATATTTTTACATTGATTTGACTATGCTGTGATGGAATTATGTTTATGAATTCCTTTATCTTATATGAATGGTTTTATGAGGTCATGTTGTTTAAGAATCCCATTTTTATTACATGGGTTATGAAATGATTTATGATTTATGATTTTGTGGCACACATAAGAATGGTATCATTATGAGATGGGTGGGACCTATATCTCCCTCCAATGCATTGGGTAAAGATTTTATATCTCATGAGATAGACATGGCTGGAATGGTAGGTTATACCGGTTCAGTGAAACAGGACTGAAATGAGGATTACTCGATTCAGAAAGGGACTTTGTCCACTAAGATAGTCTTGGAAATGAGTCTTGACTAACAAGAAATGATTTTCTATGATTATGTGTGTATGCCACAAAGTTTCAAGTTTCATGTTATGATTATGGTGATCTCATTTTCACTTCTATGATTTGTTCCATGTTAAGATATTATGATCTCTTTTGCAGGTTAAGATTTCCAAAAGCTATGTATATGATGTGATTGATTTTTCTTTTGTTTACCCTTACTGAGCACTTGAGCTCACCCTTTTATGTTTTCTTTTCCCCAGGATATAAAGAAAGGTTTTAGGTAGAAAAAAGGGATGACCTTTATGGGAGATATTGAAGAACTTTCACCACGATTAGAAGATTACGTTCCGAGTTTCCAAAGACACTAAACTATTACGATCCTTTAGTGTGTGTTTTTGTTATGTACTAAGTATTCCGCAAATGTAATGTAATGTCCATGTACGTCAGGCTTCGGGTCTCTACAGTTGGTATCAGAGGAAAGGTTTAGTCAACCTTTGGAAACTAGGATGCAAAAACGTTAGTGAGATCCCTAGAGATATTTCTAAGGTATGTCTAGGGATGTCTCTAAGGTTAAGTATACGTATAGGTTATAGTCCTAGAATTGCTCTAACGATCTTAGAATTTAACCTAAGATGTTAGATATTGAGGGTACTACCCCTTTATTATGTTGTTTTCCCTAGCAAGATTTTTGCCTCTCACACTATTCTTTTGGGGTTTTAGACGATGGCTGGAACCCGAAGGAACCGTGTTGATCAATGCAATGGACAATGCAATGATTGTCCCCCTGAGCAACCAAACGATATGGGAGCTGGAATGCAAAATCTTGTAGCCATGCTCACACAACTTTCTCAAGCTATGAATCATGCAGGACTTCCAAACGAGCAAAGGAAGGAGCAACATTCTGTTGAATCCTTCATGAGGCAGCGTCCGCCTTCTTTCAGTGGGTCTACTGATCCATTAGTTTCTGAACAATGGATTAGTACTACTGAAAAGATATTTTCAGTTCTTCAATGTTATGAACATGATAAAGTCATCTTAGCAGTATATCGTTTGGAAGGTGAAGCTGTTCAATGGTGTAATATTATCAAGAATACGAGGCAAAGAGATGAAATTGATTCCATGGAATGGGACGAGTTCAAGAACTTGTTTTTCAGTAAGTACTTCCCTCGTGTTCTTCGAACGAAGATGGAGAAGGAGTTTCTTGAACTAAAGCAAAAGGATGATGAATCTGTTGGTATATACGAAGCGAATTTTACAAGACTTGCAAGGTATGCATCTGGCATTACCATCCAACCTGAAAGTAAAGTTGATCGATTTTTCAGTGGCTTAAAACCAAGTCTTCGAAGGGCATTAGCTATAAGAGACTTCAGTAGCTATGAAGAAATTGTGCGTTGTTCTATCAAGGTAGAAATGGAAGTTGGTGTTACATATCCATCTCATGGTTTTGAAAAGAAACGAAAGATGGAGTTCAAGGAGAAATCTCAGAATAATGGTGAAAAGAAGATGAATGTTTCCTTATGCACAAAGTGTGGAAAGAAGCATGGTGGATATTGTCTTAAAGGGACTAGAAAATATTTTAAGTGTGGAAAAGAAGGTCATCGAGTAGCTGAGTGTCGAAGTAATGGAAAAAGGGATTCTAATGAAGTGAATAAAGCAAACACTGCAGAGAACGCACAACCAACACTTCAATGCTTCAAGTGCAAGGAGATGGGACATTATGCCAATAAATGCCATAATCCAAGGGTTAGTGATGATCGACATGAGCAACCACTGAAGGCAAAGGACAAAGGGAAATCACATGCGATCACTATTGGCAATGTTGAATATGACAACGATGTGGTGGAATGATTAAGTGTTTATGTAATGGGATTCCAAAATAATGTTGTATCATTGAGTATTGCAATATTTATTGATGTGGTATTCAAAGTGATTGAGATATTTTTTGGAAATAAGATGATATGCGCATAATGAAGACGAGAAAATGAAATGTTTAATAGTATTCATGAGCTCATGATTGATATAAGGACCAAGTGATATCATGGTTTGAGTATATAGAATTTTGAGGATTTTGGTACGTGGAAAGTGTTAACTTTTAACTGCATTCAAGTTTTCACTAAGGTTCAATGGGTATTCAAGAGAGTACAAGATTAAGGCCTTTGAATGTTTGGAATGTGTCCAACAAGATATATCTTATGATATATGGGGATCAACGACGGTATTAAATCTCTGGTAATCGTTTTCACTATGTTATGAGAATGGACTGCAGTATTATGGATAGGACTAAAGATTGGAATGGATTATGTTGGACATAAGTTAGTATTGTTTAAGGATAGAAGTTTTTCGATATTATGGGATGTTATAGTAATATAGTTTTAGAAAAAGGACAACCTGCAGGACGGGCGAAAGCCCATCGCTTCGGACAAGGCTGTGGGAATCGAACCCACAACCGAAGTGCGACTGGCCTTTATTGCCTACCACTGGCCTACAGGAAGTCCCTGTTTAGTAGAAACTAGTTTTATTTTATTAAGCGGTATGATATATAAAGTATAAGTTCATTTTTGGAACCATATACAATTAATCTAGCCATAAGATGAACTTAAAACTTTTCAAACCTTTTGTTTGAGACAGATGGAATGACCCGTCATTCTATCACATGATCTGCTAACACTTCACGAATAACAAATTCAACTTCATTTATTTAAGAGATGAAGTGGAAATTGTTCAAGGCACGAACAATAGTGCGACTGTACCAAAATAAAGTAATTATTTATTCTAATTCAAATTTTCAACTTTAGGGAAATGATCTTGAAAACCAAAAATGTTGTCCTAGTGATCTTATACCTGATGAATCAGATGGTACCATAGATCGTCACAAATTTATGGATTTGTGATTACTGGATTTTTCATAGCCATGTTCTCTACCACTCTCCATCAGAACATGATGGTTAGATTTCTCTTCGATATCCATATTTTCACCTATGTGGAAACCCAGTGATTAGTTTATTTGGGTAATCATTACATTTCATAATTTAGTTTTTAAAGACAAGTTTTGGTATTCCTTTTTACGATGTGGGTTTCTATTAAAGAAACTTTCGAATAGTAAACCATTTATAACCCCGACGAATTTCGAGGGCGAAATTCATTTTAAGGGGGGTAGAATGTAACAGCCCGAGATTTTATGAAAAATATTCTTTTTAATTTTATTAATGTCTTGTGTTATACTCTACACCAAAAGGATCTTTCACAATACACTTCTCTGACCTGGCTTGAATTACACGCAATCACAACCTTCCTCGATAGCGTGTGTTGTACGCAACACCGAGTTTCGCTAAACAACGATATGCTATTAAGATATTATTAAAACTAGCCGTTATGAATAGTAATAACCACTTTTTGAAATTTAGTAAATTTTATTTTTCAAAATGGAATTCATTTTTGGATTCGTAATATCGAAATTAGCTTAGGGTGAAATTTTGGTACTTTTCGGATAACTTTCATATTCTGATGAATAGTGATAATTACTAAATTTTAATTAAAAACAACTTTTTTAATCGAAATAATTAATAGTGATAAATTATTAATTTGAGTGGTTTTAAAGTATATTTAGAATATATTTTTACAATTCAATACAATGTTGGTCATTGTATGTAATTTTACATTTAAACCAGACATAAACAAGTGTCAATCTTTTGATAGATATTGTTTCTTAAAAACACGCTATTTGTTTTAACAGCGGGATTTAATTATAAAATTAATTAATGCAACATCTATGTTATGAATATGGTAAAATAGACTTTATTTTTGAATTCGGAATATGAAATATAGCTTAGGATGAAATTTTAGCATTGTTCTGAAAAACATCAATTTTTGATGAATAGTGAAACTACTAAGTGGTAGGTTAAAAACTGAATTTTCCATAAAACTTAATTTTACCACTTCTGTGAATGGAATTTCGAAAATCCGACAGACACGGTTAATATCAAGGACTAAAATGTGGTTCAATGAGATGAAAATAATTTTTGGTGAATAGTAACTTTTTACTTTTTTTTACCACGGTTAATAGTAAATAGGGTAACTAAGGGTAAATATGATATTACTATTACCCTAAAACATGTCCTAATTCTATTGGATAAGTGTAATTCGGCCAAAAACAACCTTATGAATATAATATGACCATTTAGGCCCACTTGGATTAGATTAGGACATTTATTATGATTTAATTCAAAGAAGAGTTAAAAGAGTTAAAATCAAAGTTTATTTACTAAAACATTTTTAATATGGGGTTATACATAAGATAAATTAGACTATAAATATTCATTAGAAAGCTAAAAAGATTTCCTACATAATGATATTTTATTTGTAATTTTTAGACTTTAAATAATTCAATTTATTTATGACACAATGATGATGCAGTAATTATCTTATTAATGAAATATTGACATAATTGATGTTATATAAATGTAATTTGAGACTTTTTATGAATTACACTAATTTTATAGGTTACTATGATATATTAGTGTTGCTTTAATCAACTTGGTTCGAACATATAATTCTGTTATGACTTTCACAAAAATCATATATCAAATAGTGTCAAAATTGACACAAAATAGTTTTTAAATCAAATATTATATTATTAATTGTTATTGTATTCCTAAAAATCTAAGGTTCGGCCAAATGACTTAGATAAGGATATATATTTTAATAATAAACAATTTGGGGTTCGTTTGGCATGTTATAGTAAGTTTATTAACCATATAGTGAAAGAAAACAAAAAGACACGGTAAAAGTAAAATTATTTAACTTAGAGTTAAATCTAATTGATAAGGTTAAAATAATACCCTAAACTTGTCTAAATCTTATTGGTTGATAGGATTTCGACCCATCCCCACTTTAGATTCGAAATAAGACCATTTGGAACCATTATAAACCGATTTTGACTTTAATATAAAATAATATTTTGAGATATTCCTAAGGTGCCCCTCTCCTCCCTTATAAATGGACACCTCCTCCCCCTCCTCCTCACACCAATTGGAGCACTCAATCTCGGCCAACCCCTGACAAAATCCCTTCTCCACTTCCCTAGCAACATCCTAGAGGTTCTGGTCTTCCTCAAAGACCAATTATAGTTCCCTAAGAAGAGGTCTCAAAGAGGCACTTCAAAGAAGAGGTAATTACCGTTACCAATTCTTTCATCTTTATTTCTTCTTCCACTTCTTCTTCTTAGGTTGTTTCATTATGAAGTAATAACATCAGTATCACTCATATACTGATATGTTATTATAAGTATGAAACAACCCTATTTCACCATCTATCCATCCTACGGAAAAAGAAATCACCGCGCGTGCGTGCGTACGGAATATCGTCTCCACGCCGTGGTGTAATCTATTTTCCACCACCACCTTACATGGATGGGTATAATGGTGTAAAGAATAACTATACATATTTATTACAACATCATATTGATTCTGATATATTGTATAATTCACTCCAATTCAATTCAATACTTATAGAAATGATATCATCGCTCGTGCGTACGTACGGACTACCGTCTCCACGACGCGATGAGATTCATTCTCCATGTTAACCATTTAAAGAATGATTATAAAGTATATATAAGAAATAATAATGAAATATATGACATTATAAAGCTACTGGATTTATGTATATATATATATATGTATGTCATCTACTTACTTCCATTTCAAGACAATAAGGAAAGTAAAACAGCGTTCATGCGTACGTACGGACTACCGTCTCCATGAACGGTGTTTTTCATCTATCTATTATATATATATATATATGTATACTGAATATATATGATATATAAATCATATTTTATATTCTGGAAGTAAGTAAATCATGATATAAGTAATAGTGATGTCAAGAACAACAAGTCAGAACACCTAAGATAAATGAAACGATTTTACCCAAAACGCTTCTTTAACATGGAATTTACAAAAGAACGGGTAATATAATGTCATAAGTGAACCATATATGATATCATAAAAATGAATATGATTCTGTAATAAGTCAATAACATGATTTAAATCATTATACAGGAGGTTCGGACACTTACAAAGCAAGTCGGACCTAAGGTAAGGGAAATATCACAATCTCATTTTTATCCGAGATTGTTTATTCGTAAGTATTTACTGGGGTGTATTTTATCATCCACATCCATGTTTACTCAATATGTAATATTATTTCCATCCACCTAAAATTGTTTAAATCCATTTTTACCCTTTAGTGAGTTTTTAGTAATACATATGAAAGGAATCTTTTGTCGTTTTTCGTACGAGGTACTTTTTGACTTTTCCGACAAAAGTACGAAGAATGTTTTTTAAACTTAAACGGCACGAACGGATTTTTACGGTTTTATAAAGCCTTATTTTCATGAATCTTCCTAAAAAAGATTTCATGACTATTTTTAATAAAATCTCTTTCTTTTAAAATTTATTGATGTTTTGTGAAAAGAAATTGATTTTGAAGAAGAAAGGATATTTTCCTCAAGAATTCATTTCAAGTGTTTTATCAAAATTATTTTCCATCTAAGATAATAAGGGTTCTGTTTCTATCCATATTTTTACATTTATTTGACTATGCTGTGATGGAATTATGTTTATGAATTCCTTTATCTTATATGAATGGTTTTATGAGGTCATGTTGTTTAAGAATCCCATTTTTATTACATGGGTTATGAAATGATGTATGATTTATGATTTTGTGGCACACATAAGAATGGTATCATTATGAGATGGGTGGGACCTATATCTCCCTCCAATGCATTGGGTAAAGATTTTATATCTCATGAGATAGACATGGCTGGAATGGTAGGTTATACCGGTTCAGTGAAACAGGACTGAAATGAGGATTACTCGATTCAGAAAGGGACTTTGTCCACTAAGATAGTCTTGGAAATGAGTCTTGACTAACAAGAAATGATTTTCTATGATTATGTGTGTATGCCACAAAGTTTCAAGTTTCATGTTATGATTATGGTGATCTCATTTTCACTTCTATGATTTGTTCCATGTTAAGATATTATGATCTCTTTTGCAGGTTAAGATTTCCAAAAGCTATGTATATGATGTGATTGATTTTTCTTTTGTTTACCCTTACTGAGCATTTGAGCTCACCCTTTTATGTTTTCTTTTCCCCAGGATATAAAGAAAGGTTTTAGGTAGAAAAAAGGGATGACCTTTATGGGAGATATTGAAGAACTTTCACCACGATTAGAAGATTACGTTCCGAGTTTCCAAAGACACTAAACTATTACGATCCTTTAGTGTGTGTTTTTGTTATGTACTAAGTATTCCGCAAATGTAATGTAATGTCCATGTAAGTCAAGATTCGGGTCTCTACACTATAGATAACAAATTCACCATTTCTAGAAGGAAGTGCCAAAAATGAAGCATTCACCAATATTCATTTCAATTCCTAAAATCATTCATCACATTATTTTGTCCAGGTGAACATAACACCTTTTCGAGTTATCTTAGTCAGTGAGCTAGATAAATATGAAAATTTTTCAACAAACCTCCAGTAATAACATTTTAAACCAAGAAAACAATGAATCTCGGTTATATTTTTGGGTCTTTGTCATTCTTTATCAACTTTTTTAATAGGATCAATATTTGAGAAATCATTAGAAACAATGTGACCAAGGAATGAAATTTGTTGTAAACAAAACTCACACATTCAAAATTTCCAATACAGTTTATTTTTTAATGTTTTTAAGACTACCCTTAATTGTCTTTCATGCCCCTATTTACTTTTAGAATATACCAAAATATCGTTATTAAACACAACCAAAATATTATCATAGAACATAAGAAAAAATATATTAATATGATTAATGAATACAACATATGATTTAGTCAACCCAAAAGGAATAACTAAAAATTCATAATGGTCACATCTAGTGTGAAATGTGGTCTTCAGAATGTCTACTTCCTTTACTTTCAACCTATGGTACCCCGAACTCAAGTCAATCTTCCAAAAAATACTATGATCCTTGGAGGTGATAAAACAAATCATTGATATGTGGAAAAGGATAATTGTTTTTAATAGTGATATTATTCAAGGCTCTATAATAAATGAAAAGTCTCATTGAACAATTATTTTTTTTTTAAACAAGATAGGAGCACCCCATGGTGATGTGCTATGTCAAATTAAACATTTATCTAATAACTCCTAAAATTTCTTCTTTAACTCTAAATGTTAAATTTGAGAAATTAGACAAGGGGGTTTTGAAATTGGATTATAATTAGGAACTAAGTCAACTATAAATTCAACTTCTCGGTTAGTTATTATACTAGGGAACTCATCAGAAAAAAAATCAAGATAATAATTTACCACTACCACATCATTAATCTGAAAAGTTCCTTTTTTTCTATAATATGCGAAAGGTTAAATTCATTTCTATATTTTAATAGTTTCTCAGCTTCCTGATATGTTATCAAAAGTAAGGGTTCATTTTTTTACAAAAACTAAAATTCTTTCTAAAAATAAAACTCTTTAGTTCTACAATCAATCATTTCATGATAAACAGAAAGCCAATAAATACCCAAAATAACAATAAAGTCTACTAGAGGAAAAAAATAAGTTTTTCATGTATATTCCTTCTGCACACAAGTAGAAGAAGTTTCTTATAAATTCTTTTTTTTTTCTCAAAATTTATTCCAGCTGTTTTTACCACCAGTTCTTGATTCATATCTTGAGATATAATTCCCAACTCACTAGAAAATTTCATATAAATGAAATAATGTGTAGACCTTGAATCAAAAAACACGTAGGAATAATCAAAAAATTGAAACAGTGTAACTGATACTACTTTATTTTATAGCCCAACATCTACAGAAGTATTTGAAAATGATTTCACCATCCCTTTCAACTTGTAGTCCAGCTGATTTCCCTTAGTTGAGTTCTTCGTTGGACACTCATTTTCATAATGACCCATTTTATTACTCTTGAAACATTTTACTGATTGTAAATCATATTTTTTCTTACCATTACCCTAATCATTTTAATTATAATTACATTCCTTATACCACATTTCACCACATTAGTAAAACTTAATAGAATTCAAAAGGCATTCCCCAGTGAGATTTTTACCACAATTCTCAAAAACTATAAACTTAAGTTTCATACCATTAGACTTTTTGGAAGAGTTCTTCCCTTTTGTCTACCATCTCGACCTCTTATTCTGTTGTTTTTCAAAGAACACATGATCATCGAAAAACTCCATTTCCACCTTCTCCCCACATTAAACAATTTTTTCATAACATTCAAACTCACGAGATGCTAAATCCCTTCGATACATTTTCATTAATCTTGAGTAAAAACAATTTACTGTACTATCAAGATCTCGTATGAAATTTTGAGTATACCTTGACAATAGAGTGAATTTTTCATCATAAGCATCCATTGATTCATCCTCCTGCCTCAATTCCAAGAATTGTTTTTCCATAATAAGTCAAACCACCTTATGAAAATATTTCCTAGGAAACATAAATTTGAATTCATCTCAATCAAGAGAATCAATCTCCTCACTAATCCTGATATTTTTAACTATCGACCACTACTGGTTAGATTCACCTTCAAAATGGTAAACAATAAGAATAACTTTTTGATTTTCTAAACACCCCATTACATCAAAAAAAATTCATGTGATTTAATCCACCATTCATCTAGAACAGGGTCATATGATCCTCTGAATGATGGGGGATGTTTCCTCATGAAGTGCTCTACTACTGACATGTTCCTCTGTTGTTGATCTGGTAGATCTCTTGCATGGATACCACCAATATTTATAGCCTGAGTCAACTATTCCATCACTGCAACAAACTGTTCAATTTCGATTCTGACCATATCAGGTTGCTGTTTTGGATGTATGTTTTCAACTTAATGTCATCTCATCATAGTTTCCATGTTTCCCCTATGGAAAACCATTCTGAAAATAAAAATATCTTAGTCAAAGAAATATGGTAATCTTTAAATTCTATATCATTTAAAACTTACCATAAATTAATTTATTGATATTAATTTAACAATATCCTAACTTATAAAGTAATTTAAGTGAAATTTGGTACTAATTATAAAGACTCGGACTTAAAAACATTACTTAATAATGAGTTAAACAAAAAATTCACCTTGAGGATATTTTCATGTTTATAGTTTTATAGAATTCGGCCATAACAATTACATTACATTTAAAATATTACAAAGTTGTAACATCTAATCTATCCAAAAAAAATTCAAAACAATAAAACTCCATAAATAAAACAAGACTTATTTTCTTGATATGAATATACTTTAATTATTACATTCTCTTACCCTTATTTATACCCTCAAAACATTTCAAAAACTATAGATGACCATAAAAATATCATTAAGGGATATAAAATAAAGAAAGAAAACATTATTCAAGAATTACATACAAATAAAAGAAACCATACTTTTCAATAATAATTAATAATCTCTTTAACAAACCTCATCAAATCATACAATTTATGACATACACATAGATATCATAAATCATAAAGGCAAATTATTTCATCCATAACATACTTACATTGTAGCTTTCACAACTATGTAGAGTGTTACGTTTGGAATACCCATCAAAGTATATTCCATAAACATCTTAAGAGAAACATTAATGTCTACCTCCTTCACATTACCAAATGAAATAGAGATCTATCTATGGCTCACCCGACCATGTTTTATCAAGGAATCACCCTTATATATAAAAAATACCCAAGAACCATAACATAATCATAACACATAAAACAAGCATAAAGGAAAAATTACAATTCCCTATTTCAATCACAATGTAACATTTCTAGATATCGACATAATAAATAATTTCTAAAAACAATTTCCAATACAAAAAAACATAAAAATGGTATTTATTATTTATATTCATTTTTAAAAATGTTATGTCTTGTTAAGGAATCCGAATATCAAATAATTCTCACATCGGCAGAAAGGTCATTGTCGTCAGGTATGTTAAAAAGAAACATTCCTTTTGTCATCTTGTAAAATGAATAGAAGAAAATTATTCTATTTGAATGAAATTAAAATTAAAATTGGTGTATACACCATATAAAATAATGTCATGTGTAAATCAAAATATGCCTCAATGAAATGAAATTGAGAAGAAGTACCTTACCGTGCGTACAGTTTGTCATGTATGTTCTTTATTATTCATGAATAATTAACTTTAGTTAATTTACACTTTCTTTAAAACCTTTTTCAAGTTTATTATTCCTTTTATATCTATTATAGCCATGTTAAAAAAATTATAATTATTTAAGTAAATATCGGTCGTTTTGTCGATATTGGGTACTTGGGTCGAAAATGAACTTGTTATAATTACAAATTTTCCATGTGGTCAAAATTATATTATCTCCAAGAAGATATTCATGATTTAGATATCGTATATATCCATTATATATATGTATTTATAATAATACATAACATTTTGAGATAAGAAATTAAATACACCATTCATGGAGTCGGTAAGTCTTACATACACATGAAAGCTACTTTCATTTTATGTCATATTAAAAGAATGAAAATGGAATTATACATAGGTATATTATAATTAAATTATAATATTATATATATGTTACCTAATTTCATTAAATCCATCCTTTATACATTCTATTTATGGAATGTATGAGTCATATCACTTTGAGGGGGTGGTTGTCTGCACTTCCTCAATAGAAATTATTGTATTTACACATTATGGAAAGGTTAAAGGTATGATTTATTTAAAAAATAGAAGAATAAAGACAAAATAAATATAATATATATCATATATAAATATGTTTCTATCTTAAGGGCCAACATGATAGGTGGTAGGGGAAAATCGAATAATCATTGTTCTATAAGGAAGTAGTTCGCTATACATAGAAATAGTATGTTCGTATCCATTAAACGGATGTGTGTGCAAGTTTATTTTGAATACTTCTCATAAAAAAACCCTAGTATATTTAATATATTGGTGTTTTTATAAAATAATGCAATAAATATATTTTAGGGGGTTTGAGAGGGAAAATAAATGAAACAATCTTGAGAGAAGACATTACCTCAAATCGGTTAACTCCTTTTGATTTAAGCTAAAAGGATTTATTGAATTTCCTTCTACAAAATGTAAGGATTATATGAGTGAGGGAGGGATTTTGGTATATTATTGGATTAGAGAATGGATGAGACTAGGGGATTTCTAGGTGTGAGTAAGGGTTAGAGTTTATTCCCTTTTTTAATAGGGAGGAGGGGCACTTTAGGAATGTCTTGAAATAATATTTTATTATAAACTGAAATTTGATTAAAAAAGGTCCCCAACTCATTTAATTGAATGATAAGATAAGGATTATTCTAAATACTCTCAACCAATTGTTTTTTTGACATGATTTGGTTTCAAATTTATCCTTATTTTTTAGCATGGACAATTAGTTAACTAATTTAACTCTTACCATGTTTTCTTGTGTATTCATACTATATGGTTAATATTTTTACAATAAAATAACAATTAAACCAAAATTGGTTCATTAATGACATTTTCAACATTATTTATGTCATTTTACCGAATGTTATATATTTAGGACTATTATTAAATTTAATAAAATATTTTTTTAAAAAAACACATTTCTGTCAATATTTATACTATTAATGTCACGAGTTTTTAAAAATCCATAAAAACATGATTATTTAAGAAAAACTTCATTAATTAAAAGATAAAAAGTTATATTTGTCCATAAAATTTTTGTATGGCATAAAAAGTTTCAACATAAATTTACTTTAATATTTATCATCATATTTATTAAAATTATTCAATAATAAGGCAATCACTACATCATCATTGTGTGATAAATATATTTATATATTAGATGTCTAAAAATTATAAATAATATACCATTTTGAATGAATTTTTTAAAATTTATAATGAATATTAATAGAGGAAGATATCGCTTATATAACCCCATATAAGAATTTATTTAGTAAAAGATACATTTTTAAGTTATATTTTCCTTGACATTGAATTAAAAGTAATTAAATGTCACTTTCACACACAAGTGGTTCCATGGGGTCCTAAAATTGACACAAGGATGACCATGGTTGGAAATATCTCATCCAATAGGGTTATGACATGTGTTAGGTAAGTTCAACATTATTATAATATTATTTTTTACCCTTATTTACACGATTTACCCTTTAGCCATGGTAAATAAAATATTTACTGAAGTTATTATAAATAATGTCTAAAAATAAAATGCCCCTATTTACAAAATTTTAAAATTCTGATACTAAAAATGAAAACCATTTTTTCAAATTCAAAATCCAGAAGTTTCAAAAATTAATTTAAAATTAATTCCCATTGTCAAAACCAAAATTGTGTTTTTAAAAAGTAAAAACTACAAAATGATTGATATGTGTTTATGACCAATAAAAAGTGAAATCACCTCCAATGAAAAAAATTGGATTAAATGATAAAAACATAATATAATTAAACATTAAAATCAATTAAAAATATAATGTAACCATATAAATAAATTAGATGAAAAGACAGTTTTGACTTAAAATGCGGTATTTTTCATTATTCATTAAAAAATGAACTTTATCAGAAAAATATCAAAAATTAACCCAAATTAAATTTTGATTCCCTTCAAATAAAGAAGAATTTTATTTTATCAAATAGAACATATAAAAATTAAGAAAAACTATATTTAAAAGGGGATTTCCATCAAAATATGGTAAATTTACTTTCTAAAAAATATTAGAGTATTTATAATTAAAATTGGATTCATTATCATTTTAAGTCACTAAATTTTATTGGATAAATTTAAATACATTTTACAAACATGTTTAATCATAATGTAGTTAGTTCTATTCATTCCCTCCAGTATAATGGCTAGGAATTAAATACCATTTAAAATAATAATATTATGTTATTATTTGTTCAGTATGACTCCGAATTGTGTGCAACATAAGATTTCAGAGAAACCCATTGTTTTTTGTTTCCTACGACATCAAAAATAGAATTCCCTTTTAAATAAAAAATAATATTTAATCCAAAAGTATTAAAAAATATGAAAATTCCATATTCTTTATTTAACAGGGATGTTACACCTATATCCATCAAGGATGAACTAAGATGTAGAAATATTTGAATCAAAATTTATAGTGGTATAACCTGAAGAGATAGACTGCTGAATTCATATCTCCATGAAAAGTATGAAAACTAGTCAATGTTGAATGGTATACGTCTAAGTGTATGATGCAGACATGGCCTATAACAGTTTGAAAATGGGAATACATAACCATGGATATGATCGTATGACTCCCTAGAACACATAAAGACAATAATACCAACTCGTTGGAATTCGATCACCTTAAAAAAATTCGCTCTATTAATTTCAATAATGTTAGATTTTTCTATCGACAAATATTACAAGATATTCATAAAGGAAGTGGTAATAATTCATTTAGTTCTACTCTCTATTTTATCTAATCGATATATGATGTTTACCTCAAGGTTTTGGATAAGTCATTAGTAAGAATTGAATATTGATCCAAGTTTTAGTACTTATTATCACCATTATACAAATTTATTGTTTGAAATTGACATTAAAACTCTTGAAGATATGATTTGATCTTGTTCAATGGGGTTACATGGATTTTGTGACCAATACATTCCCCTGTAGAGTTCCCATACAAAAATAGTTTCCATTATAACATTCAAATAGAGCCTTATGAGGCTCTGTATCAGAGGAGGTGTCAGACTCGGACATGTTTGGATGATATTGGGGAGTGGAAGTTGATTGGATCTGATATTATTCATGTGATGATATATAAGGTTCAAAAAAATCATCTTTATATAAAATTTAAACAAATCCAATAGAAAATCTCTGCAGATAATATCAAAATGACTTGGAGTTTGATAATGATGATAAAGTGTTGTTTTTATATCTATAAAAAGTAAATTCATAACGTTTTTTGAGGATGGGAGTGTTTATTCCTAGAGATAGTATCCCCTTTGAGATCCTTGATCGCATTAAAGTTGTGGCCTATGGACTAGTACTCCCCCTAACCTATCTCATGTATATGTTGTAATACATGTATCCCTCTTGAGGAAGTACATACTAGAACCCTAACATGTACTGAACCATGAAGTGGTACCATTGGATAATGATCTTTTGTAAAAGGATAATCCATTAAATATCTTATATTATGGAGATAAATTTCAATGAAACCAGACCACTCACTTGGTCAAAGTGTTGTGGTAGAACCAAAAGTTTTAAGATGCAACTTGTGAAACAAAATAGGTAATGAACTAGAAGTAACCTCATCTGTTTTAGTGTACGAAATTAAAATATCAAGGGGAAAATTTTTTAATTGGTTAATAATGTAATGAACCAAACTTTTATTAATTAAATTATCTTATTGAATGAATGAATGTGATTTTTTGGGAAAGATCGAGGTTATGCCTGTTATATTAAAAGCAAGAAAATAAAGGAAACCCAAGAGGGTGCAGGTAAACGAAGCATAGTGCCCAAGGCAAAAAACAAGCTACCTATATTTTTCCTCAATCACTCTGTTATAATCGTCTCCTCTTCTGATATTATATTCCATCTAGTCCTCCCTCGACTACGTCATCGACCTCTTGATCTCCCCCAGCTTGGAGGAATTTATTGAAGCCTTTTAAGTAGAGTCTCGGCATCAGTGTTTTCTGAATCAGAACTGTCTTTATTCTCCTTGCATGAATCAAAAGAGACCTCTCTTTCCATTGGAGTCGTAACCTTCTTGACCTCCATTACATGACTCGAAGAGATAGTATCCTTGTATGTTTTCTCATTTTCCTGCATATCAATGGAACCAACTTCATTTTTATCAGAAAGAGGTGTAGGGATGCCAATATTCATTTGTTTAACCACCACAGAGGTTACAACTGGAGACATTGTCTTCTTTTGTGATACAAATTGGAAACCCTTGCTATCCACCACAAGTTTTGAAGAAGTTTGACATGTTTTATAAATAACTGATGAGTCGGATTCTAAAATTTCCTTACCCTTTCAGCTACCTGGGGCAGACATCCTTTCTTTTGAGAGCTTATGATCAACCTATTTTTGGATTTCATCTTTAGTAACTTGTACCTTCATCAATTTATCATTTCTACCTAGTTCAGTTCTTGGAATAGTGGCTTCTTCTAAGAATATGGAAGCCCAAGATTTCATCTTGTTCTTAGGTGGGTTACTCAGCTCGCAACCCTTTTCATCAACCTGTGACTTTCTAGCATCTTCAGTAATGGTACTTCGAGCTTCTTTCTCATTGGTGCATGTTGACATCAGCTAGGGAAGAATATCAACCTTTTGAACAGATGAATTTTTCTTATTTTTGAGAAAATTTCTCATCTCATGACCCAGCAAGGAGCAGAAGATGCAGAATTTGGAGCGTATACAGTTAGATGATTCATGACCTATCACATTAAATTCCTTGTAGAATTTTTGAATTTTATCATAAACAATCCATAACTCAATAATATCTTCTCCTATTGCAAGAATAATCTTTTCAACTAGAGTCGATCCCAGTTCAACTTCCACCAAGAACCTCGCAATATGGCCAAATCAAGACACTTCTGTTTCATTATCATGTTTGATTGGATTTCCAATAGATAGTGCAATATAATCTAAGATTTTGGGATGCTAGAGTATGAAATTTAGCCCATAAACTCTAACCCACATTTGATTGGTGGATTTTCCATCCTCAAGTGGGTTAAATTTTTTCTCCCCTTCCCTAAGGTGAATGATTCCAGGTTTGAGTGCGATGCAGCCAAAGCCCCAAGAACACGGTTTCAGTTCTTCTGTGGGGAGGATTATATGAAAATATCCATGTCCTGACGAGATGCATTTCCTAGATGAAAAACCCAAAATCAATGGTATTCACTCCTTGATTTCGTAAATTTTCAAAGGTTGAGAGCCTTTAGGAATAAATAAACAAGCTTTGATTGAGAACTCGCCCATTTTTAGTCACTCTAAAATAGCTTTAAGATCTATTGTAATGTGAACAATGTTTCATTTTCATCGAATTGAATGATCTTCCATGCCTTTGTAGTTCGTAAAGGATCTGTTCGAAAGAGTATCCCCTGTTCTAGTCACCCCCATAGACCCCTCCGACCGAGAATCAGAAGGTTCTTGTCTATCTTCATCCAACACCCTTGTAGGTATGTTCGAGACCAGATCTCGCACCTCCTTGGCTGACATCTTAGATCTGGGCACAACCGACCCACTGAATCCTCCTCCACTGGTTTTTTCAGACGTCGTCGCACCCTAAGTCGCCACCTAAAATACATTCAAGCCCAAATCAGTCGCCTCTTTTCACATCACTATATCATAATTCTACGCAACCAAACTGATCTTCGACTCATTGCTCTCACAAAGCCCATCTTTCACCGCCGCTGAGATTAAGCCATTGACAATGACCAGAGTAGTCTCCTCCTTGCGTATCACTATTTCCCACACAACCGGATGACTCCTCGTCACATTGTATGCACCGAGCCCATCCTTCATCATCGTTGAGCTCATGTCATAGTCTGTCATCGATCTGCATCCATACCTATGGCTATCAGACCGATCTCGAGAAAGAAAAGAAGATGTCGTGGAATCCATATGCTAACCCTAGTGTGACATAGTATGGTCGAGAGAGATAATCCCTCATCCATCTAAGGATAGATCATAATGAATGTGCTATTAAGTAATACAATTTTAAAAAACACATCCTCTAATTTTGTTATTTTGGAATGTTATATACTTTAGGATTTAAAATAATTTTAATAATTTTAACCATTTATAATATAGACAATTAACAATGTTAATATCACTATTATATATAAAAAGATTATGATAAAAGACAATTGTTATAGATTAAAGAAGTGATATTGTCACCCAGAGGGATAGTAGCCTATAAATCCCAATTCATATATCTTCTGAGGGAGATAGAATTACCATAATTTCCATTGATCAATACCAATATGCGATTAAAAAACTAAAGCACGAGTAAAACCATTAATAGGATAATTTTAATATCATTAAGGTCATGAACCAAACCAATTTCATCAAACAACCTCATGAAAATTTCATGGTTTCAGACCATACCCTTAGGGTTTTTTCGTGTGTGATAAAGGGCTATGGATCAAGACCCTAAAAGTATAAATATTTATATTTTCTAATAATTAATTATCAATTATTTCTTTTATGATTTTTATAACCTTTTAATTATTAGATAATGAGTTTTATAAAAATTATATTTTGATACGAGGAAACTAGAAATGAATTTTCCATGGGAAATGTATAGTTTTGATTATTATGCTCTATTTTAATAAATTCACAAATTTTTGAAATAAATAGATTTTTAATAGATTTTTTTATCAAATAATTATTATGAAAAATAAATGAAAATATAATTTTTAATAACTCATATATTATTTTAAAAAAATTTAGGAAAATGTTATTGTCAAAAAACCAATACTTTTAAAAAATGTGGATTTCTGTTTTAAAAGTTTAAATTTTCATCATTGGAGATTGTTTTGGATAAAATAAATATTATTTTTTAAATCATCACCTCAAAATTATCAATAAATTATTTCTTTCATTATTCTGGTAGATAGTTGAATTTTTGGGCCAAAAATTGAATACGGTACAAATATATGGTGTTTATTATGACATCATAATGACAGAAAATTGATGAAATATATTCCATTAAAGATATACATGAAAAAATATTTACATAATCTTTAAAATAATGTTTTTTATGTTATTTTATTAATTTTATAATACATTCATAAATCCTCTAAAACCAATATTATATATTAATGATTTCAAATAATTTCTTTATGAACATGAATCAATTTCACATAATCAAGTGTAAAATTTTAATGAGATTGCTTTATAAAATTATAAAATAAAAAAACCAAATTCACTTTTGTAGAAACAATTTGTAAAACGCATGGTAAGGTTTTTTATTTTTAATATTTTATTGTATAGATTCCAAAACCTATGATTGGAAAGTAATAATGAACTCCCCTCTTTCTTAATATATGAACCCACCCATGATCCCATTTAACATCACTAAAAAAAAGGATCGTGATTTTAAACTACCCTTACCTCTATAGATCAATCTTAATGCAGCCTAATCTCTCAATAATCCCCTCTCATGATTTTGGAATCACCTCTAAAGGAAATGGATCCTCTCCTTCACCTATTTATTCAATCACATCCTTTATATTATAAACTTTGTTTTACAATTGTTCATTTTGGGATATAATTATTCACAACCAATTTACTTAAATTATGATTTCAGTGTGATAATAAACCCCTTTCACTCCCATTAATACTTCACATTAACCATTATATACCCCCGTTATGCTTCTAGAATTGTCCCATGATTTTTCCATGAAATGTTTTTTTTATGTGAATTCCCATCCTTAATTCCATGAAGAGTATTCGACTAGATGTACCTATAATTCATTTATTGGAGGATAACACTTATATAACCACACTAGATGATATTGGGATTAATAATGATGAAATTTATCCTTATATTGTATAATCCATATCGAACACTTATGAATGTACATAATTTGAATGTAATGGGTGGGCCCAAAATTATATAGCCCTCTATTTAATTGGGTAATGTCCAGGTCTCGCGATACATCATGTATGAAAATAGGGTGTAAAATTAATCGATTATGGGACTCCTTCCACTATATGATTTTGACTTCGTATTTATCCTTGACTTATGTTTATGACATGATTTAAGATGTTTCAATATTTTTATTTGGCATTTATATTATCATCATATATCACTATTATATGTTTATGTTAATGATTATCACCCCTACTATGTCACATTAAAATGTCTATTTACTAACATGTAACAATTTCTTCATTTTATCCAGTCTTTATTCGTTTATTAGGATTTATAGATCACCACATTATAATGTATATCCCCATGTTATCCCATGGTGTTCTAAAAGTGCATTGGAATTTTAGACCATGTTAGGGATGTTTTCAACAATGTTGTTATATCCATGACTCATTTTGATAAAATATGTAAATAATCTATAAAAGAAACTAGGATTCATATTATATTGGGATTGTTTTATGTTTACCTTTATGTAATAAATCATGAAGTAAATTTTATTAAAATAAGTAACATCTAAAATATATATGGAATAAATCTCCCAAAAAACATAATTGTGCCACATATTTTATAATATCATTCTATACTTGGTATGGACTAGATGTATTTATATAGATCCTATATCAATGGGTGGGAGAAGGATATCACTTTCCATGTTCTGAATTATCCTTCATATTTGTACAAGTTTAAGGAGGATAAATATGAACCCCCTTTTTATTTTTCACAACATGCATGGATATTGTTTCCCTATGAGTATAGATTTTTAACTAAAATGACTTAAAAAATGATATCATGACTCTATATGAAATAAGTATTTTAAGGGAATATGATGATGATTTTCATGAAGAGTTTCAGGTCCTTCCTTATGACCAAGAGTTTGGTTTCTCAGTTGAACTTATATCTGGGTCCTTTTTAATATCTTAGAACCCTTATATAATGATTCTACTAAATTAGAATATTTAAATGAAAAAAATTTAAGAGTATCTATAAAACATATTTATATGACTATGTTCTTCACTAAGGGGTGCACCCATTTTCTTTATAAAAAATAAGGATGTTTCGATTCATGTTTGCATCGATTATAATGCGTTCAAAAAAATCACAATCATCAAAATGTATCAATTTACATAGATTGTTGAATTGTATGATTAGTTATTTAGAGCTCAATAATTATATAAATTTTACCATTTTGGGTTATTACCAATTAATTGTGGGGAAGTATGATATTCATAGGATATCCTTTTTTACATGGTACAAGAACTATGAGTTCATATTCATGCCATTAAATCTCAAAAATGAACTAATAATATTCATGGACTTAATTAATATAGTCTTCAGAGATTACCTTGATAAATTTTTGGTAATATTTATAGATAATATTCTTATATACTTGAAAACCGAGGAGGAACATGTGGATTATTTGAATACTGAACCAAATAAATTAAGGAATGAGAAGATATATAGAAAGAATAGTAAATGTTATTTTTTGCGAGTGAACCTATAATACTTGGGGAATGTTATAATAAGTGATATGATATCTATATGTCCCTAAAAGATGAGGATAATTAAAGAATGTCATGGACCAAAATATATTATAGATATAAATTGTTTCATTGAAATAGTGGGGTATTATTGGATATTTTTGAATAATTTTTAATTATTTCTAAACCCGCTGACCAAGATAAATCAGAAGGGAGTGAAGTATAATTAGAATGATGATTGTATGGAAATATTCATGGATTTAAATAATTGACTAATCATAACACATTTACTAATTCTACCAACAAGTGGGGAAGGATTCTTAATTTATAGTGATTCTTCAATTAATGTTTTGAATTTTTTACTCATATAGAATGTTAATGAAATAAACTATTCTTCCTGATAGTTGAATATTCATGAATAAAACCATCTAACACATGATATGGATCTACATAAAATAATCTTTTCATTGGATATTTGGAGACATAATCTAAATAGGGAGAAGTGTGAAAAATATCGTGATCAAAAAACCCAAAACAAATATAATAATAAAGGAAGAGATCAATATGAATCCACAAATATGGTTAGAGTTCCTCAAATATTATGTTTATTTAATCCAAAACTATATTGGGAAGGAAAATAATGTCATAAATACACTTAGTAGAATGGATTATACAACCTTTTTTGTAATGATAATTGAGAAGGATACCATATTATAAGACATAAAAAGGATGAAAAAGGGTATAATAAAGAAGGGATAAACTAGGCGGAGGCATAATTTCGGGGGAACTATATTAGTATTGTAGCAGTACTGTAGTAGGAACTATAGCAGGTACTGCAGCAGGGACTATAGCAGTTACTGTTGCAGTATTGTTGTAGGTACTATTCGGTACTGTAGCAGCTGGAGCTATTCACCTTGGGTCACCGGTTTAGGCTTGGAGTCCTTAAGGCCTTTTCCCACCCATGGAATTCGGGTCAGTAAGTCTTTCAGGCCACCTCATGGCCTTCGTGTCACCTCAAGGCCCTCAGGGCCACCTGATTTGCAGTTTCACAGACAGATTCTACAAGGAACCACTCCAGAGGAGGAAAGAGTTGGGCACATCCACCAGAGCAGGGCTAAACGGACATTGGAAGACTGGGAGGGTATGGAATTTTCCATCAGTACCGTACCTGTGCACCCTTGAACATGCACATGATAGTCTAATAGTCATGAAAATGTGTAGATCTGATCACGATGTAGATGCTGGGGAGGAGCAGTTTTAAGGAGTCATAGTCTGTATGATTTCCTTAAGACCTATGGGTAATGTAATTTCCCCAAATCCTATGGGAAATTTAATTCCTAAGAATGTGGTCCATGTAAGGGTTCTCCCTCATCCCTTGAAATAGGGGTTATCATTAAATCAATAAAAAATAAGTCCTTCGGGCCATTCAGTCAAGAAGGGATCATCATCATAACATTTTAAAAAAGGTTTCTCAACCATAACTTCTAGAGAAAATTAAAAAATACCAAATAAGTTTTTTTTGAGATATAGAAGAATGTAGATGTAGTTGAAATGGGTAAATCTATAGTGTTTCGAATATATGATGAATGAGTAGTGAGATTGGGGAAATAAACGTGTCTACAATCTGAGTTAGAGATAATGAAGCAGATGATGAACGGTAATCATTACTAAGAACATTCTATCCAAACAGGAAAAATGGAGATGTATAGATATCTCAAATGACACTAGTGGGGGGATAATGTGAAGAATAATATTATATAATATACATAAAATTTACTAGTGTGTCAGAAGGTGATTTTTGAATGATAAAAATAAAAAGGGATGATGTAATCATTTCCTATAACTACCTGGAAATGGGAAAAATCACTATGGACTTTTTCAAGGGCCTTCCAAACATCATCAAATGAGAACAATGCTCTATGGGTTGTAATGGACCATTTTAAAAATATTTCACTCTAAATTAACATTCTATAGGACTTCTCATTTGATCTAATTGAAAATATATGCAATTGAGATATACTAAATCTTCATGTAACACCTATATATGTTGTATTTGACCGAGATTTTAGGTTCAAATCAAATTTCTAGAATATTCCTCAATATGATCTAAACACATAGTTGAACTTCATTATAACCTATCACCCCCAGACTGATGGAAAATATGAATGAACTCTCCAAATATTTGATTATAATTTGAGATCTTGTTCTAAGGACTTAAAGGATGTATGGGACCAACATCTTCCTTGGGTTGAGTTCTTGTACAATAGTAGTTACCACTCAAAAATTCAAATAGCCCCATATGAAGCCCTATATGGTAATTGATATAGAAATCCAATCTGTTGTGATAACATTATTGAATGAAAGTTTCTAGGACCTGAAATGTTTGATGTAATTGTATAAAAATTCAAGACTATTCCACAACACATCAAAATTAATAAAAATGTAAATAAGATTTATGTCGATAAATAACAAGGAGACTTAGAGTTTGATTCCAATGATAAAATGAAACTTATTATATCTACCTAGAAAATATTTCTCGGGTTTGGAAAGAAGGAAAAATAAAATCTTTGGTATAATGGCCCCTTTGTGATCCTAGGTCATGTAGGTGTTTTGTCACATAGACTGGAAATTACACCCAACATGTCTAAATTCCATGAAATTTCACATGTATCCCTCTCAATGAAGTTCATGACTAGTCCCTCACATGTAATGGATCCATAGGTGGAAATTTTGGTTAATGAACTTTCCTATGAGGAGTAATATCTAAATATCATGGAATTTAGAGAAAATATTTTGTGTAACGAGACAAATCGCCTTATTAAAATAATTTGGGGGAAACCATAAGTTTGAATAGGAAACATGTTAACCTGATGAGATAATGAAACAAAAGTACCATCACTCATTTTCACCTTCATTTATTGAATGAAATTTTGAGGCCAAAACATCTGAAGGGGAGAAGAATTTAACAACCATGAATTTATATATATAAATTTTAATTTTAATTATATACATGTGTCATATAAGGTAATACAAATGATAATAATGAAAATCAACATATCATTAATTTATAATATAATAAATTTATAATATTAGCTTTTAGATAAGAATCTAACTTATGGTATAGAAAAAATATAGATATATTTCATGTGTTTAAAAGTATTTTCAAAAGAATTATTTTTATTAAGTATTAACAAATTATAATTGAAAAAATTGTATTAATTATATATGTTTTATATAATAAATTAAATTTCATTTTTGATTTATCATGTGAATATTTTCTTAGAATTATTTGTTGTGACTTTTCTAAAATTACTGATTTCTAAATGAATAGTGAAAATGTTGTTGGTTTCTAATATCATCACATTTATATGGCATAGACGTTTTTGAAAATTTTATAGTAAAAAAATTATTTTTAAATTAATATTAATCCTTCAAAAAACTATTTTAAATTTATGAAACCCATGAAAATCATTTTAGAAAACCAAATAATATTTTATGAAAACTATATTTTATCTGTTTCTTTAATTAAATTAAAAAATGGGGAAATTAGGTTTTATATTTAGATTAATTTCAAATAAATATTATTCTAGAACTAATAACAATATTAATGTCACTTTAATTAATTATTTTGATTATTTTCTCCAACAATTGCACTTTATGATTAAAAATTCATTTTTCAAAAAATGGGATTTTACATGCTATGTGCGCTAATAATAAAATTAATTCCCATAACTCATAGAAATTTTATTATATAAAATTATTTATATATTTAAAATTATAATATGAATTTCATTAAACAATTTTAATAATAATTTTGACAATTAAAATTAGTTTTCAAGTGTGAATGCGGAGTTACTAAATTAAGTGTAAATTATAGTAACAGTGGCTTAACATAGTGAAAAAGGTTGAACCATGTGAAAAAAATGCTTTATATCTGATTGTGGAGTGAGGATTGACCCTATATATTTCCCCAAAACATTATATTCCATTTTGGATCCCTTATCCTTGAATGATGGAGTTATTATATTGAGAAATAATGAGTTTTAACAAAAGTAACATTTTCTTCACTTATAAAAGGAGACCACCATCTCTCTATTACTCTACCCCAGTAAAAATCCATTTCTAAACCAAAAAATATCCCTAGTATGTCTTCAACGCCCTATAAATTCCTTAGAATATTTTCCCTACAAAATAATATTCTAAAAAGTCTTAAGGGTTTACCCGATAGAGTACTTCCACGGGAAAGGCAATACTCTCAACCTATCTATTCCATGTTCTTTTCTACTTCTACACCCCTCAGGTAACCAATATCAATAAAATCGTGATAATTCCAAATATTTTAACATTCTATATTGTTAATATACTAATGGAATATCAATTTTATACCTTCCTCTGAAATTATTGAGAAAAATTAAAACAAAATCATGCATGTGTATGGACTACCACCTTCAGGAATGACATGATTGGGTATTAAATGGAAATCAGACATGTATGAATAGTATAAAAATTATATATTAAAAATATTAATATTTTTTTAATGAAAATATATGATAATTTATTAATAATGAAAATAGTAAATTTTTATAGTTACTTTAACCATCTAAAATGGCCTTATCAAGGGAACTTTCTTAGTTTGGATCTTCTAAGGATAACCATTGAAATTAAACAATTATTTATATATTTTAATAATAATAAAATAAATCTCTAAAGATATATTTATCATTAATTTATTTTATAACACCTTTTACCATGGTTAAAAAACTGAAAGTGTTATAATGGAAATAACTAAACACCCACAAGTAACCAATGTAATCAAAAACTATATTAAAAATAATAAAATTATAATAAATGGTCTATATAAAATTAAATATATATGATTAATTTTCTTGGGTATATATTTAATTAAATTAATTTTGTTTTTCATGAATTCATGTTCATGTTAATATTTCTTTCAAACATGATGAAATGGATCCTTCGAACCACAGTTGTAACCTTTTGGTTACACATTATATTTATTTTACTCCATTTTAATTTATCTCCATCTCAAGTATATAATCCATATTATATATATATGTTCTCTTTATATATATATAACTATTTTACTTTATATTTTTCTGTTGGGGAAGTAGCATTTTTAAGTTCTCTTTTCATATACGCCGTTTTGAATTTTAAATAAAGACACTTCATTTATGTCTATGATTTTTTATTTAGTTATATAATTTTATAAACATAGTATACCTATATATCCATGGTTTTTGTTAACTATAAAATAGTGTTAATTGTGATGAAATAATTTGTGTTTTAGTCTTGGGTAGTTATACTCACAACCATTAGAAACTAGAGGCATATATTTTAGAACAACCCAAGAAATTTTAATTGGTAACATAGACACTAGGGTTATAGAAAATTGAAAAAATGAAATAAAAAAATAGGGAAGAATTAGAGGATCTTACCTTTCAAAACAGTGAATAACTACCAATAAAATGTCATTCATCCACTAATTAGTGGTTTGGAAAAGAGGAAAAAAGCCACGAGGGTTCCTATATTTGAGGGATTTGAGTTAGGGAGGAGGGGAAGAATTCCATAATTAAAAAGAATATGAGATGACTGAAATACCTAAAAATAAGTAGGTTTCATGATTTTCATTCACAGTATAATGAAATATATAGTTACCATGAAATTAATACTTCTCAAACTATAAATGTCACACAATTACTATTTCATAGTTTCACAACCCATGCCCCTAACTGTGAAATAATGGAAAAACATAAAAAAATTACCCAGAAACACCCTAAAACTCATAGGACTTAATAAAGCACCAAAAATAAAAACAAATTACTCCTTGGGTTTCACTATTCTCTCCACCATGACAATTTCTACTCTAAGAATTTTTTTGATACCATACTAAAAGTGGGTAGTTAATAAAAAAATAACCTACAATAAGACTTGATCATCCACCAAACTTATTGAACAAAAAAAATAGAACAAGGGATGCGACCAGCCTAGTCCTTGAAAGAGACATTATAAAAGGAATCAATATTCATAGACTAATAATGCACTAAAAACCCACAAATCTACACACATCACTCTACAAATTAAGAAGAACAATAAAAGAAAAAATTAGGATAACCACTGCTCTAATATTATTAGGATTCAAAAATTTCAACATATATTGGATCTCTAGTGACATCCTCTATAATTAGATTATAAACCAAATAGAAAAAAATATCACAAACAATGGATCATTTGAGGTCCTAAGATAAAAAAAAATCTAATGATGGGTACTAACCAAAATCACATCAAAAGGGACCCTACAAGAATTAAGTAACACTTAGAGACCTGAAACAGGTTTTTTCATAATTTATAAATATCATAACAAAATATAAACAATGCGATCACCACTATTATAGAGCAAAAACTCTCCAAAAGAATGATAAACACATGGAGAGTCTCCAAAATAGAAGATAACTAAACCAAATGCTCTTTTCATCCATTATATACAAGGAACATGATATAAAAAGGTGGTATAATCCCTATGAAAAAATAAAAATATAAAAAAGGATATGATCTAAAACAACAATGAACCTCCCACTCTCTAGTGGGGGAAACACCATAAAAGATAGATGAGATTTAAACTAGGATCAAGGCTTCTTTATCTAATTGCATTTTAACTTGAAGACCATCTAAAGGTTATTGATATGACCAAATAGATAACATGACCTTTGAGATGTTAGATAGGAGTGATTAGGGTTCTTATTGTTCTCAAAATAAAAATATGCCAATGACTTAAACTATACTGAAATAAGGAAAAAAGATGAGGAGATGGATTATCATTGTCAACGCACTCTGAATTTCATTTCTCTCCAGTTGGATCACCCACATTTGAACCAAATATATTCAAAGAATCACTTCACATAGTCTTGCCTACAAATAATTCCTTAATGATAATAGACATATAGACCACTTCGATATTGGTCATCAAGAAATACTAAAAAATGATGCAAGAAATTGTAAATGGATATCATTAGAAAAGAACCACGATTTATTTGATTCATCGCCAACCAAATCCAGAGAAATAGGTACTAGTATATTCAAACATTTAACATAATCTTTCACGGACTTATCACCAAGACAAACACCCAAAAAGAAAATAACCATTTAATTATCAACTCTTTGGGATAAAACAACTTGATGAAGGAGGTATTAAAATATCCCTAAGAACGAACCTCAAATCAATGGTCACAAATATTAAGATTCAACCATTCCCTACCCAATCCCTCAAGAAAAGGAATTACACACCTCACCTTAGATATTTAAGAAGATTTTAATTAATTGAAGAACTCATTGACATTAGATGGACACTCCATCATGTCATGCAGTCCTTAATCTACAGAGAACACTCAAAGATGATGATTTAGAAACATTCAAGGATGATCAATGGGATAATAATAGTATGGAACTACCACTCTATTTAAGATTATGGGAAGAGTCCTACCAAAATAATTCCATTATTTAATTTCATACTCCTTTTATGGTCATATTATAAAATATCACAAAATAATACATTAAATCAATACACTTAAAATTCCACCAAAAATAAGAAAAATATAAGTCAAAAAAATCAATATTTCAAAACCATTAATAATGTTTATTGGAAAACTCAAACATTCGAAATTTAAATGTAATAAAAAAATTCACAATTACATGACCACATTAAATTTCAATTTTAAATAGACCTAAAATATTTCATGTCCAAAAATATAATAAATCCAATTCACCTTTAAACAATACCCACCAAAATCATTTACTATCATATAGAACAATTCATCATTTGGAAAATAATAAAACCCACAATCACTTCCTTTACTCAAACTATTTTTGAAAAGTTTAAAAAAACTTCTCAATGACATCTCAAAACACCCACAACAAGAAATCTAACAAAATCCAATAAATAAATAACAAAAATTTACATTATAAATTAATGAAACAAACTTAAAAATATATAATATTCCAGTAAAAAAATACAAAACACCATTAATCAGAAGTTAATTCTGAAGAATCAAAGGAGCGATTGAAAAAAAAATTAAATATTTTACACAACACATAGTTTGGATGCACACTTTGTTGAACTGTGAACCAACCATGTGAGGGTTACTTAAATTTGTCTGGAATAGTTCTCATATATCTCACATGGTTTGATAGATTATGAATATTAACCAACTTCCTCATGGATAACCTCCAGTTTAACTCCAAAAAATAAATTTCCAAATACATATCCAATATTTCTGATATAAATTTGAGTATCCATAATCCACAATAAAACATAAAAAACCCTTCTATAAAGCCAAAATTGATCAAAAAATCCTATAATACTAACGGTAACCAGTGGGTTTTCATGAAGAAGAGCTAGTTAGAGACTCTCTCGCACTCACCACTAGAGCTCTGATGGTCCTCAATCTAATCTATCATCAAACACCAAATAACTATAGGGTTTTTTCTAAATAACCTCAGTCATTTTATGAAACCTTAGGCTTTGATAATATTTTGTAATGAATTGAATAGAACTACCACTTGGTCCAATATCCAATGTGACCAACCACATTGCTAAAGGCACAATCCCATTCACATTTGGTAATAACAGATTCTAGGGTATCAAATAAAAACATTTGTGAATGATTTCACCCTTACGAATCCAAATATGGAATAATAATAATCAATATCAGTGGTAAATAAAAAAATATGTTACCAACTCAATAAAATATTATATATAAGAATTATAAATATATTAACCAAAATAAATCAAAATAAGAAGTCTATGATGGTTGATAGTAAACATGACCCAATACTCTATGAACCATATTTGTGTGACAATCAAGTCACCTCCATGAACCAAACATCCATCAGCTTCGCAAGGAGAGTGAAAGCAGACCAAACAAAATAAAAATTTGATACCTGAAAACTTACACAAGACAAGAGGACTACATACCAACTGATGTGAGTATACAGGGGGTGATCCAAATTATATTATAATACCACTATGAGTATATTAATTTCCATTAACCAGAGTAACCAATTCCATTATTTTGGAAAGATATAATAAAATTGGTTTTCAATTCCCTTTTAGAGTAAAAAAACAACATGTCTGAATTTTCCTTTCATTTTATTTTCCCTATTTTTCAGCCCAACATTAAAATAATTTACTTATTATTTAAAATGAAACATACAGAACAACCTACTAATTTTCTTTAAAACCATTAAACACCCACTACATACTAATATAGAGAAAGGGAAAACGTAAAAAATGGAAATTTCATGGAATATTTATAAAAAAAATTATACAGAAGAATGGAAAACCATATAACAATAATGATAAATAATAATGTAAACAATGTATAAAAGGTAAGATCAAAAATGATAGAATAATCTCACATGATAAATAGTAAATAATGAATACATACGATAAGATACATATCATTAGGAAACACTATAGAGACAAATAATAAAATAATAGACATATATAAGAAGAGTCTCATGCATACAGGTCATGCAGTATAAACCTCATAACCAAAAACTCTCCCAACTAGCCTTATATAAGACAAACCCCTCAGATATATGAATCTTAACTAATGACATGTAGATAGGGAAAATAGTCAACAAGAAAAAGATCCATCCCTAAATTTCCTACTTAATAGCCAAAGGTTCCTCATGTAATAAAGAAAGGATGGGTGTGTGACAATATAATTCAATTTCAATCACATGAAAAAAAAACAAATCCCAAAGGATAGAAATATAATCAAATCCTTCTCTACTCCATCACCCTGCTTAATAAGAGACCTAACCCATCAACACAATCATGAATCATAATTTAGTCATCCATCACATGGTTATATATAAAAATCAATAATAAATATTAATGGGTCTCAAAAAAGGTGTAACAAATAACCAATAAATTAGTATCTCATAAAGTTCCAATCAGTACATTATTTTATACTTTTTAAATATATTTTCGGGAATCCTTTTTTAAATCCATTTGGGAACCAACCGTAAAACTGAGGGAAATCAAAAACCAAAACAAAACATAAAAATAACCATTCAAGGTAGATATGAAAATATTATAATTCAAATTCACCTTATTAAAATGTTGACAATCATTAAAAAAAGTGATTCCCACTTTATAATTCAGTTTTGATCCAAAACATCATTAATAATCATTTTTCTTCCTTAAAACCCACTTTTGGATTTTTTTTAATCATTTAAAATGCATAAAACGAAATTATAAATAAAATCAACATTTAACATTGAGTTGAACTAATTCTTAAAGGGAAAACCAATAAAACTGGGAAAAGAATTGAAAAAAATACGTGAGATATCATTTAATGTAAAAATTTAGTTCAAAAACACATTTAAAACAACAAGAAACAAAGTAACTTTCAAATTAAAAGAAATAGAAGAGAAAATCCTACCTCAAGAGATAAAATCATGTCACCAAGAGTAAAAACCTTTGGAAAAGGTATCAAGAGATAACTCATAATTCATAGATTGAATGGTCGACAATTTTGAAAAAACCCAACCCATAAGAATTGACCAACATGCCCACTATAGTTAAGGGAGAAGAGGATAAAGAAAATACCCCAAGTGAGAGGATAAATATCTATTATTACATATTAATAATATGAATATGCATTAAAAACCCCTAAAATGCCTAATATATATGGGATTTAGCATAGAGGAAGATTCCTTGGAAGGCACCCAGGTGAGAGGGGTTCTAATATGTAAGGAGGAGAAGAAATACCCAGTTAAAAAGAACATGAAATGACCAGTATACCCAATACCATGTATGATTTATGGCTTACAATATATATAATAACTATTAAATCATCACTACCCAAACCTGCACAAGTCATAAGATTTGAATGAAATTGTTTCCCAAACATTCCACCTAATCGTGAGGCCATGTAAGAGCTAAAAGACATTGAGGTTTTAGCTCAAAACGCACCAAAACTATAGGGAATCAATCAATTACCAAACATAAAAAAAGAGACATCATGAGAGTCATAATTATCCCCAATATGCTAAATTTTATGTAATTTCCATGAATTTCCATATAATATTTTTAATTATATGGAATTATTTCGAGACTGCGAAATCTAACGGTGCGTTATTCCGTGGCTCAGAGTGTCCGGAATGATCCATAGAGGTTTTGTTAAGCTTTAATTAGTGCATGTAATAAGTTTTACTGAAAAGTGGAATAACTCTTAAATGGGTTCTCGGATCAGAAATCCAAAGGCACTGTTGCGTTCAGGATGGCGGTTTTACCCAAGGTGCGACTTAAGTTTAGTCGGTGTAGGTCTCCATTGAGAAAACTCGAAAGGGTATTATAGTTAATAAAATTATTAAATAAAATTATTTTATTTTACAAATGCTTATAACTCACAAATGGTAACTCATATTGAAAATACGAGACCACCTCTGAACTCATGAGGGTACGATTTCATTAGGCTGATACTAACATTGGATGCCATGGGCCACTACTCAAAGTTAGTTTTGGACATTAATAAAAAAAAGTGAAAATTATTTTATAGTAAAATACATAACTTCTAAACGGTAACTCAGATTGAAAATATGAGAGTATTTTCATGTTCGTTGGGGTGTTTTCTCCTTAAACTGAGCCTAGCCATGACTGTCACGGGTCGAGGGTGAACGTTAATAATTTACTGAACTTTTTTTAGGAACGTTCAATAAATGCATGAACAGTGTTTTCTAACTTTTGTACCATTGCTCGGATTAAAAATTTGAAGGCACCATAGAATCCAAAGCATCAATATTCTCTTAAGGGAGGTTTTAAATTAACCATAGTAAGTTCGGAGAAAAATTTATGTTATGCCACTTTTTAAAAGATATAAAATAAATTTATTTTATTATTTTATTTCATATCCTCCAATGGATAAGGAAAAGGGGTGAGGCCAGTGATGTGTCAAAACAATAAATGGATTGACCTTCCAACCATAAGTAATGACGTCTTTGTGGAATTAGGAAGCTGCCTAATTGATTAGCCCCATTAAACGCCAACTACATTACTTACCCTCCCCTTCTCTTATATATATGTATCTTGGGGAGGGGTATCATTAGAGCTTCGCCAAGAAATAAAGTGCTCAAGGAACACCCTTATGTCACACCCTTAAGAAATGGAGTCGATCCTAGCGGGAGGTGATGAGAGACACAGAACCCTGAACCGAACGATGTTGTGCAAGTGGAATTGTTGGAAACCAGTTGCGGGAATGAAGAACACAATCCAACATTATGTTCACACGTTCTCCAATGGTTTATGAGGTCGAGGTTATTTTGTATGTGCATTTTTGATTCCCACTTCCCTGTTCTTGAAATTATACAAAGAACATTGGTCAACCAATTAACAGGATGATATGCGATTCATTAATTTTGTGGGAGGTTATTATGGGATATCATTATAGAGTTTTTTGTTTAATAGTAGGAATTGTTAAACCTATTTTATCCTCTCCTTGATCATGAGCTACCCTGGAGGGCATGGGCCTAACGAACCCAGACTGAACCCTCCGCTACTTTGTTACCCTTGAACCTTCCATGGAAGACCGCTGGTGTGGCGATAACAACCAACTACGAAGGATGTGACATGCCAATGCACGCCGCTAGAGGAGGCTATGATACATAGCCACTGCAGACATCAAAGCGCCTGGCACCGGCTGGCAATGAGGAGGTGCGGAACGCCATTGTGCACCACTAGTGTTCAAAGGGGCCATCACTTATCAGCTGCGGAAGTCGGAGATGGTGGCCAGCTCATCGGCCAGTAGTGGAAGGGTAGGTTGGTGTGTCGTCATACACCATCGGTGAGTTAGAGACTGCGGCCGAAGCTGTGACGGAGGAGGTAGAACCCACACCTCTGATGGGTTCCATGGTGACCGAGCGGCGCCCACGTGGCACCTCTACATCAAAGGCCAAACAACCTCTGGTCATTTGGGATCTCGAGGGAGCGGCTCTCCCAAACCACCTAGTGGATGCACCACGGCCCGTGCCCTAGAAGGCCACTACCCAACTGGCCCGCTACCCAACCAGGTCGCCTACCTAGCAGGCCACCACCCAATCGGGTGGCCACCCAATAAGGCCACCGCCCTAGAGAGCTGCTGCCTTTGTGGGCCACCCCCTTGCAGGCCTGGCCACCCTTGTAGGGCTGCCCCTTTTTGCGAGTGGGGCCGGACCTTGTCCCAGTGGTCTGAGTCCGTCGCGGCCCAGTGCAGACTAGGTCGGGTCGGGTTGGTCCGACTGGGTCTGACCGGACCCAAGCCCAACCTGGCCCAGAAACACTTAAAGGGCCTTATATTGAGAACTGGACGTATATTAAATGAACCATCTGCAGTTTCTGGATCCTTGGAGAAAGATGGTCCATTTGACTTACTACATGAGATTTTTAGAGAATCGTGGAGTATGGCCGGGTTGGATCGCACCCAAATCCAACCGGGTCCTCGGCACTGAAATGCCAATAATGCCCAGACTGGGCTTCTGGTTGAGGTTTCGTCTATTGCATTGGAACCCTTGTGACATGACGGATCATCGAATTACTTATTTGTAAGACTTAATGCAGGTTGAAATAGTACTAATTCCTTGGGGAGCGGTTCTCCCAAGCGTGCAACATATAGAACACTGCAACTTGCTCAGAGCTGACGACTGCTGACATTTCTACTCAGTGTGACTCAACAGCCATGGTTCGCAAAGGGGAGGAGTACTTATCTAGGACATGGTGGGGAGAGGCCACGGTACGAGATTGGGAGGGGTTTCTCAGCTGGCCACGGTGTGGGAGCAGCTCTGTGTGACCTGGCTGACCCAAAATACGTGATGGGGGGAGTACCTCAACAGTTCAAGGATGGTAGGGAGCACCTCTCTGTGATACGGCGGTCCAACTATACTCGATAGAGGATGATTTATCCAGCAGCTGCGATGTTTGAAGTTGTGACTCAGAATGTTACTTGTTCCTAGGCCAAGAGAATTTGTGGCTATATATCAGCATTCATAGCGATCTTATGTGGGTCATCATCATAATCATGCTTCTCTAAGTTGTATACCTAGTTTGAGCTAAGTCTCTATTTGAACTAAGTCTTTTACCTTTATGGTACTATCATTGTGGTGTTACTTTTCTGGTTCTTTTACCTTCGTGGTGTTACCATTGTGATATACCTCCCTCATGCATGAGATGAGTATATCTTGATAACATTGGTGTATGTATGGGCATATACCAGAGTATAGTTGATTTCTTTGTTTGTAGATTTTCCATTGTTGAACTTTAGGAGACATATGGGGTCTTGGGGTCCTTACTCAGTATCGTTATACTCACCCCAACATGTGATTTACCCACACCTTGTTGTGTCTTGTGGAGACGATGTACGACATTGATCAAGGGTAAGGGATCCAGGTCTAGACGGTGCTCGGAGGTGGACCATTTGGTGTGACGTGATATAGGGACCACTGATCATGAGTTGTACCTACCCTTCGGGATGGATCCATCATGGACTGTTTGATGTGATGCAACGTAGGGACTATTGATCATGAGCTGTACCTACCCATCATTTAGGATCTGTGGTGGAAGATCCATCAGCTTCTTTTCACCTTTCTAGATGTTTTTTGCTTTTAAGTTGTATTTGTACTTTTCTAGTTAGGTTTGTATTCTGGACCCTTTGCTTTCAACACTCTTTTAATTGAGTAATTAATATCACATTTTATTCTTACTATGTTCTCAAACCATGTGTTTTTATTTTTCTAAAGGCAATGCCTTCCCGTATTAAGGAATATGCATTTCAGTTCTAGTCATCAGCCCCTGGCCTTTGGATGGTGGTCTTGGGGTAATCACGACACGGGACTTGGGGGACGGGGTTGTGAAAAAGTGGTATCATAGGAGTTCAGTTCTACAGTAGAACTAAGAATCTAATATTTTATGTGAAACAATAGTTTTTAAGTGTAATGAGTGTGGTTTTTAGTTTAGGTATTCTAGTGTTGATGCGGTGGTGGACGTATCTATACTCCAGGACCTTGAATTATTATTTCCAACTCAGTACGTGGAAGCATTAACTACATGTGTTTTTGAGAAGTTTTTCGTCTAATTTCTTGGGGTCATATCACCAGGTATAACTTAATGACTATTGTGAACCTCTTCCTTATTAGGATTCCATTGTGTAGATAGCTAGTCAGGATTCCTGAGAGAGTACACGATGACAGCCCACCAAGTTATGAGGCCTCGGTGTAGGTCCCTCTTACGGCGTTAGCACCATCGGGTGGTGTACTAGCAGAAACACTACCCATTAGGCAGTCGTTACCAATAGCTCCACTAGTAGAAGATGCATGCTTATGGAGTGTGTTTCACGACTTCCACTGGCAAAGGCCTCTGAGGTTTTGAGGCGAGACAAATTTCTAGGCAACTGAGGACTAGTTAGATGCTTTTGCTAGAGTTTTCCACCTAGTCGAGACATCAGAAGAGAATATAGTGAACTTAGTTAGTCTTTTTTAGTGAGTGACCATGAGGATGGTCCTCATTCTGATGAGACTTCGGTATGTGGAATGTTGCCCGAGATAGTACCTTCGGGTAGTATGTCTTCTATATCACTGGACGTTGGTCATCAGTTACAACTGGAAATAATGATAGTGGAAACCTGTAGGATTAGTTCCTTACACGTGTTTCATCTTTAAATACCCCCTAGGTTCGGAGGAAAGCCTGACTCACAGTCATCTAAGGACTGTCTTAAGGAGGTCTCCAAGTTTCCATCTAGCTAGGGAACCATTCGATCAGATGGTTGTCTTGGTAGAGATCCCTCTATGTGGCTTAGCAGGATGATGACAGGGTTTAGGTTACCCTGATCTTGCAAAGAGGTAAATTTTCTATGCACAAGATTTAGAACCTTTTCAGAGAAGGGGGTCTCTTGCCATAAATAGATAAGGGATGAGAGATCCCTAGATCTTCTATAGATTTTTTCAGACGACATGTCGATTGTAGAGTATTCATCGAGGCGTACCGACCATCCTATGTACTCGATGAATACTGTAGATCATTTATTCCCATATCAGACCTCGAAGCGAGGTGTGTTTAGGGATGTCTTATCCATCACTATTCCTCTATTCATTCCTACATATGTTAGGGTTCTAGAGAGAACCTTTGTGTTTTAATGTTCCTTGGATGAGCGAACATAGACATTGAATGTTAACAGTGGGAAACCAGGAAACTGACACCAGTCTCAGAGACCATGGTTTGTAAAATGTTTCAAGAAGAGGATGTGATATGGATAGAAAAATCTGTAGGGCTGCAGATGTGGAAGCAGTTCTAGGAGAAGAGCATGATGTGGTGTACATTTCGACATGATACAACCCAACCCCTTTGTGGTCCCCACCAGGCTCAGGGAGCTGAAGGATAGGGGAAGGGAGTTGCTGCATGTAGTAAAGGAGTACAACACAAGGGAAATAGGAATGATTCATGGTATAGTCTGTGTCTACATCTTGTTTCCATATTAATAGACATAGGTACCAATCATTCATTCCCTCCACGAATCTTGTCCAATACCTAGAGTTTTTTGTTAAACCGTTGACTTGACCCTCAGGTCTGGATATAACTTTTGGAGGAGACTTGATAATCACACATACACTGACGGTGTTATCTAACCCTTGAGGCAAGAGTTTTAGTTGGAACCTCTTGGTGGCAGCGTCAAGGCCTTGAAATGTTTGTTTGGGTATGGACCAGACATCCACAGTTCATACTTAGATCGAATGTATTTGGAAAAAAGGTTGGGGTTTATCTACAACATTGGAATGGGGTTTTCCTTGGACATTGAAAAATGAAACATTGTCGCATAATATAAACTCATGCATTAGAGGGTTTAGTCGATCACTCTTGAGTCAGCATGACTTACCCTTATGATAGAAGGAGTTTTTAGTTTTCATTTCGCGATAAGAGTGGTAGAGTGTGGGGAAATATTTTCAAAATTTGTTTCCAGGATTACCTCCCTGAAGGGAGATGGACTTATGCTTTGGTTGGGTACTACCTGAGATATGTGACAGAATTTTCCAAACTTTCTCCACCCTTATCAGTTTTAATAAATAATGTACATCCCTTCTTGTGGACAGAGAGATGCCAGCAGAGCTTGAACGAGCTGAGGCATCTAATGAAAAGTTCCCCCATATTGAGGCTACCAGAAGAGGGTGTTGGGTTTTTAGTCTACAACGATGCATTAGGGACCATACATGGGTGTGTACTAATGCAGGAGCACGGAATGATCACTTATCACTCGTGACTACTATGATAGTAAGAGAAGAACTATGCAACCCATGACATGGAGTTAGCTGCAGTGGTCTTTTCACTAAAGATGTGGTGGCATTACTTGATGGTTGAATATTTTACAGTCGACTATGATCACAAGAGTCTCAGTTATATCTTCTTTCAGAAGGACCATAACATGAGACAACGACCATGGCTAGAGTTCATCCAACACTATGACCTTGAGATAGTCTATACATCTGAGAAGGGGAACATGGTAACAGATGTAGTCATCATGAGGTCTGGTCTACAACTACCGCATGAGGCGTCAGTGAAGTTAGACGCACTATGAATACCCTTTATGGATAAGGATGGAGCTACTTACCTCCATTCTATGACTGTCACTCCCCTAATTTTTCAAGAAATTTGGGGGGGCATAGCTTGAGACGTTGACTGCAAGGCCCAACGTGATTAGATATCCTTAGGATGGTCTTCTAAAAGATTCTATAATGTTGGGGAGCACATCATCCTCTTTAGAGGATGCACCATGGTACCAGTGACGCTTTAGGAGGAGGTGTTGGCGGAGATCCTTAAATCCCCTTTAACGGTACATCCTGGAGTAGTGAAGATGTACCAGGACCTTTGATGTCAGTACTGTGGGCTAGGAATAAAGTAAACAGTGGTAGAGTTTTTATCATGATGCCTCACTTTCTAGAAAGTGAAGACTGTATAGAGCTGGAAGAAGTCTTATGTTGATAAGAGATGGAGACCTTTGGAGTTCAAGGAGGGAGGCCATGTATTCCTACGGGTCTCACCTCCACGAGGATTACAAAGATTTGGTCGGGGAGACAAGTTATCTAAAAAGATCATCAGACCTTTCTAGATTCTCAGCAGAGTGGGCGAGGTGGCATATCGTCTATCTCATCCCGCACATATTCACCAGGTCCATAATTTTTTTCATGTGTCACAGCAGAGGAGATGTGTTCATGATCCATCACACAATATCAACTAGGGTGAGTTGAACTTTAACAATAGGGAGACTTTTAAAGAGTTCCTGGTGGAGTTTGATGATCGATATGAGAGGGTCCTTCTTGAGTAGTCGATACCTCTAGTACATGTTTTCTAGCAGCACATGAACCTCTAGGAGAGCACATGGGAGAAGGAGGCTCAGATTCATGCTCAGTACCCTCATCTATTTGTTTTGCCTTTGTTTTGGCTTTAAGGGATGTAACTCCCTATTGTGGGGAGAATGTAATGTCTCAGAATTTCTGTATATTTTTTTAATTATATGGAATAATTTTGAGACCATGAAATCTAACGGGACGTGGTTCAAAGGCCTGGAGTGCCCGAAATGATCTGTCGAAGGATTTTTAAGCTTTAATTAGTGCACATAAGTAGTTTTCCAGAAAAAGTGGAATAAATCATAATCGTTTGCCTAGATAAAACATTTTAGGGCACTGTTACGTTCAGGATGGTGAGTTTACCCTAGGAATGACTTAAGTTTAGTCGGTGCAGGTCTCCAATGAGAAAACTCGAAAATGGCATAACTGTAAACAAAATAATTAAATAAAATTAATTTATTTTTCAAATTCTTATAACTCATAAACAGTAACTCTGGTTGAAAATCTGAGACCACCACTACACTCATGAGGGTATACTTTCCTTAGTATGATAATAACATTGGCCGGTGCGGGCCACCAATGAAAGTTATATTTTTTCCGTTAATAAAAATATTAAGTGGAAATTATATTGTAATAAATTTCATATCTTCTAAATGGTAACTCAGATTGAAAATAAGAGAGTACCATTGGGTTTTTTGGGGTGTTTTCTCCTTAGTTGGAGCCTAACCTCAACTGGAATAGTTTGAGGGTGAACATTAATAATTTATTGAACTTTTTATCTAGTACATTCAGTATATGCGTGAGAGGTGTTTTATAACTATTGAACCATTGCTTGAATTAAAAATATGTGGGTACTGTTGACTCTACAGTTCCAGGATTTGCTTAAAGGAGGCTTTACATTGACCACATTAGGATTAGAGAAAAAGTTGTGTTTTTGAAATTTTTAAAAGAAAATAAATAAAATAATTTTATTATTTTATTTCATATCCTCCAACGAACAAGAAAATGGGTGGGTCCAGCGATGTTTCAAGACAATAAATGGCATGAACTTCCATACCTATGTAACAACATCGTTGGGTAATTTGGAAGCTTACTAATTTATGATCCCCATTAAACTCCAATGTCATTACATATCCTCCCCCACCCCTATATATATAGAGCTTCGGGGGGTATCAGCACAGCTTCACCAAGCAATGAAGTGCTTAAGGATAGACACAATGTCGAAACCTTAGAGACAAAGCCGATCCTAGTGGGAGGTGATGGGAGAGACTAAACCATGAACCGAAGGACTACATGCGAGTGGCGTTGTTGGGAACTAGTTGCGGGAACGAAGAACACAATCCACCTTCAAGTGAGGATGCTATCCAATTGGTTACAAGGTAGGGGTTATTTTGTTTTATGCATTTTTGATTCCCTCTTCCCCATTCTTGAAATTATACGAATAATTCAGGTCAACCGACAAGTAGGTTGATCCAAAAGTCATCCGTTTTGAGGGAGGATGTTACAGGGTATCCTTGTGGGGGAATGTTTGTTGTTTAATAAAAGGAATTGTTAAACCCATTTTATCCCCCATTTGATCACGAGCTAACGTGGAGTGTGCAGGCCTAACAAAACCAGCCTAAACCTTCTGCAAATTTGCTACCCTTGCACCTTCCATGGAAGACCGCTGGTGCAGCGACACCAACCAGCTATGAAGGAGGTGGCATGCCAACGCACGCTGCTTGAGGAGGTCGTAGTGGAAAGCAGAGTGGCCAACACCAGCCGACTGCGGAGGATGTGTGGTGCGCCGTCGCGCACCGCTGATGTGAAAAAGGGCCATGGATCGTCAGCCGCCGAAGTCAGAGAAGGTGACCGGCTCATCGGCCTCCAGTGGAAGGGAAGGTAATTGCACCATCGTGCAATGCTAGTGAGTAGGAGACCGTAGCCGAAGTCACGGTGGAGGAGTCTGAACCCGTGACTCCAGAAGGTTCTGCGGTGATTAGGAGGCACCCACATGGTGTTGCTGTTTCAAAGGCCGAACTTCCTTTGGCCAATTGGGATCTTAGGGGAGCTGCTCTCCTGAGTCGCTTCGTGGATGCAACGCGGGCCATGCCGTGGCGGGCGGCTTCCCAACCATGCCTCTGCCCAACTAGGCCGCCACCCTCGCGGGACGCTTCCCGACTGGGCCGCCGCCCAACCAGGCCCCTGCCCTAGTGGGCCGCCGCTTTTGTGGGCTGCCCCTTTTTGCGGGTCGGGCCGAGTCTTCCATGGCCCATCTGAAACTGGTTCGGTCCGGGTCAGTCCGACTGGGTCCAAAAAGACTTGGGCCCAACTGGGACCATAAACACTTAAAGGGCCTTATCTTGGGAACCAGATATCCGTTTGACAAACCATCAGTGGCATTGGGATCCTTGGAGTGAGATGATCCTTTTTAATTAGTCCATGTGAGTTTTGAAAAATCATGGAGTACTACCGGGTTGGATCAAACCTGAATCCGATCAGGTCCTCGACACTAAAATTCCAATAACGGACAAACCGGGCATGCGGTTGACCTGCCGTCTATTGTGTTGGAACCCTTGTGACAAAACAGATCATCGGGTTACTTCTTTTTGAGACTACATTATGGTTTAAATATAACTGATCGCTTGGGGAGAAGTTCTTCCAAGCGCACTACGTATGGAACCCTGAAACTAGCTGACACATGAGGACTGCTGACTTCTCAACTCAGAGTGACTCGAAGGCCACATTACATGATGGGGTGGAGTGTGTTAAACAGACACATTGTGGAGCAGCCACGGTACGTGATGGGGATTAGTACCTCAGCAGGACACGATGGGGGATCGGCTCTCTGTGACCTAATAGACCCACGGTACGCCATGGTGAGGAGTATCTCAGCAGTTCATGGTTAGTGGGAAGCACCTCTGTGTGACACGGAAGGCCCACTGTACTCGATAGAGGAGGAGTCCTCCAGTATTTGAGGTGTTCTATGTTTTGACTGAGGAAGTTATTTGTGCCTAATCCTAGAGAATCTGTGGCTGGCTATCAACATTCATAGCGATCCTATGTGGGTCAGCATCATAATCCTGTTTCACTGAGTTGTATACCTGGTTTGAGTTGAGGCTCTTTTTGAACTAAGTCTTTTACCTTCATGGTACTATCATCATGGTGTTACATGTGAGGTACTTCTACCTTTGTGATGTTACCTTTGTGGTATACCTCCCTCATTTATGAGGTGAGTATATCTTGATAACATAGGTATATGTATGAGCATATACCTATGTAGATTTGATGTCTTTCTTGGTGGATTTTTCTTTCTGAAGCTTTAGGAGACCTACAGGGTCTTGGGGTCCCTATTGAGTATCGTTATACTCACCCCTGCATAGGATATGCCCGCACCTTGTTGTCTCTTGTGCAGACAATGTATGACATTGCTCGAGGCTGAGGGATCCAAGAATGGATGATTCTTGGAGGTGTACCTACCCTTTGATGTGACGCAACGCATGGACTATTGATCGTGAGCTGTATATACCCTTCATGTAGGATCCATGGTGGATGATCCTAGAGCTGATTTTACCTTTTTATCTATTTTGTACTTTTTAGTTGTACTTGTAAATTTCCAATTGGGCTTGTATTCCATCCCCTTTGCTTTCAACACTCTTTTACTATAGCAGTTTACTTCACAGTTTCTTCTTGTTGTGTTCTCGGACCGTGTGTTTGTACATGTTTAAAAGCAATGACTTCATGTTTTAGGAAATACTCCTTTCGGTGATAGTCACCATCCCCTGGCCAATGGAAGCCGAAATTGTGGTAGTCACGGAAAAGGCCCTAAGGGATGGGTCGTGACATTATACCCCCAAAAGGTCATTATAACCTTATGATGACATGGAATTACAAAACTAACTCACCAATAAAAAGACTCGATTAACCACCAAACATCAAAAAAAAAATACAAGTGACAAAAGTTACAACTTATCACTCAACATCAGAGGCACTCCAAATGGACTCATGATTAATTGACCAATAATGAAGTAAAAATATAATAAGGTCAAATCCTCACTAAACAAACTAAGGTAACTGGTGAAACAAAATATTGGGATGGCCAGTCATTTGATTTGCTTCTAATTTATAAATTTAAACAAATATTGATATTCTAAAAATATCCACCTCAATTCCTAGATGGAACAAAGGAAAATGAAAAATAACCACCTACAGAGCATCCAAGGTTACAAAAGTAAAAAAATAATCGACAGGTCCCAACTAAAATCTCTCTAGAAAACATTTCACAAGAATAAGGTGATACATAAAGACCCCACATAAATGTACCCATAATTTATAAATCTCTCAATAAAATAGAAATTAATATATCAAAATTTATAGGACCAAAACATCTCCAAAAAAATAAAAACATGAGGATCATCTCCAAAAAACAAGATCACTAAAGAAAAAACACTTTTCATCCATTATATACAAGTAACACGGTATAAAAAATGTGGTAAAATACCAAAGGAAAATTCCAAATTATAAAAAATAAATTATATGAGGCTACTTTATCTATCACACATTCAAAATTTAAATTTTTTGTAGGTAACTAGGAGAGACACAAAAATGATAGGTCCTTAGAGTTTCTCAAAAAGATGGATTATGGTTCACATGATTCTTAATCTAAAATATACCAATTTCTTCCACTTTTTTGAAATAGGAACAAAACAATAAGCCGATATCTTCACATCAACATCATCATATGCTCACTATCATTTATCAACAACCAGATCACCCTCACTTGAACTAAATTGTGTTGAATAATCACTTTACATTGGCTTCCCCACCAAGATTTCCTTGATGATAATCGCCTTATAGGCCACTTACATATAGGGAGTTAAGAAATATTTAAAAAATAACGAATGAAGGTCTAGACGAAGGACTTTAGAAATGAGCCATGAATTCTTTGATTCATCATTAACCAAATATAGCGAATAAGGAACCATTATAGTGAAACATTCAATATATTTTTTCCCTGACTAATCACCCTAAGGAACTTGCAAAAACTCGGCTTCCATATAATCTCGCACCTTATAAGGATAAAACCACAGGATGAAGGTGTCATTGAAATATCTCAAAAATAGAACCTCATACGACTGGACATACATAGAGAGATTCCAATATTACTATTCTAATCTATCAAATAATGGAATGATTCCCCTCACTCTAGTGGTTTAAGGAGTTTACAGTTAATAAATTATATCTTTGACCATAGATAGCCACTCCATTTCCTCATGGGGACTTTGGTCAGCACATAACATTGACAGAATTAAATTTTGAGACTCTGAATTAGGATCCTCTAGTCAAGAATAACATATCGGTTCCACTCCATTAATATTCTTGGATGATTTGGTGACTGGAAAAAAATCATAGATCAATAATACAACTATGAAATAATTCCATTATTTAATTTCTAAATAATTTCTTTGGGTTATATTAAATAATATCATAAAAAATTTAAACCATTCAATCCTATTTAAAAATTGCCATGATGAAAACAAACATAATTCAAACAAATAAGGATGAAAAATGACCTTAAAAACTGCACTTTAAAAGGCCTTTGAAAACCTCCAAAATTATCAAGTAAATGGAAACAAAACCAAACAATTCAAAATTATATAACCCAATTTAGAGTTCTATTTTTAAAATCATTAAAACATTTTATGCCCAAAAATATAATAAATTTACTTCTTGAAAACAAATATCTCCTTCAAACCACACACACCAAAATCATTTATTCGCATGTAATAAATCATTCCTTGGAAACTAAAACAACTCAAAATCACTTCCTTTACTACTAATATTTTTTGATAAGGTTATGAAAATTTATCAAGGAAATCTCAAAATAACAAAAACAAGGATAATAATACCAATACAATTACTAAATCATAAAACATTACATTAAAACGCAATCAAATAAAATTCAAAATATATAAAGTCCCACTCAATCACTAATAAAAAAATATAATAAATCATAAGAAAAGATGGAAGTATCCAAAGAGTTAAATGAAAAAATATTTTAACACTAAATATAGTTTAGATGAATCATTTTTATACTATTTTAAAACCCTTCACATTTCACTATAAGTTTTAAAAAATTGTTTTAAAAACTTGTAGAAAGTTTGATAGGTTGTACAACATAATCATGTTCCTCGTGTATTTTCTCTTATTTCATTCTAAAACTAAAAATTTCCTATGTCTTCTCCCGTGGTCTTACTAATATTTAAATTAGAATCCAAACACAACAAAATGAATAGAAAACCAAATATAAAACCCAAATTCAAAATAAAATCTCCAACCACCCATGGAAACTCATGATTTATTGTGATATTGAGCTAGCATGACACATCCCGACACTGACCACTCAATCACTAATCATCCTAGATCATTGATTCCACCAAAACTAAATAAAAATTGGGTGTTTCTAATAAATAGGGTCCATTTAAAGAAATCATAGTTCCTAATTCCATTTGGAAATGAATCATTCATGGATTCCACCTGACCAGACACCCTAGTTTACCCACCACCGAGGTAGATTCTCAGTCATGTTGGGTTTCCAACAAGTGACATTGTATCTACGAAAAAACATTTTTTAGTGATTTCACCCTTAATAATCTAAAAAATGAATAAAAATCAATATAATTAATAAAAAATATAATGGAATTACAAACAAATACAATATTCTATACAAAAATAAAAGTAAACAGATAGAAAGGATGAAACATAACAAGGCCTAAGAGATGAACCACCATTTCTTTTGACTCTCAAGTCACCTCTATTATACAAACATCCATTAGCTTCCCAAGGAGAGCGATACCAATCCCAACCAAACTTATAAAAAACCTAGAAACATATAAAGCAAAAGAGGACTACATACCCACCAATGTCAGTATGTAAGGTGTCATCCAAAGGGTAGTAGGATTCCATGATATTTCTATTTAATTCCTTTTAATATATAAAAAATTTCTACTATTTGAAAAAATTTAATATTAAATACAGTTTCAATTAAGTTTCATATTTTGAAAACAAGGAATAAATCCAAATTTACTTTTATTTTTTTTTCCTATTTTGAAACCCCAAATTTAAAATAATTCACTTATTATTTAAAATGTATCTTGAAAAAAAACAAATCCCATTTTATTTATAAATTTTACACTCCAACTACTCACAAATAGAGATTATGGGAAACCATTAATGAGGTAAATGTAATGGAATATTCAAAAATAATAATAATAAATAATCTAGGGAAACTATATAACACTAATTCTTAAACATATGTAAAATAACATATCAATGATAAACTCAGTATTTATAGAATAAATTCACAAGGTAAATAATAAATAATTAAAAAATAATAGAATATGCATATCATGAAGAAACATCATAAGTACTAACGAAAAAATTCATTATGTGTATATGAATAATCTATAACCTAAATGTCTTATTTTACAGTACTCATCATCTAAATTTCTCTCAACTATACTTATCAGAGACATAACCCTTAGTGAATGGAATCTCAACTTAGGGCTTATAGGTAGGGAAAACACTCAAATAGAAAAAAATTCATCCTTATATTTCTTACATTGTACCATAAGGTTCCTTATGTAATAAATAATGAAGTGAGGTATGAAAATATATGCCAATTCCAGTAACATGTAAAATAAAAAATTCAAATGCTAACACCAAAATTAAATTCATTCAGCAATGAACACCACCTAAATAAGTTACTGAAGCCATATCTGCAAGCATGAATCAAAATTTAATAATCCATTATATTGATATAAATAAAGATCACCAACAAAAATCGATGGTGCTCAACAAGGGTGTAAGAAAAAACCAATAGAGTAGCATCTAATAAAGTGAAAAAATGATCCTTTATGTTATAGTTAGTAAACATGTGTATGGGAGTCCCTTTTAAAATATATTTGTAAGCCGAGCTTAAAACAAAGGGTAATCTCAAACAACACCAAAAAATAATCATAAATAATAAAGTAAACAAAAAAATCAATAAGTCAAATACACACTTTTGAAATATATAAAACCAACGAAAAGGGTATCAAAATTTATTAGTTTTTTAAATCTAAAACATTATAAAATTTATTTTTATTCCAGAAATACCATTTTGTTATTTGATAAAACGTTTTGAATGTATTAAATACTATTTGAGTTAAAATATCCATTAAAATATGAAATTCACCCAATTTTTCAGTGGAAAAACAAAAAAACATGAAAATCCTTTGATAATTATTTTATATTGCTTATACATTAAAACTTTTATGACACCCAAAACACACACTTTTGGAATTTTTTGCTAATAAGAACATCTTCTTACATTCTAAATTCCAAAAATATTAGAGTGGTCTAATTTTCACCATTTATAATTTCAATATCGCTAAAAAATATCATGTATCATACATTTTAGATTTTTAATTTTAGAGAGTTAAAAAGAAATATCTTGTATTTATTATCAAATGTAAATTTATCCACTATATGATAAGATGATAAATCCATAATAAGTCTTTAATATCTCACACATATTCTCCACAAAATCTATCTGGGTAGAAAAATATCATTTAATACATTTCTTCATATCATGAGGAAAAGTAAACATGAGTAGGAGTGATCTCAAATGATTAGTAACAATAATTATAATCAATAAAAATCAATGATCACAACTGTTTATAAGATGAGTATAAATAATATTTAGGAATTTATAATCAGAATAACTTCATAACCAAAAGAAAATGTGAGAATAAAATATCCATGGTTGAGATATCAATAAATAAATGAATAGATAATTATAACTGGTTTAGTAGTGACTAAATGCATAATTCCGGATAGCTAATTCCATAACCTAATAAAAGAAATCATGATCTCACCATCAAGGACCTATGTCTAGGAAATATTTTGTTCTTGGTAGGCATACCCCAAATATCCCAAGTTATTTTGTACCATAAGACCTATTGATGCATAAAGGGGTTTTTGTGGTCCCAAATCATCTCTAAAAAGTTCAGTAAATTTATGAAATGAAGTAATTAATATGATATAAAATACCTATCCAATATTCCTTAATAATCAATAATTTTTCATATTGGAATAACCAGTATTCAGATTTTCAATATTTCCCAAATCAAATTATGAAATAAATTTCTATGTAAGTATCCCTAAATATTATAATATATAGAGAAATAAGTTTATGGATAAGTTAATCATTTCCCAATTAAATCCATTTATTTTATCCATTTCAACATCCTTCTATAAATGTATGGAAATATTGAGTGTTCAGGAGGGAAATGAATTAGAAGAAACCTTATTCCATTAAGAGGGGATGATTTAGAATAACAAATCCAAGGATGTATTTTTGAATGTTTAGTCCACAAAAAATAATATTGTTTCAGGGGATTTATAAGGTAATAAATTACTAATATATACACCATAAAATGGAAATAAGTGACGAATAAGAATCATGTATCAAGAAAAAAATTGTGATAAAAAAACTTACACAAATGGTGACATAAGAATCAAAAGAAATTGAGAGGAATAACATGAAATAAATATATAATTAAAATAATTGTATTAATTTTAATTGAAGTTAATAGGGAATTGTATACCTAATATAAAATAACATATGGCTTGAAATATCAAACATGTCTCATGGAAATAAAAATAGAGATGCATAACACTTACGACATTAGAAACATTTGAATCAAAACCCCGTGAATGATATAATTTTAAATAGTACATTTAATACAATAAATAATTATATATTCATGATATAAAAGAGGGGGAATAAAGTACTCCATAAAAAATTATAATTGTTTTATAATATATTCATTTCTTAAATAATTTAAATTTGAGATAAACAACCCCTACGAGTAACATAATCATTGTGGTAAGAATCATTGAAAATTGGGATATAAGGAAGAATTATAAAAACCTAGAAATGAAGTAGGAAGTATAATACCATGATTTCATTAGATAGAATAATTTAATATTTTAATAATATAGTTTCAAAAACAATGTTTAAAACTCATTGGAATAAAATTGAGTTCGTATAAAACCTTACAGCTTGGGGAACACTTGAATCAAAAGCCAAATAAATGAAATAAATTTTATTTGTATATCCCATTAATTAGATAAAAAAATATAAAAAAAATGTTAATTTTAATTTAATAAAAATAAAACCATAAAAAAGGAAAAATGTTTCACAAAATATAACGTGAATCCAAGAGGAATAATTGAGGCCCAGAATCCATTACATTAATTCTCAACTTACACTAAAATTATTGAAACTTCTATATATGTAGAAAATTATCTTAATAACCTTTTATAGATCCTTTTTATTTCCCATACACTTTTTATGCAATATTTATAATTATTATCTATATGTATATTGGTTATCCATTATATCTTTTTGACATCAAGTGTAAGTAATCTTGGTCATTTTGATCAAGTTTCATAATAGAATTTTTGTTATTAATTATTCTCCAAAATTTCATATTAACCAGATAATTTAATGAAATTTAATAGATAAATTAAAATTATTTATAAATATATTATCTCATTTTGTTAGTATAATATATATACTCTATGAAAATGGAATCAATGTCTTCTTCATTTACTAATTTTATCGATCAAAGATGATATTTTAATAATAAGTTAAATAATTAATATAAACATTAAAGAAACATAATAAATAATCACTTTATTATTAAATTATAATAATATTAGTATTTTAGTTCCCATGTAAATTCAAGATAAAGTTTTATAGCATTTCCAAGTAGGTAGTTTTACAGAAGCAGACATGAACATACCATAATACAATGGGTGAGTACGGTTAAGAAATTATTTAATTGGAAGTTATATCATTATAATAGGAGAGACATGATATTTTTTTAAGGTTTTTAGTCTTATTTTATCTTTTGGGGATAAATAATTATAATAATGATGATATATGAGAAATATTTATTCATAGAGTCGATAGTCCACACAATGCATAATTAACATTTTTTTCCCGAAGAATGAGAGGAAATTAAGGTAGAATATAATATGACTTTTAATATTCTTAATTATACTATATATATCATATTTATATTTAAATTCATTCCTCATAACATGATAATAGATTAGGTGGTTAAAATATGAAGATGTCTCTTTGGGGAGGTGGTAGTCCTCACTACACACAATCAACATTTTTGTGGTTTTCTAATATGCTGGGAAGGAATGAATATGGATTAATAAATTATTATAATAATTATTCACTATAATAATGATACTAAGTTCAGTTTATAAATATAGTTAGGATAGTTTTGTATGAATATGAAGAAATAGATAAGGGTGAAGTATTACTCACTTTGGAACCATAAACATTATCTTGGAAGCATCCTTGAAAATTAAGGGCTTAGGATAACTAATTAAGAGTAGTGGCTTGTTAATTTGAAATAATATATTAGAAGTTGAACAATGTTATATTTTTGGTAATATATTCAATGAAATGGGTGTGTCATGATGGGGTGTAAGTGTACCCTTTTATAAGTTATGAGAATGGAACTTTTGTTAACACTTATTAATTTTCAATAATGGAATAAAATTATTTAATTTTAAAATGTTACAATAGAGAAAAAAATTGGTGTTTTGCTTATATTAGGTCAATAAATCCATTAAAATTTATTTCCAAACTTGTTTTAAACATTTTTTATTTTACTTTTATATATTTTTTTACTTTTAATTTTTGTTTGTTTTTACCTGGGTAATTAGTTTTTACCCATGTAACTTTTTTTTAATAAAAATATATAATTACCCATATTAATAAATTGGGGTTCCTTGAAACAAAATTTCATATATATATAATCATATTCAATTTATAATTAATTGCCATTTAACTTTTAAATGAAAACATTATATATATAAAAAATATTTTTTTTAAAAGTTATTTTAACCATTATGTGTTCTTAATATTATTCAACAGGGATTACCAATTAAATGTGTGTAAATATAATTAAATAGTTTTTAAAAAATAATATTAGATTCATTATTTATTTTATACCAATTTTATTTATCAGATAAAAATTAGACAATATTAATAAAACAATTCTACGAAAATAATAGTTTTACCATTATCATGGTCGTTTACTTTAATCTTATTAATCATAATTTTATGAAAAAATGTTAAGTTGAATTAATTTTATAATGTTATATTGATGATATAAAATATGAAATACATTTATATATATTTAATTTCTATAAGTTATGAAAATTTATTTTTAATATTACCAAACAAAAATATATTTTAGAGAAACGAATTTCATAAGTTCTTAAAATGTTAAACATGGATTTTAAAAATTCATAATTGAATTAATAATTTCATATTATTACAACTTGAAAACATATTTGATCAATAATAAGGTTTTATAAGCATATAGTTCTTGATTATATAATGATAAATTCCTAAAAGTTTCATTTTCGGAAAAACAATATTTTTCACAATTCACCTAAAAATGAACTATTTTAGGAAAAAACCAAAATATATTAATATTATATTTTCATGACTAATCAATAAATTATGTTTATATTTTTTATAAATAAAAATATAAAATTTTATAATTTAACTTTTAAATAAAAAATAAAAAAATACTGAAAAATATTTTTATTATAAACTAACTTTTTAAAAATATTAACTATTCTTATTATTATCTAATATCAATTATAAATTAGATTATGGTAAATAAATATTCATATTGATAATATAATTTGTCTATAATATATTTAAATATTTTTAAAAATTATATAAAGGCCAATTTTTATAAATGTTTCATTTTAAAGAATAAATACGTCTTATTAATTATTTATCTATATTAATTGATTTCTCAAGAATTATTTAGTATTAATAATGACACAAACAGGTATATATATCATAATAAAATTACATATATTTTTACCCATTGTTTCTGCAACGTCCTTTTAATGTTTACATAATGTTCAATAATCTTTATTGATTTGGTGTTGTGTGTGAAACAAGCTATTAACATAAATTTTAATTAAAGAAAATACATAGTGATGTCTTAATTCATTACATTCTTATGCCTTATATAAATTGCATCCTTGAAATTTTAAATATTCCCAATTGAGGAAAATATTAAGAGTGTCTATAAGATATAAATGACTCCAACTTTAATTTCTAATCTGGTTTCATCCTAATTATATTTTTTATGATGGGTGAACTCATCTTTTCCCTCATATTAAGAATATAGTTAAATTTTAGTTTTTTTCTAACATTTTTGGTTAAATAACCACTATAATGGGTGAAATTGTTCATATAGAGTTTATATTAATCCTTTTATCAATAGGTGATAATGGTTTATCATTTAAATCTTATTTTCATATAATTTTAATTATCATGTCCTCTATGTTGAGAGCACCAACTCATGTCTAATATCACAAAATATTTTTCTAATGTAAGAGTAATAAGAGTTTATAGGAAATGTGTTTCTATAAAAATATATTAGATAGAATTTATATAATTGGGGTGAAATAATCATAACACTAAAAGTTTTTTTTAATAATTTAATATTATGTTATCAGGGTGGTGATTTTATGTTCTCAAAAAACATACTATGAAAAGAGGATAATGTTGAAAAAGATATGAATACCATACTCATATTTCATGAGTGGGTTTTTGGTGTTTCTCATTCCGCATTATATTTTGATCTCAATTTCATAGTTTTATTTTCATAGGAATTCTCTTGTCTTGTTATTTTTTTGGAGCATAACATCATAATTATACATTTGGTTATATAATTGAATTAGATAATGTCCATGTTCCCCACATTTATGAAAATGAATTCTCATTGAAACATTTGGATGAACTTTTTTTCCATCCACCATATCTACTTGGCTCTTAAATTTTCATTAGATGTTAGTTAATAAATTCATTCATTCACTACATATATAATACCTTCCAATTCATTTGAAACATTTTCCGTGGTGCTTCCTCCCACATTTTTGACATGAATAAAATTATTTTTAATTTTATTCATAATCTTCATCACCTAAACTTTCATGAGACTCCATCCTTATTTTATTCATTGTGTTTTGAAACCCAACTAATTCCCCATAATTAATAAGAAATCATAACAGTTGGTTTGAAATAATCACATTGTTTCTTATAATATCTCTTATCAAATTTTGTTTCTTGTTAGTATAATCTACACATTGCCCAAGACACCCATTTTTAAGTTGGTACATTCAGGCATCGTCCACTACTTAAACCAAATATTTTTAATCATGACTGATTAATTGTTAACAACATAATATAATTATTTTAGAGAGGTTGAAATTAACCAATAAAATCCACTAAAATTTTCAAACCTAGTACACAATTAAGCATTTGTTTCATAAAACAAGTTATAATTGTGTTAATAAACAACACACCATTTTCAAGGTTATTACACCTAGGTGAAACTATGTCAGAGTATACATATAATTATAATACCTAGATAGGGGTGTTATTACAAGGGAACCCACACAATACCCAGTTTTTAAACATTTAGAATGTGTTTCAATAATAATTTTTAGTGTTTTAGAGAGTTAAGAAAAACTTCTGACTAAAAAATCCCATGTCTTTATCATCAAATTAACATTTTCCACTATATAAGAAAAAAATTAATCTATAATAACTCTTCATAATATCCTAAAAATTATCCACACAAGCGATCCTTTTATACATATCATATATAGTATATTTATTCATAACCTAAGGTAATAAAAACTTTAGAAGGGGTGGGCTCAAATGATCAGTATGGTTAAACAGAAAAGTTAATAATCAAAAAACATAAGTATCCAAAAGATGATCAAAAATAATATTATTTGAATAAATAATCAAAATAATTCCATAATCAAAAGAAACTATGAGAATTACATATACATAGGTGATATATCAATAAATAAATGTAGGGATAACATTTATTGGTTCCTTTGAGATGAGATTTATCATGCTGGAAAACTAATTCTATGACCTAAAAAACAGACACCATGATATTAGAAATTATGATCATACCTTCAAGGTCCTATGTCTAGGAAATATTTTGTTCTATAATTTTATACACCAAAATAACAAACTATGTTTTTCTTATGAGACCTATTGCTGTATCAACATAATATTGAAGGACCCACCCATCACAAATTAAGTCCAATTAATTAATTATATAAAGTAATTAATATGTTATTCAATAGGTACCCAATATTCTATAATAATTAGTAACCATATATTTTGGAATAACAACTTTTGGGATTTTCAATATTTACCCAATCAATAAAAAATAATAGCATTATATTTATGCGTCCCTTAAACTAACACTCTATAAAGAAATTGGTACATGGTTAAGTAAATAATTTCCACAATAAATCAACATGTGTAATTTACATGAGCAGCCATTAATAAAAGGAATGAAATATATATTTTTCAAAAAGGACTAATATTGAATGAAAAATTTTGCATATAATATAGTATGATTGGGTAAAAAATGGTAGTTATGGATTTTATGAGTTCAATCACCTAAATTAAAATATTATAATAGGATATATAAGGTAATCCATGACATATATATTTACATTAAAAAAGAAACAATTGTTTAATAAGAATCACATCTCAATGAATTAAAATTGTGATACAAAACCCCTTACAGCATTGGTAACATAATAATCAGAAGAACATGATAGGTATACCATTAAATTGAAATTTCATTAAATGAATTATATTAATTTTAATTAAATAGAATAGAAAATTATAATAAAAAGTAAAATAAATTATGTTGTTCAGTATAAAACGTGTCTCATGTAATTTAAATTAGAGTCACATAATACTTACTACTTTAGAAATATTCAATAAAAAAACCCCTGATATATTGAATATCAAATCGAACAAAAAACACCATGAATATTGATATATTCATGATATTAAATATCAAAGGGTTATTAATTACACTATATCATAAAAAACATGGTCTGTATCATAATCATGTTTTAAGGAAATGAAATATGAGATAAATAACCCTTACAAGTAACATAATCATTGTCATATGAATCATTTTCTAATAAGGTCTTTAGGAATAATTATAGAACCTCATAAAATAAGAAATACAATAAAAATTATTCACTAGATAGAATAAATAAATATTAGTACAATACAGTTTCAAAAAAAATTATAACTCGATTTAAGAATATTTTCTTATCACAAACCCTTTCAACTTGGGTAAAACTGGAATTGAAAGACAAATGAAGAAAGAAACACGATTTGTATTTTTATATCCCATGAATTATAAAAAGTAATATAATTTCATGGTATGTAAACCAAAATAACACCATATAAATGGATTAATGGTGCAAAAAATACAATATGTATCAAAGAGTAAGAATGTATACTAAGAATCCCTTACCATAATCGTTGACTTCCACTAATGCATTTGAAACTTTTTTATAAAAAATAAAAATAACATAATAAAATATTCCAAAACATTTTTAATTTATATAAACTTTTAAAAATTTCATTAATAATTTTTATTTATATATATATTAGTTAGTTATTGTATATTTTCGATATCAAGTTGGAGTAATTTTTATTATTTTGAACTAGTTTCATAATAACAGTGGTGTTATTCATTCTTATCCCCAATTCCACCATTCATATATAATTTATGTTACATGAAAACAAAAATTACATTTATTTATAAAAATATTATCTCATTAATTCTGTGTTTTTTTCATATTGTGTCAAAATAGAATCAATGTCGTCACATTTAAGTAATTTTAGATATTGAAGATAATATTTAAATATTCATTTAAATACATAATATAATCCTTAAAAACCATAAAAATAAATTTTTCTTGGTAAATTATAACAACAATAATATTTAAGGTCTCATAGTCATCCATGATTGTGTTTTATATCATTTTTCATGTAGGTTGTTAGCTCAACCAAAACAAAAAACATACAATGATTCGATTAGTGGGTATGGTTAATAAATTTTTTATTTTGATATAATATCATTATAACATATATAAATGTATATTATTTAGTTTTTATGGTTTTGAGTTATCTTTTACATGGTTTGGTAAATATTGAAAATCAGGATGAGAAATAGAAAACATTACTTCATAAGGACGATAACCCACACAATGCAAAATTAACATTTTAATTTCCTGAAGAACGATAATATATGAGGGTTTATTAAAATATATATCTTAATATTAAAAATTATATTATATTTTTACCATTTATACTTATATTCCACCCTCATAACCAGTGAATAGAGGCACTACTAAATAACTAAATATGTCTCTTCCTTGAGACAATAGTCCACACAACATAGGATCAACAATATTTTGTCTTTATAAGTGGATGGGAATGAATAAATAAGATATTTTTCGTTAATAAATTAAAAAATAAGTATAATAAGGATACTACGACCATTATAGAAATATAGTTAATATTGGTTTTGAAAAATAAGAATAAAAAGATAAGGATTATGCAATACTCACTTTGGAAGAATGAAATTTATCTTATAAGTATCCATGAAAAATAAGGACATAATATAACTAATTGAGACTATATGATTATTTCAATGAGGAATAATTTTGAAGGAATGTGTGTGGAAATAAGGGGTTGATCTTTCCCCTTTTATAAGTGATGAAAAGTGAACTTTTGTGAACACCTATTAATTTTAAAAAATAGAATGACACTACTTCGGGGTCAAATGTCATAAAATTGGAAAATAATGGATTTTTTGTGATATTTTATTTTTATGTCCTCAAAAAATTAGTTGAACACATGCTTTAGACATGTTGGAAGTCAATTTTTCTTTCATTTTTCTTTTATATTTTTTTACTGGGGTAACTAGTTTTTACCCAATTAACATATGTTTTACTAAATATAAAACATAAACCCTATTAATAAATATTTTTCGGATGAACATAAATTTAATCTCCATTAAATATAATTAAATTCAATATCATGAGAAAATTTACTTTGAAATTAAAACTAGTTATATATTTGAAAACTATTTGTAATAGAAAAAAGATGTTTCAACAATTATGTGTTCTAAATATTAATTAGAATTGATTATTAATTAAATTCATGTTAATATATTTATGTATGGGATTAAAAATAATATTATCATTATTATTAATAAAATTATATTTAATTTATCAGATAAAAATTACATAACATTAATAAAAAAATTCCAGGAAGATAACAGTTTTACTATTGTCATGGTCATTAACTTTAATCTTAGTAAACATTAATTTATTTCCATAAATAATATTTACCTCATTATATAATATGAACATGTTTATAAAAAATATTAAATCTATTTTGATAAATTTAATTTATATAAGTGATGAAAATCGACTTTTAATATAAATGAGAAAAATAGGTTTTTAGAGAAGAATATTGTTTAAGTTCGTAAATTTTTTTTAAAAAAACTTTTATAAATTCAAAAAGTCAGTTAAAAATATATATAATTACTAAAGAAATATTTTTTTTAATGAAAATTATTTATAATCTTATAGGTCTTTATTTTATAATGATACAATCATATATTTCATAGTTTTGGTAAAAACTATATTTTTCACTATTCACCTAAAAATAAACTATTTCAGAAAAACAATAAACATTCATCTAAACATAATATTGATATTATGAATATAAAAATAAATTTTACTTTTCCAAATAAAAATTATAAAATTTTAGTATTTAACTTTTAAATAAAAATAAAAAATTATAATGAAAACTATTTTTATAGAAAAATAGATTTTTAAAAATACCAACAATTCTTATTTTTATTTAATGTAAATTTCTAATTAAATTACGGTTATAAAATATTAATATCAATAAAATTTAATTATTATATTTTCACTCCAAGAAAAAAAAACAATTTTTTTTTTGGAAAATCAACATTTTTAATCACTTATCATTATTATTAATTATTTAGCTACACTAACTGAATTTTTAAGAATTTTTTTTGTATTAATAATATCTTTTACATTTATTTATGCATATATTTCATAATTCAGTTACATATATATTTTTACCAATCATTTATTTGGCTGCATTGTAACAGTTATATAATGTCATGTGTTGTGTTTTGGTTCGATGTTACATTCAAAACAAGTTATTAACCTATTATTTTAACAAAAAAATACATACTGAAGTTTCATGTCATTAATGAATTTTGTTAAAAAGACATTTACAAACTCATGTAACCATGAAACTCTAAAACAAAAGGAAATGGAATGGAAACACTTTTATAAACTTATGAAATCATGTGGTCGTTAGAAAAAACCCATGTAGAGGTCTCAAAAGATGGATCATAAATATTAGAAACTAAATGAACTAATTTTAGTACATACATATACATAATAATTTTCCAATATGGCCACCAAGTTTATGGGAAAATAAGAAAAAATAAATTATACTAATATAGAGTAGAAATAGAGACTTGTACCTTTTAATCCATTAAAAATATACCATGAAACCATCAAGAATCCACTATGGAGCGGATTAGAAGGAGGGGAAGAGGCCTTAGGAGGCACCATAGTTAGAGGGGTTTGAATAAGGGGGGAGATGAATAAAGACCCAATTAAAAATAAGATGAAATAAAAAATATACCCAAACTAATTAGTCCAAATGGTTTACTCCCAAGATTCACTAAATTGTGTGGTGATCATGATATTTCTACTACCCAAACTTGTATATGTTGTACGGTTACTACTGTAAAATTTCCAAAACTATGAACCTAACTATGTGGCACTGTAAAATCACAAAAAACATTAGGTTTTAACCTTAGAACACCCCAAAATTAAAATTACTTAATCAAAGGACAAAAATACAAACCGGTTATACCAAGATTGTCACATGAGAGAATATTACCTTTTATAAGTGAAGTAAGTGGGACACTTTAAAATATTTATAAATTTTCAATATAATAAATATCATTATCAATGATAGTATCTCCAAAATGGAACATTTTAAAAGATAAAGTGATGGATGTTTTAAATCTACAGAACTAATAAAATTGATACATTTTTAGTGATAATTGTGGCCTTATCTATTAGGTTAACCCCCACCACATTTTACCCTTTACTACAGTGACAAAATTTTACCATGGTAATTTAATTCTATGCCAAAAAATTAATTTGACTTTATTACCTAATATTTATTATTCCAATTCAAAATACTACATCCATTTTTAAATATTCAATTCCTATAGGTGGTAATAATTAAATTTAATATAAGTTCACAAAACACAATGATTTTTAATAAAATTACTTTTTATTTTAAATATCATTTTACACAAGATTAATTTATATAATTAATTCATATGAAATTAGTATATTTAAAAAGAAAAAATAATGATTTATGTGACTTTAAAAGTAATTCAAAATAGAATGTAACCTTGTAATTAATTAATTAATGAAAAGGATAAAAATATTCCTCTTATTAGTACACAACTTTACTTAGGTTTTAAAATATCAATCATTGGTTTATAAATTCAATATAATATTTTAAAATTATTTTTTTAGTTATAAAATATATTTTATTAAGTAAATTTATATTATAAACTTTTATTTCATTATTATATCTTGATCATGTCTAAAAAGGGACTGTATTTTTAGACCTATAATTTTCCCTATCCATATAAAAAGTACCCAAAATTTACCCTAATATAATTTTTACATCTTGAATTTAAAAATTAAATCTATTTCTTCAAATAAAAAGATTAAAATTCATAAACATTTCTTTTACATGTAAATATAAAATATGAAGAGAACTTTATTTTATAGAAAAATTCCCTTTAATACAGTATCTATTCTTATGATATGTTTCTAATTAATTGAGAGTTATTATTGTATTTCACACATTGAAATATTACATGTTATCAAAATAATATTTAAAAATTGATCTATATAATCTTTCAAGAAAAACTACACAAAACTTTTTAAAAGAATTTCTATAATTAAAATCTATTTTTTACATTGAATTATTTTAATCATATCATATTAATTAATTATTTTTTAATCATTGAATTTCATAAAAGATATATAATTTTCATAGTTTATTATTGTCTTTATATTTACTAATGATTTATTGTAATATTCCATGACTCATTTTAGATTGGTGATGTGTGTAACGTAAGATATATACCATAGTATTACGCAAAGGATAATCACATATTTAAATATCAGGGTGTTATAGTGGTGGTGTTGATTGAGTTAGAAAGAAAACTTAGGTATATTTTGGAATGAGATATGAGATTGTGGTATCCTAGGTTAGGTTTTATAGGAACAATTTGGTATATATATGTGAGTTAGGCCTACTGAGGATAAGTGATAGGGACGTACGTCTCACATAAAAAGAGGGAAACCATCTTAGGGATGGATTTAGGGATTGGTTTTTACATTAAGTGTGGAGAGACCTATACAGATAGAATATGTGTTAAAATATGGGTTTTCTCATAGTGATGAGATAAGATCTCCCTTGAGAGAGATGTGATATCTATCATGAGCAAGGGTTTTGAGGAATTGTATGGACCACTTGGGATCAAGATTACAAAGGAACATGGTGAAATATATATTATAATGGTTCTAGGTCAGTGGGAATAACTGAAACACATTATTTTTTATGAATTTGGGACCTTATATTTTAGGCCAAGGTTGAATAGTGCCTTCAGGCTGTATGAACCCAAAATCTGTTTGTTGTGGCTTGGTGTTAGAAAAAAGAGATAGGATAGGTTTTATGGACTATAATAGAAACCTTTATAAGTTACATGAGATAACCTACATGTTTTTAGTGACCGGTTATTTGAAAAAATGGAATAAAGAGGTTGGAATGTGAATCCAAAGAGACACTAAGATGATTTGTGGGTTGTTTGGTTAAGTCTCAAGTATCCAACACCCAAGGATTAGTGGGTGAGTTTATAAGATGGGGTGAATTCCTAGTTTGTAATTTTTTTCATGTTAATAATTGCATGGATTCTAGATTATGGACTGGATACAAAGCTAACCTTAAGGAAGAAGATTAGGATTCTAGAAATAAGTGCTCCCTCCCTTAAAATGGAATGGGTTAGGTTATCTTCAGTGAATTGAGAATAGTGGGTATTATAATAAGGAAAGATCAAATATTAAAATAGTCAATGGGAATTCATTTTTCATTTGTCCAATTGAAAATTGGGTAAGTGATCACACAATATAGTGTTAGAGAATATGAACACATCTTCAGTCACTCCTTTTTTCTGAGACTGTCAACAAGAAAATTAGATTCATGGAAGATATGAGTGATAATGTAATTCATTGAGGATATCTTGTCTATAAAATTAGACCATTTCACTATAGAATTTTATGAGAGGTGGATCTATCCAATCCTATCAACATATACCATGGTAGTGTAATCACACTTGAACGATATAGTGTTACAAAAAGAGACTAGTTTTTGTACATGAAAGATGAATTCTTGTATGTAAGAGGGGATATTTTAAGACTTATGGTGTCCTCTTTATTTAGTAGTATTAGGTTGAGTGATTATATGTTCCATTCCATTTTACGGTAATGGGTTGGAATCTATGATGCATATCCTCTTATGAATGTGGTTGGGTTGGGTACTATATTTCACCCCTACACCGCATTGGTGGTTAGTGGTTGAGTACCTTAACTGTGCCCTACCCTATAAGGGAATAGGTTGTGATTTATTCATTGTGGCGTTATTTGACATTGGTATGAGTTGGGTACTATTTATTGTCTCCTTCCATGAGAGGAATGGTATATTTCACTATTCATTATGGCCTTCCTCATGAGGGATTATATTGGGTACGTGACATGTGATGTACCATGAGTCTTCTAGTATGGGATGGTATTTGCGACATGAGGAGACTTGACTCTATAATGGGATTGAATCGGGTAATGTTAGGTGTTGTGCTGTATTTTTTAAAACATTTTGACCTAATGGGGTTTTGGTTTCATGGAATGAGGTGGATTCCAGTAGAGGTAATAATAGATTTTTTTAGGTGTCTTGGTGGCGTATTTTGCATACTATGACCCAATACGCGTGACTATTTTTTCCCAATTACTTCCTTATTAAAACATTCATATGATGAAATATATTAAGGGCACTTGGTTAGATCCTAATGAGATTTATTTATCATAGCCTAAAGAGGAATAGTAGTGTTTTTGTTATCCTTATTTATTCATTATAGATTAGATCATATGATTTATAGTGGATTAGTCTTGGTGAGATCAATAGTGATTTTGGGGGTGATGAGATAAAGTGAAGCTAGGGGATAATAATATAGAATCTTATGTATTTTTTTTATTTATATATTTGATGGTCTTGGTAGGTGATTAGTCAGATATTTGACTAGATGAATTCCACATGGTAAATTTGTTATAAGATTGTTATTTATTCATGATGTTCACTCTGATTCAAGGGTATTGTATCCCCAATGTATTATTAATCATTCTCTACTAGTAATTAGCCTATGTTGTATGAGGAGGGACACTTGAGGTCATATAGCCCTTTGGAACTGATGGGCGATCTAGGATGGGGTGATACACATTGGACCACAATAATTGCATCACCAACAAGGGACTCTCTCTCACAAGGGAGGAGTTTGGGTCCACCACCATTGACCGATGATAAAAAAATATCCCTCTATATTCTAGAACCAATATCTCTAAATCTAGCTGCTAATGTTCCTCTTTATAATTTGGGAATATATTCTACTTCCATGGGAACTATATCCCCACTTGTTTCTCATCAACATCTATGAATTTGACTTTAAAAAGACAAATTTATACTCCCTGAATACATTTAACATTGTATAAGGGTTTATTGTAAAACTATAACTCTCACGATAAGACTAGGAAAAATTCATCAAACACTCACATGATTCTCCATGAAGTTATACAAGGAAGGATTTGTTACAGATATTCCATAAACACCATAAGATTTCTCACCATCCCCCATCATGGAACATCTATGGGTATTTTTTCTGAAGCATTTTGGAATTCATATACACACATATAAATTGTATTCTCATCCATAAAAATAGTTTTTAAACCCATTATTTCTATATGATGGGAAAATGGCATCACCCACTTGGAGATGTGCTTTTCTAACAATAGATAAGTGGATCTTACTCATTTCTAGATTATAACCATTCTTAGTTACTCATTTCTGTATCATTGGTATGTAATCCATATTGAGGTAGGTAACACAATATATTTTAACAAATATAAATTAATATTATGGATAAACAATTTCTCCACTAATTATAAAATCACTTTTCTTGGGGGAGGGGGGTAAGTGATTCATTTGAATTTTCAGCCCATGAATATCTATTGTAGAAAAAATAAATCATCCCTATTATATCTAGTAATAGGGTCCATGAAAAGTGGACATGAACCATTTTATAAAATTCATCCATTAGCACTAGTTTGTATCCCTTAATCTTAAACATATTCCCATAGATCATACATTCAACACACCCACATGACATAATCAAACCAAATGTGGTAATTTTGAGAGTAAAACAAAGGTGGTGATTATGGTAGTATATTGATGAATAATCCATTGACTTCTCCCTCACTACAATATATTCCAACAAACATCTTTCTAGTAAAAAACTGAACATATAATAATGGGTCTCTAAAATCATTAATATTTTTAAGATGGAGGTTTTTTTATGACACTACTAATAATTTATTTAAGTTAAAACATGTCTTCCCCCAAACATAGGGTGCATCCATTAATAGGATAATTAACTTATAACACTAACTTAAGGGTCATTGGAAGAGGTGGTGTTATGAAAAAAAACCACAACATGAAATATCTTCCTTCAAATGTTCTACCTAAACAAATGATCTCATTAAACTCAACCATGAAACATGTCTATAGAAAACCTCATATGGCTCATGGGCCACTATGTGTATGTATACATAGTCTCAATTCCCTATATAGGTTCCAACATCCTCAAATGAAATAAAATCACGAATAAGTGATAAAACTACAACCATAAATGTGTAGTCCCATTGTGATTTAAAAAAAATTATCCACTAATTTTTCACTATACTATATAAGGATAAAAGATAATCAATCATAATCTATTCTATGAAATTTATAATCAAATGGAAAATATATAGTCTCAAAATCTAGGAAAACCACATTCAGCCAAGGTTTTGGATACTCTAAAAAACTGATGAGGACTATATAATCAGAATTCTTGAAACATATCCAAAATATGTTTCATCTCATCTAACTAAGTGGGAATGAACATATAATCTATAATAAAGATATTCACTAAGGGAAAAGGGGAGATAAACTGATTGATATGATGGGGAAATAATTTAATTCAATAGAGTCTTGCAAATAATGCATCATCACCCATTAATTGATGGTAGGTGGCCTTAAAACAAGTATGGTCTCAAAAAAACCCCTCTATTTTATACAAATTGACTATCAATTGGTACCAACCTATAATTTTAGGATGATAACACAAATGATGGAAAATATTTGGATGAGATAGTGTATTAAGTACAAGAAAACCCAATAACTAACCACTATATGATGCATGTAAAAACATTATTGTACCCAGAAATGATGTATTTTAGATTTAGGTATACTAAAAATTTATTAGAGTTTTTGTGAAAGGATACATCATTCACCGCACATATACTATTCTCCCTACTCTTATAAAAAAACTCAAGATATTTCTAACCAAGATAAATATTACTTAAATAATAAATTAATCTCATGATCTAGATAATATATCATAAAAAGTCACATAACCAAAGGACCTAAAGGGTGATTTTCTTATAGACTAGCTACATAATAAATTTAATATATAATCATTTCTCTATAATTGAACTCCTCTAGAATCTTTTATAATCATGAAATAATATATACTTATCTTTATAACATGGGTAGAAGAAAACATAATACATGGGTGATCTCAAATTCTTACTAAGGGAATAATTTTCAATATTTCATCAAGGGATAAGTCATAAGTGTATGAGAAAAAATTGATAGAGGATAAATTTCTTATTAAAATAACATATAAAAGTTTGAGTTTCATCTAATTCATTATATAAGGAAATGTAATCTTAAATGAACAAACATATTTCATGGGAAAAGTGTGTTTAATAATGAGGCATTTAACACGAGTCAAGGAGCATAATAATAGAAATATAAAATTATATAATGTCAAATAATTATACTATAATAAATAATAATGAAAAAAATATGAATAAAAAATATTATTAAAAATTATTTATGCATCCAAATATCACAACAAATTATAAACAATTCTTCACCCATATTATTTACAGAAAACAACATATGATCAAATATTTCAATATCTCATTAACACAATATGCTTTTGAAACATGTTTCCAAAATATTATTCATATAAAAAACATTCAAACAAAGATTCCCACAAATCATTCACACAATAAACATACGGAAAAATCTTCTCAAATCTCAATCACACAACATTTCTTTATATCATGTTATGTAAAATCATAACCAATGCATTATAGGGTGATTTAGGAACCCACCAATCATCATCCTTAATACAAGTTCCACATAAAATAAAATCGTTCATATTATCATAAATAATACATAAAATAAGTTATATATTATATATTTTACAAATTGTATAATATAAAAAAATAATTATCATTTGATACAAAAAACATGATTACCCCAAAGAAATATAAAAAAAGAGAACATTAAGGTGATTTATGAATCGTTACTTCATTGTCGGAAAAATCATTCAAAAATGGAAGTGAAATAATAAAAATAATTTTTCATTAATATAATTTCGTAATATCATCATAAAAATGACATGATATTTAAGCCACTTTCAAAAAACCATTTTCTTAAAGATGAGGAGAAGAAATATTAAAAAATGTCTTCAAATAAAAATTCCATAAAAGAGCCCTTGGTATGAAATAAAACATATATCATAATTTGATGTGGAATGGAATAATATAAGATCAATTTAATGAAAAGCCTTTTTAAATATTTCAGAATTTTTTTTAAGAAACCAAATAATTTAAAGGATATTGAATCATTTTTTTAAAATGAATAAAGGAGAATGTAAGGATCACTGAAGATAAAAAAAATTAATTTTACAATAAGTAATGGGGAACATTTTTGGGAAGTAAAAACAAGGTTATGAAGAAGAAATACATTATAATATATATGAATTATTCTTAAAAATATTATATATATATATGATATAGTAAACTCATTGAAGAAAAAAGATTCAGTGTAAAACATGATATCTTAAGAAAATATGATGTAATTACAAAATAAATTCATCATAGGGTAGGATAATTCATCTTTTAGGAATTATAATTTAATTAGAGTGATTTTTACATAAAATATTGATTTGAGTCAAGAAGACCCCACACAATTATAGGATCATTTAACTCAGAACCTCTTGAATGAGAGAGAGATAGAGATTTAAATTGAACAACAATTAATATTAATAAAGGGTATTTCATGATATGAAATATCAATTATGAATCTTATAAACCACTTTAAATTAATTATAATCATAATAAAAAATATCTCAATGAGTTAAATTTGAGATAAAAATCCCGACAATTTGAGAAAATGTTGAATAAAAAGTAATTAGAGGATTGAAAATAAAAAATTTCTGGCTATCCCATGAATTAAATAATTTATTAAACTAAAATAAATTATTTTTTAGTATATACAACTTAAAAATAATAAGTTTTTGTATAACATTAAAACATATCTCAATGAAGAGAAATTGAGATGTAAAACCCTTAAAATTATGTTATCTTTCAAATCAAAGATGCATGAATTGTAGAAAATTGGATGGATTTTCCAATCACTTATATTATATGAAATCTATTATATAAAAAATTTAAGGGCAAATATTTATTCCAAAAATCAAAAATTAAGTGGTGGAAATAATTCATATCTAAATGAAGTAAAATTGAGATGCAAAAACCCTGATAGGTTAAGAAACATTCCAATATAAACCCCTTAAAAGAGATAGGGCTTGAATTTAGAGTTAAATTAAAATTAATAAATATAGCTTATGATATTATATATACAATAGGCAATATTCACAACATTTCAATGAAATTAAATTCATTAAAGAAAAGGTGTCTCAAAGAATTAATTTTTGAGACAAAACTTTTACCATATTATTGATTCGTTGTGCGCACATGCCTAACATCATGGATATTAAAATTTATTTTATAATATAACTTATTTTTAAGGTTATTTTTAATTATTAAATTTAATATAATCCATTTATTATCATATTATATTTATTTATTTTATATTTTATTAATATATATTCATCGGTTTCTTGATGTTGTTCAGTCAATTTTCTTGTAACACCATACGTGTGTTTACTATGGTATAAAAATTATTAAATTAGTTTATTACTTACAATAATATTAAAAGTTTTATGTAAATATTTTTTATTTGAAATATAATTTTAAATATTTCAATGGTTTGTGGTGATAACAAACAAGACTCATTGCTCGTGGAGAGAGAATTCCGCACATACAAACGATTAATGTTTGAATTTATAATTAAATGAAAGGAAAATAGAGTATATGATATTTTGATATTTCAAATTCATATTAATTTTTTATATATCATATTTATTCATAAATACCTTAATTATAAGCAACCACAAGAGGCAATAATGAAAAACAAGCAACATCACTTTGTGGAAGTGGTAGTGTGCACAACAACGTAACGACACTTTTGTTATTATTAACGGATGGAGAGGAATAAATAATGGTTATTAAATTAATATAATAACATATATTTATAATAATGATAGAATTTTCATTATATTTTGTGGATATAAGATATTTGTAAGAGTATTATTAATGATAAAATATTACTAAAAAAGTAATACTAACATTGGTGACATGATCTTCTCTAAGATACAATTTTAGACAAGAACAAATTAAGATAAATTATAGATACATGGGGAATATTAATTAATAAATTAATTATAGGAGTGTGACTTCGGGAAAATTTTCAATTTAAATTTAAATGTTAATTGTAACCACATAGGGGTGGAAGTGGCACCCTTTTGTAAGTGAAGAAAGATGCACTTTTGCGAATACACTTTTCACTTCCAGAATATCATTACATTATTCCATGGTTAATGAATTCTAAATTTCATAATAATTTATGTGGGGTGGGAATGGGTTGATAAATACTTAACCAATACTTTCCACATATTTTTTGAACATGTTTTAAATTTTTAACCATATGTTATTACATTTTAATATTTTGATTTTTACCTTGGTAATTAGTTTTTAACTATGTAATTTATATATTTTTTTTAAATTATAAGGGAAAAATATTATAAAATTTATTTGTTTTGAAACTAAATTTAGAATTTATTTATAAAATTAATTTTTTTTACAAAAATAAAAATATATATAATATATAAAAACAGTTTAAACAGAAAAATGACTTTAAACTGTTGTATGTTTTTTAAAATTATTTATTATTACTTAAAATTTTAATTAGTATTAATATAATTATATATATGTTAAAAAATACTATTAAATAAATCATTTCAATTATATCAACTTAATTAATTAGTAAAAAATTACAGAATATTAATAAATTATTTTTTAACAAACTTCTCCAATATTATTAAAATAATTAACTTTAATATTACTAATACTATCTTTATTCCAAAATATTAAATTCAAATTATTAACTAATATTAAAAAATTTAAATAGACACTATATATATTTGGTTATATTTAATTTATAAAAGTGTAAATTCTCATTGAACATAAGTTTGTAAAAATAGTTTTAGTGTGAAATATTACTCGAGTTTAAAAAATATTAAACATGAGTTTCATGCATTCAAAATAATATTTCTAAATTATTTATATTACTATGTATATATATTTTATATAAAATGTTTACAAAAAAATAAATCTATTCCTGTATTATGATAATTTCATAAAATCAATGTTTTTCCATTATAAATATTTTTTATCTTTTCACCTAAAAACCAATTATTTCTGAAAAACCCAAAAAATTAATATTAAGATTATATTTTTATTCAAATTCTAAAAATGATGTTTATTTTTACAAATTAAAATTCTAAAATTTATAATTTTAATTTTTTAATAAAATCATAAATTATAATGAAAAACAATTTCTATTACAGTGAATTTTTTTATTCTAATTTCACATCATTTATCAACTAAATTGGTGTTTAACCACCTATAAATGTAAAATATAATTTATTATCATTAATAATATATTTCATAAAATTAAAATCTATTTCACATTAAAATTAATGTTTCAGAAGAAATAATTTTCTAAATAAGAAATGATTTTATAAGACATTTTTGGTAAACTGTTTTAATTTCATTCAGATTAAATGTAGCCTTTATTTAAGATTTATAAATATTTCATAAATTTATTATTACTATTCATTTCTAAAAATTTAATGGCTTGGTTTTAATTGGAATACATAAATATTTATATTTTTCTAAATATATCGTGGTTTCTTTTATGTTGGGGGTTATATGTGGAGCAAGCTATCGAAAATATTTAATTAATTAGAGGAACAAATATATTAAAATCTTTGGTCATTAAATTATACTCCCTTAAATAAATTTCATGCTTAAAGTTTTAATTATTACACATTAATGAAAATATATAAGGGTATCATGTAGATATACGTGACTCAAGATGTAATTTATATAGTGATATAAAATGTATAAACATTGGAAATATATATTTTTCTTCAGAATTGGTTCATCCCTAATATTGAGTTTTTTCTCCAAATATTTGATCCTAAATTCAATATTTATTCATTATTGATACTCACATTGAATAATTTTCTTATTAAGTATGTTCATGTTCATCCTACCATAGACTATAATATGTTGATAAATAAGGTGATCTTCTTATTCCAAATAATTTTTCTTCTAAGTGGAGAGAACAAATCCATTTCCAAAAATCACATTAAATTTATCAAGCAAAGTATGATTCTCATAAAATACATTCACATAAACTTAATCATTGGATATAATAACAACGACTCTAGAATTTTTCCTTAATAATCAAATTATAGGGGTGGTGATTTAATTATCTTACAAACATCTAAGATATAACAGGTTTTTAAAAATAAAAATCCCACAATAAATCCTGAACTCTAGAGTGTAGGATAAGTGTTATTTAATTACCATAATCCAATTTAGTGTTAGTCATTACAACGTAATTTCTATATTATATTTTTAATTGGTGGTTGAGGTCTATTTTATTTAATACCTAGTATATTATGGAAGAGTATTTATTAACTCTCATACTCATTTCATTTTAAACATTAGAAATTATTTTCCCCCATCGTGTCTCACATCACATTTAAAATATCTCGAGTTCTTTGGCACTTCTTACCACACATAAAACATTCACCTGTTCCTCTTTGGTATGTTTATGAGTCATATTCCTATATTTTTTTCATGTAATTGATTTTTCTTTCTTCCCTCTATATGAGTTATCACATGATTTCCCATGTGAACAGATTTTACTTTTATTATCTCCAAATCCATTAGAATAAAGAGTGTCTCTATATTCCATTTCAACCTTAATATCACATTAAAACAACTCTTCATATCTACAAAACGTCAACTATGGATAACACGCTTTAAAGATTAGGATTGAAGTCCGTAAAGAATTGATGAATTTTTCTCTTAGTATCTGATATGAATCTAGTGGAATAACTCATAAGTACAGTGAACTTTTCTTCATATGTTCTAATATATTTAACATCATTTTTCTTTAATTCCAATAATTCCCACTCCATTATTGTATTAATATTATGAGGAAAATACTAAATGAAAAATATCTTCTGGAACTCTTCCCATACCATAGAGTGTTCATCCTCCTTTTACATGGTATTCTTAATCAGACACCACCAATAGTCCATATCAATTTCTAGATGATATAGTTACAAAATATGATTTTCATGCTCTAAGAACTAGAGAATGGAAAATATATTTTCCATTGCATTGACCCGTTTTTTAGGAACTGGTAGATTTGGATACCTACTAAAATATGGTGTATAGTGCCTCATCAATTAATAAATAGAAAATTAATCCCTCAAATGAGAGTTTATGATATCAAAATGATTTTATTTGTCACTTATAGCCTGATATAGTTGGGTAATCAATTCCATGAGGTTTTTCATTCTAACCACAATCTCTTTATGTTTCCCATTGGTTTAATCTAAATATTTTAAATTTCATCCATTATTAACTCAGTACATTTAGGTTACTACCATTAGAATGAATAAACTGATAGTAGGAATGAGTATAAATAAACTAATGAATTTATATAGAATAATAATATATACATAAAAAGGTGATTTCATAAAATATATGCATGTTTTCCCAATGAATATCTATGTTTCAATATTGGTTATCCATGGTTATCTTTTTAATTGAACTAGTTATGTATATACCTTAATATTAAAATAATTTATAATGTATTGTAAATACAATTCGATTAACCAATGAATATCCCCTAGGAGTTTCAATTCAGATGTGCAGTTATACCTCATTATTTTTCACCATGTCACATTTGAGTTAATACCCAACACAACCTCTTCAAGGTTATTACACATAGGCACGTCTATTATTGAACCTACATACAGTTTTAGTATATATAAAAGGATATAATATATAGGATAATGATACAATATCAGCCTTACAAAAAAATTAGTATATTATCCTATACTTTGGCTCATCTCTTAGAATTTTTCATTATGGGTTTCACCAATGTTTTAAAAACTAATATAAAAAAATAAGTAAACCCTATCATGATAACAACTATATATATCCATGCTCAGAATGACATAAATAATACATTAATCAAAATATTTAGAAAGTACATCTCAAAAATAGTTACATAGCCCAAGGACCCACATGTTTAGTATATTGAAGATTAACAACATAAGAATCTTAAGCTATAATAATTTTCCCATAATCAAACTCCTCTAGACTCCCATATAGACATTCTAAAAGATATAATTATATTCATAAAACGGGGATATGAAAATATAATAAATGGGTGAGATCAAAAACTTTGTAAGGGAAAACATATCAATATGTTATCAAGGAATAGATCCCAAGAATATGGGAAAACAAGTCCATTGGAGAAATTTTTTATGAAATGCACTTGGAACAATATGAGTAGTCCATAATTCATGATATAAAGATATTTAATCTAGAATGAACAGTCATATTCTTGTTAAAAAGTGTTTTTAATAATGAAACATTAATCATTATTCAAGGAGAATAATATTAGTTATATTGAAATATATAATGTCATTAAATTGTATTAAAAATAATAAATATATCACAAATATGAGCATAGAAAATACTATAAGTAGAGATTTTTTCATCACATTCACACAAAAACTTGTGAAAATTTCTTCCCACATCTAATTAACACTAAAAAACCTAAAAATTATGATTAATTCATATCATTAACACCAAAAACATGTAAATAACTCCCCCCATATCTCATTTAGACAATTAACAAGTGAAAAAACATCTTGTATCTCATTCACACAACAAACTTGTGAACAAATATTATTGTATATCATTCCTGAAAAATATCATCATATCATGTGATATTAAACCATAACCAATGAATTATGTGGTGATATAGGAAAAAACACATCATCATCTATACATATAATTGTCGTATAAAATCAAAAAAAATATTTTTATCATGAATAACACATAGGAAAAATAGATTTCAAAACATTTTTAAAAGGTATCACATAAAATAATCATGAACATTTGATTCCAAAAACATGATCATCCAATACAAGAATGAAAAAATGGAAAATATATGTTAATTTATGAACTAATAATTAATTTTAGAAAACAAATCCATTAGAAATGGAAGACATGTAACAAAAATAATTTTTCTTGAAAATATTTTAATAATATCATCATAAAAATACTTGATTTTCTAGTCAGTTTCAAGAAAAATATTTTTAGAAATAAGAAGAAAACATATTAAATATTGATTCAAAATAAATTCCAATTAATATACCTTGATAAGAAATGAAAAATATAACAAAATGTGATGTTTAAGGGAAGAATATAATATTATGATAAGGAAACCCAATTTTAAATATTTTGAAATGTCTTTATTAATAAAACCATATCATTTAAAGGATAATGAAAACATTGTTTGAAAATAAATAAAGTGGAATATAAGTATCATTAGAGATAATTTTTTTTGCTTACATTATTTAAATAAGAATATTGGTATGTATTAATAACATGGATATGGGGAAGAAATCTAAAAGAAGAAATAAGAATTATTCTTCACAAAATTAAATTATTTCTGATATGATCGACTCATTAAAGAAAAAGGATTCAATGTGAAACCTGATTTACCAAACATATATGACATAATTTCAACATCAATTCATAATAGGTTAGGATAGTTCAACCGTTAAATATTATAATCAGGGTGGGGTGATTTTTACGTAGTAAAATTATTTGAGTTAAAAAGACACCATACAATTTAGAGGGAACTTATTTAAAAAATATATTAAAAGGGAGAGATAAAATTTATATTGATCCTCAATAACGATGAATAAATTTTATATAATGAAATAAAATCTCAACTAGTTAGTATAAACAATACTTAAATGGATTTAGGATCTTAATACAAAACATGTCTCAAAGAGATAAATTTGATATAAAAACCCTTATAACTCTTGTAATTTTCAATTAAAAAGTAATTGGAAGCTTGAAAAATATATAGTTATATAAATCTCATTAATTAAATCATATAATTTTTAAAATAATTTATTAGGTATAATATACACCATAGAAATAAAAAAATGCTTTATAATAATAAAACATGTCTCAATGAAGAAAAATCGAGATTTAAAACCCTTACAATTTTGTTATCTTTCAAAAAGAAGACACATGATTCATACACAAAAAGATGGATTTTTAAATCCCCTATATTATATGAAATTAATGATAAAAATTAGTTAATTTACCATATATTCAGAAAAAATAGTAAATGTGAGGTTAATATAATTCTTATCTCAGTGAAGAAAAACTTTGATGCAAAAATCCTTACAGCTTAAGAAACATCACCACAAAACCCTCAAAGGAGCAAGGGATTTAATTTAGAATTAAAATTTCATAAAGAAATATAATTCATTATTTTATATATCTAGTAATAACTATTCAAACCATATAATTTCTTTCACAAATGAAAATGTGTCTTTATGAATGAAATTTTGAGGTCAAACCCTTACCATGTTCCTGATTCACGCTATTCACATGCCTAATATCCTTAATAATGATATTAACTTTATTTTATAATTTTTTTAAAGAATATTTTTATTTATTTAATTTAAAATTTAATATTTACTATCATATTATATTTATTTATTATATATTTTTTACCTATATCGATTATATCAGGTTATTCAGACAATTTTTCTGTAAATCATTATATATATTGACCATGGAAGAAAGAATATTAAATTAGTTTTATAGTATCAAGAATATTAATATATGTAAGGAAATAAATTTTATAAATTCAATATAATTTTAAATCCATCCATTGTGGTTGGTGATGAAAAATTAAAATCGTTGCTAGTGGATGCGGTACTCCACATTTACGCATGATTAGAATGTCCATTTCTCAATGAATGTGAGGTAAATAAACTATATGGTAATTTGAAATATCAAAAACATATTATTATTTTATATATGATTTTTATCGATGAATCAAATCATTAAAACGAAACATGGTAGAATGTTATGAAAAGTGAACAACATCGCTTCGTGGAGGTTATAGTTCGTGCAATACAGTATCAACACTTTTGTTTTTCTTATCCAATGGACAATAATAAATTTTGGGAGTAACATTAATATAATTAAATTTATGTATAATAATTAAACTTAATTAGTTATATTATTAGGTATATAAGATATTTATAACATGGATGTTAATAATAATGGATTGCAAAGAAATAAATACTCACATTGGAGACCTTATCTCCTCTTAGAGATCTTCCCAGAAAACAAGGCGTTATGTTAACTTTTAGGGAGAAATGTATTACGAAATAAAAATTTAATTCTAGAATATGTTGTTTTTATATTATATAAAATGAAATCTTAAGGTGAAGTGTAACCATATAGGTGTGTAAGTGACCCTCTTTCAAAAGTTAAGGAAAAGGAACTTTAAGGAATATACTTTACACTTCCATGATATCATTACAATATTTCATGTCGAATGAATAAAAAATCTGGTAATAATATATTTTGGGGAGGGTTTTCGTATATAATGAATCAAATAATACTGATAACACATTTTTTAAAAAAGCTTCAAGTATTTGACCATAGGTTTTTACATTTCGACAATTTGATTTTTACCTTGGGAACAATTTTGTAACTTAATGATTTATTTTTAATTTTAAAAATATAACGTAACTCAAATTACAAAATTTTTATGTATTGAAACTGAAATAAATATAAATTTTTTATAATTAAATTTTTAAATAAAATGAAATCAACTTTTTAATTAAAATAGATAATATATAAATAAACCATTTTTGTAGAAAAATAACATTAAAATGTTAAGTGTTAATTAATATTTTTTTTATTAATTTATAATTGAATAATTATTAATATAATTATTTATCTTTATAAACAGAATATAATTTTAATCATTTAAATAGGAGAATTATAATTAATTAGATAAAAATTAGACAATATTAAAAAAAATTAGTCTGCAAAATCTATTTTACCAATATCAAGTTAATTTAATTTCACGTCACTAAAATTAACTTAATTAAAAAAAATAAAATTGAATATTTAAAATAATATTTAAATTTTGAACTCATATATGGAATACATTTGGTTTAATTTAATTTATAAAATTGTTAATTTTTTATTTAATATAAGTGTGTAAAAACATTTTTTTGTTTGAAATATTACTGATGTTTAAAAAATGTAAAACATGTGTTTTATATTTTCAAGAGAGTATTTTTATAAAATTCAAATTAATTATCAAAAATATTTATTTTATAAAAATATTTTAAAAATATTTATGTAATTATTATTTTATGGAAATGTCATAAAAGTGATGGTTTTAAAATATCATGATTTTTTCATTATTAACCTAAAAACCAATTATTTATGAAAAACCAAAAAATTAATCTTAAGAAAATATTGTTATTAAAAATAAAAAAATTATGTTCATTTTATCACATTCAAAATATAAATATTGAAATTTAATTTTTTATATAAAACCACAAATTATAATGAAAATTTATTTTGTTGGAAAATGATATTTTCAAATATTAACAATTATTATTCTTATTTCATAACATTTACAAACTAAATTTTTGATAAAAAATAATTTATATCAAAAATAATTTATCTTTATTAATAATATATTTATTGAAATATAAAACAGAAACCCTAAATAAGTAATTTTTAGAAAACATAATTTTCTAAAAAATATGTGATCTCATTAGTCATTTTAGGTGATCTAAAATAATTTCATTCGTATTAAAAATATCCTTCATTTTATTTCATTAAATTTTTCATAAATTTGTTACATTTATCAATTCCTTCTAATTGAAGGACTAGGTTTTAATGGTCATACATAAATATTAATATTTTATCAAAATATATATCAGTTTCATTTAAGTTAGGTGTCATATGTAGATAAAGCTATAAAAATGTTGAATTAATTTGAGGAAAACATATATTATAAAATCAGGTCATAATACAAGACCTCATTTTATAATATTTACATAAATTCCCAAACCAGTCCGGACATGACCACTAACTTTAATTTTCAACCATAGGATAGAACCTCTTTGACACTAATCTAACATGACCAGAACCACTTAGGCCTTACTTAAGGAAGAAATAAGCCAATTGTTCCACCCTAATCCGACATCCAATTGGACATGGGATGGTGACTAGCACCAAGTAGGTATATCATACAATATGGGTGACGTCGCACTATATATACCCTAAAAAACACATATATCCAATTTTTAAAGTAACCATCATGCAACATTCTGAATCCAACCCATTTGATTCAGTAAGAATAGAATACCACCAACCTTAGGTGACATCCCCTGGATACTAAAGGGTAATAATAAATTCCAAGGGATTAACTAAATCATAGGGGACAATTTTCCCTTAAGTAGAAAACATTCAATATATAAAAAATAAGAGACACAATATGATACATTTTCTAAAACCAAAATAACCTATATTGTCACAAAAATAACACAAATATAGTAGCAGAAGAATATATCAAATAACAAAAATATATAATTGAAATATACTCAAAGACACAAAGATAACCCAAGGTTGTAATGTGGCACTACAACCAACTCTATGGTACGACATCTCCAAGATAAAACTATTAATGATCAGACTGTAGCATAAAGATGCTCATGCTAGAAAAGTGTGAAGACTCATACTTTATATATCATGGTAAACAGCATCTCAATACACAATAAAGTTCCTATTTAGGGGGTGAGTATTTCAACAGAGTAGGAAATCAACTATAATATTTCTACACATGCCAATAAGATAAGCAGAATTCATCTCATACCATGTATATAGATATATCAAAAACTGGAATAAGATAACATGGATAGAATGATATATTTAAATAAGTAATGAAAATTAATCACCCCATTATGGTCTCCCATGTCATGAATACGCACTCATGAATCCCACATACCAAATGCACATCATGTTAAATCAATCCCTTTAAATATCCCATACTCATGAGCAGTACATGTCCCTCCAAATATAATCTGTTATGTGGTGTTATAATCTAGTGTCCTCTAATATGGAAAAATAAAATTGTAATAATAAATGATGCTACATTTAAATGAATTATATACACACACAAACCCATTAAATCTAGAATTCCCCCAAATCAACACGAAAACCATGTCTTTTTTTAAAAGGCCCCTTTTAAATGAATTTATGAACTCATGAAACCATGTACAAGACATGTTATCACATCCAAATACTAATTTAAAAAAATAATCATTCTATAAAATTTTAAAACACTTTTTTAGTGATTACCAAAATTGATTTATTCAAATCCAAAAAAACAAAGATAATTTTTAATGGTATTTATCCATAAATCACATTGGTTGTTTTTTAAAACCAAGAATTAATGTTCTATGAAAATTGGAGGGGAAGGGAATAAACCTACCTAAATTTGTTAATTATTAAGAATAATTACATAATTCATATATTCAGTCTCCCTTTTCCATTACATTGACCATAAGAGATCCTTAAATCCCTTATATATCCCCATCACTCAAACTCCCTAACATAAAGATTAAGATGTGAAGGTGTAGACTGAAATTTCTTCAAAAAAAATTCTGTTCCTCGCCTATAAAATAGTAGGAAGGGAGGGGAATCAACGAAAACTGAAAGAGGATTCTAAATTTATATAATTACATTAATTCTATTAATTCATAGCGTGATAAAATAAACCACACTATGAATATACAAGATCATTACACACACCAAAAATCAAGTTTCATTATGTTCAAAAAATCAAAACCCATTCACACTTTAAAAATTAATTCATGTCATGATTGTCCTCAAATATTTTTGGTCAAAATATACTAGAGACTATTTATATTATAAACCACATCCTATACCAAGAAGTAAACTCCCATATGATTTCCTCCTAGGAAATATTCCCAAAATCCAACTCAAGAAGAACATATCTTACTAAAAAGAATAATGATAACAGAATGTCCCCAAAACTCAAGGATCTACATTCTACCCAACATTAGAGTTTCTATCCCTATAAATATTGATCTTTATAGTGTATAATAATAATATAAAACCATTTGTCCAGTATGAAACTATCTCCCTTTTTAATTACCCAATTGAACAAAATATTTTTCTACAAAATATGTATCCAAGGTATGTGTCAACTGAGAAATATATTATCATTCCCATCCTAAGATACAAAAAAATAATAAATGATTAAAATCATCTGATAAATATTGACATGGTCATAAAAAATATATTAGTATATTTCAACTAACTCTCTGACCATAAGTATATAAGAGAACAACACGAACTACATTGAATTAAGAATATGAAACTACCTAGAAAAATCCCCCATAATATGGTCATAATTCCCCACTGGTCCAAACCCCTAAATATGTTAATTCCATTACATACCTTAGTGACAACTATATAACCCTAAGAATATGTAAATAACACATGATAATTCACTAAGAATTCTTGGAATCAATGATGAACCTTCTTAAACAAATATAATGGACCAATACTCTAAATATAGAAATATAATGTATTTATAGATAACAGGTCACCTATAAGAGTTATGTGAATGTATTGTTATCCTTGTTTATATTATCAAACTTTATCACATAGTTCCCCTAGATTAAATATTACTTTAGTGAACCCTCTTGATAGAAGGTGGTTTCCTATATCCGTATCCAAACTAGATCCCAAGATAAAATAATTAACCACTAAATCAAAAATAAAACTTAATCTTGTTAAAAAAATGATGATATTTAGCATAAGATATAAATTTTTCATGTACTCAACATTACTGCCTTAATATTGTCTTAATGTATCCCTTAGCAAGACTGAAAAATGTTGATTTAGAGAGACTTTCCACCACCACCTCAATAACATCACACACTGGAAAACAATGGTTCCAAATACATTGATAATTCACTCTAGCTACTAGAAATCCATATTCATAGTCATAACATGTCCACTGGTTTGTGTCCAACCTTTTCTATCTTATATAACTTTAGAATATATGAATGGAAAATATACCTAAGACTGTCTTAACATAAAGACAAACCAAAATTGGATCCCAGCTAAAAAGCGAATATATTAATCCTTTTTCACCCATTGGGGGTTCCCCACCATAAAGGTTAATGTTAGTGGTAACATAATGAAATATTTACCATTGAACACCTATGGAATTGGTCACCCAAGTGAAAAATGTGATTCATCTACCAAGAATCATTGATATAATCATGGTCAACATAATCCATTTGTATGTAAGTGATTGATCCAATGAATCATTCTTATCCCAAAACTACAGTAACCCAATATCTAGAGACTTATGAGTATTGGAATCCACTACCACATTGATTAAGAATTTTGAGACCTAAGATGATCAGTCCTTGGTGGTTCTAAACATTAGAAAATAGTATAAAAGACCTAGAAATAACCCATTAATCACAGAGGGTAAGAGACATTGAGGTATCCAATAAAACAACCTGATCAATTATAAATACATGGAAAAGCCTATTCACATACTCCTACACTAGATAATTTTAAAGGAGGTTACCTATAATAAAATACTCTTGAGAACCCACACATAACCAAAAAATTCAATCTAGATTAGGTAGCAATAAAAAACTGACGATTTCCAACATATCTCAGCAATTCCTTCCTATTTCATCTCCCACCTCCATCAAAAGGAAAAATATCTCCTTTAGAGGATGTGACAATGACTCACCTATCATTTCAATAAATATGAAATTAAATTAGTGGATAAACACTATGAATATAATAAATTTTAACCAATCTAGGTCATTTAAATGATTATTGAGAATTATGAACCATTTAGAAAATAATATATCCTACTACCTATGATATGCCATGATTTGCATCCTAAGAGTGATCACTCACAAAAACATTGGTTTACCTTCCATGCATTACACCCCTCACGAAGTAATAATAATAACCAGCACAATAAGGATAAAAAATGGAATTATAACTATTATAATAAGAAGAAGTAGAACAAGATAATCATTAAGAGATAAAGTGCATAAAGTACTACAATGTGAAACAAAATCAATATAAAATTGAAACAAGCATTACTATAAAAAAACACTAGAAAATACATAATTATAAACAAATGGTATCCATAAAAATATATTTCAAGAATTTTATTCCAATACTATAAATTTAAATAATCCACCATAATTTTTAAACTTTCTAATTTACCATATTACTATAGTATTGAATAACATGTATAAAATTTTAAATTTTATTAAATAATGGAAAGGTTCCCAAGAAAAATTTTCCTTTAATAAAAAACTCAGTTAAAGAAACTCATTAAATCCATATTAGTTTTTTAACAACAGTAAAATTATTTTGAAATAATTTCATGTAATCACTTTTAAAACTGCTATAAAACAACAACACGTTATAAAAAAACATAGAAAAAAATACCCAATTATGGATTTCAAATAAAAAAGTTTTTCTCTAAGAAATTATTTTACCTCCTATTTTATTTAATGACTGATTTTTAAGGAATAATAGTTATATATTTTTTTGAAAATAATGTACCTTAAAATTTTTATCAAACATTCCAAAAAAATATCTTGGGAATCCTTTTTTAAATATAAAAAACATTTCCCAAATATAACTGTCCAAAAATATTCTTTTATCTGAAAACCATTTTTCTATCATAAGATTGTTCATCAAAGTATATCCAAAAAACACTAGCATCCAAATCATGAATCCACCAAGAAGAAACACTTGATAAATATTCAAAAATCATTTCATATATAGTAAAATGTTTTTAAATTTATTTTTAAATCCTTCTTAATAAACATGTTCTAGATAAAGACTAGTTACTTCATGTTTACTAATTATTAACCTTGTGAAAGTATATCCATCCAAAAAATGAAAACATCATGTGAAATATACTTTATATATATATATATTTTATGCCATTATATTACCAAGATAATAATTTTCATAAAACATCCTATAAAGTACAAAGCATTGTCAACTAATTCGAAAAAAATATGAAAATAAATGTCAAAATTTTTTATATTATCAGTATGATTTAATGATCAGTAACTAAAAAAATTAAAAGAAGACAAAAACATATTAAAAATGACATTAAATTATTATTTTTAAAATAATAACTATTTTACATTATATTATACTCAATATAAAAAACATGATTTTCTTATCACATACATAACATAGAATAATGCAATATAATATTATTTTTAACATATCATGAAATTAACCAAGGTAATACACAATCTATGTTACATTGTCCTCTTTTCTTAATTGTAGTTATCATGAATACTAATAATAAAACTTGTAAGTTATGTTAAGGCATATAATTTCATAAAAATCATAAAATTTCATCCTAAAAGAAGCACTCAATCATATGAAAGGGTTTCTGATTATACCGACATGGAAAAAATCATTATAAAAGAAAAAAAGTAATCTTGGAATTATGACTTTTAGTACTTATTAGAATTATTTTAACATTTTCATAAAATCGAATGGATTTTAATTACCATATATTAAATTAGTTATAATTAGATTCGTTACAATTTTAAGCTTATAACCCATTCTACTTTCTTGTTCTTTTAAATAATAAAATACAGTGGAATCATAAACACTAATCAATGCTAATATGAATCAAAAAAATCTCTAATTGAATTAATTAATAAACAACACATAGCTAAAACATATATTAGCTAATTCAAAAATAAATAGTTTAGAAAATATTTTTTTCATCGATAAGCATAACCACCCATTTCATAAAAAAGGTTATAAAATTCCCATTTACTAAATCCTAACAAAACAATATCATATAGATGATGCAATGCTAGTGGGAAGTCTCTTTAGTGATACAAGATACATAACCCCCACTATCTAAACTAATAAGGTTAAGATGATGACACACATATACATTCTTGAAAACATTATTCTGACCCAAAAAACCGCGGTTACAATAAGTTCAACATAAAAATGTTTTCCATGTCTTTTTTTATGTATTAAATATCATCTTCTGACCCATCCTATCTCCATTCCATCATCTCAACTATGACAAAATTTATAAAATCTAAAACCTAACCCATTTGATTAGATAGGGCGAAAATGTCTTTTACTTTAGGTGACATCCCCTAGACACCAGAGGCTTGAAATACATGCAAATATATTACCTAAATCAATGGGAAATGATTTTACATTAAGTAAATAACCTGAAATAGAAACAAAAATAAGAGAAAAAATATAACGCATTATTTAAAATTAAAACTGTGACAAAAAATTTTTTTATCAATGTAAATTCCCTTCTTATAATTATGTCTTATATTGTAATCACATAATATTACTTTTAGAACACAATAAAACTTTATAATTTATGAAAAAGTGAAATAAAAGGTGTCTTTTGAAGTTTAGGAAGATATAGAAATAGTAACTTGACCATTGAAATAGTAATGAGACCCTTAAACTAGCCAATATAATAGTATCCTCTCCCATGAACGTATAAATACTTTATCATTTTATAAGTGATTTTATGGTATAATTATATCATACTATAAGTAAATAAATATTTTATAAATTATTAATAATGTGTTGGTATTTTTATAAGTAAGGAATATTCAATAAAAATTTTAGGATTAACGTTATAATTTAAATAAAATTCAGTTTCATAAAATATATTCATAAATTAATTTTTTGACTATAATATAATTTTATGCGACCTAAAGAAAATTTTCAAAGTGTTAGAAAAGCAGTTTTAAATTTATAATTTGTATCTTTCAAGTAAATTATGATTTTAATTAAATGTTGAATTAACAATATTCATAGATTTTTTTTCTGAAAAAATGGACTTCATTTTTGGATTATACACATCTAAAAATGGTTAGGGTGATTTTTTTCGTAATATTCTAAAATACGTCAATTTTCTGGTGAATAGTTAAAATATGGTTTTTCACACAACCAGTATATCTTAAATTGCATCCTTCAAGATGTAATGATGAAATAAACATTATAGAACATTATATTCGTCAATATTCTATTTATTTTAATAAATTTTTCATTAAAATACAATAAAATAAATTTCCAAACCTAAAAAGATCTTTCCAAAACCTACAGTCAAAAAGTGATTCCTCAATATATCATTTTCTCTTTCTTTTCACTTTCATTTTAATAAATTAATGAATTTGAATTATAAAGATGATTTAACATAATAAAATAATAATATTATATTAATATATGATATAACTTATCCAAATAAACTATTAGAAGTCTAAAATTTGATATATTATTTTATTTAACAATTTATTCTAAAAACACTGCCTCCTCAAGTATAAATAACCACTCTCCCTCCCCTCAGAAAACCATTCCTCTCAACCAATAGTAACCTTAATATCTTCCAAAATTCTCCCTATAAGCCCTCCTAGAATACTTAGGGACGTTCTAGAGCCCTCAAACTCCAATCACCAAGGGAGTTATAGTTTCTTGTAAGAGAAGCTATACTGAGGAGAGAGTAAGACCCTATTAAATTTTTACTCTTTTCATTCCTTTTTTTCCTTTTTCCCCATCCCTTTAAAAAAAATATTCTAAAAAATTTATTATATAGCATTCTAACAATATATTAATGATGTCAACCTACTGTATTTATTATATTAAGGAAAAATATTAATGTCATACTTCTCATTCCCGCACTATTAATAATGGTCCGTTGAAGGTTGGTTAACCATCTATAGAGATGTTGCCAAGATAATTATTATAAACACCTTCATTTATAGACAATATAAATTATAAATAATTTATTAATATTGGATTAAATTTATTCTATTCTTATGATACTAATTATACTAATTTATAAATTAAATTTAATAAAAAGTGAAATCATCGCAAGATGAGAATTTTTTAAGTAAAATAAGAAATCAAAACGCTTCAATTTCATCAACAAAAATTATGAAATAAAATCCAATGTATATAATTGATAAATATTTTTATAAAATTAATATAATTAACTTTTATATAATTTTTTTAATAAACATAAATTTATTATTGAGGAGGCTCGTAAGAGACGAAATTATGCAGAAATTAAGGTAAGAGATCCTCTACAATTCACTTTTATTTAAGATTCTCTTCTATGTTATGAAATTTTATGTGTAATTCCTAATGATGGTGTATGATTACAAACGTCCCCCATATTATAATCATGATTTATAAAGGTGATAAATTCCTTTATCCCTCATTAATCTCTCTTAAGTACACTTAATACCATGCCGATATTCTGTAAAGGATTCTTCTCGAGCCGCCTTTATTCCATCAGTTTTAAATATCATTACTTTTAACCAAATGAAGTTGTATTTTATATTTATGTACAACTTCAAAATGATATTTATATTCTACAAACTCATGTTTCAAGGTCCATAACTCATTCCCTTTCAGGGATATACATGTTTTTATGTGATTCCCCCCTCAATACTACTCGATAAGCAAATTGTTTTGAGGGAACTCCCTGAATTCTTAAACAATATCAAGATAACTCTATATTATATTTTAATAAAAAATTGTATTTATAAAAAAAAATCCTTTTTATTATTAAAAACTTCTATGTTCACTTCTAGTTTTAAATAAAATATTGTTCCCTTTTCTAATTTAAAATCTCTATACTATTTTCATTAAACCCGCACAAAAATGTTTTAACAATAAAATTTCTAAAATATTTTTCTTACTTGTTGTCACTTATAATTAAAATTAATTTCAATGATACATTCCTATTTTACCTTATAAATTTACATGTATGTTATAATTTCTTTTTTTCATGGACTCTATTATGATACTTTCATTGGTTATGCTTTATGTCACGATTGTGGTACCCAATTCATTCCATGGGTAACCCTGATATTTATGTAAGATTTATTATTTGTGATTATTGATGTGGAAAACATATTCATGAAATGTTATGATGGGTTAATTGAGATATCACTCAAATTCATTGGGTAAAGTTAAGTCTCATGAGACGTTATGTGTGATGGTCTTGGCGGTTAGCCTTGACTTGTGCTACTATGTGCAACAGTCTTGGTGGTTTTATTTGGCTTGTTATACTATGGGATATGATATACATAGTTACCCTTGACTCATTGTAAATTCATGTTTTAGGTTTCTTCCAAATTTCAATAATTCCATGTTTATATGTTCCCATGTTTATATGTTATCATTCCATTTGTTCCACGCATTTGTTATCATTATGTCGTGCCTTCTAACCCATGTGCTGAAGACTTATTATTATGTATACTCCCATAATAGGATTTTTAGATCATCCCCTTGTTAATGTTATCCCCAGGATATCCTATGAAGAAGTAAGGGCTCAAAGGAAGTTATGATCTCTTTATAAAGATTAAATAAATAAGTGTTTTTTGTCCCATGTTTTTTAGTTTTATGTACCAAGTATTTTATGACACTAGACTTTAAGATCCTTGGCTTATAATCTAATGTATAATTATGATTTAAATCATGTAATGTTATATGTAAAAGGTTAGGATTTCTATAGTTTGTATCAGGGGATGTTATAGTTAAATATGGTGAGTAGGAATAGAGCACTTTAGTAAGAACCTTAATGGTGAGAAAAAGTATAAGAAAACACCCCTAAATTTTGGGTAAGTATAGAGTAAGTGATTTTTCCAGAAAATGTATCCCAATATAGATTCAAGCATATATTGGTGGATCTATCACAAATGTACCTAGGAGTGAAAACTCTGACATGTAGTTCCAGGGTAGACCCATGGTATCTTGGAACACGACAATGGGCCTTGCTGCACTCTTGGTTTGACACTCTCAGGGGATATGATTTTCTAAATTTGTGAGCATAGAACAAACCATTATTAAGGGAATAAAAAATACCTTAAGAATATAAGTCTAGAAATAGATCAAGGATAACCTAGATTTAAACCTAATGAATCACAAGTTAGGATATAATTTTCATTTACAGGTTTAACCTTTTATGTTCAAAGTTTCATTTTTATGTTCAATAGCTAATTATTCAAGCCCTATAATTTTAAGGTCTTTTTATTCGTGAATGGAGGGAATTATAATTACTCATTCCAACAATCAATTTTATAGGGAAAGTGATCATATCCCTAATTATATGCCTAATATGATGGGAAAAACCTCTCAAAACATCATGACAATACTTTCTTAGTTGGCTCATGTTATAAATAATAACTTCAATCATGTGGAACTCCCTCTTACTCTAAGGAAGGATAATGTTCATATAGAATCCTTCATGGGGAAATGAGATCCCATGTTTAGCATATATTTTTATCCCCTCCTCGCAGAATAGTGGAGTAACTCAATTTAAAAGATATTCTCCATCCTCTAATGATCAAAAGTAGAGAATGGTTTACTGGAAGTCTATCATTTTGATGTAGAAGATGATCAGTGGGGGACAATAATCAAGAATACAAATCCCCATGAGGAAATTGATTCCCTATATTGGGATTAATTCAAGAGGATTTTTTTTCAATACATAATTTCCTCAAACTCTCTATCTCAAGATGGAAGACAGTTCCTAGATCTCAATCAGAAGGAAGATGAGTCCATTGGGGCGTATGGAGAAATCATTACAGCTCTTTCAAGGTAATATAATAATTTTATGAACACTAAAAGTAAGGTGGATTTCTTATTTTGAAGATTAAAGTCGATTCTATAAAAATCTATAGAGATTAGAGAATTCAATAATTAGGATGAGATGGTTTGTTGTGACCTCAATGTTGAAATAGGGATTGGATACTCTCATTGGTCTCATTGTCCTGGTGACAAGAAGTTCATAATAGAGTACAACATGGGTGGTTCAACAAAAAACCCATGATAGAAAGAAGCTCGAATATACCACTTGTAAAAGTTGTGGGAAGAAGAATCCTTGAAACTATCTGAAGGGATCCAGGAATTTCTTCAAATGTAGAAAGTTGTGACATATGTCCAAGAACTACAGAAGGGATATAAAAAATACTAATAATGTGTAAGAATAAAGGAATGTTCAGATCAACAATCAGCCAGTGATGTTGTGTTACAACTACAAGGATCATGGTCATTATGTAAACAATTTCCCAAAGTGAAGGGTTGTTAGAGGAAATCAATAGCAACCTCTAAGGAAACAAGGAAGGTATTATGCTACATCTTCTGCTGAGGTGGAGCTGAACAACGATTTAGTGAACAATATTTCAGTTATTAATTCTAGAATAGTGAGAATACTATTTGATTCTGGTTCTACACATATTTTAATATCTTGAAAGTTTAGTAGAAATATTAAAACACAACCTCAAAAGATGAAGGATAACTTATCATTAACAATAATGAATTGGGAAATTATTGCATCCATTGTTTATAAATCATCCTCAATTAGTATTTGTGGATTTAATCTCCCACAAATAAATTCATACTTCCATTATTAGAGTTTGACGCTATCTTAGGCACGGATTGAATATCTTTACCCAAAGCTAACATCAACAGTTGGGAATAGGATATCACTCTTCACATCCCTAAGAATCCTCCGAAACATAACAAGTGTTGGGAGGAATACGAATCTCCTTTAGAATTAGTGTCTCAAATATGGATATTAAATTATTATGAGATAGAATTTATATATTAAATGATTGAGTAAATGGAGAGTGTATCGCTCTAAGACATTCCTATCATAAGGGATTACACTATTGAATTCCCTAAAGAGTTTCATGGTATTCCTCTCGACTGAGAGGTTGAGTTCTCAATTTAACTTATCCTTGGATCTCTACATATATCAAAGACATCTTATAGAATGGCCACCATAGACCTAGAATACATGAAGAATCTATTACAAGAGAATCTAGAGATGGTTTTTATATGACCATGTGCTTCCCCATGGGTTGGTCCAGTCATATTTGTCAAGAAGAAATATGGTTCAATACACCCATTCATTGATTATCATGAGCTCAATAAAATCACTATAAAGAAAAATTATGCACTATCACAGATAAATGACTTTTTAAATCAGTTTTTTGGGGCTAGTTATTTCTCTGAGGTGGTCCTTTAATTGGGATATCACTAATTAATGGTGAGGAAGGAATATATTCCCAAGAATACCTTTCGTATGAGGTATGGACACTGTGAGTTCATAGAAATGACCTTCAGACTCACTAATTCTCTAAAATTTTCATTGATTTAATGAATAGAGTCTTTAGAAAATACCACGACAAATTTGTGGTAGTCATTGTCAATGATATTATGATATACTCCAAGAGAAAGGAGGAACATGATGAGAATATTAATACCATGATAATGAATTTTTGAAGGCAGAATCTATATGAAAATTACAATAAATGGGAGTTTTGGATAGAGGAAGTATCATTCTTGGGGTATATTATCACATACGAAGGGATATATATGGACCCTTCCAAGACCAAGGTGATTGATGTGTGGCCTGGGACAACATCTGTAACAGTGATCTGTAACATTATGGGTCTAGCCAGGTATTATTGGTAATTTGTGATTAACTTTTCGTGATTTTCGAACACAATATCCAAGCTAACACAGAAGGAAGTAATATTTTTCTAGACATAGGAATGTGCAGATTTTTTTAAGGAGTGGAAAAGGAGGCTTATCACTACACCAGTAATCACATTTCCAGTAAGTGGAGACCTTTTTGTGGTGTATAGTGATGCTTCAAAAAAGGTATTAGGCTGTTTTCTGATTCAAAATGAGAAATTGATATCTCATGACTCAAGGCAGCTAATAATTCACAAGAAAAACAATCCTACGCATGATCTTTTTTTGGCAGAAGTGATATTTTCTTTAAAAATATGGAATGATTATCTCTATGGGAGGAATTCTGAGATATATACCAACAACAAGTGTCTCAAATATATATTCACATAGAAATAGCTTAATATTCTCCAACGAAGATGGTTAGAGCTCATCAAGGATTATGACTGATCAATCCACTACTATACTGGTATGGAAAAAATGTGACATATGATCTAAGTATAAAGGATTCTTTATCTTTATCAATGATGAGTATTGAAAAGGATTCTAATCTTCTTAGAATTGTAGAGGATGTACATGATAATAAATAATGGAGGAACATCATCAATCATTTCACAGATTATTTCTTAAGTATCCCTCATGGATAAATTAAATTATGCTCAACGAAATGATGTGGAAGTACTAAAAATGAGGGAAGTAGTTAAAATGGGAAATCTTATGAATTCATCATCGATAAAGATGTAGTTATAATATTTGGTACATGATTTTGTGTACCATATGATCCATAGATAAATAAGGATATTTTGAATGATGCACATATATCAACCATCTCTATTCACCCAGGGTGGGGAAAGATATATCGAGATCTTTGAGAAAAAATAATAGTTTGGAAAATATGAAATGGGAGATTGCTAAATACACATCACAATGCCATGTCTGTCAAAAAATTAAGTCTAAGTGGAAAAATTATAAGTGGATGATGCAACCACTACCCATACCAACATAGAAGTGGGAGAACATTACCATGGACATTTTCACTGGACGTCCAAGCACATCCAGAGGAAACAATTCTCTATGGGTCATTGTGGATCGTCTTACAAAGACATCTCACTTTATTGAAATTTGATAGGAATTTTCCATGGAAAAACATACATGTATTTACATCAAAAAAGTGTTAAGGCTGCCTGAATTACCACTATCTATTGTATCCGATCACGATCCAAGATTCACCTCAATGTTCTGAAAAAGTATCCAACATGCTTTAAGAACTAAATTGAACATCAGTATGGAATATCATCCTCAAACTGATGGCCAATCTAAGTGAACTATTTAGACACTGGAAGATATGTTGAGAGCATGTTATATGTACTTAAAAGGTGGATAGGACCAACATCTTCTACTAGTTGAATTTTCCAATAACAACTCTTCCCACTCGAGCATCTGAATAGAACCATATGAATCCCTTTATGTTAAAAGGTGGAGAACACCGGCGTGTTGGGATGAAGTTGATGAGCGTAAGATGCTAGGACCTAAATTAGTATGAGAAATGTAGGAGAAGGTGAGATATAATTAGCAGTATATCAAGCCAGCACAAATTCAACAGAAGAGTAATACAGAAAATCATTAATGAGACAGTGAATTCAATGTCGTACGCATGGTATTTCTACACATATCTCCATGGAAGATTGTCATGAGGATTGGGGAGAAAGGAAACTTATGTCCTAGGAACATCATCCCCTTCAATATTCTTGATCGAATTGGGTATTTGGCCTATTGAAAATCACTTTCACCAACGATATCCAAAGTACGTGATTTCTTTCATATATCCATATTAATTACATACCATACCCTTCGCATGTACTCTATTCAGAGGTGGTATAGTTGGAGGATGATGTTTCTTTTGAGGAGCATCCAGTGAAGATATTGAATCATAGAGAAAAAGTTCTATGTAATAAGACTTCCCACGTGATCAAGGTACTGTGGCATAATCAAAGGTACGAAGAGGCAACATGGGAACTGGAGGAGGCAATGAAGGAAAATTACATGCACCTATTTAAGACCTAGAATTTAAAATAAAATTTAAAGGAGGAAATTTCATAAGGGGGGAAAATGTAATGACCCAATATTTTATCAATGGAAATTAATTTCTTATAATTATTTCTTATTGTATAATCACATAATATTTCTTTTATAACACAATACAAACATTATAAGTGAATAATAAGTGAAATAAAAAGCATCTTTAGATGTTAAGGAATGTATAACAGTAGTAACATGAAATTTGGAATAGTAATGTGACTATTAAACTAACCAGTATAATGGTAAACTCACCAATGAAAGTACGAATAAAATTTACCTGTTTATAAGTAACAATATGGAATAATTATATCATAGTTTAAGTAAATAAATCTATTAAAAATTATTAATATGGTGTTGGTATTTTTATAAGTTATGAATATTTAATTACAATATTATAATTAATTTAATAATTTAAATGAAAATTTAGTTTCCTGAAATGTATTCATAAATTAGTATTTTGATTCTAAGATAATTTTATGTGACCTTATGTAATATATCAAACTGTTAGAAAAGCAATTTAAAATTTAAAATTTGTATTTTTCAAGTAAATTTTGATTTTATTTAATTATTAAATTAATCATATTCAGAGAATAATTTTTGGAAAAAATTGTTTTCATTTTTTGGATTATACACATCGGAAAATGGTTAAGGTGATTTTTTGGTAATTTTTTGAAATACATCAATTTTCAGGTGAATAGTAAAAATACAGTTTTTCACATGACTAGTATATCTTAAATTGCATCATTCATGATGTAATGATGACTTAGACATTATAGAACTTTAGATTCTGCCATGTTATATTTAATTTCAGAAATTTTTCCTTAAAATACAATAATCTCAATTTTCAAAACTAAAAATAACTTTCGAAAACCTAAAGTGAAAATGTGATTCCTTAAAATATCATTTTCTCTATCTTTTCACTTTCCTTTTAATAAATTAATAAATTCAAATTATTAATATTATTTAAAGTCAAAAACGAATATATTATATTAATATAGGATTTATGTTTTCAAAAACTACTATTACATGTATAGAATTTGAAATATTATTTTATTTAATATTGTATTATAAAAACACCCCCTCCTCATGTATAAATAACCCATCTCCCTCCCCAGGGAAAACTATTCCTCTAATCCATTAATAAGCCTAATATCTACCAAAATTCTCCATCTAAATACTATTATAATATGTAGGGACATTCTAAAGCCCTCTGACTCCAATCATCAAGGGAGTTATTGTTTTGTGCAAGAGAAGCTACACCGAGTCGAGAGCAAGACTCTATTAAATCTTATCCTTTTTCATCCGTTTTTCATTTACCCTATCCCTTTCACAAAATTATTCTAAAAAATTGATTATAAATTAAGTTAAAATTATATTAATTTTTTTAACTTAGTTTAATTATCATTTTAATGAAAATATAAATGTCATACTTACATTTCATGCACTATCGACAACGTCCCGTTAAAGGTCAGTTAACCATCTACAAAGATGATAACAAGATAATAATTATTAAAACCATCATATATTGAAAATATAAATTATATATAATATATTATAATCAAATTACATTTATTCTATTCTTATGAAACTAATTATACTTATAAATTACATTTAACAAAAAGTAAAATCATCGCAAGATAGGAAATGTTTAAGTAAAATATGATATCAAAAAGCTTCAATTTCATCAATGAAAATTATGAAATGAAATCCAACTAATATAATTGATAAATAATTTTATAAAATTACTATAATTAACTTTTAGATAATTATTTAATAATTATAAATTTATTATTTAAGATGCGTAGAAGAGTGGAAATTAACAAAAAAGTAAGGTAAGGGATCCCCTCCATTTCAAATTTATTAAAGCTTTTCCTCTATGTTATACCATTTTATGTGTTATTAATAGTGATGGGGTATGATTAAGCACCCCCATAATTTCCTCATGATGTATAAAAGGTGATGAATACCTTTCCCCCTCATTAATCCCTCTTAAGTACACCCAATACCATGCAAATATTCTGTAAGGGATTCCACCTGAACCACCTTTATTCTTTTAATTTTCTCTATCTTTATTTTCATCCTAAGGAAGATGTCTTTTCATTTTGTGTAAAAATTCTAAATACTATGTATATTCAAAAAAATCATTTCTTATGTTCCATCCCTCAATCTGTTTCAGGGATATAGCTATTTTTTAGTGATTCTCTCCTCAACACTACCCGACATGCAAACCTATTTTCAGGGAACTTCCTTTATTCTTACCCGATTTCAAGATAATTATATCTTATATATTAAGACACAATTTTCATTATAAAAATAATTCTATTATATTATGAAAGCCTTCTTAATTCACTTCAGGGTTTATATAAAATATTGTTCCCTTTTCTATTTTAAAATCTCTATAGTATTTTCCTTAAAACCGCACAAAAATGTTTTAATGCTAAAATTTCTCGAATAAAATTATTACACGTTGTCACATGTATTTGAAATCAATCACCATTATATTTTCTTATTTTACCTTATAAATGTCCTTATAAGTTCTAATTTCTTTCTTTCATGGACACTGTCATGATACACCCATTGGTTATTCTTTATGTCTTGATTGTGGTCCTCAATTCTTTCCATGGGCAACCCTTATGTTTATGTAAGATTGATTATTTATGATTCTTATTGTGGAAATAATATTCATGAAAATTTAATATGGTTGAACCCATATAGTTCCCTAATTCATATTTTTAATTTTATGTCTCATGAGACGTTATGTGTGATGGTCTTGGCGGTTAGCCTTGGCTTGTGCTACTATGTGCAACGATATTGGAAGTTAGCCTTAGATTGTGATACTATGGGAAACTATATTGTTGGTTAGAGTTGACTCATACTAAATTCATGTTTTATTATTATTCCACATTTCTATGACTCTATGTTTATATGATCTCATGTTTATATTTTATGATTCTATATGTTTCATGATTTTGTTATCATTATGTCATGCCTTATACCCCATGTGTTAAAGCCTGATTCTTATGTATATTCTCTTACTGGGGTTTTTAGTTCATTAAATTGTTCATGTTATCCACAGGTTATCTTACGAAGATGTAAGGGCTCAAAGGATGTTTGTATCTCTTTGTGAAGATTAAATAAAGAAGTGTTTTTTGCCCATGGTTTTTAGTTTTATATACCTAGTCTTCCAACACACTAGACATTAGGATCCTTGGCTTGTACTATGATGTTTAATAATTTTCAAATCAAGTAATGTTATATGTAAAATGATAGAGTCTCTATAAAAACATTCTTCCAATGAATTATAATGTAATAAACATATTAGTAGTAGAAGATAAAATAGAACTAAAATATATTATAACAACAAACCCTAAGACACCATGTGAACCAGAGGAAATAATGTGTCCCCACAACCATGGTAAGATATATATGTGCTCCAACTTTCAAAAAATAGTCTAAAACAATAATATTATCCTTCCAGAAGAGTATAAATTCTTCCCTTTTCTATATCATGACAAATAAGGTCTACATATTCATCAAAGTTTATGTGAAGGGGGTGAGTATATAGAATCTGTAGTAAATCCTCCAGAAGCATCCCACACATTCCATTAACATAAGAAAAATTTATCTCATAAAATTTACAAAGATATATAAAAAACATAGGAAGATAACATGAATATCAAGATATAAATACAAAATTAGTTAAAATAACTAACACCATGAGGTTCTCCCTTGTCATGAATTCACACCCATCCAAACCACACACTTAATGAACAAAAAATCAAAGAATACCATAAAAACAGCCCATAATCTAAATAAATAACCATTCCTCCAAAAATAATTCATAACTTTTCATTATAATCTAGTGTTCCCAAAGCTACCATGGTACCCATGTTTGAATAAACAAGGATACCATCCAATACAGTGTGAACCCACACCAACCCATGTAATCCAGAGTGCCGAAAAATAATTTTGGTATCCAAGTCATTGTCAACATGGAACCTTTAAAATTAATTCATTAATTAATGAAATCCCCCTCCATGCAATGTTATCAAACCCAAATATTTCATTTAGATAACATTGTTCCATAAATTTATCAATCATTTTATGGGTGATGCCCATAACCATTTCAATCAAAATAAAATTGAATTATCAAGGGGGTTTTCAAGAAAAACATTATTTATTTTGAAGCCCAATTCCTAAAGTTATAGGAAAACTGTATTGGGAGAGACTCCACCAACCTCAACATATTTGTTCTAAATAGTTACTCCACAGTTCATAGATCTATCCTCCTCTTTTCATTATGTTAACTATAATAGAACCTTAAATCAATTATAGATCTCACGAACTCAAAATACCTAGGAAATGGATTAATCTATGAATGTGTAGGTGGAAATTACACCCAAAAATTATAAAGTATTTTCCAAAAGACGAGAGGAAGGTATGAGAAATAATGAAAACCAAAGGAACTAGAATTTATAGAACAATGTTAATTTGATTCATCCATGGTGTGATAGGGTAATTTATGTCATGAATATTTGTTATCACCACTTACACTAAAAGTAAACGCAATTAATGATCAAGAACCTAAAACCCATTCATCACATGAAAATTTATTCACACAATAATAATACTAAAAAATCATCACAACTATCCAGTGATTGTTCGTGCTGGGAAGAATCATTCATGTTGTGAACTATAATATCACTAACCAACTTAAACTATAAATAGTAACAAAACTAGTATACCAAAAGACCTAAGACGTGTCTCCTCATACAACAAAGGCTTCCAACTACCAGTGGGGGTATAAATATTCACTTTCATAAGACTATACCCCTATATCAGAGTTTGAAACCATAAAAAAATTACCACACATAATACCAAATAAATTATGTAGAAATAATAAATAAACAGAACATGCTATTATAAAATGAAATAGTGTAAATGACTAAACAACCATTCTATACAAACAACACCAGTCATCCATCTAGTAAATCACAAATTCAATATTACAACTGAAAAAATACATATCAATATACTAACAACTCTAAGTCATTCCACAAATAAAATCTCTAAAACCATTTCAAGATTCTCCATCCTGGTCATAACACCCCACATGAGTGTCTCATATCAATTATGAAATCATGGGCCTCCATATTATCCATCAGGCATCAATGTTCAAACTAAACCCAAACATAATGTATATATGCACACTGAGGTTCATGTACAAGGGTTGAGAAAGGAATCTCTATAGGCCACCTCCAACAGTCAACTTATAACCCACTGTTATAAGTTCATGATCATGTGAAATACCAAAATCAGGGAGATATAACTAGAATAAAAATAAAATAAAACCACCATAGATCATTATGTCCATGACCTCAATTGAATATAATTACATCAGCTAGTGTTGGTGTGTCTCTAAGAGCATCTATAAGACCATTCAGTCCACATTACATATAGGATCCAATTACATGGAAGCCCCAACCAATTCTCAAAATGATGGGGATCCATACCATGATTGAATTATCTTCCGAGCTCCAAATAAAAGGACACCCCTATCATATCCTCCTGAATGTGGGAATGAGGCCCATAGTAAACCTTTTATCCTGGATCCATGTCCATGGTAGATCCTATAATATCCTCATGAATTTGGGGATGAAACATGTAACAACCCTATCAGTATAATGAAAAATACTTAATCCCCATTATCATATCCTCATGAATCTAGTGATGTAACCTGCGATAATCATCTCACATATGATCCAAATCCATGGATTCCAAAATCATATACTAATCTCCTAATACAAGGTAGTTCTAACCACTATTCACCATGAACATGGAATCTCCAATCATATCTAGATCCAAAACATGGAAGTCCATCCTTATACCAAGCTATATATCCTTGGTAGCCCATACATTTCACATCATGTTTGTGGGAATAAAAAAAGTTCCAATAAAAAAATAGGGGTTGTCCAAACACCCATGACCATATTCGTTATCTCAACCTCGTTAGACTTATACATCAGTTCGAGTTGAAGTTGACACCAGCATCCATCTCTACAAAATAAAAAAAGTTCATAAGGGAATTCCATCACCAGGGCACCCCCTAGTGTCCCCTAGGATAGCAGTATGGATAGGAATTCATTTTGGCATCGTGAGAATTAGAATGGAAATAGAGGCATAGCTCTTGGGGTCCTATGCATCAAATAATATGTGAAGGCATCCCTATTGGGATCCCCAATCACAACTAGTCTCTCATGACAACACCCATATCGTGGGTGTAACACATCCCACAACCCAATATCTAACATCGCATTACTTAATAGTCATAGAATACAAAACCTCATAGGGGAGGGGGCCTCATACCCATCCCCTTTCCAATTAACTCTAGGTTGGTCTGAACATCGAACCCATCCATCCCCTTAAGTATTTACCAAGTCCCACTAACCCATGATATTCCCATGCACCGTAAATTGATGACCTTGTACATCCTAATACATGTTCTCAAACAATTCTCATGACCCTCTCCTAGATCTTATCCCATGTATCACTTTTAAGAGGTAGGTAGATTCAACTATCAGAGGAAAACCTCTCCATTATAACTTACTCTCCCTAAACAACCTCTTAGAATACTTCCAAACACTCCAAGGGTTCCACCACCACAATATTTATGAAAAAATTCATATAATAGACTACTCTTATTTTTAATTATAACTCTAGGCCACAAAGTCACTAAAACCCCTCAAATGGGAAATAGGGGTTGTACACAGTGTGTACCTAGAGTACATGACGTGTAATTCAAAACCACCACCCTAGACACATTCCTCTACACATTCTAGTTATACCTAGAATCTGATCATATATTATACACTTATAAAGAACACATTGGGTATTGTGGTGTACTGTTATATGACTATTTACCCCTTACATGGGGTGCCTACCAAAGTACCTATACACATGGCCATGTATCACTATACATCGTGTACTCAAGAAATATGATGTGTAGTACCAAAAACATAATCTTCCATAAAATGGAAGAATGCACATTGTCTGTTCTTGAATCCACGTACTATGTGATCAGGTTTTCGGAATGAGAAAACCTTGCAATGAACCTGAAGGCCCCATTTATCCCAAAATAGCTACATATTGACCCATATTGGATCCCCTTTAATTATAATAAATCTTTAAAACATATAGGAAACTAACTTATGGGGACATGTAGATTAAAATAAATATTTTTTGTGTAAAATTTAATTGCATTGAACTGGATGCTTACCATGAACCTGATATGAAATGATCCATTTCAAAATGAGCTCCCTAATAGAGATATCTCTTCTATATCCCTCTTTTATCCCACTCCATATCTCTCAGAAAAATTTACCAATGGGGAAATACCATCAGAAATACAAGTATATTGTTGATGTGATAGAAATAAAATTTGAAAAATAAAATAAAGAAAAATGAAAATGAAAAAGAGAAGAAAATGGGTTTCATTCTTAGACCACGTGAATTATTTGATTTTATGACTCTCCAAGTGAAAAAAAAAATTATAGAATCAAATATTGAGAGGGAATACCAATATGAGATTCGATTAAATTATATCACTATTTTAATGTGCACAAACAAATTATAATTCAATTTATTAAATATTCAATATTCAATTAAAATTTGAATGACATAGATTTCAAAAAAACATCTATAATTGGATAAACATCCTATTTTGAGACCAATAGAGTGCTCAAAAAAATATCCAAGATAATATAAAAATTGAGATTGGCCATTTTACCCTCATGATCATTTAGAACCAAAAAAATAAATTTTTTTATCATTTCTATGACCTGAAAAAACATGGTGTTTTACAATCTCCCCCTATAATAGTTCTCACCATCAAGAATATTCAGCGGCCTTCCAGCCACACATCCTAACCCACCCGATTCATCAATTCATCTTCAAATCCTTGTATTTTACTCCCCAAAGACTATTGAGTATCTCTACACAACTTAAAAAAATAAGGCATACAACACTTCAACGGTTAAACCATCACCTTACACTATTACCAAACTACAAATATAGTGGTTGCATATACCCATCTATCTTGAGACATCACTACATCATCCAAAATTCCTCCTCAATTTCATGATTCTCCCTATAATAAAACTCAAGCTAAAATGGCCATTTATGATCCATAATGCTTCTCACTATCAAAATCTCATATATAAACACATCTTCAATAGTAAACAGACCCACTCAATGAGCATATCACTACATCCTTAACCCTACCCACACAATGGTCATATCACTATGATTTATTTGATACTCCCTACCATTTGAGTATCATTATTATCATTTTCTAAAAAAACAACAAATCCATTGACCACCCTCTGTCTATCACTGAACACAATGAGTGGCATTTCTAAACCAGATCATCCACAAGCACTAACCTAAAATACCAAAACATCACCCATTCTAGCATCTGAAGAGTAGTTCCAACCTAAATCACTATATTTCAACTCATAAAGTGTTTCTCCTCCCTAAAATGCCGAATGGTACACCCCTAACCATATGAGGTACCTTATACCCCCTCTCAAGTGCCACCTCAACAGGTTCAAAAACCTGACATGTGTACTACTTTTCCAAAACCATGCTCACAAGATTATCATGCTACACACAATGAAAACTAATTCACTAAAATGTAATTTTTAATGGATTGATTCTGACTATAACAAATTTTACACCTCAATGGAACGACATGTTGCAAATGTGTGCCACCCCTAGAAACCAAGTGAATCATGTTAATGTTTCCGTACTTCCCTAGAACAGAACCCAAATCACACTCTTCTGATTCACGCACCACCAAGGGCATACTGAACCTTCTCTATGGAATGTTAGTCTCACTAATACAAGACCCACCTTTGAACCTCTCTTCAAATTTATAATCATAATGCTTCAATGATCCATCAAATGTATTGATACTAACTTGTGTCTTCCTAGAACCATAAGAGATCATCCCCATTATATGTATTGTCAACCCCATCCACACACATAAACGTCACTCGATTACATACTAATCATTATCCTACTCTCTTGATCTGACCATTTTGTAAAAATTTAATAAAAATAAATAGGATTGGATATCTCCCTGGAACTTCGCTTAACACCACAACCATTAGTCGTCTTTGTCCGGAGCCTTAACAGTCCATCCCATTAAATCTATAATCTATATCCAAGAACTCTAAGAGATTCTTCATAAACCAAAAGGCATCACCCCAGCTATTTGGAAGCCCCAAACACCACCCATGAATCAATCCCATACCCCAAAGCACCCACCCATGCTTCCATCTATATGGGTACCTCCAACCTAAGAAAACCCCTCTAATGGTCTACCCTCTACCACACCAAATGTTGATTCACTATGTTTTGAGTTAAAACTAAAGTCTTATAGGTATCCAAACTTGACCTACCAGTCATGTATCATGAAGGTCACAACCCACAGGGTATCCTCCATACACCCATCTAAAAACTCATGGAAATTCCTGTTCCAAGACTCCCACTCATGATGACTCATATATAGAAACATCACATGATGAACATTACACAAAAAAGATAAAAAAACCTTCCCTGATTATCTTTTCATAATACTTCTCCCTGGAGGATTGCACCACATCGGTTGACTCTTCCCATAACCAATAACAGCATCCAAGATGGCCTATACTTGAGGAAACAAACACCCATTGTTTGATCAAGTAGAACACCATTATAAGTGATATAGAAAAAAACAATATAGGTTGGAACAGGAAAATTAAATTTATAAAATAAAATATTGAATACCCACATTGGGTCCAACACTCTGTAACCATGTTCCATACCAACCTTGTAAGGTCACTATACATCCTATGAATGATGAAAGATTTATCATCCTCACTGTCAAAAATCTCACCATATATTCATATAACCGAACATCAGAAAAAATATATATATTCAAGTTAGAATAACTAAGAATAATGAAACAAATTACTTATATAGGAAAAAACTATATGATTAGTTGTTGAAAAATTAAATAATTGAGCCTTAGACATTAATGAAAATGCAAGATAGCAGGCGTATAAGTCATAGGAATCCTATGTTTTTTATATAATGTTTGAGAATACTCTTGAGTCTATATTCCATGAGTAAAAAATACAAATAAATAAATAACCTTAGACAACCATGTGCATCACTTGGGGATAAAATCATATATAACTGTAAAATGACAAAATAATAACACCAATCCCTGTCCTGGTAACCTATACATCTCATCAGAAGAGGTGCTCTCAATACAATAGTTTGATATCCTTCACAATCATAAAACAAAATATCCATTCTACAAAATAGATAAATAGTAATACTAATAAATCAATGACTTTGAAACCACATTGTAAAAAGATATCCTAGTACAATCTCTAGATAGTAACTAGACCAAAACATTTTGTGACCTCGGGCATTCCACCTCGTAAACCAGATGTTATTGACTAATAGTGGGGGGGTCTACGGTAGTACTATGATGAGACTATATCCCAAGATATTTGTTTATAATGATAAATAAACAAAAAATCGTCAAACACATCGGAGTTAAAATAACGAATATATAAATCGAAAATGATATAATTAAATGAAATGTCTTAAAGTCTTGAACAAGCATACCATACACACAACACTGATCACCCACTAGGCTATTCACGTATAAAATATAAAAAATGAAAAAATACACCTTTATCTACTAAAAAATAGTATATGTTCCATATACCCGATCTCCAAAACACTTTTGAGCTACTTCATCCCAATCATAAGAGTCTACATGATCATCTCATGTCGATCAAGCAATCTTGTGCCTCGATCCTATATATCATGTATCTCATCTTGAAAGCTTATATAATGTTTGTATACACAAAAAGGTGTACATATATGGGTGACAATTTAATATCAATAATCCGTCAAAAATGTTGAACATATGACCTATTATCTTAATTATATTCTCATGAAATACTTTCATCCTAACTGAGACACAATTAGAATAAAAATAAAATAAAACCACCATAGTTCCTTAGCTATGCGACCTTGACTGACCATACCTTATCTAGATAATAATGTGGTGTCTCGAAGCACTTCTCAAAGAATATCCCTCCCAAGTAACATGTGGGATCCAAATCCATTGTATCCCCATTCAGTCCTCATGAATACGTATACCCATCCCATAATAGTCCTGTCATTCAGGCTCACAATCCAAGGCATCCCCTCCCATATCCTCAAAAATTTGGGGATGAGGCCCATGGTATACCTATCATCCGAGATAAAAACACATGACATACCCTATCATATACTCATTAATACAATAATGAGTACCATGAAATCCCTATCATCAAGGATCTGAATCCATGAATCCTTAATCATATCCTCATGTCTTTGGGGAAGAAACTTGCAATATCCCAATCATCTCCAAATCCCAAATATCCCCTATTATATCCTCACTAATTTATATAAGTAACCTATGAAATCAATATCATCTAGGACCTAAGTCCATGTGTCCCATATCATGTACTGAGTTTTGAATCAAATTTATCTCTAACCACTGAGCTCCATGGCCATAGAAAATACAATCATATCTGGATCTAAATATGTCTACACATCCATATAACCAACTCCATATCCATGGTATCCCAAACATATCACATCATCGCCAAGTTCATAAAACAAGTTCCAACCAAAATAAAAAAATGACATAAAACTTAATAAGGGGTAGTCAATCACCCACATCCATCATCAGCATCTCAACCCCATCAAGATTATGCATCTATTTGGGTTTTAAGTGACACATGAAACCATAAATTCCAAAACATAGCATCCCACTTAGTGTCTTTAAAATATTTGGGAACCCCCTAGGGTATCCTAGGTCAGTATTTAAGTAGATGAATCTCTTATAGGTTTCTTGGAATTATAATTTAAATGGAGGCATCCATCTAGGTATCCTCTTGGTAAAAACATATGTGAATGCTCCCCTCTTGAGATCCTTGATCACATCTAGTTTCTTGTGCCAATGCATGTGTCTTTGAGGAAACATATCACACAACCTAGTATCTTACATCAAATGACCTCTGAGGCCTAAAAGGGCTACCCTAACAAGTGAGGTGTACTCAAACCCATCCCCTTTCCAAGTCACTCTAGGTTTTCATGAATTCCCAACCAATTCATCTCCTCAATTTGTAACCTAGTCGTGATAACAAAGGAAAGTATAAAACACCATAAACTAATGATAATTTTGACCATAATACTTTTTTATCCATTATAATAACCCCCTCATTGGTCCAATCCTACATATCATTCTCAGTAGAGAGTTGGATTGAATTACCAAAATAAAAATTCTCAATCATAACTTAATCACTCAAAAATGCAATATAAAAGTTTTCAAAATTATTTATGGGGTCCTCCATCATGATATACATAGAAAACGTTTATAATAAACTCATATGATGTTTAATTCTATCTATGAGCTACAAAATCACCCAAACCCCACAAATAGGAAACATTGGTGTAGTACATGATGTGTAACCTAAGTACATGAAGTGTACTGAAAAACATCCACCCTAGAAATGTAGTTATATATGACATGAGTGTACCCAGAGTTTTTCCATATACTACTTCATAACTAGAAAACACATGGGGTCAGGTTGTAAACTACCACATGACAATGTCCCTCTCACAAAGGGTATCGACCTAAGTACCTGGACATGTGGACGTGTACAACTATACAATGTACAATCTGAGTACATGGCATGAAGTACCAAAAAATTAATCTTTACCAATAAATAATAACACTTGAAAGGTTATGCAGAACTAAAATGGTGTGTGATTGGTTTTCCAAATTTTAAACCCTTGTGATCACGCCAAAACCCCCCATTTATCCCAAAACAACTACAAAATGACCACCATAGTATCCCAGAAAATCACCAGAGGGGTTTAAAAAATAAAAAACTAATTTATGAAGATATTAAGAATAAAAATTACAATAATATTACCTTTGGGCGTAAAACACTGAAGCTTCACACTGAATCTATGCCACGCACAAGTCGAGCTCTAATATATGTCCAGACTAACCCCTCGATGATGATCTCTCCACCCACTCCATTTTCTCCCCATCTCACTCTCTCTTGGACAAACCACCACAAGGGGGATACCCTTCAAGAATAAAAAAATGTTGAAAAGTTGTGGAAATTAATTATGAAGAAGAAAATAAAGAAAAAAGAAAAATAATAAGAAAATAAAAAAGTGCATGATCCTAACCTTTGGGATTGAAGTGAGTTTATTTGTCACCTTGGAAAACCCCCCATTTTGAAATAAACTGTGGAGATATGATCTTAATATGAAACTCTAATAAAAATATATCACTATTCGAATAAAAAATAGATAAATCCTTGTTTATTTTTGTAAATATTAATTATTCCAACAAAACATGAATTTTTTTTATTTCAAATAAACTCTATAACCATGGTAAGCACTCTATTCTGGGACTAACAAAGTGGTAAAAAAAATTTGAGACCATGTTATAATAAAAAATTACCATTTAAACCATCATAATAACCTAAAACTAAAATTCAAATTTACACTCTTTTATGAAGCCATGAAAAACATGGGGTTTTACATGAATCACATACTACACATAAATTCTAGAACCTTATCATTTTCCTTAAATGAAGGCTTCTCAAAATCAAACCCAAACCAATAATGACTTAATCAGAAATTCTATGGAACCAGCATGTACCCAAAAATGGTGTTCTACACAACATCACCACTAATAAATGATATAATAAATATGATAAAATTTCTTAAAAGGAATGTACCTATTGAAATATACATAAGAATCTTATAAATCTAAGAGGTAAATAATCTGGAAATATTCTCCTTACTACATGTACTTCTAGATTGATCTCCCACCATAGTGGCCACCACCACCATAATGAACCACCATCCCCCACCATGAATCACCAAGTGTCAGATCTAAACAAACCACATAGGATCCATTCCCTCAATGTCCATCTCTGAACCATGCATCATCTGCACAAACACATTACTTGTGGTAATAAATCCAATGAATGAGTGAGTATAAATTTAAATAGTATAATAATACAATACTATAAAGTAAAGGAAAGAAACACATTATATCACAAAATGATATAATAATATAACTAGGAAGAATACAAATAATGATCCAGATATGCTCGATTGTTAGAAGACAATGGTATAAAAAGATTTCCCATAAATGTAGTTTCTAATAATAAATGGTTGAACCTGAAGAGAAACTATGTATTATAAAATAACCAAAAATCCAAATACACTTAAGTTGATTAACCAAATATATTACACATCTCAATATCCACCTAGGGGTAATTGATTAGTCACAATTCTTAAATAATATGATATTCTCCATCCATCTAACTCCTATATTATCACTGCAAACCATAATGGAGGACCCCTTCCTCGCTAAAGCATGAACGATTGTCATGAGAGAACCAAACCTATCCATTATATCATTATTAAATCACCATTATAGAATCCCATATGGTAACTCACTCCTTTACTAAGAATCAATGTTGGTTATGGGGGTACTGGCACCTAAAATCATATCTACCCATATATGAGAAACCCCACATCACCTCTCTAGAATAATAATTGAGGACCATTATAGAACTAATAAATAAGAATCTTTGAAGGGGATACCAACTATAGTGAAAAGGTTATGGGGGACTTCACCTAGCTAAAAAATCAGTATCAATTAACAGGAAACCATCTAGTGTGAAGGGCCCATTCCCCCATCTGATCTCATAAACATGATGATAATAACTATTTAGAAATTGGACCTATAAAAAATGTATGTGTTAATATACTAACCCTATCTCTAAGGAATAAGAGACCATTCCCCTAACATTAAAATTCCACTAAGAGAGTTACCAACCCCAAGAATTATGATTTTGTAACACCAGAACCCTATCATCCTCTATATGGAGACAAATCCTAACCTTATATATATTAATTTGAAAATGGCTTCAAATGGACAAACATATCACCTCATTAAAATTTAAATAAAAAAATAACTAGGATAAGATATTTATTTTCCCATAATTGGGGCATGGTGAAAATATAATAAAAATTTACTCCATATGGGCGAAGGAGAACAATGTGTTGACCACCGAGCATTCCATGTGGCACACTCGGAGTGTGTAGGAATTCCTAATAGATCAAATTATGTGTTCTGTCATAATTCCCAAATTTGGTTGGGTGGAACTAACACAAATTAGTCAACTAATTGGATAAGTTTCTAGTCTTCTTAGGTCATAAAATAATGGGATGTGTAAGCTTGGGCCCCACATTCAGTCGACCTGGCTAGCCAACCTATGCAACCCGACCTATATCATATTGCATGTTGTGTGGTAAGTGGATGATCAACCAATAAAAAATGATCATATGGACATGGGTTTTTTCATAATCTTTGTCATATCACCTCCTTCATTATATGATATGACCACTATGATAGTGACCTCTCCCCACATGAAACCTCATTATACCCCATCAACAATTAACATGGTCAACCTTTAACATATATCTATATCACCATCCTAGATACATGACAATGGTGCAACATCATCTACACTATATGCCACCATTCCTCACTTGAGTTGCCTCATCACCATTCCCTAATGCCTATACCCACCCTTTATTAATACACCTCACCCATTTCCACCTCACCATCATCTTTTTCATCATCAATTTGATAATATAGGAGAGAGAGATGGATAGAGTGTGGTTATATACCTAATCATTATGGGACACACCACAATCCATGGCTAGCAGCTTTGGATCATTCCATGGGAGGGTTATAATCTAAGGTTCATTGGAGAGGAATCATATCCCCTAACCGTTCTTCCTCAATCAACTATTTTTCATCACACAAATCAAGAACAATGTTAGGTATCATATTCTCTACCCTAAAAATCCATGGATTGAGAATCATTGTTTTATAATTCAATATGGGGTTTTAATTCATAAATTATATAATAAATATATAATGAATGGATAAAAAAATTAAAAATACCTACCTCATTTCTAGACCCTTCATCAATGAATATTTCACCCTTGTTGGTTTCTATTAGTAATGGTGAGGATCAGATTATTTTATTTCAAAGATCCTCTAAATTCCCCAAAATAATCTCTAGGTATCCTTCCATCTCTTTGAATATAAGTTATGTGTCTCCATTGATAACACTAGAACCTAATAAGAAATATCTAGAAACCAAAAAATGTTATCTTCATGGACTTTTATTGAAAAATTAATCATCAATTTTGATGCTGGAAATTTTTAAAGTGAACTGAAGTCATAGATTTCCTACGGTAAAATTACCACCTCATGCACAACTATGGTCTACAATTTCCCAAATGAGGCTCAATTTTGTTGAAAAAGCAATATTATTTTGAATTAATCCACTCTAGAAAAAAATTATAATTAATATATTATTCTTAAGGAACTGAAAGTGCCCAAAAATCACTACCTCTTAGCCCAGGGGTAAACAATTCACCCCAAGATCAACAAAACCATTATTTTTTATAATCCCTAATACTATGGTAAATTTAATTTTTTACACATGGAGTGGTCCTAGGAATTGTAAACTCAATATGAAGTCACGTCTCAATAAGAAAAATGAAGGTTTAAACAAATTATAAAAAAATTCATTCATCCAAAAGTGTCACTAAATGATAACTCAATTATGGGAGTATAAAAAGTGAAGCTAAAAAGATAACTGAAAAAAAAGTATATAAAAACACTTCTTTATATATTAAAAAACAAACAAAAATAGATCTAGGGTGTCGTATTACATAGTCTCCCTCAAAAAAGTCTCATTTCCTTTACCTAAAATATCATTTTTATGATTTTAATGTACCCATGTAGTGTACACACATAGTGTGAGAATATAATCCTTATTATAAACTACTACAACACCGACCATATGAATGAGTCAAAATTTGACTTTATAATAACAGTTTAAATCTTAAATGACATAATAATTTTATGTTTTATAATGCACCCAATTTATAGGTGCTAACTAAGATACATAAATAGATCAAACATTCTTTAAACAGTTTTAGTAACTATAGGTCAATGTAGCCAAACTCGTGGATCATCATCATCCAGTTTTCCAAAAATGTGGAATCACATCACCTTATATTCCAAAAATAGGGAATATCATATTTACATTGGATTAACTCAATTTTAAAACAATGTAAGAGAGTCCCATCAATATTAGATCCTCAAAAAACATAAGGTCCTTGTAGGTTTTTTGGTGTGGGTGGACTAAAACCCACTACTTTGTACTTTATTCCTTAATAAATACCTTATCACATCTTGATTGTTCTTCTGCGTGACAATACATGTGATAATCTCCTAAGGATGGCTATTGAATTAAAGTGTCAAAACTAATCCCTGTTATGATGAGATCCCGAAAGTGCCATAACACTGTTCTTGAATATATGTTCTATGACAAGATGGTGTTATTTGAGGGACACAAATAATACATTCCATTAGGGGTGGAGACTCATAAAACATTGAGGCAACTTTTCATGGTGCACGCCCTTGGAAATATCCAGGATGATATTATGAGAATGAGACCAACTAGTAGGAAGTCCACATTTCATTATGTCATTGGATGTTCCTATATACGGATGTTTGTATTGGTCCTTAGAATTTAATATTATTACTAATGGGCATTAAAACTCACACACTTAGATGTATTAATGAAAATTATGACAACACAGAATTTGTATTGAGGGAGGATATGTTGGTTGTGTTACCAGTAATACTTCATTAAAAGATAATGTGATAAAGGATTTTCCATTCGGCTTCATAATGGAAGTAGTTATCTCTGGCCCTTTGATAAAATTGATATAGCCTAAATAAATCCATTTCCATGGAAAGGAATGGGCGAGTTCAATTCCTGAAATTCAAAGAAAGAATAAATGGTACATGGGTTGATGTCACTTACATGAACCCACTTGTTTCGAGATATCGAGAAAAAGGGATTACATTACATGGTAAGCGTCATAGGAGTTGACACGTCATTATGAATTAACTTATTTCTCTATGGGTGCCTTGTCATGTTGATAGAAACTAACCTTGGACTCTAGGAAGACTCATCCTAATGCCATTAAGAAGGAGTCCTAGAGGGTCACACACTATGTGTGTCCAAGTATCTCACTTAAATATTAATTTAACAAGTTGAATAAATATTATTCCTGATTGTGGTTTAATAATTTTTTAAGGATGCCTGATCGCATTTATTTCAAAACTAGTTATTCAAGAGAATATTTTGTGTAGGAAATAATATATTTATTATCTAGTAATGTAGTTATATTTATTTTAAAAATAAATAGCCCTTATTCAGGGTCTAATAAATGTGATGGAGTAAATAAAGAGAATAGAAAAACAAAAGTACACGTTGTGTATATTAATATACACTCCATGTATTTTTTATGGGAATTTATGAGAAATAATATTATTTATTTAATTAAATAATATTAGGTCTAATTTGCTGGGTGCATGTCAAGTACTAATAATAGTCAACTATTATTATTAGACATGTGGTATTTCTAAGAATTAAATAAAATGAATAAATGTTTTCGGGTAATTAATTCCTTTTATTATTATAAGTAATTAAAATCCCAATTATAAAATTCTCATTAGCCTTTCCATTTTTGGTGGTTGTGCACAAAGTATCTATAGAAATATCTCAAGACAATAGAGAATTATTTTCTTCCAAGAACACGCTCAAGATACAAGAGAGAGAGATCCTTCTCCACTGAATCAAGGTGATCTAAGGAGGACATCGCAAGTGAAGGTTCTTCCTCACTAGCATGCGGATATCCCTTCGACAATGTCCAGAGATACATGGATCATGTGTGGTTCACCAATAGAGTAATCCTATACTTGGATTCTACGATGTAATGACGTATCACATTGGATCGTGACCGGAAATAGAAACTGAGAGATAATTTCATCAAGGTAATTCTTGTTTTTTAATTAAATTATTTATAACCAACAAATTATGATCCACTCTATAGTTCTAGGAAGCCCTTTTTTTCTTTCATTATTAATTCTATTCTGAAGATCTGGTTTTTTATTATCATGATTGATTTCGGATTAAATGACCACAACAGAAAAAATCAATGTTGGGTACACCCACCAACGCGTTTCTGCTACACCTGGAACCTACAAGTGGTATCAGAGAGGTCATATCATTGATTATAATTATTTAGTAATTAGTGGGTAATTTAATCATTTAATAATTTAGTTATTTCAATTCATTTTAATCATTCTGAAAGTCTGAATCTCGAGATATGTTCCACCTCTCTACATTCTCATTCTCCTTAAAAAATGAATTTCTTTTAATTTTGATTAAAATACATTAGAGGATCTCATCTGTAAGTGCCCAATGTTCCTGTCCATATAACACTAGAATACACAACATGTATTTGTAACTACACATTGTTTATTCTAGGTTCAATTCATTGGACTTGTTGGACAAATCATGTTTTGTGTTGGATTATTTCTTTGTATTAAATGGCACCCGTGTGTTGACAATGAACAGGTGGCACACAGTTTCCATATTACACACCGTGTGGTCCACTGAACATGGCGTGTAGTCTTTTAGGGTTAGGGTTGGACCATGTACCACATACATGGCTTGCCCAGTTGGAAACTCTATTACCCGAATACTACACGGCATGTGTCCCACTGAACACACCATGTACTCCAAAAGATTTCCAAAGTACATATACACACCATGTCCCTTGGTGTGTACATCGGATGGAAGATAAACAAAATTAAATTCTATGTATTCGGAACTACACACCATGTACTCATCCAAATTATGCAGATTTATTAAAATTTATTATTATATTATACAAACCCTTGAGACGTATACCATAGTGCAGGTATAAAGCTTAGGCACAAGACGTGATAGGTGTTATATATATATATATATATATATATTTGTGTGTGTGTGTTTAGTTTAACATCCTTGTAATGTTAATTTCTACTCAATGGGTAGTTATGAACGGGAATTCACCAGGTTGCCTCCAAGGAACATGTTATGTAAAAAGATAATTTTAAATTATTTTATCTGTTTAAAATTTTGATGGATGAGAATATCAAGGAAATATAGAAAAAGATTTCCGATAAAATGATTGATTAATAAAAAATATTTAACTGATTTGAGCGTGATTTATCTTTAGAAAATGATTATAGAATTGAATTCTAGTTTTATTTATGCATAAATATCATTTTATGTATGGATTATCATGAGCTATACCAATACCTTTGTATGTGAATGATTTCTATTAATTAATTTATTTTAAATTTGTTGGCCTATGAGCCTTCTCCTCATTAATATGTAGGTAATGCGTTCTCAAGGTTTCTTTTATGTAAAACCCCATTTTACCCCTCACCTACATGTGAGATAAAAGCATATGTAGTGGATGGAGCTCCCAAGATAGTGGAGGCAGTTCAAGTTTGGAGCAAGGTGATACCAATCCAAGGAGATAAAAAGTTGAATATGTGGAAATATGTAAACACAAACCCAAAATATTAAAGGTGTTTCTCCCCTAGGTATTGGAATAGATTATTAACTTCTAGATAAACTAATCAATTGAAAAATCTCATGATCATACCATTTATTTTATTTCTATCAGTTGCATAGTTTATTTATTGTGGGTGTGTTGTCATGATAAAATGATTAATGAATTAAAAAAGCATGGTAGATGGAACTAATATTAGAATGGATTATGCATAAATATTATATAATACATGGTTAATCACTTAAGTAAATCCAACATCATATTAATAAGCATGTAATCAAAGATAATAAAATGGAAATTTACATATAAGGATAAACTTCCTCAAAGAAAATATTAAGTCAGTATAGCCTTCCATAATCTTGGTTAGAATCAAACAATAGTTCAAACTACTTGACCAACCCTAGTAGGTGTTCTTTTAGTTATTAGGAATTCTAATTCAATGTTTTGGGATGACATGACATGGTTTAGATCAAGGGTTGACTGCTACATCAAGACTTTGTGTGAACGAGAGGCAAAGTTTGAGGGAATACAAAATAAAATCATTTTCGGATTGGGGAGTCCACTAAGCGAATCAAGGAGATACGAGTTAATGTTGTTGGCATTTGGAATGCCTATGAAAAAACCCTTTCAAGTTGCGTAACCAACCCTAGTTAGGGTAATGCAAAGGGAAATATGGATCCTTTCCACTAGAATATTCAGGAAGTAGAATATTCTGAAGTCAATGATGAGGGCTATTGGATTTCGATAAAATATTGGGAGACTAATAAGTATTGATTTATTTATTTGTCTCAGTTTTATCATGAAAAAGTACTAAACCTTTTCTCATCTTAATTTTTAGAAACAGCAAGAAAAGTTACTTCAAACAAATCATTATGAACCATACTCGAGAATGAAAACCTTCCCACCAGCACCAATTTCCAAGAATTGTAGAGGCGTTTATGCATTATCCTACGCCACGATAAGAAATTTTACATGTTGGAGGAGCCTATTCCAATTGTTCCTTGAAATGAGGTCAGGGATGAGAAACCATCTCTCTATATGAAACATATGGATGATGTCACAGATTTCATATGTTTCATGTTATCGGCCATGTCTAATGAGCATTTAAAGTAACATGAAAACATGGATCCCTATAGCAAGATGTCTCACCTTAAGGATCTCTACCATGAAAAAGGAAAGACATGAGATATATGATATATCCAATAGTGTTGGATAAAATACAACAGAATCAGGTACCTTGCGAAAAGAGCATTGGGGAAAAAAGTGGCCCCTATAACAAAGAGTGTGAAAGACACTGAGGATGGACTAAATCTAGCTCTCAGCAACACAATGCCTAAGGACTTGATCAGTACATGTGTGCCAAAGGTAAATGTACCTTCAAGACACATGTTTTAGATGATCAACATTGTTTATGTTGAAATCGTCAGAAATGAAAGATGAAACCAAATAATTTCTATTTTCAATATACCAAGTAATAACATTTTACACTCATTACAATTTTTCATCAGGAAACATTTCATTTACATGAATATATGGGGATGAGTCAATTTCCAATTATGAGAGGAGTCTACTGACTTGGTCAGCCACCACATTTTATACTCTTTTTAATACTTAATCTCTAAATTAAATTCAATAAGGGGGAGAATCCAGTAAATGATATTTGGTTTGGATTATAGTTTCTTAAGGATATACTGAAGGGCCACATAGTCTAAGAACAAAATGAATTTGGATCCTAAAAGGTATGAACTAAATTTATCCAATAATTCTTAATGGGAAGTAATTATTTTTCAGTTGTGGTGTAGTTTTATTTGGTAGGGTTCAGTGTACATGATGCAAAGGCAATGACATGTGGAGCTTGATCAAACATTTGTGATAAGATTTCCCTAACTACATAGTTAAATGCAGCACACATGATATCAAATGTTAAATCCCATCAAGGTGGTTGGATTATTGGGGGTGATGTGTGAGTCCATTTTAATTTATTAAAATCATTTTCACAATCATTATCAAAAAAAATTCCTTTTCTTTTTGGAGTAAGATGGAGAGGTGGAGTACAATCTTACTAAAGTCATGGACGAAAGAATGGAAAAATCTAGCATGACCTAGAAAATAATGAACATCCCACCATTTTTTTGGAAATGGTAAGGAATAAAGAAGATCCACTTTTTATTTATCTATGTGCATACCATCCCCAAAAATGACATGTCCAAGTAAAATACCATGTCAAAATAGAAAATTACATTTCCCCTAATTTAATAAAAGATTATTTTCAATGTAGTGATGTATGAAAGAACCAAGACTACATAAACAATAATCAAAATAGGATCCATAAACAATGAAATAATCTATGGATACTTCCATGAAATTATCTAGTTATTTTGAAAAAATACTAACAATGCATCATTTGAAAGTACTTTGATCATTGCACAGACAAAATGGCATCCTCCTAAATGAAAATGTGCCAAAAGGGAATGTAATGGTCTTCATTTACTGATCCTTGGGGGAAATGGTCCTTCCTATTCTGTTGGTATATTCAACAATATTTTATATGAACATGTTGACTATTCAGCACATAGGTTGGAACCAATCCACTATTTTAATTTTTAATTATCTTAAGGCCTATTTTTTTAGGAACTAATTATGCCAAACTTATCCATTGGATTTCAAATATGGGTTAAATTATTCTAACAAACAATAATTTTATTACCTAATTTTTAACAACATCTAAGAGGTTTGGGTTCAGTAAATGTTGTCCATTCCTCAATGATTTATCTTAATAATTTAAAAATATATGATGTGGAAAAATTAATGGGTTAGTACCAAGAACGTTCTCAAGTGTCCACCCCAAATAATGTTTATGACCCCTCAAAAGTTCATGTGGTCTCAATTCACACTCTAGAGGAAGTGAACTAGAAATAATAACAAGAAGCATGTTTCCATAATCAAGATATGAATTCGTCAAATTTTGAGGTAGTTTTTTAAGTTCCAATTCAAGGGGATTTTGGATTGATGATAGTGAATTTGGAGGTGATACGTTACTAATCTCATATAACTGATCAACAATAACTTCCTCAAAAGAGGAATGAGGTTTTACAATATTAGCAATATCATTGATGGTCACGAGATCATAAATGTTTAATAAATCATCAAATAACAAACATGCACAACATTTTTCTAAATAGGTACAACATTCTACACATAATTAATTTCCTAGAATGTCTAAAAATGATAATAATTCTGAAAGGGGATCATGGGAAAGAAAATAAGATTTTTTTCCAGGGAAGGGAGCACATCGGTAGAATTAACTGAGAGATATGAGGGTTATTATGAGTGGTTCTTCATGGCATCAAGGATGTTGAAGTGGACAATGTCACCAAATAACTACATAGATTACGTACCATTATGGAAAATGTTATGGTTTTGTATATTTTCAAGAAACACCTCCCTAATATATTTGAGGCATGTCCATTTATCATATCACCTTCTATTTTATGAACATAAAAATAAGAAGAAAAAATTAAAATTGTCACCATCATAAGAAAACCCAATAACACCCTAGTGGAGTTTGTTATACAAGAGTTTTCTAGTTGAACAAAAATTATTTTGGGAATCAATTCCCTGACCTGTAAAAAATGTAAATTTTGTGAGGCATCACATTTATAGAATCACCCAAATAAAGTATAGCATTGGAAAAATAATATTTCCTATGCTGAACAGAATCGAGAATGTTCCAGGGTCATTGCATTTAGTTGGAAGTGATGGCTCAACCAATTCTGAGATATTCCTCCCAAATCTCACATTTTCGTCACCTCAAAGTCACATTTGGTGTGTACACATGTCCTTGAGAAATTTTGCATATCCTGGAATTTTCATCACAAAATCAATAAAGAGGATGTTAACATGAACCTTTTTGAAATTTTTGATGATTTAATTATCATGTTCAGTTTCTTTTTGTTTTTTTGGGTGGAAATTTGGAAAATGGAATAGGAATGGTTGTTCTGCGAGGCTCAATGACAAAAACACTCTTTCATTTGGTGGTATTTTTTTTTCTGGAAAAGGGTTTTTCTTATTTCGAAAATTTTTTGCAGTGGGAATGGAAGTTTCCAAAGGAGGGTATGACTCTATTGGAGGGGTTATTTTCCTTTTATGTTGAGTTACACTTCTAACGGAAATGGAAATAACATTTTCCTTATCCCTAGTGTTGACTAGTTTTGAGAGGGTAGTTTACCTAACCCATGAAATTGAATTTTCTTCCACTGACTTGGTGAGTTATCCTAATTGGGGTTTTTGACCTTTATGGATATTTTGGTGGGTTTTTTGAATTAGAGATTATTTTCCACTGTTTTATTCATCATTATTTCAAGGATAGGATTGGATTTTGGTGGTGGTTCTTAGAAAGGCCTTTGTGGTGGTTGAGGATTTATAGGTGGTGGTGGTGGATGACCTCTCTACCCCGATTTGTTCTATAGTTGATGATATTGGTTTGAATACCCCTACATATAGGATTGGTTATCCTTTACCATGGTTGGACTGATAGTAATGTTCTTTCATAATGTCTTTATTATAGGGGTGTCCTAGAAATATTTTTGCACAACTCTCATATGATTCTCTTAGTTGAGGTCATTGGTCAGAATAGTGGGTGCCAGAAGAAAAGATTCCATAATGGATGGGAGGAAGAAATTGGGATTTCTATTGGGAAGGATAAATTTGTTGAAGAGGGTGCATACCTTATCAAAATTCATTTCCACATTCTTCTATAATTTAGTACCTTTCACCTTAGAGAAACCTCGAATGGGTACACCGGATGTAGAAACAAATTGTTGTGTGTTCTACATCGGGTTCTTAATAAGGGTTCATGAAAAAATTGGGGTCTTTTCAACTATATAAAGACCTATAGTAACATAAATAATATTTTGATAAATAGGAATTAAACTTTCATAAAAATATTTCATTAAAATATGATCACTTATTTGGTGGTGTGGGAAACTTTAAGAAAACCTTCTAAATATTTACTGGTATTCATTAAATATTCCCACATGAGGTTGTCGTTTCCCAAAATTCATTCCTTATTGTTGTAGTTCAAGAGGATGGAAAATATTTTTCAATGAAAATGTTTTTCATGTCCACCCATCCTCTAATAGGGGAATTTACTTAATATAAACAATATTTTACAAAACCATCTAATGAAAAAGGGAATGCCCTAAGCATTACTTATTCTTCATCAATATTGCAATGTTCTAATATAGAACACCTAGAATTAAATTATTTTAAATTGTTGTGTGGGTCTTATACATCATGTCGATGAAATATTGTCAATTAGTGAATTAGATTATATTTTAATTCATTTTTTGGTGATTCTCCTTACATTTGATTATTAGTGGGTTGGAAAACAACATTAAGAGAGGTTATTTATTTTAGAATTATATTATTTTTAGCCATATTATTGAAGCTATGTTCAGTTTCTATTTTGGTTTCAGATGAATAGGTTTTTAGAGAAGTATCAAGATGTTGTGTGTCCTCCTTCAAAGGGTTGTCTTATGTGTCTTAGGGTAGTTGATGTAGGATCATTCCTGGTTCTGGTCTGAAAGGAGGTAAATATCCAAGAGTAGAAAACATCATTAACAGAAACAATATATAAAATAAATTATAAAAAAATTATATATAATGGTATATGATAAAATAAATAAATATTCACAATATTTATTAAAATCATATATAAACAGACACTAACTACCAAAGTGATCCCCGAAAACGACGCCAAAATTTGACCATGTTGTCATGAAATGTCAAATTGATTATTATTTAAAGATGATAATATAGTCTATTTTATACCCTAAGTCACCTCAAAAGTAGAATTGATAGGTTTAGAGTGGGAATTTTTAACAATATGTACTAAAGGTGGGGGTAGTTTTGAAAAAAGATTTAAGAAAATAACTTCATTTAAAGAGTTTAATTGTTGAAAATTCAAGTCAATTTTTAAAAATATGAGACAAAATGGTTTATCTTGAGTTCACTAAACACATCTATAGTTCATAAATTTTATATATTAATCATGTTTGGAATTATGTATTTGGTTGAAATTAATTGGAATCCTGATAACTTTCCAAAATTTTATAACAGTGCATGAAAAACCAAACATTGACATATCAATCATATAGCTGTCACGACCTATCCTCGGGATGCATTCTGTGACTACCCCAAGCCCTCCATCCATATGCTAGGGGCTAGCGCATATCACCTAAGGCGTAAATCCCGATAAAAGGGAAGGCATTGCCTTTATAAAGTAAACAAACACCACAGAGTACGCTAGCTGAGTAAACACTAAGTAAACTGCGTACAAAAGTAAGTGCTCGAAAGTAAATGGGCCACAATAAAAACCTAGCTGAATGTAATGTACAACTTAAAAAAAAGTACAACAGTAGAAAAGTAAAGCATCATCTCTAAGCCATCCTCTGGAAATCCCAACTGAAGGGTGGGTACAGATAGTCTCCTCAGCTCCTCGGATCTAGTCGTCCGATCCGTGTTTGTCCCATCAAATGATCCACCTCTAGGTACCATCCAGCTCCACGAGACTCCTCCTTGATCAGCGATGTCCGTCGTCTGCATCCAACACAACGTAGTGCAGGCATATCCCATGCAGGGCTGCGTATACTCTACTCAGTAGGGACCCCGAGACCCCTGAAGGTCTCCTAGAATCCACGAAGGATAAACCACAAAGGAAAGATACAATCATGAAGTAACAACCAACTCTACTTAGGTATATGCCCATACATATACCTATTTCATCAATTCTAGCTCAGCTCTAGCACACGAGCCCACGTACAACCCTGTCCACATATGAGAACATAACTCATTCCACATAGGAATTCATGACCCATTCCACACTTGAAAGCACATCCCAATCCACATAGGAAAGCACAAAAATCATATTGATGATATTAATTGTAAATTTAGACTCAGCTCACAAAGGTTTCCATTTACGAAGAGGGGTGGAGATGATTAGATGTAGCCTCTGAATCATCTCTTCTGCTGAACCCATGTTGGATCCAAGTATAGTAGTCGTCGCTGCCAAACCCATGGAGGATCTAATTATAGTAGTCATCATCATCGAGCCCATGGAGGATCCCATCATGGCAGTGGAACCCACAGAGGATCCCAGTATAGTAGTCATCCTCATCGAACCCATGGGGGATCCCAGTAGGGTAGTCGTCCTCGTCGAACCCACAGAGGATCTGAGTATGGTAGTCGTCCTCGTCGAACCCACGAAGGATCCCAGTACGGTAGTCTTCCTCGTCGAACCCATGGAAGATCCCAGTACGGTAGTCGTCCTCGTCGAACCCACAGTGGATCCTAGTACTGAAGTCATCTTCGTCGCAGTCGCAGCCTACTCTAGGGTCCCCGCACACATAATACTCGATTCCGGGAGGGTCTATTCCTCAAGTCAAAGGGGTGGATACATCAACCGTCACGAAGACCATAGATGAGGTATCCCAACGTTCCATTCCACGTCATTGGGGAAAAACATGTAAAACGAGGACGAGTCACAGAGAACAAGACAACTAAGCCATTTTTCAAAATTACACGGCGTGTAGCTAATTAATACACGCCATGTCATCACACACCAGGTACTGCCTGTGTGATATGGCCCGTGTCATGGGGCTGGTCATGTAAAAAGTAAGTACACGGCGTGTGGTATGGTTACACACCGTGTTTTCAGTCCACGGGTACTGTCCGTGTACTGCAGCCCGTGTTGAAGGGTTTTTCTTTTAAAAAGTAAATACACAGCTTGTACTATGGTTACACATCGTGTCAAAGCCTCTAGGGTCAGTTCCATGTGCACTAGACAGGTCTGGCCGTGTGGAGGTGTACATGCTTTTGGACTCACCCCGTGTCCATGTATTTCTGGAATACATGCCATGCCTCTTGGTCGTATGGTTTTTCCTGTGTCAGTGTATCACCCAGATTACACGCCGAGCCTCGTGAAGCCGCTTCTACCATGGTGGTGGTAATACATGTCGTGCCTCATGGCCATGTGGTTCGCGGAAGCTTTCCTTGTGGAAGATGACTTCATGGGGTGAGGCTCCATATGAGTTGATGGAGAACGTATGAGGAGAAAGTGGCGTCTCCCTTCTTTGAAGTAGAGAGAAGATGGAACGATGTTCTTCATTGAAGCCTCGGTGTTCTTCAACGCAGAAGATGAAAATCATCAAGACCTTGAGTATTCTATCCCGAGTCTTCACACAAGGAAAAAACTAAAAATAAAATAATACTTTTTCAATATTTTATTACTCATGCCAAAACTTTTTTAAAATTCAAAATCCTTAATTCTCTTAATTAATTAGTCTTGAACTGACAAAATAAATGGTGGGATAGGTTGGCATGCATTGATGAGGGAGAGGGGTAGCCACAAAATTTATTACAAGGGAGGTTTAGAGGGGTTAGGGAATTTGAAGGGGTGGGGCTCATGTGGGCCCCACATCACTAATATCCTGACAAGAGTCGAGTGGGTCCTACCCCAACTCCCACACATGGGAGAGAATAATTAGAAAGGAGAAATAAAATTTTGCACACTTTTATTTCACTTACACTTAAACCAAAATTTTAAACAACCCTTCTCAAGCAAACGCATCCCCAGTAAAAGTCATATTAAGCAATTACCAGCGCTGCGGTTTCATTGGTGCCCTCAGATTTCGATTCTGAGCACCGGTTCAAAAGTTAGAAACACCTGATTGTTCGTTCACTAAACGTACCCAATCTAAAGTTCGGAAATTGATTCTGGGCACACCGGGCCTCAGAATCAGGTGCCGTTAGAAACTGAGTACTCATAAAATCCCAAAGAAATTAAGAAAACAAATTCCATGAAATTTACGGTTCTTTACATTACTCCCACCTTAGGGATTTACGTCCCCTTAAAGACACATCACAAACTAGGGAATCAAATGAGGGTACTGAGCACGCATATGAGCCTCCCGCTCCCATGTGTTCTCCTGGGGGTTCCTGTGCTGCCACCTGATGCGCATAAGAGGAATCGACCGCCCACGTAGGACTCTCTCTTATCGATCCTCAATCTCCACCGAGATCTCCGCAAAAGTCACCCCGTCATCGATGTCTTGCTCCCCATGGTCGATGATATGTGTTGGGTCGTGCACGTATCTCCTCAGCTGAGATACGTGGAAGACGTCGTGCACCTAGTGCAACTGAGGTGGAAGATCCAGGTGATAAGCCACCTCACATATCCTACTGAGAACCTGGAATGGCTTGATGAAGTGCGGAGATAGCTTGCCACCTCAGCCAAAATTCATTAGACCCCGTCGAGGTGAGGCTCGTAAGAAGACATGGTCACCACCCTTGATCACCATTGGTCTCTGTCTCCTATAAGCATAGGACATAGTCTTCATTGTGCAGTATTCTTCTGCTCCTGGATGATATGCAGTTTCTTCGTTTCTACATGCACTAACTTCAACACTATCCACAAAGGATATCTGAAAAGTGGCTAGTTCCTCCATCGCTACTCCAAGTTGTTGGATACCCGAACTCCTACTGAGAGCATCAGCTACTACGTTCCCCTTCCCAAATAGTATAGTCTATCTCAAAGTCATAGTCCTGGAGGAACTCGAGCCATTTCTGGTATCTCAGGTTCATGTCCTTCTGAGAGGGGATACACCTGAGACTAATGATTTGGGGAGAATCATAAACCGTTCTCTCGATGAACAATGGGTGAGACTAGCCGTTTGTAAGTACTCATCTCCACCCTTATTCTTCTACAATCTACCAGAGCTGCTGAGATTCCTCCACTACCGAAAAGAGAAATCTGGTTTAATCCCCTGAATGAACCACATTCTTTTCCTAATACAGTCAATCCTGACATGAACGGTACTATTTCATGCCATGGACGATGTCGTAAGGCCTTGATGCTACTGCCAAGAGATCCAACCGTTACTCTCGCCTCTAAGGGTCGAGTCACACTGTCGGCAGCAGTGTGTGGTCACTAGGTCTCCTCCAGTGGGAATCTTGAAAGTGAGGGTCAAGTCAACAGTTTTAACCAAAAACTATCGGTATCCACTACATAGAAAGGACATGGAAGAAAACATTACAAGAACATGTGTCTTTTATTACTGCAGCTCAAGGTACAAAGAAACAAAGTATCCATGAACAAAACATTAACAAATCTAGAATCATCATGAACAAAAGTCTCCATGACTGGGGCTAGACCCGCTCCTGTCTATCTTCTCTCGGAGCTCCATGGTCGTAGGCCTCATTTTCCTGAAGCTGAGCTCTCCCCTGTCCACCCATTCCCTGCGGTAGGGGTGGTATTCCTGGTGGTGGTGGTGGTAGGGCCTCAAAGCTTCGCCCACCACCAGCTGCTCGGACATCTTCTCTACCTATTATTCCTTCTCCCTATGGACCACCATGGTCGAACCTCTTCCTTGGAGGTCCCTCTACTGCCTACTGCACATATTTAGGGCAGGTCGGGCAGTCTCGATCCATGTGACCCTGCCCGCCGCATGCATAGCACTATCTACTCCTCGTGTGGTTGGCTCTGTTTCGTGGGCCCCGTACAAAAAAACATGTTTCCTGATATTTCTCATATGATGGCATGTACCTCTTGGACCTCTCCGTCAACTATCTTCTTCCAGCTGCAGAAGACTCTACTACAGGTTGTCTTGTGGAGGGTCTCGCCGCTGGTGACTGCTTGGTGAGAAAACTCTCCACTAGAAGGTCTCTCTCTAGCACCCCCACCTGCGTCGGTATATTGAGGGAGATCATCGAAGCCCTGATCTCATTACTCAGTCCCTGCTCAATGGTCCGGTCCCAGATGAATGGGTCTCATACCATGTTCGTGGAGTAGCGCAAGAGATCGGTAAACCTCGCTGAGTACTGGGCTACCGTCATGCTGCCCTGCCGCAGCTGTAGTAGCTCCTGAATGCACACCGTATGGAGGGTGGCTAGAAAAAACTCTGAGTGGAAGAGGAGCTCAATGTCCATCCAAAGAAGTGTTGCCTCTTCGTGCACCTGGAGAATCAGGCTCAACCATATACCTGCTGCTGCGTGCAGGAGACTCGCCACAAAGATTACCATGAGGTCAGGTGGTGTCCCTACTAACCTAAAGACTTTAACGATAGCTTGCATCCAATCCTCGGTGGCTTGAGGTTCCATCTCACCGTGGAACCTGGGCGGTCTTTGACGCTGAAACTTGCGTAGTGAACTCAGGCAACGTGCACTCTCAGTTGTTGGGGCTGTTAGTATCGGTGGCTCGACGGGTAGAGGTACTATCGGTGCCTCCACTGTAATAGGGCCCTACACCGAGGCCTCGTCACTCCGTGGGCTGTCGTCTCGCACAATGCTCGGAACCGTAGCTGGCTGCCATCGTGGGGGCATCCTGAATAGAAACAGGTGCGCCACGGTTAATATGGTATACCTGGTGAGCTGACATAATGTAATCACCAAGAAAATTTTTGAAACATACATGCAATCAATGTCTTCGTGAATTGAGTTGGAAATCAGAAGTTAGGGTCCTGGTGCATGGATAAGTTGGCCGCCACACCAACACTGGACTCCCTAGACTGATAACCACACTCAATACCCTTAACACTGTTGCTTCACTTTGAAGAAAGATTAGAGTCTTGAGTTTTGCAGTAGAACCGAACTCCTCTGATACCAATTTTTCACGACCTGTCCTCGGGACCCATGCCGTGACTACCCCAAGCTCACCTTCCATATGCCAAGGGCTGGTGACTAGCAGAAAAGGCGTAAATCACGATAAAAGGGAAGTAATTACCTTTATAAAGTAAAAAAAACACCACAGAGTACGCAAGCTGATTAAACACTAAGTAAAATGAGTACAAAAGTAAGTTCTAGAAAATAAATGGTCCAGAATACAAACCCGAATGAAAGTAATGTACAACTGAAAAAAATGTACAACAATAGAAAAGTAAAGTAGCATCTTCGAGCCATCCTCTGGAAATCCCACCTGAAGGGTGGGTACAGATAGTCTCTTTATCTCCTCAACTCCAGCCGTTCACTCCATGTACGTCTCGTCTAGTGATCCACCTCTAGGTACCATCCATCTCCATGAGCCTCCTCCTCGATTAGTTTTGTCCGTCGTCTGTATCCAACACAATGTAGTGCAGGCATAGCCCACGTAGGGGTGAGTATACGCTACTCAGTAGGGACCCGAGACACCTGAAGGTCTCCCAGAATCCACGAAGGATAAACCACAATGGAAAGATATAATCAAGAAGTAACAACCAACTCTACTTAGGTATATTCCCAAACATATACCTAAGTCATCAATTCTATCTAAAAAGTAAATACACAACATGTACTATGGTTACACACCATGTCAAAACCTCTATAGTCAGTTCCATGTGCGCTGGCCAAGTCTGGATGTGTGGAGGTGTACATGCCCGTGGACTCACCCTGTGTCCATGTATTTCCGGAATACATGCCATGCCACATGGCCGTATGGTTCTGCCTGTGTCCGTATATCACCCATATTACACGCCGAGCCTCGCGAAGCCGCCTCTTCCATGGTGGTGGTAATACACGCCGTGCCTCGTGGCCGTGTCATTCATTCTGTGTCCGTGTATCTTCTGGATTACACGTCGTGCCTCGCGAAGACGTTTCTACCTTTCAAATAAGAAAATACACGTCATGCCTCATGGCTGTGTATTTCTATCCATGTCCGTGTATTTCTGTTGAATACATGCCATGTCTTTCGAAGTCCCCTCTGTCAAACTGTGTGGATAGTACATGTCGTGTGACCGGTGTCACATTTCGTGTGTCACTTCTTCTGATATCCTTTACCTCTTCCGTTGTACGATTGTACTACACAGCGTGTGCTTTGGAAGGACACACTGTGTATTCTGGAAATTTCCAGAAACGACGCCTCAAGCCAGCACACCTCCCGAGGTGTTCTTCCTCTGCTCCGATGATCCGTTTTCTACAAAAACCCCCATTATTATGTTGTCCTGATGTTCCGAGGCCATTTCAGATGTTTACGAGCCTCCAATCGGCTCCGAAAACATGCCTTGATTCACCGCTGAAGAACGGTTGGAGAACACCATACAACAAGAACGACAAAGGAATCAGACCGTGTTAGTTTGGTCCGGTTCCTTCCACATTGGTTTGATATCAAAAGGTTTAGAGGGAACCAATAACCTGGAAGGAAACCAAATATTTATCAAATCAAAACACCCCTACCTCAAAGAAGTTCGCTGAAGCTTGCGTTGCGGAATACAGTGTTGCGAGGTGAGGCTCTGTATGCGTCGATGGAGAACATCCCAGGAGAAAGCGGCATCTCCCTTCTTTGACGCGGAGAGAAGATGGAATGTCGTTCTTCGTTGAAGCCTTGGTGTTATTCAACATAGAAGATGAAGATCTTCAAGACTTTGAGTATTCTCACCCAAGTCTTTACACAATGAAACAACCAAAAATAAAATAAGGATTTTTCCTTATTTTATTACTCATTCCAAAAAAAATTTAAAATTCAAAAGCCTTAACTCACTTAATTAATTAGTCTTGAACTGAAAAAATTAATGGTGATATAGGTTGGCATGCATTCATGAGGGAGAGGGGTAGCCACAACATTTATTACAAGGGAGGTTCAGAGAGGTTAGGGAATTTGAAGGGGCGAGACTCATGTGGGCCCCACCTCACTAATATCCTAACAAGAGTCAAGTGGGTCCCACCCCAACTCCGACACATGGGAGAGAATACTTAGAAAGGAGAAATGAAATTTAGCACAATTTTATTTCACTCACACTTAAACCACAATTTTAAACAACCCTTACCGAGAAAACACAACCCTAGTAAAAGTCATCTTAAGAAATTACCGGCACTACAGTTTCATTGGTGACCTCAGATTTCGATTACGAGCCCCAGTTCAAAAGTTAGAAAAACCCGCTCGTTCGTTCACTGAATGTACCTAAGCTAAAATTCGGAAATTGATTATGGGTACACCGGGCCTCAGAATCAGGTTCTGTCAGAAACTGTGTACTCGTAAAATTCCAATGAAATTAAGAAAAAAATTTCCTTGAAATTTATGGGTCTTTACAATAGACAAGGTTTAAATCTTATTCATGATATAATAACGTACACATAAAATATAAATATACAATACTTTGTGAAAAAATGATTCTTTTATTTTCCAATTAGAAATGCACAAGTCACAAAATCAAAACTTCACAGATATCGGTAAAAAGTAATGAGCATTCCATTCGGTTTAATCAAAAAAATAATTCAAACATGTATCACAGTTATATAATTCAAAATCAAATGTTTTAAAACCCAAAATACATAAAATTAGTATTAGTAAAAGTTCCAGAACTCCATTTACAATATGTGTAGCTCCCTCACAATGATATCCCATAGATTATCACAACATTTGGAGGAGGAGGAAATTTGGCTCGATCTCGTTCTTTATTTCATCTCTACCTATGATTATAGGGAGCTTTAAAAACTATAAGGGGGTGATATTATTCCTATATAACTCATAAAATGTTTCACTTAACCCCATGGTCGAAATTAAAAATGAGGTACCCAAGGTGCCATTTTATTGGCAAAATGAGAGGTGGATTTGGGCACCCAGATTCATACATACCAATTGTATCTCATTTTTTATCATGGAAAAGGCCAAATCTTGACATGAAAAAATAAGGATAGTTTTTTCTATCCTCTTGACTATATCCATATAAAATTAACTGGCCATTGGGATTTTCTATTGGGAGATATTTTCAAAACACCAAACCTAGTTTTTGATTTCGTGTAGTTTTGGTTGCCTAGATAGATCAGTTTTGATAGGAAAATAGATGGAAGAATTCGGATTTTAGGTCTTAAGATGAGTTGTCTCCCACATAATTCCAGGTATCCACACAAAATTGCATCCCATTTGGATAATCTATTCCATATAATGTGAAACAGAGTGGATATAATTCCTTGGGATGCAATGAAATTTGGCCATTTTCCTTCTACATAGTCTATGGACCACCAAACCACCTCCTCATACAATGAAATCATCCCAAAAAATAAAATTTCATATTTTTATGGTGATAAAAATTAAATAATTTAATAAAATGTGAAGTGATCTTTTTATTATTTTTTTAATTTTCAATAGAAAACAATTTTAACACAGTGTTGTATGGGTGAAATAAAATTTTGAATTATTGTGCATGACATAGACCATTTCTGGTCATATGTTTTCGATTTGTATTTGTGTTTTGGTTTTGGATTGGATTTTGGATTACAAAATAGTTTCTGAAAAGCAAATTTATGTGTGTGGTATTAAAAAGGGAATTTTGGGAAAGATGTGTTTGGTTTTTTAAAAAGATTATAACCCTATTTTTTGAATGTATTTCAACATATTTTTTACGGAATATTTTGGGAAAGGAAATGCATGGAATCTATGGTAATTTCTTATTGATACATTATATGATCACACACTATTTAAGACACATGGAGTTAGTATACCAAATATGTTTTCCGGTTTTTGGTTTTTGGTTTGTTTTTCCACTGGACAAGGTTGGTCTTGTGGTTTGTGGTGGCCAAGAGGTCACGTGGAGATTATGTTTCATAGTTCAGTTTTAGTTTTTTATTTAGTTTTTTTGTTTAGAAGTTGTTATATTTATATGATTTGTGTATTTATTGACGTTCAATTGTTAGTTGTGATACATTTTCTATTTTTTTATTTTATCCTCATTGGCATCATGATAAATCATTCCCATCAAGATTATTGGGATGCCGGGAACTATTTTCTAGCCTATGGTGATGGGAATGCCTTTCAGGCCTTATATTTGATGGGGTTGGATGTCGATTTGGACAGAAGCCATACCTGGTAGATGATAGATTCAAGAGATTATTAAGAAATACCCATTATTACATATGTATATGTTCATACTCAATCTTGTTACACCTTAGTTATTGTTTCTATTAGCAGCTGTTTTCTTACACCTATATTGTTTCCTTTATTTATGGTTTTGTTGGATATTCCTTATTTTATATTTTTAGTTTAGATCTTCCTTTCCATTATACATGTTTCATATTGGGTTATCTATTTTAATTTTGTTTTTCGAACTTGTTTTTAAAAATGGAAAATTTATTAGGAAACCTAATTGTTAAATACCCAAATTTCATAAATGTATTTCAGACTATAATTTATAGACTATTTCTATGAATTAAATGTATAAATTTCTTGTTTCTTACATACTGAGATATTATATGTTCACACCCTACTTATTCCATTATGTGTCGGTAGACCCAAAATGTTTTACAGGTTCATGTTTTGTTCATGTATTCATTTGGAGTGGGTTGTTTTTTATGGATGGTGGTGACCATGAGGTCATGTAGAGATAATATTAGGGTTCATATTTTGTTCATGTTTTCGTTTTTTTTAGTTTTTAATTTTATTTCGATGCAGTTGTATTTGGATATGGGTTTGTATTTATTAATGGTTTGTGGGTTTATGATTTGTGATTTTTTATTTATTTATCAGTTTATTGTTGGGATAAATCATTTCCCTTTTCATTCTCTTTGATTCCTGACAACAGTTGCCAACCTGGAAAGATCAAGAATTCCTCTTAGGCCCTATCACAGGCCGGGCCAGGTGTCGGGTTGGATGTCATCCATTCCTAGTTTGTGATTTATCCACTACTTTTCCTTATTCATAAATTCAACCTTAAGACTATATTAGCTTATCTATGTTTTCGTAAATGTAGTTCCCAAGGATTATGTTAAATTTTCTATGATAATAACTATAAAGAACCCAAACCTAGTACCTCAAAGTTAAATAATAATTTATTACGTTTGTTCAATATGCAAGTGATCGCAACCCAAAGGACTAAATAGTTTAGTAGTATTGGAAAACTAGATACATAATTTAATTTCACATGACATTTGAAAATTTAAAATACAATCAAAAAATTTCTTTGAGATCACTATTATTCCCTCTTGCACATTTCTACATATCAATCATAAGATATTTTAGGGAAACCTAGGGAAATAAAACCTATGAGAGGGGTGATATATAATTCTCAATAGTAATATGTGTATAGTAAAATATATCATCAATACATAAGGCATCATCTATATAGAAAGGTAAATAATTGGAACACATTCCATTTAATCAAAAACCATATCCTGAAAATTAATATCAAAATATTAAATTATGATCAAATAATCCCATAAAAATAATCACATCATCTTTAAACTTGTCCATCAATATTCTATCTAATAAAATCATCACACAGACATAAATAACTAATCTCATTATGAGGGAATTTATACTATTGGACATCATAAACATAACATTAAGGCCTTATTCCAAGACATCTTACATAAATGGGTATGTCTGTGGCAAAATACCCATACTAGTTTTTCTCATGAGATCTACTGATGTATCATGGCTATATAGGTCCCCGACCATCACATAGCAAGTCCAATTCATTCCTCGTATCAAAAGGTGGATAAATAATATACATAAAAATTCATATTGAAAAACTAGAATATTAAAAGTTACTAATTTTACCAATCAATAAACATAATCATAAACCATTGAAAAAATTATGTGAATTGTATCAAAATAAGTCATCCCGGTGAAACTAATCATAATCCATCCTGATAAATAATAAAGATTGTATAATTATTACATATACATAGTAAAACATATCAAAAAACAATTAGAGAAATAATAAGGATGATATAATTACAACATATCATCAGCTAAGAATATGCAAAATAATGTTTATTTTTATTTATGAACATAAATACCATAAAAATCATTAAAAAAATCTTGAGGAAAATATCCCATTAATTTTGAAAAGAAATATTAAAAAATAATACATTTAGACAGTATTAGGGAAAAAATTTCATTGAAAATAATCATGGAATATTTTGAAGGAAACATCATATCATTGATGGTGGGAAAGTTTTGATCAAACTTATTGTTTTAAAAGAAAGAAACCATTCATATATTTGTAATAATATTCAAAAGGTACAATTTTGTGACAAAAAATTGATTATTGTTTTTAATTTTTTTTTAAAAAAATCATAGGTAAAATTGTCATTAAAAAATCATAGGAGAATATTACAAGCATTATTTATTTTTTAAGAAAAAATTGATTTGGAAGAAAAAGGATTTCTTATCAAAGAGAGTAATAAAGTTGAAGTTTCTTGAAAAATTTAACAAAAGTATTTTAAGTAAAAAATAAAGGAAAATGATATTATTAATTGATATCATCATTATTAACTATAGGAGAAGAAAATATATTGGGTTTAAGATATAATTATAAATCAATTACCCAAACTGATGATTAAACATAAAAATACGAAATAATAATGAGATTATGAAATAAACCCTTACCAATAACAAACCAACACAGGTTTCCCTAAAACCCAACACCCGAACCATTATATAACAAACTCGAAGGGAATTACCGATCCCCACTGGCTAGAATTAGGAAGTTGGGCATCGAAAGACACAACAGAGGGAATGATTTCACCCAAATTAAACAAACACATGTCATATTTGTACTAAAAAAGGTACATCTAAAGATAAAAAAATTATATACTATAAATGTAAGAAAATAGTAGACACAAATACCAAAAAATGTATCAAAAAACACTAAAGGAAAATTCCAACTACAAAGGTTCCAAGAAAAATAGATACTATGAATGATGGCCAGGATGAACTCCCACCATCTCACCACCGACAACCCTACCAGCAGATATGAACCTCACCGCCAAACTGTGGTACCTTGCCTTTACCAACACTAGAAGAAAAACAAAGGTCTATGCACCACTGAAGAGGTGTTCAGGGAGTGAGAAAATAATATTTGTAGGGTCCCACCAATGTGTTCCATATCATGTCTATTCATAACAATTCTTGTATGCATATTTTAAGTAAAAAATATGGAATGATAAGTAGTAAAGTAGTTTCATAGAAAACATGGTAAAAATTTCCCATTTCCATCAGTTCTAAAAAAAATAAGGTATATTAATTTCTAAACACATTTTCAATATAATTTTCACAAGAATAAACATGAAAATCAAGGATAACTCGGAAATCCAAGAAATAAAAAACAGAAGAATAGGTATCACAAAAATAAGGAATACTATAAGACAAGGCCATAGACTACACATACTATAATAATCATGTCCAAAAACCAGTTCTTGGAATAATGGGCCTAAGAAAGAAGAGGAATACCCCATGAGTAAACCCCCTAACAATGTCAATATCGGCCCCCTAGAACAATGGGACTAAGAAATAGAGGAAATTCCCAAGACAAATCTCCTTAATAATCACAAAACAATTGAAAATTTCTCTAAGCTAAACATTCCACCGAAGTTACCAAGATAAACCATGTTCTATTTTCCAAAATTATTTTTAATTCTTTGAAAACTATTTCAAAACCATTTCAAATTTCATTTCAAAGATTAAAAAATTAATATTTTCCATTTCGTTTGTCAATAACCAGTGAAAACCCATTTTTCATTGAAAGATATTTTGAACAAACACAAAATAATCATGAAAATATCTCATTATGAATCAGTTTGTAAAATAAATCAACATGATCTATTATAATAGGCTAGATATGGATCCACTTGCATCCAAACTCAGGGTGCACATGCCCATAATAGAAATCCAAAATCAACATGACCCAAAAAAATTGAAAAAGTCCATAAATTCAAATCAACATAAATATTGATTCAATTTAGAAGACATGGGGTCAGAGGAAGAGAGGAACCCTACATACCTCAAAGATGAATGCCTTATGCACCATGACTAATCTTGAAAAGGAATCGGGAGAAATATCTCATAAGAGATCTAGAAGAATACAAGAAAAAACATCCAACTTAACCCAACAGATCCAAAGATTCCACACAAAAGTGATAACATGATCATATGAAATGAAGGAGAAAAAAAGTATGTACCCTAAGAAATGCATCACATCCACAATGAATATCCAATTCCGAATTTATCAATAATGGAGTAGAAGAGTCTCTAAAAATCACCTAAGAAGATCACCCGTTTGAGATCCAAGGGGTCCAAAGAAAGATACAAGACAAAACTACCGCTCACCCACTTTAAAATCTAGATACTGGTTGTTTCATGTCATAAAACACCAATTCGCAACGTTTATTCCACAATGAAAAAGTATAATTACAAACCCATCATAATGGATAAAAAATCCATTATTTAAAACATCCATGATGTAAAACCCCCATTCACGATATGTAATATTTCATAGTGTGAATTCCCTTTCACGGCTTGTACCCAACAACAATTACACAATATGTAATGCAATTAAATGTCCGGAAATCATCATGAATCCAGCTTAAAAGGATCGTTATACATGAAAGTATAACAAATCTCCGACTACACCAATATCGGTATCATCACAATCTTAATAGAGGAAAAATCTGCAACATGTTTATGGGTGTACGTAATAAAATGATTAGGGGGTGTTACAATCTCCCCATCATTAAGAATTTCCATCCCCTAGAAGTCCTGTAGTAGACATAATTTATAGAAAGAGATGAGGCCAATGATCTGTCACGACCCGTCCTCATGGCCCGTGTCGTGACTACCCCAAGCCCGCCTTCCATAGGCCAGGGGATGGTGACTAGAACCAAAGCGTAATTCCTCATAAAAAAGGGTAGTCATTGCCTTTATAAAGCAAACAAACGCATAGAGTAAGAAAGAAGAAGTAAACACCAAGTAAAACTGGGTATAATAGTATGTTCAGAAAAGTAAGTGGGCCAGAATACAAACCCAAAATGAAAGTAAAGTACAATTGGAAAAGGAAGTACATCAACTAAAAAGTAAAGTCACAATGTTGAGTCGTACACTGAAAGTCCTACCTGAAGGGTGGGTATAGAGAGCCTCCTCTACTCCTTGGGTCCAGCCATCCGCTCCGAGTACGTACCGCTCAGTGGTCCACCACCAGGTACCGACTTTCTCCGCAAGCCTCAACCACTATCAGCACTGTCCTTCGTCTGTAACCAACACAACGTAGTGCGGGCATAGCCCGTGCATGGGTGAGTATACACTACTCAGTAGGGACCCCGAGACCCCCGAAGGTCTCCTAAAATCCACAAAGGATAATAAACAAAGGAAATATACAATCACGAAGTAACATCAAACACTACTTAGGTATATTCCCATAGATATACCTAAGTCATTAATTCCCATTCGGCTCCAGCATCCATGCCAAGTTTTATCACATCCATATAGGAGTACAACCCAATCCACACAGGATAACACAACTCAATCCACATAGGAAATAAAGTCAATCATATCGATGATATTGATTGAAATCAAGACTCACCTCACACAGGTATACTTCTTCGTAAGATGATAGAGATGATCAGATATTGCCACTGATTCATCTAAGCCGTCAGACCCACACAAGATCGATAGGTACTAACCCCCGCAATGACCCAAATAGGATCGATAGGTACAAACCCCCGTAATGACCCACACAAGTTCTGACCCACACAGGATCGGTATGCGCTGGCCCACACAGGACCACTGAGCGCCGACCCACACAGGATCGGTAGGCACTGATCCACACAGGATCGCTTGGTGCTTTAGTCATCGCTTTCGAACCCACGGAGGATTTCTATATAGTCGTCATCATCGTCGTAGTCGTAGCCAGCACTAGGGTTTCCGCACACAGCAAGCTAATTTCGGGAGGGTCCACTCCACGAGCCGAGGGGCTGATATATCAACTGACACAAAGTCTAGATTTGATGTATCCCAATGTTCTGTATCATAAAAAGGAACTCAACGTGACAGACGACGTGTCAATCGAACGGTCGGTCTGAGAGTTATTGGCTTTTTCATTCCAGGGGCCAGGTTGGTTTTTAAGTCAAAACCAAACCAGTCGTACCCCAACAGTGTCCAAACCTTCAGAAGAGTAATCCAAAAGGTCTGTCTCACTAAGAGGAATCCAACAAAGGTGACGGCACATCAATCGGATGTCCGGAGCTCAAGTTATAAGTGTTTCCCCTCCAAGGGCCTGGTTGGTTTCATGTTCGAACCAACCTGACCGTACCCAAAGTTCTCCTAAACCTTGATTTTAATAAACCGAAACGACCTACTCGATCCAAGGATCTCATCGCAGCTGACGGGGCATCGATCAGAGGTGTGTTGCCCATGTTATGGGCGTTTGAACGGTTCTGTCCGAAAATGGGGGTTTTGGGCCCGGACCAACCTGGACCGAGACCCCCTGGGTCAGCCCGAACCGGGTCCGAGTCTGGCCCATTTGGGTGCGGCCTGGCCCGGCCCAGCCGGTGTGGCCTGGCCCGGCCTGCCGCGCTCAGGCAGCCCGCATGGCTAGCTCGACTGGCCGAGCTGAGAGGAACAGGGGGGGTATAGCATCCCGTCTTTTTATAACATAACTTTCATTCCATTACACGGTACTGAGGATCTTTAAGGTTTAGTGTCTTGGAAACAAGGAACATAAAACATGAAACAAAAAAAACATTCTTCTTAAACACTTGAAAGGCTTCTCCTCATGTTCACCCTAGGCTCATTACTGCATCTCATAACCTGGGGACATACATCAAAAGGAAGGGTCAGCAGAAGGCCCAGCAAGGGAAACAAGTGAAACATTTTACATATGAACTTGAGATACATCAATAAAGTCATGAAAAGAATTTTAAGGCATGAAAATGAAATCATGAGGCATATCATAATAAAAATATAACTTTTTCATAACTTGAAGATGTGGCTACATCATTTAACATAGAAAATCATGAAAATATCACCAAGGTCCATCCCCAAGGTGTCATTTGAAAATTACCAAGGTTATTCACCAAGGTATCGTGAAAATTGTAATCTCTAGTGGTTACATCATTACCCAATGCATTGGAGCGCTATCAGGGAGCACCCTTAAATTTTCCTTTATTATCCTGTGAGCCACATATATTATCATCAATCATTTCATAAATAACCCATATAGCATAAAATAAATGGGTTTCATTTCATAATCATAACATTTTAAAAACTGCTTTAAAGACATCATCTTTACGTCACATTAAAACCCACAGAAAAGGAAGGTGGGTCTCACATATGAAAATCCCATAATTTAAAATAGAACATTTTGGTATATATGTGAATACCCCTTTAGAAGAAAGAGCTTTGATTATTCACTTAATAATATAAAATAACTTTAGAAAAAGAGAGAGACATTTTGAGACAGAAATTCTGCAGCATAACGGCTATGTTACGAGGTTTTAGAAGACATTAAAAAGAGAGGGAAAATGGGTCAAACATTCATAAATGACCCATAAAACAGTAGATGGACAGAATAAGAAGGATACATGATCATGGTAATGAAATTTCAAGGACATACCATTTGAAATGAAAAACATGGAAGGAAGACAAAAATTAGATTTCTCTTATGAAAGTTCGGCAGCCTAATGGCGTTACTTAAACTTCAAACAAAATGATTTGAAAAGATCAAATAGGGTCTCTCATCATGTGAACATAAGAGTTCAGTATGATATATATAGATATAATTCCCCAAAATAATTAAAAAGGAACTTGAAAGACTTGACATGAAAGTGAAACTTTGAAAAGAATGAGAAGGGTGAATGAATCCCCTAAAAAATTCGGCAGCCTAACGGCGCCACTTAAAACTTCAAAATACTGAATTGAAGAGATCAAATGGGGTCTCTAATCATATGAACATAAGAGTCCAGTATGATAGATTTAGAGATCATACCCCAACATAACCAAAAGGAACTTGAAATAATTGACATGAAAGTAGAACTTCAAAACGAGAAGGGTGAAGAACCACTTAAAAATTCGGCAGCCTAAAGGCGCCACTTAAAACTTCAAAATACTGAATTGAAGAGATAAAATGGGGTCTCTCATCATATGAACATAAGTGTCCAGTATGATAGATATAGATATCCTACCCCAACATAACAAAAAGGGACTTGAAATAATTGAAATGAAAGTAGAACTTCAAAACGAGAAGGGTGAAGAACCACATAAAAATTCGGCAGCCTAACGGCGCCACTTAAAACATCAAAATATTGAATTGAAGCGATCAAATGGGGTCTCTCATCATATGATCATAAAATATCAGTATGATAAATTTAGAGATCATACCCCAACATAATAAAAAGGAACTTGAAATACTTTACATGAAAATAGATCTTGAAAAATGAGAAGGGAGAAAGAATCTGTTACAAAAATTTTGGCAGCCTAACGGCGCCCCTTAAAACTTCATAAAACGAAATAATGAGAGAAAGAGAGGATCTCTCATTATATGAACATAAAAAGGTAAGTAAGAGGAGTATAAAGAACATCCTCCAACATAAGAACATGGAGCATAAAAGGAATTACATAAAAGAGATTACTTTAAATGAAAGAGAGAGGTCGGATCCCTTACCTTAAAACGTAGGTCTTAAAACTCAAATGTTTGGACCTTGAGGGCTTGGGGGCACCTTGGGAAAACTCCTTGGGAGGTAAGGAGATCAGAACTTCGTTAGGGGAGAGTGGGGAGTCGAATGGATGAGAGGATGGCTTGGTATTTATAGGGAAAGTGAGGGGACAAGGCATTAATGGCCAAGGGACACCTCATTAGTGGTTTTGGCAAAACCATGGGCTTTCCCATGGTATTTTCCCATGGTATTGGCCACTTGGGACACCTCATACCTTATCTTACTATTCATAATTCGACCATATTTAATATATACTTAATACATAATTTAATGATGTCATTAAACACCCGTAACATAAAAACTATATTTTCACTATTCATCAAAAATTCAACTTTCTCAGAATAATCCCAAAATTTCACCTTTACCAAATATCAATGATCTGATTTCAAAAATGAAATCCATTTTATAAAAATAATTTTCTAAATATTTTTAATTTAATTTTTAAATAATAACACTATTCATCGAAAATTCATTTTTTTCAGAAAAATCCCCAAAAATTACGTTAACATAATATCGATGCTCTGAGTTCAAAAATAAAGTCCATTTTATAAAAATAATTTTCTAATTATTTTTAATTAAATTTTTAATTAAAAAACACTATTCACCTGAAAAAGACTAATACTTGACTAATAATTTATGAAACCGTTATTTACCCATTTTATTGAATCTCATTACTTAATCAAGGTGCCTAGCATATTTTAATACTTTCTTTAAGTGAGATTACTAATACATTTGGACACATTATTAATCCTAATCATAAAATCACTATTCATAATTTACTATTCATCAAAAATCAAGTTGATCTTATTAGACTCTAAATTTCGTACTAAACATAATTGTAGAAGGCCATTTTTTCCAAATCATTGCACATTTTTAATTATTTAAGGTTTACAAAAACATATTTGAAAATATACTTTTTTCTAAAATTCATCAAAAATATGCATACTATATTTATCCGGTCATTTGAAAATTCATAAACTTCATCATAAGAAGAAATCCCAATTTTTATTTAAAACAAAGGATTACACAAGGCAGTTACGGTCTCCTTACATATCCCCTTATCACACCAGCATAGGACCTATGTGTAAGGTGTGCTAAGGTGAGAGAATCTGAGGGAGGATCGGCCAACATCGCACGAGTAGTAATTTCTATCAGTTTGAACTTCTCGCGAAGGCGATCCCGTTCTAGCTTCACACGATGAAGTTCAGCTTGGGTTTGGTCCAGAGAAAATCCCAGTGATGCTACCTCCTTCCCAAGTTCTGTTATATGGGCTTCGATCAGTCCAAGACTACTGGGTGAGGCCACCGAATCTTCTTTCTATATTAATTAACCAAGATTACTTGTATTTAGAGACAATAATCAAAACGTTTATTTTCCAGCGGTCATATTGACCAATGGTCATATAACAGTCAAAAACCAACAGTATCATTTTAATTATACTCATGTTACCAAATGAAACATTTTTGTTGAGTATAAAAATAAAATAAAATAACACATAAAATTAGGAAACAAGATTTATTCAAAATTTCGGGTCGTTACAATCTTCCCCCCTTAAGAAATTGCGTCCTCGCAATTTTTTAAAATTAGGTTTTGAAATTTCATTGAAATTCCCACATCGGAAAAGGATTCAGTAAAACTATTACTTTAAAAGAAAGAAAGGGAAGTACGAAGGTCACCCGAGTTAGCCCACACTAGGATTCCATGTAGGAAAACATGGACATGGAAGAAAGACAAAGGGTCAAGTTCTGAGGGAGAGTGATAGAGAACATGATTAAGAGAAAGTTAACCATAAGAGAATCCCAAACTTATGATGTGTGTAAACGGTCATTGATTACCTAGTAGGAAACGTAAACCAACAACGTTTTTGTTTTACGTTCCTTTTCATAATTTTGAGGAATTCATTTACTACATAGAACAAAACATAAGAAAATATACCTTCCTTCATGTAGAGTTTCATCCTTTAATAAGTTTCTACCAAAACTAATCTTTTCTCCAAATGATGAGCATTCAAAACTACTTGGTCTCATCAAAACACAAGAACAATCTTCTAGAGAATCACATAATCCACAAAAGATTAACTATCTATTTCATCTATCTTTAAACATTATCCCAAAAACAGAAAGGGTAAGGTAAAACAACTCTTCAAAAGAAAGAATCCCATAGGAAGGGAAACTATTTTTAAATCTTCAAAGTTCCATGGTACTACCCAAAGTTCATCATAGACCATCCCTTAAATAACTGTCCTTAAAATTCCTCAAAATAAACCAAACTAAGATTGAAACCCAAATACAAGAGAGATTTGATAACATAGTCTTCCAAAATAAACATCATTGTTCATCTCCAAACAACATCAACCAAAACTAACATCTTATAACAAAAGTAGTTAACCTAAACATATTTTACCCAAGATAGGTTAATCATTTCCATAAGTAACCTAAATTACTATAAGTCCTCCTTAAATTCATTGATTCTTCAAAATATAAGTCAACCTTACTCCTCAATGAAAATACCGCAGTAATATATTTACCTTGATCATATAGGGTCCTCAAAATAGTGAACTTCTTCCAAAACAATAATCATCTTTTAATCCCCTAATCATCTCTGTCGTATTAATACAGAAATCGTAGCATTTCCTATCACATTGGTTGTTGGGACATGTTCTTCCATTTCCTGCCATTAATTAAGAAAAGAAGCTATAATGAGGGGCTTAAATACTTAGCCAATAATCATGAAAAGAAACTTAAAACATATAAGGATAACTTGTAGAAGAAAAGTATACCCTAACTTGTGATCCCCTAGGTTCCCATCTAGGTTATACATGACCATATATTCTTATGTGAACCTTTATTTAATTATATCTTTGTTCCTTTAACAATGGTTCATACTAAGCTTATGAATTTACCAAAGCATATCCCCCGGGAGTGTCGTAACCAAGAGTGCAGCAAGGCCCGTTATCCTGTACCAGTTCCCATTCGAGTCTAGCTCAAAGCGGTGTTTTCGGGTTTTACCCCTATGTACATCTGTGCCAGAGCCACCTCTACCTTCTCGTATCCAGATAGGGATGTATTTTCTTGGTAACCCCTTACTCAATACTCACCAAAATACCAGGAAGATTTCCTATATTTAAACTTTTCTATAGTGTTCTTCCTAGAGTTTTCATATCCTAATTTCCACAAATAACTAAACCATCCTTTGATACCAACTATAGCATCCAGTCTTTTTATAACATAACTTTCATTCCATTACACGGAACTGAGGATCTTTAAGGTTTAGTGTCTTGGAAACAAGGAACATAAAACATGAAACAAAAAAACATTCTTCTTTATCACTTGAAAGGCTTCTCCTCATGTTCACCCTAGGATCATTACTACATCTCATAACCTAGGGACATACATCAAAAGGAAGGGTGAGCAGAAGGCCCAGCAAGGGAAACAACTGAAACATTTTACATATGAACTTGAGATACATCAATAAAGTCATGAAAAGAATTTTAAGGCATGAAAATGAAATCATGAGGCATATCATAATAAAAATAAAACTTTTTCATAACTTGAAGATGTGGCTACATCATTTAACATAGACAATCATGAAAATATCACCAAGGTATATCCCCAAGGTGTCATTTGAAAATTACCAAGGTTATTCACCAAGGTATCGTGAAAATTGTAATCTCTAGTGGTTACATCATTACCCAATGCATTGGAGCGCTATCAGGGCGCACCCTTAAATTTGCCTTTATTATCATGCGATCCACATATATTATCATCAAACATTTCATAAATAACCCATATAGCATAAAATAAATGGGTTTCATTTCATAATCATAACATTTTAAAAACTGCTTTAAAGACATGATCTTTCCGTCACCTTAAAACCCACAGAAAAGGAAGGTGGGTCTCACGTATGTAAATCCCATAATTTAAAATAGAACATTTTGGTATATATGTGAATACCCCTTTAGAAGAAAGAGCTTTGATTATTCACTTAATAATATAAAATAAATTTAGAAAAAGAGTGAGACATTTTGAGACAGAAATTCTGCAGCATAACGGCTATGTTACGAGGTTTTAGAAGACATTAAAAAGAGAGGGAAAATGGGTCAAACATTCATAAATGACCCATAAAACAGTATATGGACAGAATAAGAAGGATACATGATCATGGTAATGAAATTTCAAGGACATACCATTTGAAATGAAAAACATGGAAGGAAGACAAAAATTAGATTTCTCATATGAAAGTTCAGCAGCCTAATGGCGTTACTTAAACTTCAAACAAAATGATTTGAAAAGATCAAATAGGGTCTCTCATCATGTGAAAATAAGAGTTCAGTATGATATATATAGATATAATTCCCCAACATAATTAAAAAGGAACTTGAAAGACTTTACATGAAAGTGAAACTTTGAAAAGAATGAGAAGGGTGAAAGAATCCCCTAAAAAATTCGGCAGCCTAACGGCGCCACTTAAAACTTCAAAATACTGAATTGAATAGATCAAATGGGGTCTCTAATCATATGAAAATAAGTGTCCAGTATGATAGATTTAGAGATCATACCCCAACATAACAAAAAGGAACTTGAAATAATTGACATGAAAGTAGAACTTCAAAACGAGAAAGGTGAAAAACCACTTAAAAATTCAGCAGCCTAACGGTGCCACTTAAAACTTCAAAATACTGAATTGAAGAGATCAAATGGGGTCTATCATAATATGAACATAAGAGTCCATTATTATAGATATAGAGATCATACCCCAACATAACAAAAAGGAACTTGAAATAATTGACATGAAAGTAGAACTTCAAAACGAGAAGGGTGAAGAACCACTTAAAAATTTGGCAGCCTAACGGCGCCACTTAAAACTTCAAAATATTGAATTGAAGCGATCAAATGGGGTCTCTCATTATATGATCATAAAATATCAGTATGATAAATTTAGATATCATACCCCAAAATAATAAAAAGGAACTTGAAATACGTTACATTAATATAGATCTTGAAAAATGAGAAGGGAGAAAGAATCTGTTACAAAAATTTCGGCAGCCTAACGGCGCCACTTAAAACATCATAAAACGAAATAATGAGAGAAAGATAGGATCTCCCATTATATGAACATAAAAAGGGCAGTAAGCGGAGTATAAAGAACATCCTCCAACATAAGAACATGGAGCATAAAAGGAATTACATAAAAGAGATTACTTGAAATGAAAGAGAGAGGTCAGATCCCTTACCTTAAAATGTAACTCTTAAAACTCAAAGGTTTGGACCTTGAGGGCTTGGGGGCACCTTGGGAAGACTCCTTGGGAGGTAAGAAGATTATAACTTCGTTGGGGGAGAGTGGGGAGTCGAATGGATGAGAGGATGGCTTGGTATTTATAGGGAAAATGAGGGGACAAGGCATTAATGGCCAAGGGACACCTCATTAGTAGTATTGGAAAAACCACGGGCTTGCCCATGGTATTTGACCATGGTATTGGCCACTTGGGACACCTCATACCTTATGTTACTATTCATAATTCGACCATATTTAATATATACTTAATACATCATTAAATGATGTCATTAAACACCCGTAACTTAAAAACTATATTTTCACTATTCCTCAAAAATTCAACTTTCTCAGAATAATCCCAAAATTTCACCTTAACCAAATATCAATGCTCTGATTTCAAAAATGAAATCCATTTAATAAAAATATTTTTCTAAATATTTTTAATTTAATTTTTAAATAAAAACACTATTCATTGAAAATTCATTTTTTTCAGAATAATCCCCAAAAATTACCTTAACATAATATCGATGCTCTGAGTTCAAAAATAAAGTCCATTTTATAAAAATAATTTTCTAATTATTTTTAATTAAATCTTTAATTAAAAAACACTATTCACCTTAAAAAGACTAATAATTGACTAATAATTTATGAAACCGTTATTTACCCATTTTATTGAATCTCATTACTTAATCAAGGTGTCTAGCTTATTTTAATACTTTCTTTAAGTGAGATTACTAATCCATTTGGACACATTATTAATCCTAATCATAAAATCACTATTCATAATTTACTATTCATCAAAAATCAAGTTGATCTTATTAGACTCTAAATTTCGTACTGAACATAATTGTTGAAGGCCATTTTTTCCCAATCATTACACATTTTTAATTATTTAAGGTTTACAAAAACATATTTTAAAATATACTTTTTTCTAAAATTCATCAAAAATATGCATACTATATTTATCCGGTCATTTGAAAATTCATAAACTTCATCATAAGAAGAAATCCCAATTTTTATTTAAAACAAAGGATTACCCAAGGCAGTTACGGTCTCCTTACATAGCCCCTTATCACACCAGCATAGGACCTAAGTGTAAGATGTGCTAAGGTGAGTGAATCTGAGGGAGGCTCGGCCAACATCGCACGAGTAGTAATTTCTATCAGTTTGAACTTCTCGCTAAGGCGATCCCGTTCTAGCTTCACACGATGAAGTTCAGCTTGGGTTTGGTCCACAGCAAAGCCCAGTGGTGCTACCTCCTTCCCAAGTTCTGTTAGATGGGCTTCGATCGGTCCAATACTACTGGGTGAGGCCATCAAATCTTCTTTCTATATTAATTAACCAAGATTACTTGTATTTAGAGACAATAATCAAAACGTTTAGTTTCCAGTGGTCATATTGACCAATGGTCATATAACAGTCAAAAACCAACGGTATCATTTTAATTATACTCATGTTATCAAATGAAACATTTTTGTTGAGTATAAAAATAAAATAAAATAACACATAAAATTAGGAAACAAGATTTATTCAAAATTTCGGGTCGTTACAGGGGGCACGCTGCCCCCCTGATTGACAACCAGTGGCCCCCCATGTGGGGGCCGCTCTCCTTCCAGCTGCGGGTTATGAACCCCCACTCTCCCCCTGAAATGGCCAGCCCAGTCCGGACTACCGGTTGCGGCCGCCATGGGACCACCGCGGTCCCGCCCTCCTGCTCCGGCGGCCGGCAGTTCCGGCCATCTCCCCCGCACCACCGCGGCCATAGGCCGCGACCCCGCTCCGACTGCGGCTTCTTTGTGCTTCTCCGGAGTGGCGTGATGGAACAACGACTTTGTTCGACTTCAACGGTACGTTGTGATGGTGCCGCGCTTCTTCTACCATTCTTCATTGTTTCTGCGTGGTGTAATGGCACCACACTGCCTTTTCTCATGCCGCAACAAATTCAAGCATTAAGGGGGGGGGGGGGAAGAGAGTCGGTCGTGTTTTTGCGGTCCGACCTCCTCCCATTATTGCGATAACAGGCGGCCAAATTAGACAACAAAGAAGGGCGACAAAATTATTCATGTACTAAATCAATTAATTCGTCTACCTCGATGAAATCGTTGAACGAAGGTTCGTCTTGGAATTGAACATCGTGGAAGTAAGCGCCGCGGAAGAGGGTTCCGTACACGTTGACGAAGATCGTCCGAGGAGGAACAGTTTCTCCCTTCCTTTGTCGTGGGAAGAAGAAATGAAGGAAGGTGCGGCAATGTTCTTCGTTTTCTTCAAGGAAGATGATGAACTTCAAGACATAGATCTTTTCTTCCCCCCAATCCTCTCACAAAAAGCTAACCAAAATTAAAATAAGGTCACCCCTTATTTTAATTGTTTATTCCATGCTTTTCAAAATTACAAAATTCAAAAATGAAACCACTTAAATAATTAAACCTATGTTGTCATACTAAATGGAGAGTTTAAGGGAGTTAGGGAGTATGAAGGGGTGGGGTTCGTGTGGGCCCCACCACCCTCATAACCTTACATGGGAAGTTGGGTGGTTGTGGGCCCCACCAACAACTTCCCATGAGAGAATTAAACTAACAAGGATAAAATAAATTGCACACAATTTATTTTACCTAACATTTTATTTCCCTAATTTTTAACAACTCTTCCCAAGAAAATGCAACTCCGAAAAAAGGTGTTCCAAAGCAAATATCAGTACTGCGCTTCCATCGGTGTCCTCAGATTTCGATTCCAAGCACCGGTTCGAATGTTAGGAAAACCTGCTCATTCGTACACTGAGCGTAACCGAGCTAATCTTCAGAAAATTATTCGGGGTCACCAGGCCTCAGAATCAGGTTCTGTTAGAAACAGTGTTCTTGTAAAATCTCAAAGAAAATTAAGAAAAAAAATTCCTTCAATTTTACGAGTCTTTACATGCTCCCTCATAAAAAATTCACAATCTCATGTCTTGTGAAAATATGACCCTTGTTTACATAGAAATATGTCTAATAGAATTGACTTCCCTTGAAAGGCTTTTACTTGAGAGTCAACAATCTCAACTAGTTTCTCCATAACAAAAATATCAGGCTCTAACTCAATTTATTCCCATAATAGAACTTAAGAAGGATCAGGGTGATATTTCCCATGTTTAGATATATAGAAAACATCATGAATACCTATCAACTGAACTGACAATGATAATAGATAAGTAAGCTCTTCAATCTTCTTAGTGACCACAAATAGTCCAAAATAACTCTGATCTATATTTACCTTCTTTCTAATACGATGGTGTCCCAACCGAGGAGGGACATTGGAGAAAATCCAATCACCTATAGGAAACATCAAAGGTTGAAGTGGCTAATCCGCATACGATTTCTATCGACTCTGGGATGAAAATAGATGTTGATATGCATCCTCAGTCTTCATAGACATTTCCTGAACCAAACATGTTCTAAAAAAAGATTCTTTAGCCACCTTAGTCCTACAAAGAAGTGATCTACGCAGGAGACCATTCAAATCCTAAAAGGGAGCCATTCGTATCGATGACGGAAAAAATATTGTTATAAAAAACACAACCTGTCACCAATGGGTATCCCATGATCCACCAAAATCCATGACACAAGAAAAAATCATATCCTCCAGAATCTGAATTACTCGATCTATTTGACCATCTTTATATGGATGGTAAGATGTGATCAACACGGCCTAAGTACCCATAACCTCTTTGAGACTCTTCCATAAACTCAAGGTAAAAATATGATCCCTATATAAATCAATAGAATAAGGACTCCCATTTAAACTCACAATATCCTTCACATATAGCTTTCCCAAAACTTCAACCATAGTGGTGTCTTTGATCCTAATGACATGAGTAGAATTTGTCAACCGATCATAAACAACTGAAATTTCATTACTCCCTCAAGGATTCCAAAGTAATCTAAAAAAATAAATTGATTCATTATCCCATTTCTATATCTAAATCTAAAGAGGATGAAAAAACAAGGATGTCTTAAGATCACTTCCATTTTTCATTGGGAGGTGTAATAGGGAGACACAAACTCTGTGATGTCACGCTTCATACCCATCCACCATACTAACAACCTCTTTTATTTATACAACTATGTAGTTCCTGGATGAATGGACTAAGAAGAGATACAGTAATCCAATAAGAATAAACTCCTCACATATACTGGGATGAGAACCATTTTCCCAAAGTGAAGCTTACTATCTGAAGAGAGAGACCAACCTGAAATAGTCTTCCCACCATAAGGGCTTTCTTGAGACTTCAGAAAATCATCAACCTTTTGCTGACTCTAAAAAATAGACTCCATGAGAGATGATGATAACTGTAGACTGTTCAAAACCATACTCGAAACATCCTCTATAGTATCTAGGTGAAACTGGGAAAAATCAAAATGTGGTTCAACTCTTCCTTTGATTCTAGAATAACCTATGATTGTACATTCATTCTAAGAGTGTCTACAATGACATTTCCATTTTCTATGGAGTAGGCGATACCATAGTCAAAAATATGATGGTATTATACCCATCCTCTCTGTCTGAGATTCATGTATTTCAAAAAACGGAAACGGCTCATACTTTATGATCAGAAAATACTATAATGCTTTTCCCAAAAAAGATATTTCTTCGATCATTTAAGTGCATGAATGACTGCAGCAGGCTCTAAATTATGATTGGGGTAATTATTTTCTTGCGATTGAAGCTAAAGAGAGCTTTAAGATACCACATGTTCATTATTTATAATAACACACTACAAAACAACACCAAAAGCATTGAAAAACAACACACATCCTTTACTAGGATATGGTTAGATCAGAATAGGTGCCAATGTCAGGAGCCTTTTCATTTCATCAAAATAATTCTGAAACTTCGCATCCTAGGAGAATTTCACAACATTCCTGGGAAGATTAGTCAAAGGTAACACCAACTTAAAGAGGTCCCTGACAAACCATCGGTTGTATCCAACATGATGAAGGAATATTTGTATCTCAATGATATTATGTGGTTCCTTCAATGACAAAATATCCTTTATCTTCCCTAGATCAACTGATAATCCATGATTAGAAATTTTGTGCCCCATGAACATCACTTATTGATTTCATAAACTAAACTACAAAATATTTTCATACAGTTTATGAAATCTTAATATTTCTACAACCAAACACAGATAATGCTCATGGTCATGCTTTAATTTCAAATTAAAAAGAATATCATCCATGAACACAACCACAAAAGGGTAAATATATTGATAGAATATCATATCATCAAGTCCATAAAAACTACTGGAGTGTTGGTCAGATGAAAAGGTATCACAAAATATTTATAGTGGCCATACCTTCACCTGAAAGCTATCATCAGTATATTAGATACTTGAACTCAGTTCTAATGACAACTCGGATAAAGATATATTTTTTAATACCACATTTCCACCTTCAACTGATCCAACAAATCATCCACATGAGGAAAATTATATTTATTCTTAACTATTAACTAGTTCAACTTCTGATAGTCCACACATCACTAAAGTGAACCATATTCTTTCTTAACAAAGATCTTAAGGGATTACCAAGGTGAAATCAATAGGAGAATGAAACATTTTTCTAAAAAGTGTCACAACTTAATATTGAGGTATTTCAATACTGATAGTTCTATACAATAAGAAGGTATAAATATTAGATGTGTGAATGGAACCAGATCAATCATAAACTCTACCTCTCTATATTAAGGGATAATGGATAAATCATTTGGAAAAATTTCAAGAGATCTTCAAACAACAACATGAAGATCACCAATTGAAGAAACATCATTTGGCCCAAATGCAATAACAACCAAAAAACTCCTTAGCTCTAAGCGAGAAGGTCCTCCACAACCTTATCTTGGGTCCCACTCCCCCTGAAACAGATGAGATCTCCCATTGTATGAAAGAAATAAAACACACTAATGATAACAATAAACCTCATCTTGATGAGCAATAATCCAATCCATATTGGTGGTGACATCGAATAGATCCAGATCAAGAACGAGAAAATCCCAAACCAACTTCGTATAAACTATCCTTAAAGATCAACAAGGACACCAAAACCCCTGATATTTCATATTACAAAGATTTGTCACTAACTACATTTTCATGGATATATGTTCCATTAGAAATTTATGATCATAAAAACCATGAAGATATAAATGAGTGGGAGGCACCGGTATCAAATAATGAAATTTCTACTAAAGATGAAAAAGGGATAGTACATCTATCTTTTGTTGGACATATATCAACTTCCACTGGATATTCATATATTACATGAAAATACTTGACTTCTGAGGCTTGTGGCTGGTTCCCTGTAGTCTTTGAAGTTTCTAATAGCACCATTATAGCCTTTGGAGCTGATAAACCCTTACTATTATGAGGCATAATCATAGCCTTAAAGAAATGATGTAAGTGACCAATGCTTCCACAACTATTGTGTGCCATCATGGGAATATGAAAATAACGTCTGTTTTGTCCTAAAATTCTACAATAATAACAATTCAGAGGCACGTTACCCTCTATCAAAAATAGTGCAGATAAGGCTCGATGCTGATACCCACCTCTAGTACTCCTATGATTATCTTACCACTTCCTCTTACTTGAATCGATGCCATTGAAGGTTCCACACAATGAAATAGAAGAGGTGGAAGATCGAACCTTACCCTCCATATTCATCTTTGGAATATTAGCTCTGTCTACTATCTCCGCAGAAGTATAAAGATTCAAAATAAAAACCCACGACCTGATATCCAGTTGCAAACCTTGTAGGTAATATTTTTCCTTCAGCTTGTCTTTCTTCACAATGTCTAGGGAAAAAACATACAATCTCTGCAAAACATTTGGTGTATACAAACACTGAATTCTCTCCCTATTTTAAAGACAGGAACCCTAAGTACTTCTCTAGGATAAAGAACTATGGGTAATTTTTTTTGAAGAATAGTTTTATTAAACCCTTCATTCCAAGCCTACATGCCTATCTTCCTCAACCACAGAATCCAACCATCGCTTGTAGGACCACTCATGTATGAATATTTTGAACATTACCCTGAAGTTCTCAAGTGTCTCCAGAAATTCAAAGATTTTAATTGATCATATCCATCCATTCCTCTACCTCTTGAAGTTTATTCATTCCTTTAATGGATGGTGGCTTATCACAAAAGAACTCCCTTGATCAATCTCTCCCTCATCCAACTCCTAGCTATACCTCAAATACTATGTTTTGAACATCTGGTACATCCTTATTGACAGAACTGACTACCCATGTGATATTATCAAAGATATTTTAATCCATATATTGGTTCCCTTGAGGAATATCAGTGGCACCTTCATGATGAACTCATTGAAGATGTCTCAGCGGCATACTGCTACACAACGAAACATAAGAACATTCAGACAACATAAAGAATCTTAGTTGAAACTAAAAAATAATGAAGTATAAACTATGATTTTAAACCCAAAACCCATCAATATAGACACACATCCCAATATCCCATGGAAATTGGAGTCTCGTTACGACAAGAGCTGGCCAAGAACTTATCGCAACATACCCTTAATTTCTTGACAATACTATCTCTAGTATAACAGATTTACCAAGACATGGAATCTTGAGGAAAGACCTCCTTTGATACCAAATGGTAATGAAATGACCTAGGATTCCCTCAACCCCGAAACCAAGCCTGTTTTGTCACATACATGATGGGAAATCCTGATCCCCATGGCCTGACGACAAGCACACATGCATCGAACAAAACAACGGAGGGAATGATTTTGACTAAACTGGCCAAACACATGGAATATATGTACTAAATGAAAAGGAAAATATGAAGATGAAAAATTTATATATGCCATAACTCTAAGAAAATAAAAGAAACAGATAAAAACTAATGTAGCTAAAAAATACAAAGGACAAGTCCAACTACAAGGATTCTAAGACAAATAACTACTCCAAATTATGTCATGGACGAACTCCCACCATATCACCAGCAGCTACCCTACCAGCTGACCCGATCCTCACCACCTCACTATGGTTCCTTGAAGTTTCCTATACTAGAAGCCAAACATTGGTCTACGCACCACCGAAGAGGTGTGCAGGGTGTGAGCTAAAATTATCAATAGGATCCCACCTAGGTGTCTCCTATCAAGTCTCTGTATAACAATTATTTTATGCTCATTTTAATTAAAACCATGACATGATAAGTAGTAAATTAGTTTTATAGAAAACATAGTAAACATTTCCATTTTTTTCATAGTTCTAAAAAAGAGGGTATATCAACTTCAAAAAAAAATTCCATATCATTTTTCACAAGATTAAACATGCATAACAATGGTAACTCATAAAGATAAGAAATTAAAAATAGAAGCATAGGTACCACAATAGTAAGGAATACAACATGTCCAGGCCGCAGACTACTCCGACCAAAATAATCAAGTACATAAACTAGTTCCTAGAACAACCATCCTAGGATGTATAGGGATACCCAATGAGTAACCCCCGACATTGTCAATATCAATCCCATAGAACAATAAGCCTTGTAAATAAAGGAAATCCACATGACGAACCTCCTTGATAATCACAAACCAATGGATAATGACCCCATGATAAGCCTTGCCCCAAAGTACCCAAGGTAACCCATGTGCTTTTTTCAAAATTCATTTCAATGATTTTAAAACCATTTCTAAACCTATTCAAATTTCATTTTAATGTTATTAAAATACCCTATTTCAATTCTATTTGTCAATAACTATGGAAAACAATTTTTTATTTGAAAAAAAATTTCAAAACACATGAAAAAATTATGTTAATACTTAATTGTGACTCAGTTTGTAAAGGAAAACAACAAGATCCATTATCATATGATTTTAATGGATCCACCTACTTTAAAAACCAGTTCACACATAGCCATAATGGAAATAAAAAACAAACCAAACCCAATAACATTAAAGAATTACCTATAATAAAATCCACATAAATATTGATTCAATTTATAATAATAGGGGTTAGTGGAAGACAGGAAACCTATATACCTCAAATTCGAACACCTGTTACACAAAAACTAACCATGAAATGACCTATAGAATTAAATCTCAGAATAGATCTAGAAGAATACAAGAAATAACATCCAATATTACCCAATAGATCTAAATATGCCACAAAAAAGTGATTCCATAAGAATAAGAAATGAAGGAGAAAAAAGGTTTCTTACGCAAACAAGTACACCGTAGCCACAATAGAGATCCAACATCAAATTAATCGATCTAGGAGGGTAAGTGTCTTAAAAAATAACTTAGGAAGAGTCTCGGTTTGAGATCCAATGGGTTTAGAGAATAATATATGGTAAGACTACTTCTCTTCAATTTTAAAATCAAGACATGGGTCGTTTAATGGCGTGAAAATACAATTCAATACGTGAATTCCACACTGGATAATTACTCTGAAAAATTGCCACCTTGGATTAAAAATCTATTATTTAAAACAATCATGATGTGAAACCATCATTAACAATAGGTAATATTTCACAATGTGAATTCCCTTTCATGGCTTTTACCCATCACCAATTTCATGATGTGTAGCCCAGATACATGGCATGATATCATCAACCAACCTAAAAAAAGGTTGTTTAAAGTTTAAATTCCAACAAGTCTTGTACTTCACCATTATAAGTATCCTCCTAATCTCAAAGGAGTGGAAAATTGCGAAGAGGTTAAGGGCGTACCTGATAAAATGATAAAGGGATGTAACATTACAACTTTGGTAACATTTGAATCATGAGACCCATGATTGAAATAACATCAAATGAAACATTAAATACCATGAATATAAAGAGATTAATTATATAAAAAATCAAAGGGTTAATATATACACCAAAAAAAAGAAATAAGGGGTGAATATGGAATATTTCATCCGAAAGAAAAACTAAGACGAGAAACCCTTATCTCAACTATAATTTATTTATTTATGTTCAAGCCTCCCATATAATAAATATTATTTTATTATAAATATACTAATGAACCCAAATAATATATATCATACCATATATGATTTACATGTAACTTTATCACCTGTTTATAATCGATTATTTTTTAAATCACTATTTAGAGTAATAACTGTTTTGTTTTTCATGTATGTTTTGGTACAGTAGTTTTAGTCCTAGTAAATTAATAAAGGCTCCATAGTATATATAATGTAAACCATGATATATATATTATATTCTTCTCATTATATAATTATTTATAACAGTCTATAAAATTAATATATTGAAAATTTTATTACAACATTCATGGAGACGGTAGGCTGTACATACGCATGATCATTGATTTCATTTTCTTGATGGATGGAACGAAAGAAAGGTAAATAATAATTCACATTTATAGAAATTTTTTATTATATATATATAATATATTTCTTCAAATTCCTCCTTATTACCATACATGTGAAAATAAAATGAAAAACAAATCACTTAATTTTATGGAGGAGATAGTCTAAACGTACATACGAGCGATGTTATCGTTTTCCTAAATTTCTAAAGTAAGAAGGTAAGTGTGATATTTTAATTAAATAAGTATAATTATATCATAAATATAATATATTTACATTAAATCCAACATTAAATTCATCATTGAGAGGTAGTGATGGAAAAATAATTACATCTGTTCGTGAGGCTGTAGTCCTCTTTACACGCAATCGATGATTTCATTTCCAATTTTATGGAATTGAAGAGGTATTTAGGTCATAAAATTAAAATAATAACATATAAATATATGTGAGATAATTGTATTATTATTTAATCATAGTTTATGGGTATTTTAATCGGTTATAAGATGAAATAAAACAAAAAAACGTTAAAACAATACCGCTTCTTTAGATAACCTCTTCGGGTTTATAACTAAATCATTCCTAGATTTATTTTATAATAAAAAGGATCTAGTTTATGGGAATTCATTTAAGAATTTTATTTTTAATGGTATTGGATGAATTAAAAGGCTTTGTAAATATGAATAGGGGCGAAGAGGCGGTTACCTTTTTTAAGTGGGGGAGAGGACACACGTGTAATTTTTAAAATGAATAAATTATTGCAATTTTTTCAAAATAAAATAGACTCAAAAATAAATTTTATTTAAATTTAGATGATATAATGTCTAAATATATCCATAAAATAGGAATTGAACAAGTTTTTTGGTCCTTTTAAACTTTATCCTCTAATTTTAACCACCAATAAAATTGTTTTAACCTTAACCGTAATAATTAATTTTGAATATTTTTAGAGTAAATTTAAAAAAAAGTTATGTATAAATTGATATATAATATTTATTATTATTATTATAAAAATGAATCCATTTTTCTAAATTAAATTCACATAAATAGAATAATTTAATTTAATATTAAACCTGCTAGTGTGTCGGAAAAATAGTTTTTCAAAAGGTAAATGGTTCTTAAGACCAAAATGTGTTTATATAAAAATAAGAATATAATTAATTCCAATGACCTAAATTTGTTTAATTATAATATTATTTAACTAATTCTAATTTTAAAATAAATTTAATATTTTTTTAACATTGTAAATTCTTTAAACGAAAAGGTAGATATAATTAAAAATATGCATTTTAATTGTTCATTGAAAAATTTTTCTTTTTAAAAATTAATAAAAAAATATCTCTATTATAATTTAGAAATACTAAAATTCATAAATTATTTTTATTTATTAAAATTAAATTTTATTAAAGTGTTATAATTATTTTTAAAATATGCATTTTAAAAGTGATGAAACCATTTTTTAGAAAAATACAGTTTCTAAGCAAGGAAATGGATTCATTACTATATCATGACTAAAAATTATTTTATGAATGATAAAACCTTTTATTGAATAAAAAAAATATATAAATAATTTAAAAATTCACATATATTTATTATTTAAATTTATTTTGATAAAATCACATTGCATATATTAAAATAGTTTTCTAGAAAAATATTTCTTTAACATTCAAATATTTTTTTTATAATTACTTATAGATTTTTATCTGATGAATTTATCTATTACATGTGTAAAACACATAATTATAAAAATTTAGTTAGTACAATTTATACCATCAAATTTATAAACTAGTTTATAATCGTCATATTTAAATTGTATATTTTTTTGTCGTTTAAGATCTATGTTTTGTGTCGTATACACTATCGAACATAATGTTACTATTTTATAATATTTGGGTTGTATAATTTTGTGATTTATAGTATTATTATTTTGAACATTTGAGTGTTGGGTATATGTTTATCTAGGATCCTAGAGTGACTAATAGGGTTGTCAGTGGTGGATGAGAAGCTGATCGAGGTCAGTGGTGTAAGCATTTTTATTAGTCATTAGAGAGAGACAGATGAGAGGATTGATGTCATCCTCCTTCCCAAATCTTGAAAAAAAATATGTTAGCATTTTTTAACTATTTATGTGTATAGAATGGTTGACATTATTCTGTGGAATGATATGATTCTTCTTGTGAGGAACTAGATAATGGAGAAGGTTATAGTTTGATTATCTCGGAATGAGAATCTACCGCGCTAAACTCTTAATAGTGCGGAGCATGATAAAGACCTGGGAAACTATGTGGTATAATGACTATATTTTAAGGATTAAGTTTTCATGAAAGTGAATTATAGAATAATTTATAGGTTTCCTGCAGCTGGAAGAAAATGATTTGAGTGGAATGTCTGGTCCAATTAATGCGGTGATTCACAATGGTTTCTAGAGTTTCCCCTGTACCAGTTTGAGACTATTTTACATTGATTAATGAATATGAATCTTATCTATGATGTCCTTATTTTTTGTTATGGATATGATATGTGTTCCCGAGTGAGGATTCATTCTGGGTCTTAGTGGATTTATGGAACGTTAGAAGCTCGTGGGGGATATTTTGTGGGTGTGTTATATTTCCACATGGGTATGGTTTGTGGAATTTTTAGAGTGTTTTTGGTATATTTTATTTTCATGAATAACAATTCATGTGGGTGGGGAGGATATAGCGACCCCTATTTTCCTGTGCGTAATACATGTATCTTTTTTGAGTTTTGGAGCCCCAAACACTTATAAAGTTTATAATGGTAATTTTATATTGTAAACAACCTCTTTTTTTAAATAAAATAGTTTTTATTATGATGATATTTTTATTCTTGATATTGAATTTTGTTATATTCCAAGTTGAATATATATATTTATTAATATTTAATATTTATTTATAAAATAATATTTATTCCCACACATGAGAATGATTATATCCCATAAACGAAGTTCTGGATCTGAATTATGTGATCGAGGTTGATTCCAAAATGGGTATTTTTTCCCAATGAGGTATAAAATATGATTGGGTTTACGCCCCCCTCATGGGCCTTTAATTGTTCCATTTATTTTATTTTATTTTTTGTTTTTTATTTACCCTCTCTCTTATTATCTACCCATATTCTTATTAGAGGAATAAACCCTTCCCCATGTTGATTCCACTAAATTGAGAAAGGAAGGAGGGAGTGGGAGCCAAAGAATTGTTAGAGGATTCCAATTAGATAAAGATTATGATGTTTCAATCATGGAACACAAATCATTATTATACAACATTAAATATTTATATATTCACTTTGAGTTAGGGGTCATTATTTTTAGTTTCACCACATAATAATTTTATGTTATTTTCCATCTATATTTTTTAATGTTGACTTCTTTATATGAATTTTTTCCCCACAGAGGGAAATTTATGGTGAAATGAGTTGAATTTAACATTTAGATGGAATTTCTTATTTGGAATTCCCAATAAAATGATGTCCTGTTATAGAAAAAAAAATTATATATATTATTGGTGAGATGAGGGAAGAATTATATTTCCACATGGAATGTTGATCATAAAAACTCATCTTGTATGACCATTGGGTTCATGACTCAGCATGTGACCATGTATAGATGTGAGGTACATGGTGTATGGAAGTACATACATTGTCAGTTTACATAACATGGCTTGAGCTTGCTTACACAAGTCTGTAACCCATGTGGCTAAAAATAATTGTATTCTATAGGTGATGCCATGTATTTTAGAAATACACATCAATTCAAGCATAAGTACCTTCTCATGGTGGGGTTATTTGGGTGCACATCATGATCTATAAGATACATGGAGTTTATCGACCCATTAAAGGTGTTTTTTCATGTTTTATCACCTTGAATATGGGTTTAAACAAGAAAGTAGTAAATTTTGATTATCTTTCCATGTGGAACATGTTGATGGGGTGATTATTTCTATTAGGGTCTATTGGCTGGATTAATTTGGGTTGTTTGTGGATATTATCACCATGATGATGGAAAAAAGATCCATGTATTGATGTAGAATTGGTAAATGGATGGTAAACCCCCAGAAATCATTCAGATACCAAAGTGTTGAACCCTTGATGGTATCCAAAGACCTATAATTTCTCTGATTTTTCAGAATATATTGTTCCCTCAAAGTTGGGGGGTTATGAATTTAAGAGTTTGATCTATTCTTAAGAATTTCACTTTATTTATCTAGGTGGGATGATGATAAATTTTTCATATATGCAACATGGGGTCTTTCCCACCATCCCATTCACCTATGTGAAAAGTGGGTGCATTTGGTTTGGATTAGAGGATGATGAGTTAGTTGAACTATATTTTTGGGATATGATCTTTCTAGCCAGTTTTTTGGTATTTTGTGGATTTTATATCTCCCATATAGTATAACATTGTAATATTTTAAAATAAATACTCTGTTCGATAGTGTATAAGATAAAAAACATCAATATTAAACGAACCATGAAATATTATTATTTAAATATGAATACACATTATATCTTAGAGAATTATTTTTAGTGTATAAATATTAATAACCACATTTATAATATATAAATCTCATAATAAATACCAATATATTAATTAATTCTTAATAAATTAGCACTCAAAATTTAGTAAACTCAATTTTTTTCAAAATTTTTTCATCAAGGAAGGTTTTTTATTTATTATTGTATGTAAATGATGTAATTAATTTATAGAACTATTATAAAATGTATTTGAAAAAATGAAATTCATTCTTGAATCATCATATTAATATTATCTTAATGTTATTTTTTAGTTTTTTATAAAAATATATATTTTTCTACGAATAGTGAAAAATATTGATTTTTATGGGAAAATATATTTTATTTTCAAGTATTTACATATTTAAATACAATTTCTGATTATTTTTAAAATTTCATTACTTACTTTTTATTAAAAATAAACCAACTATGGTCTTTGGAACAAATTTTACAGTTGAATTTGGAAAAAAATTATACTAAAAATAAATTTTTATAAAAAAACTATTCTTTATTTTTTATTTGTAATCTGGTTTATGTAACATCTATAAATTGATTATTGAAAAATATATTTCATATTTGGAATCATAATGTAAAATTAGGTAAATTTTTTACTTTTATTTTCGGTCATTATAAATAGTAACCACGGTAAATAATCTTCAACAAAGTAATGATAAATCAAGTAATTAAGGTTAATAAAATATGATGAAGACTGAAAAATGACCCTAAAACTTGTATTTATATTATTGTATTAGTTTTTATCATCAATTACCATCAATTTTTATAATATATTGTATTTTATTTCTATAATTCTTTGATTTAGACCATTATAAAATTAAGTAAAAGATAAAGTCAAAAAGGATAATTTCTTACTTTTAAATTCTATAATATTGGGTGATAATGATAAAGAAAAATTATGATCAATTTTAAATATTTACCTAAAATAATGTTCTTATTTTTTTATGGTAAGGTATTTTTAATTTATATAGATTAAATAATTACCTTAAATTCTTACCGAGCACCAATACAACATTTATTTAATTAATTAAAAAATAAAACAAATGATTTTAAACATTTAATAGTTATTATAATTTGTAATAATTATTGTGTCCAATGAATTTTTTAAATGAAAATAAAAGAATATATTGGTTTTAAAAGATTATATTCTAATTACTTTTTATCTCACTATTCTCAAATTCAAATTAAATGAATTATAGAAAAATTAAAATAATTTTATTTTATAATAAATAATATTTCATTAAATTATATAAAATTAAAAAATATATTATATTCATCCAAGGAATTGGAATATTTTTTTAATATATCAGCTATGGCCCATTTAAAGACCATTTTCCCTTTTATAGTAACTATATTTAACCCTTAATAGTAAATACTTATTTCTCATGGTAATTGTCAAAAAAGGTTAACATAGGTTAAAATAAATAGATAATAGGAAAAAAATAATATAAACTTATTAAAATTCTATTTTATGATATGATTTGGTCTCATTATCATCATATATATGAATTATATTTTTTATTCATTATTACATGAAAATTAATTTATATTAATTTAATATTTTATGTAATTCCAAGTGTTCCCCTCCCCTCACATATAAAAGTGAACCTCCTATCATCTTTTATTAACACTTAAAAATTAATATGGATTAGAAAATATTTACCCAAATAATTTCTTAGAATAATTTCCCACATTAAATAGGGATTATTTTTCAAATAATGTCATCCATATAAGGTTAATGTGTAAATCAATGGAAGTTTTCTGAAGAAGAGGTATAGTCTTCAAACAAATGTTTTAGTTTTAATTATTCTTATAATTTATTCAAGTATTAATCAACCATTATTATATAATAAAAAATATATCTAGTATACATATATTTTATTACAATAATTTCATATTATATATCCAGATTCATCTTTTATCAAATCAGAAATGAATTAGTTGTTCATGTGTATGGTGGATTACCACCTCATTATCCAATGTAATCCAATTTACATCACTGCATCTCATCAATAGATATATTCATGGCTTATATATATATATATATCATTCATGAAATTTTTATCATTCTTTAAAACTAATATTTCTTATATTTTATTACTCTTCCATTCATTAAAAATTGAAAACGTCATTCATGCATACGTGTGGATTTCCAACTCCACGAAGCGATGTGATTATTTTTTCATTACCTAATCAAATTTATGGTATATATAATTCTATTTAATAAAATAATATGAAATTTATGATATAATTAATACTATATAAATAGAAAATAATACATACCGTCATTCCATATTGATCATTGAAAAAATAAAACATTACACTAGAATATGAACTACCTACCATCTCTATCACTGTAAGACATTTAATTTTCCATAAAAATATTTCATGTATGGATTTATAAGTATAATTTATGTATAAAAATGATAATTATTCCATGATTATTATTCTTTTCAAGATGGAATAATGACCACTTTGACCTACCAATGTCATTTTGTACATATGTACTGAATATCATCAAAACATCTAATGTGAATTTAATTGATTATAAAATTGAAATAAAAGGAATAAAATATATCAAAAGGTTTATTGAAAAATAAACTAATTAAAAACTATTATAAGTATGGAACAAAAAGAATGTACATGATGATTGATACTCATGGTAAGGGATACTTTTCATTAAAAACCTCATTTTAAAATTTTTTAATGGTTTTTTCGAAATATTTTTCTTCCATCAACACATTCTTAAAAACATTTTATAAATATATTTATATAAAAATATTTAAATTATAATGTAAATTTTATTTTTTGATTTCACTTTATTTAAATAGATAAAAAAATTAATCTTTTTATTTATTTTTATATAGAATGTTTTCACTTTCTTTACAAAAGGAAAAATTAATTTTCTATTTTAATATATATGGAAAGAAACGATTTTTCCACCATCATAAATATTATTTTATATATGGAATATTTTAAAATATTTCATGTTTTATTCATATAAAAATCCTCTTTTCTATTGTTTTGGAAATTTTAGTTAAACAATTTGGATTTAAAGTCAAGGGGTCTCTCTAAACCACACTTTTTCATTTGGTTATGGCCATTCTCTCTCTAACTAACTTTCTCTATATCATTATTTTAATGGAATTAGTATAAAAATATATATATTTCTCTCACATATATATTTTACTTATTATTCCTAACTTTTTTTGATTAATTACATTCGAGATATTCTTTTCTCCAATACAAAAAATTTTATTCCATGTGTAATTTTTTATGTTTATTCCTTAAGATTTATTTCCATTTATAGAACACATAAGCATGTTCATGTTGTTATGGGTGCAACCAAATAGAACTCCAATGAATTGGGTATTGATTTTTTTTTCATGAGACATTCTATATGGGATCATGGAGTAATCCTAATCCACGAAGCGACTTTGTCCATCATGTGATACTATCCTGGAAGTTAGACATACCTTATGTTTATGTAATGTTCTATGATTCTACATCATTTCATATATTTCTTTGATATTATGATACCAAATTATTTATGTTTTGATCCAATGTGATTACTCATGATATTAAGTTTAAATGATGTTATATGTTACTAATTAAGGGTGAAATGTATAATCCTTTTTGAAAATGTATTCCTAAAATATTCATTATTGTAAAGGAATATTTTGGAGTTTTATTTTCCTATCATTAATTATTATGAAATGTTGTATGAAAATATGTGTAAAGAAAATTTGATTTATTGGGTAATAAAATGTTTATTTTCCACCCAAATTTTAATATATTAAAAAAAGAATCATGTATAATTATTCACAAAATAACAAGTTTCTTATTTTCTATTAATATCTCCCATAATGAGATTTTTGTGTTAATCCCATGTTTAAAACTGTTTTTAATAGGTTTTTAAGGATGAATTAGAAAAATTATGAGGTTATGAAGAAAATTTTGAATATATTTTATGAAAATAAATCTTTTTATATCATATGAATTATATTAAATAAAAAATAATTATTACGGAGTAAAAGTGTCAACATTATGATGAAATATTTATTTATGTAAGGGTGATGGAATAATTCTCTAAAACTATAAACCTTAAATATCCTAAAATTTAAATTCAAGATTATCTTGTGTTTAAATATTATTCCTTATAGTTGGAATTAGTGGATGGTCCTTTTTGTGGATTAGGAATAAAATAATTTAGTGATAACGCTAGGGATAAGTCTAAGTATAAGAACAAATTACCATGAAAAAACTAGATTGAAAAATAGAGAGTCATTAATTAGGATATAATTATTATTTATACTTTATTTCTCATAATTTTATAATTTTACCTTATTTTTGTTTATGAGTTAATTTATTCTTATATTGTTTTTAATTTTTATGTTAATATAATGAAATATGAGAAACTATTCCAACAAAAAATTTGATGGGAAATATGATGATTACCTATTGATATTATATACATTATAGGTGAGAGAGATTGGAAATTAAATGTATTACTAACTCAATTGGTTTAATTTATGAATAATAAACTGAATCATATAGAACACCCTTGTTATCCTAAGAAAGTGAATGTTGAAGGAGTGTTTTATATTCAACAAAGTCCTCATACATTTAGTGGAGTTTTTAATCCCCTTATCCTGGAATAATGGATTGAATCCATAAATAAGATATTATATTCCCGTTAATGTTGAGAAAATGAAAAATTGATTGTTTATTTTTCTCTCATGGAGGGGGAAGCTGATCACTGGTGGATGCTAATGAATAACACTAAGTCCATAAGGGATATTGATTCCATATAATAGGAATAATTCAATAAAATAATTTTTAAAAAATATTTTCCTTAAATTTATATCATAAAATAGAGATATTTTCTCTAACTAAAAAGAAAGGAAGATTATTCTATGATGGAATATAATTAAAACTTCACAAGGATTTCACAGTACGCCTCTATATTTTTCATCAACCTCGAATGCAAGGTGGACCACATCATTAATTTATTAAAACCATGTATATAAAAATAATTTGTTATTTGAAACTTTGATAGCTATAAATATATTGTCTATTGTTCCCTTATGGTCAAGATAGAGATTAGAGACTCTCAGTGGTCTTGTGTGCCTAGATATAATGCTTAAAAATGGAGTTTTCATATGGAGGATCAATAGATAAACCTTATTGTTGGATGAAAACATAATATCCCAAATGTAAAAAATGTGGGAAGAAGCGTCCTAAAAACAATCTCAAGAGAACCAGATGATTCTTCAAATATGCAAAAGAAGGGAATTAGGATAATCAATGTTGAAAGGATATAAAGAATCCCCCTAATGTGATAGAGTAAAATAAGGCTCAAATTAACACTTATCCTATGTTATAATGTTTTAACAATGGGGACCATGATAATTAGTCATGAAAATTCCCTAAACCAAGGGGTTTTAGAGACAATCAATTAAAACAACCTACAAGGTTTAAAGTGAAGTGAAGTGCATATGCTATCACTACTATTTATGTGGATCTTGAAAATGATGTGGTGAAACATAATGTAGTTATTTGTTCAATAATATAATACAAAAAATTTTGATTATGGTTTAATGAATTATTTCATATCTTTCAAATTTAGAAGTACTATTCAATCCACCCCCCAAAATATAGGGGTTCAGTTATCAATGATAACAAAAAAATAGAGAAAGTTTTTCATCCCAAGTATATAACTCCACCTTAGTCATTTTTTGTAGACCAAATCTTATATTAAATATGTTTTACATACATTAGTGGTCATTGATTCTATATTAGGAATTGATTAGCTTCCTTATCTGAATAAAACATTAATTATTGGGAGACTGAGATTGCTCTTCACATCCCATGTCATCAATTGATTCTCTACAAGTGTATGGTGGTGGAAAAATATCATTCATAATTTTTTACTTAGGAATGGTTATTACTTTAGTATGATAAATTATATCTATCTCAAATTATTGAGATAAAGGAGAGAATAATTCTTAAAGACACCTCCATTGTGAGACATTATACTGATGTATTATTTAAAGTGTTTCTTAGTCTTCCACCTAATTGAGAGGTTGAGTTCTCATTCAAACATATACCTGGATCTCTTGCCATATACATTTCTCCTTACAAAATATAAATCATTGAGTTTGAATAATTGAAAAATAAGTTTCAATAGAATATAAAAATTGGTTATTTAAACTCAAGTACTTCACCATGGGGTGCACCAATCCTCTTTATCAAGAAGAATGATGGGTCAATGTACCTTTTTATTAATTATCTTGAATTCAACAAGATCATGATAAATTACAAGTATTCACTACCAGAGATATATGAATTTTTCTATCTACTACATGGGGTCTAATATTTATCTAAGGGAGAACTTAGGTCTGGATATCACTAATTAAAGTTGAATATTGAATATATTCCCAAAATTTACTTTTGAACAACGTATTGACACCAAGACTTCATATTGATTCCATTTATAATCAATAATTATCTAACAATATTTATATAAATATTGAATAAAGACTTCATATATTATCTTAAAAAAATTTGTAGTCTTTATAGACGATATTCTTATATACTCTAAAATAAAGGAGGAGCAGGAAGAGAATTTTAATACTATGTTAAAGACTTTTTCAATGGATAAGTTATATGTAAGGTATAATAAATGTGAGTTCTGGATGAAGGAAATATCATTCTTGGGGAATATTATAACTAAAAATGGATATATGTGGATCATTATAAGACAATTTTAATTGAGGAGTGGCCTTGAACCCCATCTATAACAAAGATCCATAGATACCATAGACCAGTTAGGTATTATAGATGATATTTGAAAAACTTATCATGATTTTAAAACATTTAATCCAAGATAACTAGGAATAGATTAATGTTTTTCTAGACCATTTAATGTGAAGATAAATTTATATAGTTACAAAAAGGGACATATCACTACACCATTGCTCAAGCTTCCCTCAAGTGGGTATCCTTTCATGGTATATATTTATACTTCAAAGAAGGGTTATAGATGTATATTAATTCAAAATAAAAAAGTGACATCTTATGCCTCAAGGAAGTTTAAAGTTCATGAGAATTATTGTCCATAACATGGTATGGAGTTGGTTATATATATCTTTACATTGAGAGTATGACTTAATTATTTCTCTGATGAGAAGTGTGAAATATATACGGATAATTACATCCTAAAATAATAATACAAGGAACATTATTATTCATTTGTCTAGTTATTGATCAAACATACCTTCTAGAGAAGATAAAGGATGAAATAATTAATATGGTTCTACTATATTAATAATAACATAAATGTATATATATGATAATTGAGTTATTATTTTATAATGGAAAAAAAATAAAGAGGAAGTGGAAGAAGAAAGGATCTTGAAAGAGGTGATGAAATATTTACGTCTTCTTCGATTTCATCCTTTTCATTTGATCAAAAGCTGTCTTCAGGTTGGTGTTATTACTAAAGGAAGGCATCTAGGATAATGGTTGGATAGTTTAGAGGATATTTGGATAGTGGTTGGCTGAGAAAAATGGCATTGAAGGTTTGAATTTTGGAGAGGGGTAAGTGCCCTTTTATTAGAGGGGTGTGGGGCACCTTAGGAAAAGATTGAAATATTATTTTATAATAAAATAATTTTCAGTTTCTAATGGTTGAAAAATTATTTATTTAGAGTCTATGGTATGTATGGGTAAAAAATCACTCAAACAATAGGTTTTATATAGGTTTGGGTCAATATATTAACCTTATCTTCTAGATTTAACACTTTGTTAATTAGTTTGACATTTACCACGTCTCTTTATATTTTTATATTATATGGTTAATAAACTTAATATAAGCATACAAGAGAAACTCAAGTTGTTCATTAATGACATATATACAATTATTTAATACCTTTGGGCGAACCATATATTTATAGGAATATAATATCAATTAATAAAATAATATTTGTTTTCAAAACACATTTATGTCAATTTTGACATTATTTTCTATATTGTTTTTGTTAAATTCCTAAAAGCATTATTACTTCCAATAAATTTCATTTAATCAATCCTAACATTTCACATTAACCTATAAATTTTTTTTATAGCATCAAAACGTTCAAATTATATTTATTTTAACATCTATAATACCATTTATTTGATAACATATATAACCCTATGTAAATATTTTTTTACTAAAAGATATATGCTTATGTCATTTTTGTATCTACTTTAACTTAATTAATATAAAGTGTCATTATCACTTAAAACTGGATCCATGGGGTCCCAAAATCGACCCACGTATGACCATGGACGGACATGTATAATCCAATAAGGTTTGAATGTAACACCCCAAGGTTTCATAGTACGTTATTTTTTTCAATGTATTTCAATAACTTGGTCCGATGGGTCTTCTGGTTTTGCCTTCGGGTTGTTTTTCCTCTTATGGTGTCGTTGGTCACTTGCCATGGGCTTTCCCATTGGGCTCTTATGTTTTGGGTGGTGTCTCTGATTGGGATTTGTCCCACTAGGCCTGCGGGCTTGTTATGGGTTTTTCCTTACCCATTCCAAAAGGTTTTACTGTCCTTTTTCTTTTCTTTTAATAAAGGGGATTGACCCCAAACCTTTCTGGTAATTTAGTTTCAATAAATTTTGGTGTTTTTCTGATAACTTTCATATTTTGGTGAATAGTGAAAAATATTATATTTTAACTGAAAACAACTTTCTTAATCTAAATAATTTATAGCGTTTAATTATTAATTTTAATGGTTTGGAAGTATAATTAGAATATATTTTTAACATTTAATACAATGATGGTAATTTTAAGTGATTTGACATTGAAATTGGACATAAACAAGTGTCAATCTTTTGATAGTTATTATTTCATAAAAATACGCTTCTTGGTTTTGACAACGGAAATTAACTTTAAATTAATTAATTCTACTTCTATGTTTTGATATTGGTAAAATAGAATTAATTTTTTAATTCATAATATCAAAATTATATCAATGTGAATTTTTTGTATTTTTCTAAAAACTTTTAATTTTTGATGAATAGTGAAAAAACACTTAGTTATAGTTTAAAACTGACATTTTATTTAAATAATTATTTATTTTATTTAAATTTAGTTTAGGTCAAAATAGATTCATAGTACCTATATAAATTCAATTTAATTCACTAGAGTTAGTTTATAATAATTTTAGATATATAAAAATTTTATTGAACTTTTTACCGTCTTTTACCCACCTCCTAGGATAATTTGCAAATTTATATAAAACTTAATTTTACTTATTTTATGAGTTTAATTTTAAAAATCCAAGATATTCGTTTAATATCAATGAGTAAAATTTGGTTCAGTAAGATAAAAATATTTTTTCGTGAATAGTAACTTTTTACTTTTATTTACCACGGTTAAAAGTAAATAGGGTAATTAAGGGTAAAAATGATATTATTATTACCCTAACACATGTCCTAATTATATTAGATAAGTGTAATTCGACCAAAACAACCTTAGGAATAAAATATGACTCTTTATGTCCACTTGAATTATATTAAGACATTTATTATTATTTTATTTAAAGAATAGTTAAAAGAGTTAAAATCAAAGTCTAATAACTAAACCATTTTTAATATTGGGTTATACATAAGATATATTCTACTATAAATATTAATTAGAAAGATAAGAATATTTCCTACATAATTGTATTTTATTTATAATTTTTAGAGATTAAATATTTAAATTTATTAATGACACAATAATGAAGCGGTAATTACCTTATTAATTAAAGAATCAAATAAATGGTATTATAAATATTAAAATAAATATAATTTCAATGTTTTTATAACATCCACGAATTATATAGGTGAATATGACATGTTAGTATTTAATGTGTCAATTTTTTTGAATTAATCATTCTTTTATTATTTTATCAAAAAACAAATACCATAGAGTATCAAAATTGACATAACCTAGTTCTTAAAACATATATTATATTATTAATTGATATAATAGTCCTAAAAATATAAGGTTCTTCCAGAGGACATATATAATACTATATATGATATTAATGAACCAATTTGGGTTCTATTGGAATTTTTATAGTAAGTTTATCAACCATATAATATAAAAATACATAAAGACATGGTAAATGTAAAACTATTTAACAAAGAGTTAACTCTAAATGGTATGGTTAATATGGTAAACTAAACCTATCTAAAACCAATTTTATGAGTTTTTTTTGAACCATACCCACCTTATATTTTAAATAAATAATTTTTTATCCATTATAAACCTAAAATGAATTTATTATAAAATAATATTGTAAGTTTTTTCTAAGGTTCCCCTCACCCCTCTTATAAAAGGGCACATCCCCTTCCCTAAAATTCACACCTCCAATTCCAATTAGATCAGACAAAACCTACCCAAATATCCTCCCAACATTCCTCACTTCATTATAGAGTCCTTCATTTGGTCATAAAACCAACATAAGGAGCCCTTTTGATCAAATCAAAAGGAAGAACCCGAAGAAGACGTAAACATTTCATCACATCTTTCAAGTTCTTTTCTTCTTCCACTTAATATTTATTTGTTATTTCCATACCAAAATAATATCTCTAGTACCTTATAAATACTGTGATTTTATTATAAAAAAGGAAAAACCATATAAATTATTCTATCCATCCTATGAATGATAAAGTCACCATGCGTGTGTACGTACGACTTACCCTCTCCGCACCATGGTGTAATTTATTATTCAACGCTATGTTATTTGGATGGATATAATGATGAGTAATATTTATATAAATAATTATTATTACATGATAATGGCTCTATAAAATTAATATACCATACAGTTCCACACCTTTTAATCATTAGAGAAATGATATTGTTGCTCGTGCGTACTTACAGATTACTGTCTCCACGATGCGATCAGATTCATTTCCACGTTCACATTTCATAGATGATTATAAAAATATATATTATTAATAATTATTTAATATATGAAATAATAATTCTACTATATATATGTGTGTGTACTTATATATATCTTATTCACTTACTTTTTTCCAATACGATGTGAAAACTGAAACAACATTTATGCGTACGTACGGCCTACAATATCCATAAATAGTGTGTTCGATTTTATATATCTATCTATTATAAATATTTATATTCTAAATATATATGATATATAAAACATGTTTTCTATTATACAATTATTTAAATCATTATCTAAATGAATCGATCAAGAACAAGAAGTAAAAACATGCATGATAAAGAAATCGATTATTATCTGAAATGTTAATTTAACATGAAAATCATTATTAAATGGGTAGTATAAAGTCATAAATGAATCATGTATACTATAATAAATATGAATATAGTTCTGTTATAATTTAATGACAGACAATTTTCATTATACATGAGGTTAAACGTATCCTTGACCAACGGAAAGTGCAAGGTAAGGGTTAATTCCTCAATCTCATTATTATCTGAGATTGTTTATGTGTAAGTATTTACTGAGAAATTTTTATAATCCATGTACATTTTTCATAAAAATGATTTCGAAATGAATATTTTAAGGATTTTTGAAATGTACTCTTTATCAGGATTTTAAAATTTTAAAATATTTAACTTTCTAAATATTTTTAATTAATGTCCATGTTTTCAAAATGATTTTAAGGATTTATTAATATCAACATGAATGTTTTGAAATGATAATTCTTTTCAAAAGTTTCAAAGTGGTACAAGAAACGTTGAGTCACAAATATATTTTTTAATTACTTCCTTTATAAAAGTGTGACTTTTAAATGATTATACAAAAAAGGATGTTTCTCTCAAAAAAATTTACTCATCATTTTCAACTATGTCATCATCCTTTACCGAATATTATTTTTGATTGAGGATGATTAATTATAATAAAATATTCCATGTTTTATTTAATGAGTTATGATATGTTTGACTGTGGATGTTCTATTTTTATACCATTCATGGTTTATGGTTAATGTATTGTCATTTCGTATGCTAGTTTTAATACGAATATTTATGTTATGTTTCAACTTTTTCGTATGAGGAATGCAGTGGACTTAGAAAGTGATAGGTGGAGCCCGATATAGATCCTCAATGCATCCGTAGGTCTAATGGGACAAACTAGTGACATGGCACAAGGCCTTGAAAAATATTTTATTTATAGTCTTCGAACAAGGCCTTGACTATGTGGTAATGATGTCCGACATTAGGCATTCCATCATTATTAAATTAGTTATTAAATGTGATTATTCGACTAGTAGAATATCCATGTGCATGTTTATATGGTAAGGTTTGATTTATTTTTTTCATATTATGGTCAAGTTTATGTTTAAAATTTCCGTTCTTTTTATCACACATCTTGCCTTAAAAGTTTATAGCTTCAGCAAAATTATTTACCCGTACTGAGCATCTGAGCTCACCCCTTTCTTAAGTTTTATTTTCCCAGGATTCCAATAAGTGTATTATGATTGACATGTAGGGTTAAGATAAAGTGAATAATGTAATTCTAAAAGAACTATCTATGATGTGTTTTATGTTTGAAATTGTTATGTAAAGTATGTGTATGTAATCTATTTTCCAAGACTACTAAACTGATTGGTCTTTCGGGACTTGATTCATTGTAATCATTCCAATGTATTAAAATAATGAACCGACTCTTGGTAACTAGGGTCGGGGCATTAAATATGGTATTAGAGGAAGTTTATTACAAACCTTAGAATCTAGATTTAGATAAACTATGATTAGATCACATGACCCTAAGATAGAATTTTAAGTTTAGTATAGAATAACTTCCTATAATTGTAGATATTTTGTTAGTTTTCCAAACAATACATCCCTATCTGGATATGAGATGGTTGAGGCAGCTCTGGCACAGATGTACCTAGGGGTAAAACACAAAAACATCACTTTAAGCTAGACTCAAAAGGGAACTGGTGCACGACAATGGGCCTTGCTGCACTCTTGGTTACGACACTCCTAGGGGATATGCGTAGAATACTTATCATTTTACTTAGAAATAATTATGAAGGATTTATGAGAATATAACTCCTCAAAGAAAATATTTTTACGATTATAGATCATATCCAAAAAATGTTCGATTTATGTTAGTTATTTTACAAGATTGGAATTATTCATTACAATTCATAAACTGACCTAGTGTTTTCTATTTTATAGAAATGGTGCCCAGTAGAAAGAATTTGAACTCCAGTAATACATATAATCCAAAGAGTGTGAAGGATCATATCTTTCATGGTATTAAGCCAACATTTATAGGGGAAATAGTCTCCCATGTATTATCAACATATGAAGAAATAGTATCATGTATTAATAAGATAAGTAAAGAATTCTCTGAGTTCTATGTCTTTGAAGGAAAGCAAGAGATGAAAAGGATAGAGGAGAGAAAGATGGATAAAGGGAAGAGGGAAAAGAAGGATTCCCCAAATGTGATAAATGTGGAAATAATCACCTTGGTAAATTTTTAAAGGGAATGAGAGTTTGTTATATGTATGGAGAAAAAGGACACCAAGTACGTGATTTCAAGGGTAAGAAAAAGTTTTCAAATGTAAAATGCTTCATCTGTAAGTAGTTGAGACACTACATGTATCAATGTCTCATTCATAACAGTATACCACATATGATGTTATTGGATAATAATAAAGTTATGCTACTACCTCAGATGAAGAGGAATGACTACTATTCTTATGTTGTTATTATAGAATTATTTCATTTGAGTGTTGTATCAACATTATACAAGTTACATGAATTATGGAGATAAATAAGGATTGTACTGCAGTACTATCATATATAGATCTGAGAATAGTGAATTAATAGTAAGTTACACTTTTTGGAAAATACATGGTTGAAAGAAAGGTAATCCTTAATATGGTCATGATAATGAGGTAGTTATTTTGGAATAAGAGATGGTTGATTTGGATAAAGTATATTGAATATTCTTTACTTTCTTGAAACTGATTAATGATTTTTATATTCCATAATTGTTGGAGTTTATAACATTTTTGGATACAAGGAGTATATCCATTATTCTAAAAGGAATAAGGGATCATGAATGTATTCAATAAGGTTTTATGGTAATTCAGAATGTAGCAGTGTTTTAAAAGAAAACATGAAGAAGGTGTTCACGGGTTATTACCTGGAAAAAAGGATCTTCATTGTGTTTACCTTCCTTATAAATTTTGGACCGAGAGTTTGGATATAAGTATTTTGGATAAGTCTAAATGTTGGAATGGATTATGATTGAAATTGGATACTGTTGTTATGGTTATTTTTGGATTGTTATAAAAAGGACAACCCAGAGTTCAGGCGACAACTAGTCACGTCTGGCAAGGCTACATGACTTGAACTCGCAACCGAAGAGCGACAAAGGTGCATCACCTACGACTGGACTACGTGATGAACTAGTATGTATAATTTAGTTTTTTAAATATTATGACAAATGAATTATAAAATCACTATTTTTGGAACCTTATAAGATTTGGATAAATAGAATTTTTTTAATCATTTGGATTGAAAGATGAGTTTTTATTAGGAATTAGTTGAAGGATGAAACTCTACTTGTCCTGTATATATATATATATATATAATTTCTTTTTTTCCCTCTAATTACAACTAAATTTTATTAACCCAATTTCCTATGTGGGTTTTCCCAGAAATGTATTTTCTATTTTCAAACTTTTATTTTTGAAGAACAATATCAAATTGTGAGGACGCAATTTATTGAAGGAGGGAAGAATGTAACAGCCCGAGATTTCATAGTGTGTTATTTCTTCAATGTAATTCAATAACTTTCACTACACACAACACTAAGTTCAAGCACACCACGACTTACCAAACTTTCCGTTCAAAAGTGGTTATGAATAGTATTAACTAAATTTTAAACTTTATATAATACATATAATTTTAGAATCCTTATTATGAGTTTCTTAGATATAATGTAAGAACAAATACATTTTTTTAGATAAAGGAAGTATTTTTCAAGAAATGCAATTTTACCGCCTTTTAATGGAGAACCGTTTTTAAATCCATTATTTGAAACTTTTATATACTCAATTTGACAAAATAAACATCTTTTTCAGAATCGGGACATAATAATTTAGTTTCAATAAATTTTTGGTGTTTTTTCTAATAACATTCATATTTGGGTGAATAGTGAAAAATACTATATTTTAACTGAAAACTACTTTTTTAATAAAAATAATTTATACTGTTGAATTATAAATTTTAATGGTTTGGAGCGATAATTAGTTTATATTTTTAAAATTTTAATCTAACGATGGTCATCGTATGTAATTTCACTTTGAAATTAGACATAAACAAGTGTCAGTCTTTTGATAATTATTATTTCTTAAAAATACACTTCATGGTTTGGACAACGGGAATTAAATTTAAATTAATTAATGAAACATCTATGTTTTGAAATTGGTAAAATATAATTCATCTTTGAATTTGGAATATCAAAATTACCTTGGGGAGAATTTTCGGTATTTTTCTGAAAACGTTTAATTTTTTATTAATACTGAGAAACACTGAGTTATTGTTTAAAACTGACTTTTTATCGAATTAATTACATATTTTATTTAAATTTATTTTAGGTCAAAATAGATTCATAATACCAATATAAATTTAATGTAATTAAATGGAGTTAGTTTTTAATAATTTTAGATATATTAAAATTTTATCGAACTTTTTACCGTCTTTTACCCACCTCCTAGAAGCATTTTCAAATCTACATAAAACATAACTTTACCGCTTCTATGAGTTTAATTTAAAAAATACGAGATAAAAAATTAATATAAGGAGTAAAATGTGGTTCAATAAGAGAAAAATAATTTTTGGGGAATAATAACTTTTTGTTTTTATTCACCACGGTTAAAAGTAAAAAAGGGTAATAAAGGGTAAAAATGATATTATTATTACCCTGACACGTGTCCTAATTTTATTATATATGTGTAATTCAACAAAAAACAACATTAGGAATAAAATATGACCCTTTTGGTCCACCTAAATTAGATTAAGAAATTTATTATTATATTATTTAAAGAAGAGTTAAAAGAGTTAAAATCATAGTTTAATAACTAAACCATTTTTAATATAGGGTTATACATAAGATAAATTCGACTATAAATATTCTTTAGAAAGATTAAAATATTTCCTACATAATGGAAGTTTATTTATAATTTTTAATGATTAAATAATTAAATTTATTAATGACACAATGATGATGTAGTAATTACCTTATTAATGTAAGAATCAAATAAATGGTATTGTAAATATTAAAATAAATAAAATTTAAAAGTTTTTATGACATCCACAAATTTTATAGGTGAATTTGACATGTTATTATTTATTAAATTTATTTTTTTGAAGTATTAATGTTGTAATTATTTTATCAAAAAACAAATACCAAAGAGTGTCAAAATTGACATAAATAGTTTTTAAAAAATATATTATATTATTAATTGATATAATAATCCAAAAAATCTAAGGTTTGGAAAAAAGACTTATATAATAATATATATGACATTACTAAACCAATTGGGGATATATTGGCATTTTATAGTAAGTATATTAAAAATATAATATAAAAATACAAAGAGAAATGGTAAATGTCAAACTATTTAACTAAGAGTTAAATATAAAAGTTAAGGTTAATATAATAACCTAAAACTGTCTAAAACCAATTGGTTGATTTTTTTTCGACCCATAACCACCTTATATTTTAAATATTTCATTTTGGAGCAATTAGAAACCGAAAATGAATTTATTATAAAATAATATTTTATGTTTTTTATAAGGCGCCCCTCACCCCACTTATAAAATGGCAATTCCCCTTATCTCAAATTCACACCTCCAAATCCATTTAGATCATCCAAAACCTTCCATAATATCCTCCAAAAATTAATAACTTCATCCTAGAGGCCTTACTTTGGTAAAGAATCCAACCTAATGTTCCCTTTTGATCAAATAAAAAGAAAGAACTCAAATAAGAGGTACAAATTTCATCACCTCTTTCAAGTTCTTTTCTTCTTCCACTTCATATTTCGTTGTTATTACCATAAAAATAATATTTCTAGTAATTATACATACTATGATGTTATTATAAATATGTCACAACCATATTAATTATTCTATCCATCCTATTAATGATAATGTTCCCATGCGTGCATACGTACGGCTTACCGTCTCTACGTTGTGGTGTAATTTATTTTTCAACACTATGTTATTTGGATGGATATAATGATGAGTAATTTGTATATAAATAATGAATATGACATGATAATTTCTCTGTAAAATTAATATACCATCCAATTCCAAGCGTTTTTATCATTAAGGAAATGATATTGTCACTCTTGCATACGTACGGATTACCGTCTCCACGACGCGATTAGATTCTTTTCCACATTCACCATTCATCGATGATTATGAAAATATATAATATTAATAAGTGTGTAATATATGAAATAATAATGCTACTGGATATATATATATATATATATTTACTTACATATATCTTATTCACTTACTTCTGTTCAATACGAGGTGAAAACGGAAACATCGTTTATGCGTGCGTACGACCTACCGTCTCCATAAACGGTGCCTTCCATTATATATATATATATATATATATATATATCTAATATAAATATTTATATTCTAAATATATATGGTTTAAAAATCATGTTTTATATTCTAGAAGTATTTAAATCAGGATCTAAATGATATGATCAGGAACAATCAGTTAAAACACGAAAGATAAAGAACACGATTATTACCCGAAACATTAATTTAACATGAAAATAATTTTTAAATGGGAGTTATAAAGTCATAAATGAATCATGTATGGTATAATAACTATGAATATGGTTCTTTTATAATTAAATAACATACAATGGTCATTATACTGGAGGTTAAACGTACCCTCGACCAAAGGAAAGTGCAAGGTAAGGGTTAACTCCTCAATCTCATTATTATCCGAGATTGTTTATGTGTAATTATTTACCGGGAAATTTTTATCATCCATGTCCATTTTTCATAAAATTGATTTCAAAATTAATATTTTAACGATTTTTTAATGGTACTCTTTATCAGGATTTTAAATTTATTTAAGATTTTACTTTCTAAATCTTTTTAAGTAATGTCCATGTTTTCAAAATGATTTTAAGGATTTATTTATATGGACCTGAATGTTTTTTAAATGATAATTCTTTTTAAAAGTATCAAAGTGGTATGGGATACTTTGATTCAAAAATATATTTTTAAATTACTTCATTTATAAATGTTTGACTTTTAAATGATTTCATAAAAAGGATATTTCTCTCAAAAAGTTTTACTCATCTTTTTCAACTATGTCGACTTCCTTTACCTAATATTATTTTTGATTGAGGAAGATTTATTATAATAAAATCATCCATGTTGTATTGAATGAGTTATGTTATTTTTTACTATGGATGTTCTACTTTTATAGAATTCATGGTTTAGGGTTAATTTATTGACATTTTGTATTCTAGGTTTAATAAGAATGTTTATGTTATGTTTCAGCTTTTTCATATGAGGAATGCGGTGGACTTAGTAAGTGATGGGTGGAGCCAGCTATAGCTCCTCGTTTCATTGGTAGATATCATGATACAAACTAGTGTCTTGGAACAAGCCCTTGAAACAAATTTTATTTCTAGTCTTGGCACAAGGCCTTGACTATGTGGTAATGATGTCAGACATTAGGAATTCCCACATTATGAAATTAGTTATTACATGTGATTATTCGACCAGTAGAATATCCATGTGAATGTTTATATGTTAATATTTGATTTATTTTTTTCATATTATGTTCATGTTTATGTTTAAAAATGTTTTTGTTTTTGTCACACATCTATCGTTAAAAGTTTATAGCTTCCACTAAATTATTTACCCTTACTAAGCATCTGTGCTCACCCCTTTCTTATGTTTTATTTTCCCAGGACTCCCAAAAGTGTATTATGATTGATATGCAGGGATAAGATAAAGGGAATAATGGAGTTCTCAAAGAACTATCTATGTTGTGTTTTATGTTTGAAATTGTAATGTAAAGTTAGTGTATGTAATCTATTTTCCAAGACTGCTAAACTGATCGGTCCTTCGAGACTTGATTCCTTGTAATCATGCCAATTTATTAAAATAATGCAATGACTCTGGAAAACTAGGTTCGGGTCATTACATAGAACACTTGTTAGGGTAATTTAATATTATTATAATATTATTTCTTTACCCTTATTTATCAGATTTACCCTTTAACCAAGGTAAATAAAATATTTACCGAAGTAATTATTCGAAATGTCTAAAAATAAAAGTTACATATTTACACAATTTAGACCTCTTGATTCTAAATATGGAATCCATTTTTCTATATTCAGAACATAAAATTGGCATAAATTAATTTAAAATTAATTCTCGTTGTCAAAATAAAAAGTGTGTTTTTAAGAAGTAATTACTATCAAAATATTGACACATGCCTATATCCAGTTTAAATGTGAAATTATGTCCAATAACCACCATTGAATTAAATAGAAAAATATTATCTAATTATCCTTAAAAACCACTCAATAGTATAATTTATCACTATAAATTATTTTGATTAAAAATGCGGTTTTTAATTAAACTTTTGTATTTTTCACTGTTCATAAAAAACTGAATGTTTTTAGGAAAATACCAAAAAATAACCCTAAGATAATTTTGTTATTCCGAACCGAAAAATGAAGTCCATTTTGAAAGATAAAATCGATAAACTTTAATAAAGTGGATATTACTATTCATAACGGCTAATTTGATTTGTTACGATGTGTCAGAATATCAAAGTTGTGTACAATGAAATCTATTGCATTATTCAAATGAAAATATACCATGGAATCTCGAGGTGTTGCATTCTCCCATACTTCAAATAATTTCATCCTCAAAATTTCTAGAATATTTCTACATAAAAAGATTTGGGTGGTTCTTCATAATAAGTTCCTTAGGTTCCCACATTTCCTCTTCCATCTTATGGTTTCTTTGTAGAATTTTTACCAGAGAAGTCGTCATGTTTCTCAACACTTGTTATCTTGTATCAAGAACCATGATAGGGTCTTCGTAATAAGACAGATCAGGTTCTATTTATAATTCCTCATTGGTAAGTACATGTGTTGGGCCAGGCATGTATTTTTTCAACAGTGATACATGGAACACATCATGAACATTGGAGAGACTTTGAGGCATTTCCAAATGTAAGCAACAGCCCAAATTCATTCTGGAATTTCAAATGGTTTCGTGTACCTGGGACTCAATTTACCCTTCTTACCAAATCATATAATTCCCTTCCATAGAGATACCCTCAAGAAAACATGATATCCTACCTGAAATTCCAAATCATTCATTCAGTTATGAGCATATCTCTTATGCCTACTTTGAGATGCTTTGATGTGGGTTAGGATTACATTAACCTTTTCTAGCATTTCTTCAACGTGTTTTAGGCCTATGATTTTCTTTCACGAATATCATCCCAACAAGTTGGTGTACGACATCTCTTTCTGTATAACGCATCATATGGTGCTATCTGAATACTTGAATAGAAGCTATTGTTATAGGAAAATTCCACTACAGGTAAATATTGATCCCACATAACATGAAATTCAAGTGAGAAAGATCTCAACATATCTTATAAGGTTTGAATAGTCCATTCTGATTGTCCATCAGTTTGAGGGTGGTAGGTAGTGCTCAAACTGAGTTCAGTATCCAAGGCTTTCTAAAGATTTTTCCAAAATCATGATGTAAAATGGGCATCACGATCAGAAACAATCAAAAGGGGTACTCCATGAAGTCTTATAACTTAATTAACAAACAATATTTCTAAACATTCAATTGGTAAATGTTCTCTTATAGTATGATAATTTGGTGACATGGTAAGACGTTCAACAATAACCCATATTGCATCATTCCGTCTAGGAGTCTTTGGTTGTCCATTGAAAAAGTCCATCGCAATATTATCCCATTTCCACTCTGGTATGGGAAGAGGTTTCATGACTCCTCTAGGTTGTTTCCTTCCAACTTTCACTTTTTGATAAACCATACATCTTGACACAAAATCAGAAATCTCCCTCTTCATGTTTTCCCACCAAAAATGTTCCTTCAAATCTCTAAACATTTTAGTGCTCCTAGGGTGTATAGAGAAATTAGATCTATGGGCTTCATCCAAAAATTCTCTTTTTAAATCAGGTATATAAGGAACACAACATCACTTTCCAAATTTCAAAATTTCATTTTCATATATGAAGTCACTCAATCTCCCATTATTCATAGCTTTAATATTATTTCGAAACTCCTCATCATCAGCCTAAGAACTTTTTATCCTTTCTTGTAAAGATGGTTTGGAAACCATTTGAAAAAGCATTGATGTTTCACCTTCTATGGTTATTCCCATGTCCATATTTAATATATTCGTGTATATAGGATCCTTTTCAACTCACATCTTGTTCGAAACTCCATGGTCCTTTCTAGTCAAAGCATCTTTCACCTTATTTGCCTTCCCCGAGTGGTAGTGTATAGTGAAATCATAATCCTTGAGTAGTTCAAGCCGTCTCCTTTACCTCATCTTGAGTTCTTTCTGTGAGAAAATATTTTTCAAACTCTTGTGATTGGTATATATCTCACATTTTTCACCATAGAGGTAATGACTCCATATCTTAAGTGAAACGATTACAGCTACTAACTTAAGATCCTGATTAAGATAGTTTTTCTAATTATTTTTTAGTTTTCATGATGCATAGACAACAACTCTATCATTCTACATAAGGACACAACCAAGTCCTTTCTTTAAAGAATCACTATAAATAACAAACACATCATTACCCGATGGTAGAGTCAATATAGGATCATTGAATAATATTCTCTTCAGTTCTTGAAAAAATTCTTCACTATTTTGTCTAAACAAATTTAACTATGTTACGTGTGAGCTTGGTTAATGGGTTTTCCAATCAGGAAATATTATGGACGAAACATCGATAATAACCTGCTAAAACAAAAAACTCCATACCTTAGTTATACTCGTTGGTGCTGGGCATTCATATATTGACTTGGTCTTCCAATATGGCCAAGAAAAGAAATCCATTTAAGTGATAATTTAAACTTGCTAATATTATCATCTAATTCATTTCTTCTAAGAGTCTTCAGGATGATTCAAAAGTGATTTTCATGATCTTCGTATCTCTTGGAGTATACCAAGATATCATCAATAAATACCACTATAAAGTCATTAAGAAATTACTTGAAAACCCTATCCATTAGATCCATGATGACAGAGGGTTCATTAGTCAATCCAAAAGGCATTACTATAAACTCGTAATGCTAATACCAGGTTCAAAATGTGGTCTTCAGAATGTCTTCCTTCTTTACGTACAACTGATGGTATCGAGATCGAAGGTCAACCTTTGAAAAATATTGAGCTCCAAGAAGTTGGTCAAATAAATAATCAATGTGGGTTAGGGGAAACATTATCTTTATTGTTATAGCATTCATCTCCTTGTAGTCAATGCACAACCTCATATATCCATATTTCTTCTTATCAAAAATGACAGGGGCACCCCATAGAGAAACACTAGGGTGAATAAATCCCTTATTACTCAATTCCTGTAGTTTTTTCATTAGTTCCACTAATTCCACAATGGACATTATATAAGGGGTATTTGATATGGGCCTTGAACTATGAATTAATTTAATGGAAAACTCAATTTATTGTTCTATAGGATTTTTAGGTAAGTCCTTTGGAAATACATCAACATAATCTTGCACAATAGGTACATACTCTATTTGAACATTCTTTTCCTCATCCATAGTTATTTCATCCTCTTCCTCCCCAATAATTTAATTTAGTTGAGCTATTGGGGGTGGATATAGATAATAATTAGGTGGTGACGTCTCTACTCTAAGGATAAGGTGTTCTTTATCATCGTCATCAAAAATAGTAACCTCCTTCTTAAAATAAATTTTGGCATCATGGTCCAAAAGCCAATCCATACCGAAGATTATATCAAATTCAATCATGGGTATGACAATGAGATCAATAGATAGAGAACGGTTATATGCCCTAATGGTGACTAATTCACAAAACATTATTGCAATGATACTTCCCATATGAGTTTTCACTGAAAATTATTATATTAAATCAAATTGCAAATATCTAATTTTTTTAGAAAACTAGGAAGATATGAAACAATGTGATGATCTAGAATCAAATAAATCATTTTCTACACTTGAGGACACCATTAAATTACCTGTCACCATGTCTTTCGGAGCATCAACCTCACCAATAGTGATAACATAAGCATGGAATTGATCCCTTGGCCTTTTTTGAGGTATGTTTCCTTGGATCTTCGGATATTCATTTTCCTAATGAAATTTTTCTCAACAATTTTAGTATTCAACATTGAAATCCTCTTTCATCCCCTTACAATCACGACATTTGTGGCCTTTTTCACCACACTTGTAACAGAGTCCCATTCTCTTCAGGAAAGTACCAGGGTGTTTATTCCAAAATTTACTATAGGATGGATATTACACTTTTCCATTCTAACCCTTATTTCCATTTCCTAAGTGTTCAATAGATATATTCTTATCTTTCTTTTCTCTAAAGTCATAAGGCTTAGATAATTCATTTTCTGTCCTGTTAGCAAATGAGACAATATCATCATACGATGAAAAGTATTGTGAGACTAATTCTCGACTGTGTAATGGTTTTAACCCATCAAATAAATGATAAATCATACTTCTTGGGATACGTATATAATCTACAGCATGCCTCGCTAACCTTGTAATGTTAGATTTATACTTTGCGACATTCTTAACCTTTTTTTTCCTCAAACTCAGAAATTGTCTTTCCATATCTGATCGATGGTCATGAGGAAAGTATTTCTCTAAGAAAATATCTTTAAACTCCCTCCATTCCATATTTGATACTTGATAATCTTCCTTTGTGTTTTGAATCAATGACCACCATTGATCAGCATCTCCAGTGAGGTGGTAAACTACCATGAAAACTTTTTCCCTTTCACTACTTCCCAAGGTGTGGAATATTTTCTCTAAGGAATTTATCCATTGATCAGCTACTAATGTATTTGTATTCCCATTGAATGTTGGTGGTTGTTGCCTCATGAATTGGTTTTACATTGATCCTCGATGTTGTGGATCAGGGTGCTCCATACGGGTAAGGTTATTATTCATAACCTATGTGAGTTGTCTTAGTATGGTGATTAGTTGATCAGCACCAATTGTATCATCATCTCCGCTATAATTATATTGAGTATTAGGGAAATACTTACATGGATTGCGTGCATTAATACGGTTTCCATTCCTTCCAATAGGCGTCATTTCTAAACAATGCAATAAACTAGATTACTTTATGAATCGAAATACATAATTCCAAACATGTAAAACAATTAACATAAACTGGACAGTTTATGGATATAATCCATAATCATAAAAAGATTTTCTTAGAGAAAGTATATACTCATAAACTCTTCATATTTATTTGTATAGAAAATAAGAATTTTCCTAAGCATATCCTTCGAGAGTGTTGTAACCAAGAGTGCATCAAGGTCTATTATCATGCTCCAATTCCAGTTCGAGTCTAGCTCAAAGCATTGTTTTCGGTTTTTTCACCTAGGTACATCTATGTCGGAGCTTCCTCTTCTTGCTCATATCCAAATAGGGATTTATTTCCTAGAAAACTAACAAAATATCTACAATACCAAAATTCTATGATGTTCTTATATACTAATCCTCAAAATCTATCTTAGGATAATGTTCTCTAATCATACTTTATCTAAATCTATATTCCTAGGTTTTTACTAAACTTCCTCTGATAAAAACTATAACACCCCGACCCCTGTTACAAAGAGTCGGTGCATTATTACATAAAATTGGAATGATATAAGGAAATCATGTCCCGAAGGACCGATCAGTTCATTATCCTTGGAAATACTAGATACATTTATAAGTTTTAGATTACATTATAAAATTAAAAACTATAAAAACATTATTTCCATATACCACACTCATAACCCCTTAGACTATACCACGAGGTCAGTCATAAAATACTTCTTCACATCCAGGGAAAAATAAAACATACAAAGGGGTGAGCTCAGATTCTCAGTAAGGATAACAATATAGTAGAAACTTTCATAAATAAGCATAAACATTTAAGGCAATGTATAATACTAAAACAAAAGCCTTTTAAACTTGAACTTCATCATAAAATGGAAAAGATAAAATCAAATAATTCCATTTATATATTCACATGGATATTCTACTAGTCAAATAATCACATGCAATATCAATAGCCACTTTCATAATGATGGAATGCATAATGCCAGACTTCATAACCACATAGTCGTAGCCTTGTGCCAAGACTAAAAATAAGATTTTTTAAAGGTCTTGATCGAAGACACTAGTTTGTCTCGTGAGACCTACCGATGCATCAAGGATCTATAGCGGGCTCCACCAGTCACAAACTAAGTCCAATGCATTCCTCATAAGAAAATGTTTAATCATAACATAAACATTCGTATTAAAACTAGCATACAAGATGTCAATATTTTATCCATAAGCCATGAATGGTGTAAAAATAGAACATCCCCAGTCAAACATATCACAAAACCTTCAATACAATATGGATGTTTTGTATCATAATAAATCAACATCAAATAAGCTTAAAATCAATCAAAGGAGGTTGCCATAGATAAAATCAAAACCTTTTTTAGAGAAATATATCCTACTATTTTGAAATAATTTAAAATTCATTTTATTATAAAATAAAACATTATTTTGGAAATATTATTATACGCTTGTAAAGTAAGCTTTGATGATATTATAATGGCAGCAAATAGCTGCACCCGCCATATAAGTTAAAAAAATATTCATACCTTAACTTTGTCAAAAAGGTCATAAAGTATCTTGTTTGGAAAACGACAGAAAGATTCCTTTCAGAACATATAAGGTATAATAAGGGTATAAATTACATTAACCCATTGGCTAGTAAATAGTAAAAATATTTTGAAATGCATTTTTAAGAAGCATAGGTGTGGATGATAAATAGGTCCCAGTAGATAATTACGTATAAACAACCTCGGATAATGAAGTGGTAATGAAATTAACCCTTACCTTGTACTTTTCCTTGGTTGAGGGTATGTTAACCTCCTAAATAATATTTAAATAATTTTTATTAAATTATAAAATACCATATACATAAAAATGATATCATATTTGATCTTCTAATATTTCTTTGTTAATAATATTTTAGTAGTATCGTTGTTTCGGGTGTTAACTGATTCATTTTTCTTTCTATGCTTTGTTAAATAAGTAATGTTTATTGGGGATATGATGTATCTTATTAATATTAAGAATGATATTAAGTCTCTAAACATTATTTTTAATCATCAAATGAAAATTAGTCTTGAATGGATACGATGGGAAATGAATCTCATTGCATTCGTGGAGATGGAAATCCGTAAGTATGCACAAACAACAATATCATTTTTTTAATATTATAATAATATATAATTGGATGGTGTATCATATATAAAAAATAATTATCTTGTTATATTTATTATTTACATCAATTATACATCATTATTATACCCATCCAAATAATAATGTATTAAATAACGACTACACCAAGACGTGGAGATAGTAAGTCGTACATAAGCACATATGGTGACATGTCATTCAAAGGATGGATAGAATAATGAATATGGTTCTACCATATTTATAATAAAATCACAGTATATAGATTATACTGGAGTTATTATTTCATAATGGAAACAACAATGAAAAATGAAGTGGAAAAAGAAAGGAACTTGAAAGAGATGATGAAAATATTTAAATCTTCTTCAGGTTCTTCCTCTTGATTTGATAAAAAGGGATTTGTAGGATGGATTTATAACTAAAGTAATGCCTCTAGGATTAAGGGAGGATAGTTTTACGGATATTTGGGAAGGGTTTGGTCGAGCCAAATGGTTTTGATGTTGTAAATTTGAGATAAGGGGAAGTTCTCCTTTATAAGATGGGTGAGGGGCGCCTTAGGAAAAGACTGAAATATTATTTTATAATATACTCATTTTAGGTTTCTAATGATTAAAAATGATTTATTTAGAGGATAATGATGGTATGGGTCTAAAACCACTAAACCATTAGGTTTTAGACGGGTTTGGGTCACTATATTAACCTTATCTTCTAGATTTAACTCTTAATCAATTATTTTGACATTACCATGTCTCTTTGTAATTTTAAATTATATGGTTAATAAACGTACTATAAACATCCAAGTGAAAAAAAATTGGTTCATTAATAAAATATATAATATTATTTAAGACATTTAGATGAACCTTATATTTTTAGAAATGTAATATCTATTAATAATATAATATTTGTTTTAAAAAACTCGTTTATGTCAATTTCGACACTATTTTCTATATTATTTTTGTTAAATTACTAACAGCATTATTAATTAGAAAAAAATTCATTTAATCAATAATAACATGTCACATTAACCTAAAAAATTCTTGGATGGCATCAAAAATTTCAAATTATATTTATTTTAACATCAATAATACCATTTATTTGATTCTTTCGGTAATAAGGAAAATATTGCATCATCATTGTGTCATAAATAAATTTAATTATTCAATTTATAAAATTATAAATAAAATACCATTATATAGGAAATAGTTTTAGATATCATATTAATAATTATAGTAAAAGAGATAACATATATAACCCTACGTAAAAAAATTACTAAAAGATATATGCTTATATCATTTTTGTATTTACTTTAACTTAATTAATATAAAGTGTCATTATCACTTACAAGTGGCACCATGGTGTCCCAAAATTGACTCAAGGATTCCCATGGTCGTACATGTAACAAAAAATATGGGTCATAAAACATTTTAGGGTAATTAAATATAATTATAATATTATTTTTTTACCATTATTTACAGGATTTACCCTTTAACCATGATAAATAAAATATTTATCGAAGTAATTATTCAAAATGTATAAAAATAAAATTTACCTATTTACAGAAATTGGACCTTCTGATTCTTAATATAGAATCCATTTTTATAAATTCAGAACATATAAGTGGCAGAAATTAATTTAAAATATATTACCGTTGTCAAAACAGAAAACGTGTTTTTAAGAAATAATAACTATCAAAAGATTGACACTTTCTTATGTCCAGTTTAAATGTGAAATTATGGCTAATGACCAAAATTTTATTAAATGGTAAAAATATAATATAATTATAATTAAAAACCACTCAATAGTATAATTTACCACTATAAATTATTTTGATTAAAAATTTTGTTTTTAATTAAAATTTTGTATTTTTCACTATTCATCAAAAATAGAATGTTTTTAGAAAAATACCAAAAATTCACCATAAGCTAATTTTGTTATTCTGAACCCAAAAATGAAGTCCATTTTCAAAGCTAAAATTGATAAATTTTTAAAAAGTAGGTATTACTATTCATAGTGGCTAGTTTGATTGGTTGTGATGTGTTAGATTTTCGAAGTTGCGTACAACGCTAACTATTGCATTATTCAATGGGAAACATATCGTTGAAGCTCATTGTGTTACATTCTAACCTACTTCATATAATTTCAGCCTCGTAATTTCTAAAATATTTCTGCATAAAATGATTCAGTTGGTTCTTCATCAGAAGTTCCTTGGGTTCCCACGTTGCCTCTTCTATCTTATGGTTTCTCCATAGAACTTTTACCAGATGAGTCATCCGGTTTCTCAACACTTGTTCTCTTGTATCAAGAACCTTGACAGGGTCTTTAGATTAAGACAGATTGGGTTCTAGTTCTAATTCTTCAAAGGTAAGTACATGCATTGGGTCATGAATGTGTTTTCTAAACAGTGATACGTGGAACACATCATGACCTATGGAGAGATTTCGCAGCATTGTCAAATTGTATGCTACCGTCCCAATTCATTCTAGAATTTCAAAAGGTCTGATGTACTTGGGACTCAATTTACCCTTCTTACTGAATTTGGTAATTCCCTTCAATGGAGATTCCTTTAATAAAACATGATCTCTTACCTGAAATTCCAAATCCTTCCTTCGGTTATCAGCATAGATCTTCTGCCTACTTTGAGCTACTTTGAGGTGGGTTAGGATTACCTTCACCTTTTCCATCGTTTCATCAACATTTTATGGTCCTATGAGTTTTATTTCACCAACATCATCCCAAAAAGTTGGTGTATGAAATATCTTTCTATATAACACTTCATATGGTGCCATTTGAATACTTTAATGGAATCTATTGATATAAGAAAATTATGCTAGAGGTAAATATTGATCCTACATACCTAGAATGTCATGTGAGAAAGATCTCAACATGTCTTCTAAGGTTTGAATAGTCCATTCTGATTGTCCATCAGTTTGAGGGTGGTAGGCAGTGCTCAAATGAAGTTCACTATCTAGGGATTACTGAAGACTTTTCCAGAATCTAGATGTAAAATGGGGATCACGATCAGAAACAATCGATAGGGGTACTCCAGGAAGTCTTACAACTTCATTAATATACGAACTTGCTAAACTTTCATGTGTTAAAACTTCTCTTATAGAAAGAGAATGTGATGACTTTGTAAAAAGATCAATAATGACCCATATTGCATTGTTCCTTCTAGGATTCTTTCATAGTCCCGTAACAAAGTCCATCGTAATATTATCCCATTTCCACTCAAGTATGGGAAGAGGTTGCATGACTCCTCCAGGTTGTTTCTTTCCAGCTTTCACTTGTTGAAAAACCCATACATCTTAACACAAAATCAACAAACTCACTCTTCATGTTGTCCCAGAAAAAATGTTCGTTCAAATATCTATACATTTTGGTGCTCCTAGGGCGTATAGAGAAATTGGAGTTATGAGCATCATCCAACAATTATCTTTTTAGATCTGGTATATCAGGAACAAAAAGTCTCTTTCCAAAATTCAAAATTCCATCTTCATATACAAAGTCCCTCAATCTCCTATTATTCATAGCTTTAATATTCTTTTGAAACTCCTTATCATTATCCTGCGAACATTTTATCCTTTCTAGTAAATATGGTTTGGTATCCATTTGAAAAATCATTGATGTTTCACCTTCGATGGTTATTCCCATATACATCTTTACTATATCCAAGTATATAGGATCCTTTTCAACTCTCATCTTGTTCAAAACTCCATGATCTTGTCTACTCAAAACATATTCCACCTTATTTTCCCTCCCCGAGTGGTAGTGTATTGTGAAATAATAATCCTTGAGTAGTTAAAGCCATCTCCTTTGCCTCATGTTTACTTCATTCTATGAGAAAATATACATCAAACTCTTGTGATCATTATATATCTCACATTTTTCACCGTAGAGATAATGTCTTTATATCTTAAGAGCAATGTTTATAGTTACTAACTCAAGATCATGAGTAGGATTGTTTTTCTCATGAATTTTTAGCTGTCATGATGTATTGGAAATAAATCAATCATTCTACATAAGGACACAACGAAGTCCTTTCTTTAAAGCATAACTATAAATAAAAAACCCATTATTCCTCGATGGTAGAGTTAATTTAGGATCATTGACTGATATTCTCTTCGGTTCTTCAAAACATTCTTCACACTCTTTTGTCCAAACAAATTTTCCCCCTTTACGTGTGATCTTGGTTAGTGGTTTTTCCAATCCGGAAAACTTATGGAAGAAATGACGATAATAACCTGCTAAACCAATAAAACTGTGTTCCTCAGTTATACTCATCATTGCTGGCCATTCTTGGATTGCCTTGGGCTTTAAAGGATCAATAGAGATTCCTTAGGGAAAATATGGCCATGAAAAGAAATCTCTTGAAGCCAGAATTCACACTTTCTAAACATCCCATATAATTCATTTCTTCTAAGAGTCTTCAGGAAAATGCACAAGTGATTTTTATGATATCTGTAGCACTTGGTTTATAGCAATATGTCGTCAATAAATACCACTACAAAGTCATCAATATATTCCTTTAAACCCCTATTAATTAGATCCATGAATATAGAGGGTGCATTAGTCAATCCAAAAGGCATTGCTGTAAACTCGTAATTCCCGTACCTGTTTCAAAATGCGGTCTTGGGAATGTCTTCCTTCTTCATGCACAACTGATGGTATCCAGATTGAAGGCCAATTTTTTAAAAACATTAATACCCATTAAGTTGGTCAAATAAATCATCAATGTGAGGTGGGAGATACTTTTTCTTTATTGTTATATAATTGAACTCCCTGTAGTCAACACAAAACCTCATAGATCCATATTTCTTCTTATCACAAAGGATAGGGGCTCCCCAGGGAGAAACACTAGGGTGAATAAATCCCTTTTTACTAAATTACCGTAGTTGATTCTTCAGTTCCACTAATTCCACAGTGACCATTCTATAAGGGTTCTTCGATATGGGCCTTGAACCAAGAATTAAATCAATGGAAAACTCAATTTCTCATTCTCGAGGATGTCTAGCTAAGTTTTCTAGAAATACATCAACATACTCTGGACCAATAGGTACATCCTCTATTTGAACATTCTTTTCCTCACCAACAATTATTTCATTATCTTCCTCCCCAATAATGGAATTTAGTTGAGCTACTAGGGGTGGATCTAGATAAGAATCAGGTGGTGATGTTTCTGCTCTAATGATAAGGTGTTCTTTAAAATCATCATCAAAAATAGTAACCTCATTCTTCTTAAAATAAAATGTTTTATCATGGTCTGAAAGCCAATCCATATCGAGGATTATATCAAATTCAATCATGGGTACGACAATGATATCAATAGATAAAAAACATTTATATTCCCTAATGGGAACAGATTTAAAAACATTGTTTCAATGATACTTCCCTTAGGAGTTTTTACTGAAAACTCCCTTGTTAAATCAAATTTTAAATATCTAATTTTTTCAGCAATCTATGAAGATTTGAAAGAATACGATGATCCATAATCAAAAAATAATTTGATAAGCATGCTGAAACCATTAAATTAAATTCCACTGCCTCTTTTGGAGCTTCAACCTCAACAATAGCGATATCATAAGCTTGGCCTTGATCCCTTGGCCTTTTCTGATGTAAGTTTCATTAGTGATTAGGAAATTCATTTTCATAATTCCCAATTTTTCTACAATTTTGGCATTCAACATTGATATCCTCTTTCTTCCCCTTTCAATCACGACCTTGGTGGCCTTTTTCACCACACTTGTAACTGACTCCCATTCCCATCAAGAAAGTACCGGGGTGTTTCTTCCCAATTTTACTACAGGATAGATGTTAAACTTTTCTGTACATCACCTAATTTATATTTCCAGAGTTTTCAGTAGATCTCTTCTTCTCTTTCTTTGCTTTAAAGTCGTAAGACGTGGAGAATTCATTTTCTGTCTTGATAGCACATGAGACAATATCTTCAAACGAAGAGAAGGATTGTGAGTCTAATGCTTGACAGAGAAATGGTTTTAACCCATCAAAGAAATGATCAGACTTATTTCTTGGGTTATGTATATAATTTTAAGCATTCCTCACTAACCTTGTAAAGTTAGCTTCATACTTTGTGACATTCTAATCCTCCTTTTACCTCAGACTCAGAAATTTTCATTTCATATCCGCTCGATGGCCATAAGGAAAGTATTTTTCTATGAAAAGCTCTTTAAACTTCCTCTATTCCATATTTTATACTTCATCATATTCCTTTGTGTTTTGAATCAATGACCATCATTGATCAGTATCTCTAGTGAGGCGGTAAACTACCATGACAGCTTTTTCCCTTTCACTACTCCACAAGGCATGGAATATTTTCTCTATGGAATTTAACCATTTCTCAGTGACTAATGGATTTTTACTCCCATTGAATGTTGGTGGTTGTTGCCTCATGGAGAGGTCTAACATTGATCCTCTACATTGTTGATCAGGTTGCTCCATACGGGTAAGGTTATTATTCATAACCTGTGTGAGTTATCCCAGTATGGTGATAAGTTGATCAGCACCAGTTGCATCACCAGCACTGCTATAATTATCTTGAGTAGGAGGGAAATCCCTACATGGATTACGTGCATTGATATAGTTTCCATTCCATACACTATACACAATTTCTAAACAATGGCATAAACTAGATTATTTTACGAATCGAAATACATAATTCCAAACTTTTAAAACACTTAATAGAAACTGTATAGTTTATGGATATAATCTGTAATCATAAAAATGTTTTTTAGGAATTATATACTCATAAACTCTGCATAATGTTTTTTAATGAAAATGATAATTTTCCTGAGCATATCCCCTGGAGTTTCGTAACCAATAGTACAGTAAGGCCCGTTGTTGTGCACCAGTTCCCGTTCGAGTTTTACTCAAACCAGTGATTTTAGGATTTACCCCTAGCTACATCTGTGCTGGATCCACCTCTACCTACTCATATCCAGACAAGTATTTATTTCTTTGAAAACTCACAACATCTCTACAATACCAAAATTCTATCGAGTTCTTCTATACTAATCCTCAAAGAATATTTTAGGGTAATGTGCTCAAACCATTGTTTATCTAAATATAGATTCCAAGGTTTGTACTAAACTTCTCTAATACCAACTATAACACTGAAACCCTAGTTACCCAGAGTCAGTGTATTATTAAATAACATTGGCATGATACAAGGAAATGATGTCCCGAAAGACTGATCGGTTTAGTAGCCTTGGATATACCACACTCATATCCTCTTAGACTATTGCTACAAGTTAGTCATAAAATACGTATTCACATCATAGGAAAAATAAAACATAGAAAGGGGTGAGCTCAGAATCTCATTAAGGAAAAAAAATATAGCAGAAACTTTCATAAATAAGCATAACAATTTAAGGCAATGTATAAGACTAAAAAAATATTTTTAGACATTAACTTTAGTATAATATGGAAAAGATAAAATTAAATAATTCTATTTACTAAGTCACATGGATATTCTACTAGTCTAATAATCACATGCCATTTCAATAACCACTTTCATAATGATGGAATTCATAATTCCAGACATCATGACTACATAGTCAAGTCTTATGCCAAGACTATAAATAAGATTTTTTCAAGGCATTGTGACTAGACACTATTTTTTCAAATGAGACATACCGATGCATTGAGGAGCTATAGCAGGCTCCACCCATCACATAATAAGTCCAATTCATTCCTCATATGAAAAGTTTTAAACATAACATAAACATTCATATTAAAAATAGCATAAAAAATGTAATTAATTTATCCATAAATCATGAATGGTGTAAAAATAACACATCCATAGTCAAACATACCGAAAAAAATTCAATATAATATGGAATTTTTTTATCATAATAAAACAAGTTCAAATAATCTTAAAATCTATCAAAGGATGTTGATATAAATGAAATCAAAACCTTTTTTAGAGAAATATCTCTTTATATTTTGAACTTGTTTAAAATTCATATAATTATATAAGAAAACATTTATTCTAGAAAAATTTGTATAAACTTGTAAGGTAATATTTGATGATGTTATAACGGAAGAAAATAGCCGCACCCACTGTATAAGATAAAAAACATTCTTACCTTAATTTTGTCGAAAAGGTCATAAAGTACCTTGTTTGGAAAACAACAGAAAGATTCCTTCCAGAACATATAAGGTCAAATAAGGGTAAAAATTCCTTTAAACCATTTTCTATAAAATAGTAAATTATTTTGAAATACATTTATAAGAAGCATGGAAGTGGATGATAAAGAGGTCCTAGTAGATAATTACCTATAAACAACCTCAGATAATGAAGAGATTGTGAAATTTACCCTTAACTTGTACTTTTCCTTGGTCAAGGGAACATTAACCTCTTTTATAATAGTTATTTAATGGTTATTAAATTATACATGAACCATATACATAAATATTATATCATATATGATCTTTTAATATAGCTTTGTTAATAATATTTTAGTATTATCGTTGTTTCGGGTGTTAACTGATTCGTTTTACTTTATCTGCTTTTTTAAGTAAGTAATGTTTGTTGTGGATATGATGTATCTTATTCATATTCAAAATTATATTAAGTATTCAAACATTATATTTAATCATAAAATGAAAATTAGCCTTTAATGGATACAATGCGGAATGAATCTCATCCTGTTCGTGGAGATGGTAATCTGTACGTATGCATGAGGGTCAATATAATTATTTTGATATTAAAATAATATATAATTGGATTGTATATCATATATAAAAAATAATTATCATTTTATATTTATTATTTAAATCACTTATACATCATTATTATACCAATCCAAATAATAATGTATGGAATAACAACTATATCACGACGTGGAGACGGTAAGCCGAACGTACGCACGTATGGTGACATGTCATTCAATGGATGGATAGAATAATGAATATGGTTGTACCATATTTATAATAACATAACATTATATATAATATACTTAATTTATTATTTCATAATGGAAACAATAAAGAAAGAGGAAGTGGAAAAATAAAGGAACTTGAAAGAGGTGATGAAATATTTACCACTTTTCAGGTTCTTCCTTTTGATTTGATCAAAAGGGCTCCTTAGGTTGGCTTTATGACTAAAGGAATGCCTCTAGAATGAACGGAGGATATTTTAGATGATATTTTCGCAGGTTTTGGCTGAGAAAAATGGCTTTGAATGTATGAATTTGATAGAATGGGAAGTGCCTTTTTATAAGAGGGGTGAGGGGCACCTTAGGAAAATATTGAAATATTATTTTATAATAAAATAATTTTCGGTTTATAATGGTTCAAAAATTATTTATTTCTAGTATAAGGTGGTGATAGGTCGAAATACACTCAAAAAATATTTTTTAGGTAGGTTTGGGTCAATATATTAAACTTATCTTCTAGATTTAACTCTTAGTTAATTAGTTTGACATTTACCTTGTCTCTTTTTATTTTTATATAATATGGTTAATAAACATACAATTAACATCCATGTGAACCAAAAGTTGTTCATTAATGAAATATATAATATTATTTAAGACCTTGGGATGAACCATATATTTTTAGGTAGAGAATATCAATTAATAATATAGTATTTGTTTTAAAAACACTTTTATGTTAATTTTGACACTATTTTATATTTTGTTTTTGTTAAATTTCTAAAAGCATTATTACATCAAAAATAATTATTTTAATCAATCTTAACATGTCACATGAACCTATAAAAATCTTGGATGTCATCAAAACATTAAATTATATTTATTTTAACATCTATAATACCATTTAATTGAATCATTCATTAATAAGGAAAATACTGCATCATCATTGCATCATAAATAAATTTAATAATTCAGTGTCTAGAAATTAAAAATAAAATACCATTATGTAGATAAATATTTTTATCTCTCTAGTTAATATTTATAGTCGAAATGATAACATATTTATCCCTATGTAATTTTTTTTACTAAAACATATATGCTTATGTAATTTTTGTTTTTACTTTAACTTAATTGATATAAAGTGTCATTATCACTTACAGGTGGCTCCATGGGGTCCCATAATCGACCCAAGAATGCCCATGGTCTGGAATGTATCATGAAATAGGGTTAGAACACATGTTAGGGTAATTTAATATTATTATAATATTATTTTGTTTACCTTTATATACCGGATTTACCCTTTAACCATGGTAAATAAAATATTTACTGAAGTAATAATTCAAAAATGCCTAAATTTAAAAGTTACATATTTACACAATTTGGACCTTCTTATTATAAATATGGAATCCATTTTTCTAAATTCAGATCAAATAAGTGGCAGAAATTAATTTAAAATTAATTCCCGTTGTCAAAACAAAAAAAAGTGTTTTTAAGAAATAATGACTATCAAAAGATTGACACTTTCTTATGTTCAGTTTAAATGTGAAATTTTGTCCAATGACCAAAATTGGATTAAATGGGGAAAATATAATCAAATTATACTTATAAAACCCTCAATATTATAATTTTTCATTATAAATTATTATGATTTAAAAAGTTGTTTTTAATTAAAATTTAGTATTTTTCAACATTAATCAAAAGTGAATGTTTTTAGAAAAATACCAAAAATTCACTATAAGCTAATTTCTATATTTTGAACCCCAAAATGAAGCCCATTTTGAAATATAAAATAGGTAAAATTTCATAAAGTATGTATTACTATTCATAACAGCTAGTTTGATCGGTCACGATATGTAAGAATCTCGAAGTTGCGTACAATGCAAGCTATTGCATTATTCAAAGGGAAACGTACCGTGGAAGCTAGGGGTGTTAAAGAAAGTGTCCAATTTTTGATTTAGTATTTATTTATAAATTTTTTATATCTTAGTTCTTATTTCCAGAAAATATAAAGTAATAATCATGTATTAGGTAGCGTGAATGACACACTACACCAAGTATGTAAGCGAATATAATATCCAGAGACTCTACTATATATTTACTATTTTAAATAGATTCTATAAATTTAAAAGCACGTAAATATGAGTTAAATTCCATTACAGACAATAGAAACCTTCCTCTATAGTTTGTGTTTTATGTAATAGTGACCTTTCATGATAGCTTTCGTTATATGCAAGACCGAGTTTTTGCAAATAACAATGTATGATTAAAATTTTATTATTTAATATAATATGATATAAATAAGATGTTATCTTTATAGTTATGAAAAGTATTAAATAACTTATAATACATTATGGTTTATATAACTATAAAATTAATTCATGGGTTAACAATTAATGATAAATTTAAATAAGAACCAATTGGATATAACAATAAATATTATTATTTTGATGCTTCCAAAGGGGTTTTGTCTCAATAAAAACAATTAATTAAAATTATTTAATGATTTAAATAAAATATATATGTTATATATTCAATTAAATATTTTTTATATTTATTTTTTTGGTTTGATTGGGATATGATATGAACAAACTCTATTTTACACATAAAAACCTATATTTTTAAAAAATGTGGTATTACCGTCCTTTAATAGAAAACCATTTATAAATATTAATTTTGAAACATTAATTTATTTTATATGTCAAAATAAAAATTATCTCTGAAATAAAATCATAAAAATTTGGTTAGGGGAAATTTTTTATATTTTTCAGAAACATAACATTTTTAATGAATTGTTAAAAATATTGAAATTTAGATCAAAACTTCTTTTTGATATAATTTATTTATAAGTGTAAATTATAATTTTAATTGGATTTAAAGTTTAAATAGGTCATAATTTTATCAATTAAAAAAATATAAGTCATTGAAATCAGTTTCACATTGATATTTACTATCAAATCATAGAAAACTTTTACATGTTTTTTCTTTAAAACCCAACATTATCATCCCACCTTGGGGATTAAATTTATATATATTTCTGAAACTTCTATGACTGTAATTTTTAATAATTGATTCAAAATTTATAGTTAGAATAATTCATAAATTTTAATCAGTTATAATTATTTTTTGACCAAAAATATTAGTGAAAGTGATTAAAATTAATTTCAATTATTAAGCCAAAATTACGTTTAACAAAAGACTAAACCTTTAACTTAAGGGCCAAAATGACCTAGAAACATGTCCAAAAACCATATCCTGGAAATTATTAGGCCATTAAAATTCCATTTTTTGAGTTTTTTGGGTTTGGTATGGATTTTTGTAGCTAATGATATTTGAAAACCTAATTTGTTTTCAAAAAATCCATGTGAGTCATTTTCATTCCCTATAAAAAACAACCTCTTTTACCCATTCCTCACACCTCTCAAACCATGTATGTTTCTCCAGTTTCTACCAATATATCTTCCCAAAATGAATCCCCTAAATCTATAATCCTCCACTTGGGATGAAAGAAATCCGAGGATGTTTTGGTTCAAACCGAAAGAGTTACCTGATTAAGAGGTAACATTTTTCTTTAACCTTTTTAGTTTTATTTGCATTCCCAAGCCATTAAATCCACTTTATTTGATGATTTTATAAAAAATAATATATAATATTTATACTAGGGTGTTTTTATAAAAACTTTTGACCTGCACTTACACACACTTCCATCAAATCTGTAACGAACATATTGTTTCTGTGTTTGACGAACTACTTTCTCACGAAATGATGATTGTCCATGTTTCATTTACCAACGTTCAAGGTTGAGAATTATGATGTAAAAAATGTTTATATATGATATATATTTTATATATTTTATCTCTAAACTTATATAATCCTTTAATAAAATATACCTCTAATACTTTCCATTTTATGTTAATACGAGAACATCTATTGAAGAAGTGTGGACAACCGCCCCCTCAAAGCAATATGATTCATTCACATGATACATGGAATGTATAAAATAGGGTTATAATTAAATAACTGAGACCTAAAAAACATATATATGATATTTATTACACAATAAACTTTCTATATATATATTTATATCATTTTCATTATTACCCTTCCACACACATAAAAAATGATAACGTTATTTGTAGGCATGTGGACTACTACCTCCTTGATGTGATGTGATTCCTTTTACATCTATATAATTATATTTATAGTTATATATGATTAAATAATATGTTATTTATGATATAATTATCATTATAGGATGATATGGTGTTACTTACCTTCTTACCAATAAGACAATTGAAAAATTAGAACGTTACTCATGCAAACGTACGATCAACCATCTCCATGCTTGTAACAATGATTCATTTTCATAAACAAATTTAATTTTTAGTTTAAAAAGAATAATTTACGTATAAATATGATAATTATATCATTATTGTTATTCTTGTGATGTTATATAATGATCCTTTTTCAATAGTTGGCCTACCAATGTTGTTTTTGACACATAAACTGAATTTGGTCTAAACACATGACATAAAAAAGATTTTTTAAAGTATTTTCATAATAATTTGTAATAAGTGAAATAAGAAAAATCATAAACATGAAAAGGGTTCTCAATAATGTATAAAATTAACATATGTTTAATATACATAAAGTTATATGATGTTCACCTGAAAGAAAATTCATGGCGAGGGATTTTTATCTCACTTTTATTTCTATGAGGAATAATTTATTTTTGTCAACCTAATTTATTATTTATGGGGTTCATACTGCCACATTAACATTAATATCCAGAATTATATTATCTTTATGGTATTTAAATTTTTTATTTTATTATTACTACTTTTGGGGTTTCCAATTCATATATTGTAAGGGATTCTCATCTCACTTTTTTACACCCATGAGATAAATTTCATCTTCACCACTTACATCTTTTATGTGGTGTTACTACTACCCCTTTTGTTATATTATAATATTAATATTTTTATCTTTATGGAATTTTATAATTTTAATTAATGTTATTCCTCAATGTGGATTATGATTTAAAATGTTTCAAAGTGTTATGGGACACTTTGAAATGTTTAAATATTATTTTCCTCAACAATAAATTTAATATCCTTTCAATGTTATTTTCATTTGTGGAAATTATATGACCATTATTCAATGAAACATTTCATTTTATTTCCTCAATTTATTTATGTCCATTTTTAAATATTAGTACAATTTTCCAACTCATTGGTACTCAAAATGTTTTAGAAAATGTTTTTAAGAAAACTAGACTTTGTTTCTATCTTAAGTAGGAGAACCTATTTTTTTTATAGAAACCATGTTTTATTTAATAGTCATCAAAAATGTTTTTATAATGATTTGGTAAAGTTATTTTAACCCTTTTTCTATTTTATTGGTGTTTTCCATGGAATATTTTTTCTCTTTTCAAACAAGGAATTTATGTTTATCTTTAACCATGAAAAATTAATATTCTTTTTACTTGATATGGATTGTATGTATTTATCCACCATCATTTCATTGAATCTTCCAATTCATTTTAAAAGGTTAATTTTTAAAGAAAATATTTTCAAATGCACTTTTCAAAGAAATGGGTATTCAAATATTTTTAGTAATGCCTCTGATTTTCAATGTATTATTTTTGAATATTATATGGAATTAATTTGAGACTAGGAGCTGAAATGAAATATTCTTCTGAGGACATATGTGCCTTGAATATATTTTTGAAGTATATTAAATATATTATATATAACACATGATTAGTTTTCCAGATAAATTGGAAGAAATTCATAATAAGTGATCGAATCAGAAATCTTATGGCACCATTGCATTCAGAGCTTCGACTTTAACTTAGGTGATGCCTAACAAAGGACGACGTGGGTCAGCTGTGAATGTTAGTTTTTGGAATTTTTGGTGAATAAAATAAAATAAATATTTATTTTATTTAATCATTACATAAGAAAACATTTTCTATTTTAATTTAGCAGCTTGGAAAGGGACCTAGGGTTCGAATTCATACCACTAGAGAAATCCCTAGGATCTATGGAGAGGTACCTTGGAGAAATATCTTAATGAATGATGATGAACGGTGGATAGAGATCATTATTTGTGGTCTTACATTGGTAAGTAATAGTCAATAAAAAAATAATCCAACCTGAAGGTAGGGCATTGTGATTTATATTTCTTCTTTTATATACATAGAATCAATGATGAATGTAGATCAACCCACAAATAGGTTGACCCATGGTTCGATAATTCTTGCGAGATGCATTGATTGCGGGACTGAGTTATAGATGAATATGATTATTGTTTTTATTAGTTTTTTGATCATTCAAATGGGAACATATCATGGCCACAATGAATAACGACTGAGGTTCATAACTCGGGCTGTTTTTGTGATTTTTCTTTCCCCATTTTTTCACGTATTCTTTGTTCTTCACAGGATATGAACAAATTATTTTTGTGACTTATATTTGTTAAAAAAAGTTCTAATATTATAGATCTAGCATTAGGAAAACCTAGAAGAGGTGTGAAATCGATGAAGACAGAAAGAATGAAGTTTTTTGGGAGATATCTTTATTTGAGAATTCTTTGTTCGGGTAATCAGAATCAGATTTCAGAGCCAATTAAAGGCCCAAAACTCACTGATTCATTTCTATGATGATGAGGAGACCTTTAATATTCAGTTATGGGATGAACAAAAAAACTTATTGAGCACCATAGGATCAGCCGATGTGCATGGAGGAAGAGCTTCGATTCTAAAAAATTATGGTGAACCCAGTGTGTATTCCGTGATACACACCATGTAGGCCCTTTTAAGTGGTAGCTAGGGTTATGGGAAGCCTTAAAAGTATCACATGATGTGTGGGACCTTACTAGAGACTTCACATGTAACTTAGGGATACCCATTTATAGGGTAAAATATATGTCATGTACTATACAACATGGCCAATCCCAGACTAGATACACAGGCTATCCCGTGTACTAGTAAATTGATAGGTAGACACTAGTGGACACCGTGTAATGACACACGGTTAAGGAACACGGGTGGAATCCAGATACATGGACAGTACATGTAATCATTTCTACACACCGTTTATATACCTTTTCCACATCACATGTCTTCCTGACATGGGTTGTTGTACACAGGCAGTACCCAGGGTCAAGGGACACAGTATGTGACCCTAAAACATGCAGTGTATCCATTCATATGTTGACTAGATCCCCTTTCCACCATATCCTAGAGATATTTTTTATGTTTTGTGACCTTGGTCATTTCCATTAATGTTGGTGTGTATCGTTTCCTATAAAACAACGTATGATCCCTTCCACAAGAAATCCTAGATATAGTTGTTGGAATCCCCCCGAGAGGCTCGAAGATGGATGGTCTATTTATTCTTCATCTCGAGGTAGAGTTCTTGGTATCGACATGAATAACCTTACCAAGTGTCAATCCTCAAATTAGAGGGTTGTTCCAGATGAATTTTTTGGTATCACTCCATTCCCCTGGCTATGATCCTCATCAGATGTATCATATCTCTCTTTATATATATCATCTTATCTCTCTCTATCAGATTTCAAAGAAAAGTACTTATTGGATGGATTTAATTAGTGACATCAAAATCCAGTTTAAAGTCACTTAGGTGAGTGCTTCAGGGAATCATTAGATGGGATTCCTAGTGGTGGTATGTTGTAGTTGTGACTTACCTCTAGACTACATGTCTTTTTTGGGAATATCTGTACATCCTTGTAATATTCGGTAGAAATACACTTGTATAGAGATGACTATATCATTTATTTTTGTATTTAATTGTGGTTTTGATGTGTCATACTGAGTATTTTTATACTCACCCCTACATGGTATTTTCACACATGTGTTGTGTCTTGTGTAGATGAGTGACCTTTTAACAGAGCCCAGGGCAGACTAGGACTAGACGAAGCCCTGTGAGTTCAAATTGGCTTATGGGTTCTTTTGGATTCAAGTAGCAGTCCCACTACCTATTTGTTTATAGGATGGACATTTTTGTTTACAAACTCTTTTGGTGGGATTGTATAATGGCCCAGTTTACTTTTCTTTCTTTACTTCTATCGTACTCTATTGGTCATGATAGTGTTATTCGGGCTTTTACTTTCCTAGTGTTTTTTATATTTTAGTAATTTGGGCTTAGATATGTGTTAAGGTGTACAGATACTTAGGAAATTCCTCCCAGGTTATTTTTACTCCTACACGGTGCTATTCACCATCCCCTATATTATTAGAGGTGGGATTTGGGGGTTGTGACATGGCCCCCATTGGGACAGGTCATGACATAGTGCTATCATACGCTAGTTTGTTCCACCTTAGGAACAAGAGTCTATGAAATTAGTATGAGGAAACAATGTGTTAACTGTTTTGAGTTCGTCTTTCAGGCCCGGGAATCCAATGTTGGTGTAACGGTAGAAATATCCATACAACATGACTCAAATAACCTACATTTCAACTTAGTTCACGAGAACATTTGTTTTAGGGAAAACATGGGTACATGAATTATATATGAATGGATTGTGGTTTCCATGGCCTTCTTGAGTCATCTATCTAGATATACTCATTGACCATGGTATATTTTGTTTCCTTATAGGATGGATCTGTGATGTATAGGAGCTAGGATTTTGTAACTCAATCATGAGGATGTCCACTATAGTGACTAGGATTCAGTACAAGGACCATTTTTCAGATGATACCTCTAGGTGGTGCACATGATATACTGCCACATATGGAGCTACCCAAGGTACATACAACACTGGAAGACGTGGATCATAGGTTGAGCATGCTTCATGAGTCTTAGAGGTAGAGACCCCTTAGGTTCTATGGATTGGCATGAGGTGGTGACCAGAGTTTTCTTTCTAGTAAGGACACTAGCTGATCAGATGGTGGTCCTAGCAGCGATCCTTCGATAGGGACCAACATGAAGATGGTGGAGTTCGGCTATCTAAACTCATGACAAGTAAACGCTCTCATGGATAGATTTCGAGTTCCTCTTTAGAGTGGTTTTTTCTTTTGTTATGTTGAGAGCTATGAATATATAAGAGATTTTTCAATTCCAGTTGTGTAGTATGAAAATTTCTGATTATTCATCGAGGTTCACCAACCTCTCTGGGTACATTATGGATATGGTCAGGGATCCATACTTCCTAGGAAGGACCGTCGATCAAGGTTTGCATAGATACATCCAATCAAGTATTATCCCTCTGAGAATTCCTAATTATGCTAGGGTGATCCAATAAGATTTGGTGGTTTAAGGAGTCTTGGTTGAGTAGAGAAATCCAGTGATATTCATCAGTGGACAGTTAGGTGTAGAGACCATGGACATAGAGAGCTAACATCAGTCTCAGAGATCCATATGTAGGAGTAATTTTAGGATGAGATCCTAGGATAGAGTATCTATAGTTCTGGAATCACTGGGTGGATCCAATCAGCCTATGGAGAGGCAGTCCAACTCATGTGATGGTAGGGGACATCTCACTCGTGATTTTCCAACCCATCATGCTACTGATAGGGAGACAGTGGATGGACCCCTAAGGCAGACACATAGTAAAGAATAGGTATATCTAGAAGGAAAATGACGTGGAATAAGATATGGGAGAGCGTTGAGAGGTGTTCGAAGCTTCTACTTGCTACCACCACCACCACCAGGCGGTCCACGCTAGGCTTAGGGAGTTAGAGGACATGGGTGGGGAAAACTACATGTGGTCAAGGATTATGAACGAGGATCTCTAGGGATTATTCGAGGTATTATCTATGTCTTTTCTACTCTAGATTCCTTATTAATAGACACCGGTGATAGTCAATCCTTTCACACCAAATATCTTGTTCGAGACCTTGAGATTCTGGTAGAACTGTTGACTCAACCCTTATGCTTGGAGACACCAACTGGAGGAGACTCGATGATCAAAAATATTTTCAAATAGTGTGACCTTACCTTAGAGGAGAGAGTTTTAGTTGGATCCTCTTGGTGGAAACATTAAAGACTTACGACATCATTCATAGTATGGATGAATTATCTAATTTCATACCCCAATTTACTATTTTAGGTAAACTGTATCATGTGTTTGAAGCAATAGAAGATGTTTTTCTTTTATTAGTTAAAAGGAAACACAGAAAACATAGGATAGACTCATGCATAGGAGGGTGTAGCCAATTACTCATCACTTGTCTAGCCTAACCCTTACTGTAGTCGATTTATGAGTATCTAGTCCCCAGTAGTAGTGGTATAGAATGATGACGTATTCCCTGAAGATCATCTAGGATTACATCCTCATCGATGATATACTTCTTCATCGACTTACATACCATGACTAAACTAGTATCCTAACCAGAAACTTTTATAGTACACACATATCTCCTTGAGTTGAAGGTGCAATTTGAGGATTTGTAGAGGAAGGCCTTCATGAGACCCTGTGTTTCACCCTGGGTAGCCCCAGTTTTGTTTGCAAAAAAGGTAAATGAGATATTGAGGATGTGTGTTGATTACTAGCACTTGAACTATGTGATGTTGAAGAACATGTATCCACTATCAAGGACCGATGACCTATTTGATAAGTTGAGAGGGGTACGACGGTTTGAAAATGTTGACCTCAAAAATGTCTATCACCATCTATGAGTACGATATGAGGATGTATTGAAGATGGATTTCATATGCTTCTACAGCCATTATGAGTACTTGGTGATTCCCTTTTTCATGAATAATTCCTCAGCAGTGTTCATGGGACCCATGAACCGTATCTTACAGCCTTACTTTGACCGGTTCCAGTTGGTCTTCATCGATGATATCCTTGTGTACTTGGCATCTGACAAGGAGCATGTGAGGCACCGAAGGATGGTTCTAAATGTACTCAGAGAGCACCATATTTATGGGAATCTCTTGAATATATAGTTATGGATTTTTTTCCCACTTTCTGGGACATGGTGTCTCAGCAGATGGAGTGGTAGTGGACCAGAACAAGGAGGAGGGAGTTTTATCTTGGCAGCCACCTAAGAGTGTGATGAAGATACAAAGATTCCTTTTGTGGGAAGAATATTAAAAGAGATTCATCCTTCATTTATCCAGGGTATTAACATTGGTGACATATTTTACTGAAAATGGGAATCTTTTGGTGTGGATAGAGAAGTGACATCAATCCTTTCCGCAGTTGAGGCAAAATTTGAAGAGCACCCTGTTCTTGAGATTTCTGGAGGAGGGAACCGAGTAGATATTGTTATGTGATGCATTAGGGAGACGACATGGTTGTGTTCTAATGTAGAGTAAGGCATTGATTGCCTATGGTTTTCACCTATTGATACTACATGAGTAGAACTACATGAGTAATGATCATGAGTCGGCAGCGGTAGTCATCACATTGAAGATGTGGTGACACTACATAATGGGAAACAATTTAACATCGACTCTAATCACAATATTCTCAAGTATATGTACCCATATATGTATTTAAACCTCAAATAGAGGTGATGGCTAGAGTTCTTCTATGATTATGACTTTGATATTGTCTATACTCTTGGGAAGGTAAACATTGAGGGAGATGCTCTCAGTTGGAGATCTAGTTCATGGTTGTCGAATGAGGAATCAGAGCATTTGACCTCATTATAGTTATCTTTATTGATAGGAGATGAAAAATATTACCTTCAGTTGATGTTTTTCACCACTCCACTCTTATAGCGAGTCTTAGTGGTATGGCATGGGAAGATCGACTTTGAGACCCTATATGCTCAGATGTCTATAGGGCTTGTTCTTGATAGATATTCACAGGGTAGGGAGCATGTACATCTTTTCAGAGGATGCATTTTAGTATTAGAGGCGTTACAGGAAAGGGTTCTAATGAATTTCATACATCCCCTTTGGAGATACACATCGGTGTGCTGAATATGTAGAAGGACCTTTGACGTCAGTTTTGGTGGCTTTGAATGAATAACAGATTTGTAGAGTTTGTCTCTCTATGCCTTACTTGTTAGAAATTAAAGGTTGAGAACTAGGTTCTAGAGGGTTTGGTTCAACCCCTTGAGGTTCTAGAGTGGATTTAGGATGGGATATCCATGGAAATCATGAACATATTACCACATTTGTCCAGGTACAAGATTCCATTTGTTTGATTGTTGACCAACTCACCAAGTTTTCCCACTTCGTATCCATTTAAGAGCAGATTTTGGTAGAGAGATTTGGATGCCTCTACGTGTAGGAAACAAATTGGGCTACAAGATGTTCTTTCCATGACTTTTTCTGATCATGATGATCATTTCACATACCATTTGTGGAATGGATTACATAAGGAATTTCAGACTCATTTTCACTTGAACATAGTATTTCATCCCTAGATAGATTGCTAGACAAAGAGTACCATTCATGTTTTGGAGGACTTGTTGTGATATTACATGTTAGACTTCGTTCATAGCTGGGAGGATCACCTAACACTGGTAGAGTTTGGGTACAACAAACGATAAAACTCCACTATTGGTATAAGACCAGTCGAGGATCTGTATGGGAAACTGTATAGGTCAAAATTCTGTTGGAATGACCCAGGGGAGTCAACACTTATGGTCAAAGACTTGGTGTGAGCTACCACTAAGAAGGTGAAGATAATCCAGGAGTAGATGAAGACTAAATATAGCTTGAAGAATTCATATTCTGACACAAGATGAAGGCTTTTGGAGTTCACGGAATGAGACAATGTTTTCTTTTGAGTCTGATCTCAATGTGGGTTTTAATGATTTGTCTAAGGCAGTAAGTTATCTATGAGGTGAATCAACCATTTTTAGATAGTGCATATAGTTGGAAATGTGGTATACCACCTAGCTCTACCCCCATAGTTGCATTGGGTGCACGATGTCTTCCATGTGTCACAGCTGAGGAGGTAAGTGCATAACCAATCGCACATCAACAACTAGGTAGAGCTGAACATCGAGGATAGATTGACTTTTTTAGAGTACCCATTGGAGATTGAGAATAAAAAATAAAGGATATTTTTTGGGTGATCGGTTCCCTCAGTGCATGCCCAATGACAGCACGAGAATCTTTAGAAGAGCACATGGGAGTGAGAGGTTTAGATTCATGCTCAATACCAAAATATTATTGTGTATCCTTTTGTTTTTTATTTTCAAGGACAAGATTCCCTATAGTGGGGAGAGTGTAATTTCCTTTATTTTTATATATATTTTTTTAATTTTATATGTAATTAATTTGAGACCAAGTACTGAGACAATGTATGATTATGAGGCCCGATGTGCCCGAAATAAATGTCTAAAAAATATTAAATATAATAAATAACACATGTGAGTGGTTTTATTGAAAAAGTGGAATAACTTCTAAATGGGTCCCTAGATCAGAAATCGGATGGAACCGTTGCACTCCGAGAAATGAATTTACCTTTGGCATGGCCTAACATTAGTTTTCTTGGGTTATCTGTGAAATTTAGTTTTTGGACATTTTAATGAATAAAATAAATTTATGATTTTTTTTATTTTAACATCACAGAACAACATAGTGATAAGTTTTTGTTTTATTTCAGAAGCTTGGAAAGGGACCCAAGGATGGAATTAATATCCCTCGAAAAATTTCTAAGAGATATGGAGAGGAACCTTGTAGAAATATCATGACTAATGATAATGAACAGTGGATTGAGATCATTCTTGAAGAATTACCAGGGACAAATAATTCTCAACAAAGAACAATGCATTATCTAGTTAGTGTGTTTAGATTTCAATTCCTTCATTCCCATTATTAGAATCAATGATTCCCGCATATCAACCCACCGATAGGTTGACCAACTGTTCGATCATTCTTGTGGGATGGTTTTATTCTGTGAATTATTTGGGGATGAATATGATTATTGTTTTAATTATATATTTTTATCATTATTAAGTGAAATGGTCAATGCTGAAATGAAAAATGGTTGTGGTTCGTTCCTCAGATCATTCTATGTGATTTTTCATTCCCTCTTTTTCTCACATGATCTTTATGGGATATGAATGGACGGTTATTTATCCTTAGATTCATGGAACAACTATATGATATTGTGGATCGAGCATTGGGACAACCTAGAGGATGTGCAGTGGGGATAGAGACTTATTGATCAATCTTTTTTAGGACACATTGTTCTGTGATCATTCTTCAATCGGTGATTAGAATAAAATTTCAAAGCTGATTGATTGCCCAGAACACACCAATCTGGTGCTATGATGTTGAGGTGAGATGTGATCATCAGTTTTTGGATGAATGGGCCAAAATATCAAGAACCGTAGGATCAGACGAGGAACATAGAGGAATAAACACAATTCTAAAAAATTGTAATGAACATGGAATAAATTCTGTGATACATGCTGTGTGAGCCCAACTGAGTAGTGACTAGGGTTTCGTGAATCCATAAAAGTATCACATGGCATGTGACATCTTCCACATAACAAGTGTTCCCTTCCCAAGGGAAAATATTATATCTCAGATGATACATGGAAATGAGGTGGAGTATAAGACATGTAATCAATCACACATCCATACCTAGACTGGCTACGTGGGCTATCCCATGTACTATTGCACGGGTTGGTGGACATGGGCTGACACCATGTTCCGGCACACGGTTGGGGAACATGGGTGGAATTCAGATGGAATTACATGACATGTTATCCTTTCAACATGGTTTTTATATCGTTTCAACATGAAATTTTTTCCTAACATATTCTATTGTACATGGGTAGTACCCAGGGTCAAGGGACATAGATTGTGATCTTACTATTGGATGTGCATCCCTTTCAATGTGGATTAGATCCCTTGTACACTTTATCTTAGAAATGTTTTTTAGGGTTCATGCCCTTAATTACATCCCTAAATGTTTGTTTGTATCATTTCCTACATACTATAGTATGATCCCTTCTATAGGACATCCTAGATAGTGTTTTTGGAAGCCCTTGAGAGTCCCAGTGGGGGATCCCCTATTCATTCTTCATGCCCTTAGTAGAGTTATGGGTATAAACAAGACCAACCGTACTATTCTTCGATCCTATACATATTAGGTTATTCAAAAAGGAGTTTTTAGTATCACCCCATGTCCCTAGATTTGATCCTCATCTGATGTATCATATCTCTCTTCATATCAATCAGTGTATCTGAATCATAATGGTTTCTGATGTACAATACTTCTCGAATGGACTTCATCAGTGCTATCAGTCTCTTGAGTGAATTCATCTTGACGATTTCTTCCACGAATCTTTCGACTAGATCCCTAGTGGTGGTATGTACTAATTGTAACATACCTCAATACTACGTTACTTTTTTAGTATATCTGGATTCCATTGTTATATGTTGTATAAATATACTAATGAAGATCTCAAAGTATCTTTCATTTTTTATTGTTTTTTGGTTTCCTGAGTGACCTACTAAGTATTGTGATGATCCCCTCTACATGGTATTGTCCTAGATGTTCTTTGTTTTGTGCAGATGAGTGACCTTTTGAAGGATTCCATGGTGGAATAGGACTATGTGGAGCATTGTAAGTTCCGAGAGGCGGAGTTGTTCCTACAATATCAAAAGTAGTCCCAATACCTGTCTTTTTATAGGTTGGATTTTTTAGTTTATAGAATCTTTTATTGGGTAGGTATTCTGGCTGAGTTTACATTACATTCTTTACTTCGATCATACATTATTGGTTTGGTTAGTGGTATGTGTTATTTTAATTTCTTAGTGTCTCTTACATTTCATAATTTTGGGATTGGATACTTTTACATGTGTACATGTACTTAAGAAATTACTCCCATGTTTGTGATATTCCTAGTTAGTGCTAGTCACCATCCCCTAGCCTATTGGAGGTCGGCATGGGGAGTCATTGTAATGGCCCGATTGAGATGGTCTATGACAGATTTTCCAATTAAAATGATATTTTCCTTAAATAATTTTTTAGAATATCATTTTATAATGTTTCCATTAATCTAATAGAACAACCCTTTATTTTACTCCAGATGGGATATGTTGTATTGATACCAAACTTAATCTTTATATAGATGAATTATTATGGATTAATCCAAGTATAGTATTAACATTCGCATCATCGACTCCTTTTAGTTCCATTGAAATATTAAATTTCGTATGATAATTTGAAATTTAATTTCCCAAAAATATATATTTCATTTTTCATGGATATGATTAATACCTAAACCGTATACTATTTTTCATACGGTGTTTACATTGAATGTTAATTTATTATTTGAGAAAATGTTGATAAATCCTTATACTTTATTAAATATGTATATTTGATCAGGCATATTGTTTATTCAATATGAGGAATGTTTTGGACATGCAAAACATGGGTTGAGGACCGTTGAAGGAAAACCTTGTGGGTTGTGGACTAGTTAATACAAGACCCTCGATGCATCAGTATTCTCATGGGATGCATTAATTGAGCAAAATGGAATGTTTTAAATGGTCTCTTAATGGTAAAGATATCATGTGCCTGGGAAACATGACATTCAATAATTAATCATTTCCATCATTAAGTTTTGGTTATAATTCATCCATGAGATCTTGTGTCGACATATCTATGGATACATTTCATTTTTAGGTCATTGATTAAATGTCATGTGTTCTAGTTTATTACCTTTTCATATTGAATTTTCTTTATCAAGTCATTTGAATGGCATGTTTCTCCATTAATTACCTTCCCATATTTTTACACACTTCATTATTAGTTTTTTTAATATATGGTATGTGTGTTCTATTATTTACCATGCCATAATTATTATTTTGATTCATTCATTATTGATTACACTATACTTCACCTTTACTGAGTATTTGAGCTCATCCTTTTTAGGTTTCTTTCCCCAAGAATCTATAAATCTTACTGTGAATGATATTAATGGATATACTAGATTATTAGAGTTATCCTCAAAGTAATTTATTTAGAAATAAGAAAAAAAATGCTGTAATTAGTGTATTAATTTGTAATAGAAGACTCATGTATGTATCATGTTTACCAAGATTACTAACCTCTTTGGTTTTTTAGGGGTTGATTCCTTGTAATCCAACCAATGTAATTAGTAGCAAACACATTCTCTAAACTATCTATGTTTAGTTCACTACAATTGGTATTAGAGTATGTTTAATAGAACCCATGGGAACTATATTTTGGAAAACATAGGCTAGAGAACATATGACTTAGGTAAAATTTGAGTAATTTTGTTATGGTAGATATTGTGTGGGTTTTACTATAAATACATCCATGTCTGGATACTGCAAGTGGATTTGGTTCTCAAACATATATATGTACAAGTAATAACTCCAATAAGGTGTTCTATGCCTAACTCGAGGTAACATGGTAGTCAATAATGGGCCTTAATGTGAACTTGGTTTGGCACTCTATAGGGATATTTAGAGGTTAATTCATATTTTTATTACAAAAAATTATGAATTTTTTTACAATAAATATCCGAGATTAAACCTATGTTTTTTTATATTGAAAATAAGGTGTTATGAATTCGAAATCCAATAAATGATATTGTGGATAAACCCTAAACCAAGGAAGGACAAATGTATAAATAAATGGATGAAGTATTTATATATTGGGGTTATATTTAAAATTTTAGTTAATTTGATATTTATTGATTAACATAATTCTAATTATTTCCATTCTATTTATTTTGTAAATTATATTAATTTGGATTTAGAAAAGGAAAACCTATCAGCTGGGTGACATCCAATCAATTCCTACAATCCCATGGGTCATGAACCCATGACTAAAGCACAATAAGGGATTCATTCCATCCATTGACCTACACAATTTCCTAGTTAAATTTTCACTATTTTTAGTTAAATAATTTGAAGAATAAATGTAAATTATAAACTAGTGGTATTACTTTTGGGTATTATAGATTACTTGATCACCCATATTGGTTTTAGAAAATATTTAAAGACAGATAATATGAATTTTACTCTTTTAGATCCTTATGATCTTTTAAAAGTATAGTTTAGTTCATCTAGAATAGAAAAATCTATTATTGGTAATTAATTTGTTGGAGTAAAGGGATGACTTAGAATTTGATCGAATAACAACCAAAATTAGGATTGTTCACCTGAAATTAAAACCAGTCTAGTATGGATATTTCCTTATATTCAAGGTTAGTAAAATAATAACCCAACATTAGTAACATTAATTAGAAATAAAATGTTGTTCGGATACCTTAATTTCTATTGAACCTATTGTCTAATAATTCATTGCAGATTTAAGGCTCTGAGGCCCCCAACATTCAATTAATCATTCACATGTTTAGGATTTATGACCTAAATCACCCCTATAAATATTTATTCTTTTCCTAAAAGTACATATATCTGCTTTCCACTGATTTTCATATAATTGGAGACCCAGTTACTTGGTAGACAAAGTGACCTTTATACTTTCCATTCTATCTTTTATGGAGCATGAATTATGAACACTTCTCATGATGTGGGATTTTAAACATAGGAAGTATAAAAAACAATAACCATGATCTAGTTTAAATTTAAATGGAGCAATTTAAATAATCTGGGGAGAATTTGATCCCCCAAAAATCTAAATTAATAACCTTGTATTCGATAGCATGTATGACATGTGACACCAAGAACATAAGGTAATATAATATCATGAAACTCTACTATATATTTACTATTTAAAATTGATTCTACATATTTTATTGAATGAAACACCATGTTATCCTATGTTACACAGAAGATAAACTTTCTTCAATATCATTCATTACATGCAAGAGAAAACTTCTTCAATAGCTTGTGTTATACGCAATCTCGGGTTTCACCAAATAACAATGTATTATTAAAACATTATTATATAATACAATATCACAGAACATATCTTTCATACCATCAATTATGAATAGTTTTAAATAAAATTTGGAAAATATATGGTTTATATAAATATAAAATTTAATTCATGGGTTTCTAATTAGTGATAAATGAAAATAATAACCAATTGAACATAAAATGAAATATAATTATTTTTATGTTTCAAAATGAGTTCTGTCTTAATAAAAATAATTAATTATATTAAGTGAATCATTTTAATGAGATATATATTTTATATATTCAATCAAATAATTTTCATATTCTTCCATTTGGTTTGATGGTCATACGATAAGAACAAACTCTATTTTACACATAAAAACATATATTTTTTATTAAATATTTTTTACCTCCTTTTAATGGAGAACCCAATTTAAATACTAATTTTGAAGCATTAATTGATTTAGAATGTAAAAATACAATTTTTTTAAAAAAAAGAAACATAAAATTTAGTTTAGGATAATTTGCTTATATTTTTCGGAAACAAATCATTTTTTAATGAATAGTTAAAAGTATTGAATTTTAGTACAAAGATAACTTTTCGTATAATTTATTTATATGTTTAAATTATAAATTTAATTGGTTTTAATTTTTAATTATATCATATTTTTATCAGTTAAAAAATTAGTTCATTGAAATCAAATTCTATTTGAAATTTCCTACAAAAACATAGCAAACTCTAAGACATTTTTACATTAAAAACCCGTATTGTCGTCCCACCTAGGGAATTAAAATTGAATTAATTTAGTGAAATTATGTGATTTTAATTTGTAAAAATGGATTCCATATTTTAAATCAGATTAACTTATAATTTATAGAATGTTCAACTTAGTTTTTGACAATAAATGTTAGTGAATGTGCTTAAAATTAATTACAACTATTAAAAAACAATTATGCTTAATAAATTCCTAAACCATTAACTTAATGGCCCAAACGACCACTCCACTTGTCCAAAAACCATTTTATGGCTTTAAATATTCCATTAAACTTACATTATTTAGATTTTAAAAAAATGTATTTAATAACATGTGTACACATAACTTGTTTAAAAAACTCCAAGTTTGTCTTTTTCCTTCCATATAAAAGGACACCACCTCCCCCCAATCCTCACACCTCTAAAACCAATTAGGAATTTCCACGATCTTCTAAAATATATTCCTAAAATCCCTAACATATTTCTTGAATCCTCTCCTTTTTTAAAAAGAAATCCAAGGATGCTTTTGGTTCAATGAAAAATGAGTTACCTGATTAAGAGGTAAAATTTTTCTTAAAATTTTTAGATTTATTTCAATTCTACACCATCTAAAATATCTTTATTTAATTCTTGTATAACAAAAACGTATTATAAATAATCTATGATATTGTTATACTAATGTTTTTACATGCACATAGACAAAATTCCATCTAATGGTAATGAACATACAATTTCTTCCAGCAGGGATGCCTTAGTGATTATGCATTTTTGTGATCAGCGTTGATATGTGGTTCTATTGTTGTGAGGTGGTTTGGTGTTTCTAATTTATATTTTCTATGTTGAATCTATGGATCTGGTTTTTTTCAGAGTCCAAGATCTCTACAGCACATTGTTCTTTATTCCCCTGTGGTATGCATACCTTGGATTTCAGTGGGGGTGTGTCTGTGGTACTGTTCTGAGCGGATCCATGCCTAGAGTGGCATTTCTAGTTCAGATTAGCCTGGTTACCTTCACTGGTGATGTACCCTTGATGTGGTGTTGGTACATCCAATCCTAGTTGAGGATGGCCTAACTTCACATTCTCTGGATCATATTCTGGTTGCTCCGGCGACTACAGTGGTAGATTGGAGTCAGAGGATCATGGTAGGGTGGAGGTTGACTCGTGAAGTGCTTTGTGATGATGCTTGATTTTGGTATGTTTTTCTAATGATTGAGGTTTTGAATTTTCCCTTGGTTTCAGTTCGAAGGTGAGAAGTCAGTGCAACCAAATTTGACCACTTGGAATAAGCCCCAGAGGAGGATCCAGAGATGGCAGTTCATCTTTGCAGTGCTTTTTAGATGTGGTTGTTGAGAGGGTATGTGGTCAGCCATCGGATCGGGAATGTGCTTTGAAACAGGATACTTTCTTTCTGAATCACCCTGCAATGGTGTAGATCTCCATCATGTACATATTCTTAGAGGGGTGGGTCCTTTTTTTTAGTTTGGTTTTTCACATTTTTCCATTCAGGTGTGATTTGCCTTAAGTCTGTGGAGTCTATTCGGGTTCCCCCCTTCTTCCCTTGAAAGGGGGATTTAACAAATAAAATAATTGAAGTCCTTTGGGCCGTTGGATGGATATATATGATATTAATGAAATAATTAAATTTAAGTTAAATATAAATATAAATATATATCATTTTTTATTACCCTTTCACAAAATAAAACAGTGATAACATTATTCGTGGACATGTGGACTCCCGTCTCCTCGACATGATGGGATTCTTTTTTCATCAAAATAATTCTATATATAATCATATATGAATAAATTTTTTTTACTTATTATATAATTATAATTTCAAAAAGATATGGTTTTACTTACCTGTTTCCTTGACGATCATGGAAAAACAAGAACGCTACTCATGCGTATGTATGGCCTACCATCTCCATGATTGTAACAATGATTCATTTTCATGACCATGTTTAATTATTGGTATTAAAAAAGTGTAATTGATTTATAAATATGATACTTTTTCATGATTATTATTATTTTTATGTTATATAATGACTCCTTTGACCATAGATTACCCACCAATGTTGTTTTTGACACATAAATCGAATTTGGCCTAAACACCTAATGTAAACAATCAATTTTATGTAGTTTTAAAGAAAATATCAATAAGTGAAATAAAAGAAGTAATAAAAATGAAAAAATTTATCAACAATGTATAAATTTAACATATTTTTATTATATATGATGTTAAAGGATGTTCACCTAAAGGAAATACATAGTAAGTTATTCTTGTCTCACATTTCTTTCCATGAGGCATAATTTTTTTTGAACCTAATTTATTATATTTGGTGTACATACTGACACAACAACATTAATACTATGAATTCTATTATCTTCGTGGTATTTAAATGTTTCATTTAATTATTACCACTTATGGGTTTTCCAAATCATATGTTATAAGGGATTCTTATCTCACTTTTTACATCCATGAGATAAATCTCATTTTCATCACTTATATATTTTTTTGGTTTATCTACTAACCCTTTTGTTAAATTATACCATTACTCCTTTTATATTCATTGAATTTTATAATTTTATTTAATTTTATTCCAAGAATATTATTATGATTTGAAATGTTTTAAAGGGGTATGGGATGCTTGGGAAGTTTTAAAAAATATTTTCTTAAAAAAATAACTGTAATGATGTTTAAATGTTTGTTACATTATATTAAATTATATGACCATTGTTAAATTAAATCTTTCATTTTATATCCTTTGGTTCTTATTTACCATTTTCAAGTATTAGTAACATTTTAACATAATTTGGTACTCAAAAAGTTTTTAAAATTGTGTTTCAGAAAATCTATCTTTGTTTTTGTTTTTAGTTAGATAATTTGTTTTCTTATATAAATCATATTTTATTAAAATGTTTTCAAAAAAAAATTTAAAATGATTTGGTAAATAAATTTTTATCCTTTTTATCTTTTACCAACGTTTCAAATTAATATTTTTTTTTCACTTTATGAATAATGATTTTTATGTCCTTTAACCATTAAAAATGAATGTTATTTTTACCTTATATGTCTTGTATAGATTTTCCAACTTTCATTTATGTGAATCTTCCACAGCATGTTTAAAATGATACTTTTTAAAGAAAATATTTTCAAAAGTGATTTTCAAAAAAATTGTTATTGAAATTTTTTTTCAAAACAAAATGATATTTCCCTCAAGAATGTCTTTAAAAGATATTTTTATAATGGTTACATTGATCAAAGAAAACCACACTTTATTTTACTACACATGTGTTTGTTGTATTGATACCATACATAGTCTTTATATGGATGGATTATGATTGATTTATCCAATGACAGTATTGTGCATTACCTTCAAGGATTCCATTTAGTCCCCTAAAATATTCAATTACCTATAATCATTTGACAATGAATTTCCCCAAAATACCCATATAATTTTTCATGAATAATATTATTTCATAAACTATATAGAATTATTCATAGGGTGTTTATGTTGAATGTTAATTGATTATTTGTGAAAATATCGATAAATTGGTATAATTTTCCCTATAAGGATACTTGATAAGGAATATTGTTTATTTGATACGAGGAATGTTTGGTATATGAAATTCGAGTGTTGGGGACCATTTATGGAAATCCCTAAGGGTTGGGGACAAGTTAATAGAAGCCGCTCAATGAAACAGTAGTCTCTTGGGATGAATTTTATGTGAAAATACGAAATTTTAAAACTATATCGTTACAATAAAGTTATCGTGTGCTTGGAAAAATAGACGTTCAGTAATTAAGAATTTCCAAAATTTAGTTTCAGTTATTATTCATCAATGAGATCTTGTGTGAACATATTTATGTATACATTTCATTTTTTATTAATTGATAAAATGGAATGTGTTTTAGTTTCTTAAATTTCAGAATTTATTTTTGATTATAATGTTTTTTGAATGTAATGTGTTTACATTTATTATCATTCCAAAATTTTTATGTACTTCCTTCTCAATTTTTTGATTATATGGTATGTGTTTTCTATTTTTTACCATTACATAATGATTATTTTCATTCATTCATTATTTCTTCCACTATACTTTACCCTTTCTGAGAATTTGAGCTCAAACTTATTATGTTTCATTCCCCTTAAATCAAAGAATATTACTATGAAAGATATAATGGGATGTACTAGATAATAAGAGTTTTCCTTGTTGTCATTTATTTAAAAATAAAAAAAATATCTTAATTGGTGTATTCATTTGTAATACATAAATCATTTATGTTTATGGTTTACTGATACTAATAAACTCTTTGATCTTTTGGGGAATGATTCAATTTAATCACACCAATATAATTAGTAGAAAACATTAGCTTCAGGCTATCATGGGTAGGGTCGTTGCACTGATTCTATAATAATCTAAATTGTAAAGATCCTAAAATGTAATAAAATAAATTCTTGACATAAAAATAAATATTATGTAGTTCTAAAATAATGGTACTTATATAGAGAATCCCATGAATTATTTTAGGATATAGAATTGGTGATTATAGAGTATTCTCAATTCCCCCTTTCATCAAACTAAGATTTGTGATGAATAAATATCCGAAGTAGTATGAAGATGGGATTTTGTTTCTCCAAAAAGATTTTTTCAAATAATAAGGTATGGGAATTCCAAATGTTTATCAATTTGGTACCCCCAAGAGATATGAGGAGTAGGTCCCCCATGATAAGGGATGGTTTCCTATATCTCCCTCTTTGACTTGTCAGCTAACTAATATATGGATTGATATGGTAGTATCCTGGGTCAATCTTGAAATTTGGTGAGGTGATGGTCCTCTATGGGGTTGGAAACTCCCTTAGATAGTCATTAATCACCAATGACACATGCATCCATTATTTTTTCAGGGGAGTTTCTGTATGATTGGGATGGTATTAAATTTTCATGAATTGTTTTTATGCTTAGGGATTTTCAAATCACAAGGTTCCCTAGGTTTATCACCTTAAATATATATCTCTAGTGGGGGTGGGATGAGTGGGAGATTAATAACCTTACGGTTAGTTATTCTCTCCCTTTAGGCATAATAATGTATCATGACTCTTGTTTCAAGACCTAAAATAGATGACAAGGCACCTTACCAATGGGAATATGAGGTAGAAAACTATCCTATGTGTCAAGGTACAACTCACTCATTCATAGGATCTGTAACACCACTTAATAATTTTATAATACATAAGATATAATTTCTATCATTGTTTGTATTGATAATTCTATAATTTATGAGTGGGTTTTTCAAATATGCCTTTTAAGGATAAAAGTATTATTCTAGGAACAATTATTCACTTATGACTTTGTAAGATCACCCTATGTGATATGCGAGTGATGATGTGGGTGTGTGAGGAGTTACTAATGGATGATTATACACTTTAGTATTATATCTTCCTAGATAGATCCCAGGGTCATGATGTGGTTATTTTTTTTACATTCCCCTCATGTAAAAAATTGTGTTTTATTCACTATGTCATAAAGGAGTAAGGAATTATTTAACCCTAAGTTGTGTGGTGTATTAGTAAAAGAAGGATAGGGATGAGATTACCTATAAGGCAAATGACCAGGGTGGTGTTCCCACTTGGTGTATGGTATTTTTGTTTGGAAATATCATTCCACAGTGTGAGTTAACCTTCAATTTTATCTCTAGTATATTAAAATTATATTTTATGGAGTTTATTTTCGAAAAATAAGTTATAACTTCTTCCTTGGATGGTGTTTTCCCCTATGATATATTTGGTTAGATGGGTAGTTATTCCATTGTATTCATTTTAACCTAAAACCCAACATACATTTTGTTTTTGGGGTGTCCAACTAGGTATTTTTATACGCACCATTTTGTAATATTTTTTTCCCACATTCAATGTGTCTATTTACAAATGGAATTGGTTAATGAATATATCAATGATCATAGATACAGTGGAGTCGGTGGTTTTAGAATAGATAATGGTCCTGAAGATTAGTGAGGTTTGGGGGATTCATATCTAGTAGTTCGCTGATGGAGTTATAATAGCATAGTGACCCCATTTTTCCTAGGTTATCAAATCTAGGAAATATCCTTGGATATCTGGCCTTTTATTTTCCATATCTTATACAAATATTTATATTATACAACCCTAGGATGTTTAAAATGTGTATTCTTACATATTTTTATTTTAATTATATTTTAATATCCAATATTTTTTTTGATATTTTTTTTCTTTATGGATAAGTATATATATTGTTGATTTTACTAGTTAAGGCCTCCAATTTGAACAATAAGACATCATGGTGTTGGTCACCAGACCCTAGATTATTAGAGGAGGGATTGAGGTGGTACACTTAATCGAATAGTATCCCATGTTTGTAATCGATAGATTAGATCATGTCAAAAACCCTAAAAAATATATTAACTTAATAAAGAACTACTATTGTGTGTACCTTACACTCCAACCACTACATCTTCATTCACTTTGGTTGATTAAGAATGCGAAGATCTAGCCATAAAACATCCTCCATTGTGGTGTATCCATGGGAAGATAATAAATCTCCCATCACATGGGTAGGATCATATACACACCCATGACATGTTAAAATCACACTCAATGAACAGGTGAGGGATATATAAATATATGATATAAGGGGAGAATTGACAGGTGGCATAAAACTCATTCAAGAAGCCCATCATAATGGGCATGGACTTATTATATTTACCAAAGTCCATTATTGAGCCAACCATGAATTTAATCATTCATTAAATAAAACATGAATAAATCACATATGTTTATAATGGTTAGTAACCCTTCAACTATATTTTTTCATGATCATATTTAACATATAAATTCTATATCAATGATCCTATAATAATGATAAAAATGTAAAATAAGACCCAAACATTATCCTTTAATGTTTGAATTCCCATATATTTTGTACGGTGTCAGTTTGAATAGTATAAAGCAATTCACATCACACCACTTCAATTCAATATCATCATATCGTAATAAATGATATAACCAAGTATATATCACATGTTATAAATATTTATGGAATATCTCTATCACTTTCACCCGAATAACCCAAATACAACACAAAAAATACCTCAAAATAAATTCAAAATAAAAAAAACCCAATAAAAACATACCTCACTGACTCAGGTCATTACCTATTGTTATAAAACATTTGAGTATAAGGACCATGTCAATCACATCATATCACAATCATTCATTATTGATATAAAAATTCCTAACTTATGAAAACATTAATACCACATCATATCAACGAAGAATCCATATGTTCAACATAGTAAGGTATTAGAGTCACACAACTAAACAACATATCAAATAATTTTAATTGTATCACTTTTTGGAGCAATTAAAATTCATCCCATAGTATTCCCTAATTGTTTAACATTACCCATTGTCCTAAAGATCACCATTAAACACTCATATCATTTATATTTACTAATTAATATTTTTTATATTTATAATACTTATGATCACGGTCTCTATTGAAATCTCATCATAAAATGAATCACCTAGGATGTTATCAGACTATCTAAATGAACAATCACACCCTAATATATTTTTACAAAATTTTTGAACCTTTGAGATTAAAATTAATTAGATAAGTTTGTTATTATAATTTAATCCTTAATATGATTCTATTAAGAAATTTAAAATTTTACAAAAGTTGTATCAATGATAATTCATGTTTTAATATTTTAAAATTCCAACAATACCCCTTAAAAAATTCTATGTCTTGAAAATATCATAAACATGATTTATATATAAAATCATGTAATATAAATTGTTAATTTTTAAAATTAAAATAACAAATTAAAAATATATAATTTTTTGAAAACATTTGTAAAATGAGTCACATGGAATTATTAGGTCATATACCACATGTTATAACTACAAATCACATATATTTTTTAAATTATTCATCCCAAAGTCAAAATCACAATGTCATAAATGGATGGTAAATAAGATGCAGTGATTGAATGTTATTGATGAGTGTATATTTTAAAAAATTACATATAAATATTATTATAATATATGTTATTGGTATGAATTATAATAATATGGATTTTAGAAATTAAATAATAAGATAAATTTTCATTTCCTAAGAAAAACCATTTATATGGAAAAATGTCTATTTTCTCCAACCTTTGGTTTCACAACCATAAGACTAGATATAAGATATATGGATTGATCATGAATATTAATTAAAACATCATGTATTCTATATATATAGAAACATTTTAATTATATAAATATCTTTTGACCCTGTATATTTCTTCACTCTACCTACTCTATAAATATTTTACATTAGCATTTTCATTCTCCATTACCAACCAAAATATTTAATTCCATTTTTTGTTAATCCATTTATTTTCTTATAATAATTCAAACTTTTTCTATTTTATTATTTATCATGGGTTCACTCTACATTTAATTAGTTTCAAACATTTTCATAATTATGTGTTTTATTTGTTTTAAGAGGTTAATAAAAAGTGGATAGTCATATTTTCTATATAGAACATGGGAAGCTTGATTTTCACCGTCTTTATATTTTTTGAATGAACTGATTGTCTTGGAATTTGGATGTTATGGTGATTCTCAATGAAAACAATCCTATATATAAAATCAATGTTTTCAATCAAGCTTCCACAAAAGACAATTTATGAGATTTTATTTTTTCACCACCACCTTCATGAGGATTGGAATGATGGGTAAATAATTGTGATGGACCCTCTAGTTTTATGTCAAAACCATAATAGTAGTTTAACCAACTAGAACTGGTAATACATCCAAAATACTGATATGAATAGAGTTAGTTATGATTGAAATATTATAAATATATAATTCGATATAACACTATAATGTTTAAATTTTATCATAATTAAAATTATGTGGATAAAATATTATTGTCACAAATTTTCTAGAAAATATTTTTCTACATTATATTCCTTAATTATCATTCCACAAAAACAATATTGGAAAAAATAATTTTTAAAAATTCAAAATTACTCTCCAACTTTCATGTTGTGAAACAAAATAAAACAAATAATGAGGAGCTATGAATTTTGTCCTAATGTTTTATCTTTATTACATGAATTGAATGTTACTTTATATAGATATGGAAGCTATTAATGTGGTTGAGGTCAAGGAATACACTTTTATTTAGGTGATAACACAATAATATAAAAGAGTAATGGGAACCAAGATAAGTATACAACTAATGAACAACCATAACTGAATAAAATAAATAATGATTAAAGAAAATTATTTTAGTGTGGTAGGAATGGAATCCTTCCAAATAAAAACTGTCTGAAAAATAATTTTATCAATCTTTATCAATAATAAATTAATGGAAAAAAGAGTGTTGAAGAAAAATTAACTAACCATGCATCAGATAATTATATTGATATTTTGAATTTTAACATCTACATTTATATTATAAACACTGAAGGTTCAGATCATATGGATAATATTTAAATAATCATGATAGAAAATTAATATTTGATTTATAATGTTTTCAGTAAATTTTTTATTTCATTTCTTTTTATTTTATTTCATCTATTTTGTCTTGTCTTACATATTAATAAAAATGAATATGATAAAATTAACTATCGGGATTACTCCCAATGATGACGAAAAACCCTAAATATAAAAAATATTTTATCAACCCCAAAATGGGAAATCCTCATGTGACTACATTAACTAGTAGTATAAAAGTAGCTAAAGGATCTATAGGATAAAATAATATTCCTACCTAGTGGTATAAGTCTTCTAATAAATAATTATTTTGTTTTCTCCTAATTCAAAATGAAATTTGATAACATATAAATATTTTTTCAATAATGAATATTACATTGAAACTGTATAGAGGACATGTTCAATACCTATACATAATAATAATTAACAATGAACACACATTGATTTGAGATAAACATTCAATACTTCCCACAAAATTGAAATATCTTAATATTTGTACAATAGAATCAAATATGGTAAAAAAATATGTTTATATATCATGATATAGTAATTATATGTAAGGATTTCTTGGTCTATAAAATATTAAAAATGATGTGAAAAATAATAAAATACATGCATGGTAATCTATAAGTTGATAAAAGGGTTCTTAAAAAAAATGGTTTCTTATATTCTCCTTATTATGATGGAAACTTTCATAAATGACCATCACCATTGAAAACTGTGAAAAAATCACAAATATTTTTAGAAATTATGTATGATGAAATATGGATGGGTTTTTTGGCATATGTAATCCCATCTACCACATACATATATCGATAAGTTTTGTAAGGACAATTTTTTATCATAATAGTGAAATAAACCCAATAAAAAGCGTGATATATCTTCATTAAATTGAAATGATAATTATGAACATAAAATATTTAACAATTCATAATTATAAGTGTTATCTATCTCAAAAGTTCATGATGTAGTATATTTGAGGAAGACCACTTTGCAAAAGCTAAAATTATCTCACCTGCATGACCAATACACCAACCACTAGGATCCTTATATTTTATGGGACGATCATTTAGACTTCCAAGGTGTGGTTAAACCCTTTCCTAAAAGACATATAGAGAAAATAAGGGAAGAGTTATTTAAATTGACTTTCTAACTAAATATGGCTTCACTAAAAAATAGACGGTTCATACCCTTTTATAGTGCTCCCTCAATCAATGAAGGAGATCAAGCTCCATCTATTAATGTTTGGTAGTCATTATACATTTCATAATGCATGCTTGTTTGTATATATATATGCTCTATTAAACACTTAAATGATTATATATCATTTAAAAATACCTTAATAATATATCTCAATGAATAATAATTGAAGGTACTTTTTAGGAATTTGTATAAATTTTCTGGTAACCTATATCGCATACCTTAAGTCATCCAACATGTCACACTATTCAATAGAAGCATGAATATATCATTAAAGAGATATTCAAATCAAATCCTATGATTTATAACATATTCATACAATAGTTTATGAAACATATTAATCATAAAATATAATTAATCCATTTTAGTTCATAAACAATTGTCTCCCACTTTCTCCAAAATATAAAAAAGGCTTTATAAAAAAATACACTAAAAGTCAATGTAAATCCATACAAACCTCTTTAGATAATTTTTATCGATAATTACTCCTTTTGAAAAAATATTTCTTCTGAAACTTTAATAATTTTTATAAGGCCAAACTTTGTTTCATTTTGGGCCTTTATACCAACGATATAAAATATAAATTCCTTAATAAAAAAATGTAATAAAATACAATCCTATAAAAAATCAACAATACTCAGGCTATAAAGGATTATCCGATTAATTTGATCAAAAAAATTTATATATCCATATGAAAATTTCCACTATAACACATATCATATACATCGTATGTAAACATATAAAATCCCTATTTCCAAGACATATATTGATTACTAGACATGGAACATGTCAATATAGTATAATACAACTCATATATTTTTGATTCTCTGAGTATATAGATAATATATAATGATTATATAACATGTTAATCATTATAATATATAAGAAAATCATATTTCACATATCTAATCTTGGACATAAATTTCATCAACCACTCTATCGAAGAACTAATATTTTTTTATTATCATATGCATATGAAAATTCAATATTTGTAGAACTCAATTAAGTACATGATCAACCAAATTCCCGATAGACTCCTAAATTTACACCTTTTCTTATGTCTAAGATTCTAATCATGCTAATATTAACATATAATCATAGTCCATAACACTTCATGATGATCATCAATTATGGACGACTCTAATCCATACGTATAGGTGATATTATCATTCCACTATTCATATAAAAAATGTAGTACACATGAATTAATCATAAATATGGATTTAATTTCTTATTAAACCATGATAAAATTTACAACTATTATATTCTTTCACTCATGCATCAAATAATAAGAGATAAAAAGTAACACTTGTGATTTTTTATTCATTTATGATTTTTTAAAAGGATCATCTATATTGTCCTTTATAGTCACCCAACATATCAATATATCACCTCTCAAAATTATCTCCCAAATTATATGGTATTTTCAAAATATGTATTAGGTTATTTTGTGACATCATGGTTTATAGATTGAAGATGCATATATTATTTTCATTGTAAAGATTAGATTCTCCCTCAATTTTAGAAAACACCCCAATTATAGTTATAATTATTTTTATATTGATATATTATTTTAAAACCTCTAAAGTAGTGATATAATCTACCATTCTTTTTTAGTCCTCCATGGTGGATTTTTTGGAACTATTACAATAGATATCTTCACCATTGAGGAAAACCAAAAAAACCATATTGAGATATCTTATCATCTTTATCATATTAGATGCCTATATTAGTGTAACCCCCTATAATGAGTTTATCATTACCTACTAAGAATGATAATATATCATTACTTCTTATTATATATTTATGAATATTCTTGATTGAAATACAATGACTTTAACCAATATTGGATTGTTATTTAATTTTTTTACTCAGCGCATAGGCAATATCGATTTGAGTACATAACATAGAATACATGATAGATACTATATTGTAAAGATAAGGAATATTATCTATCCTTTCCAACTCATTCAATGTATATCAAATATTCCTAAGATACATGCATTGAAATAATGATAAAGACACCTTCTTAGAGATATCCCTCATAAAAAACTTATTAATATACCAATATATGTGTTTTTAATTAATTTAAGAAAACACTTTGATATATATTTATAATATTCATCCCCATTATGTTTGCTTCTTCAACCATTTATTTCATTGAGTATAATGTTCCCAACCACAACTTAAAAAAAACAGATTCAGGGTATCATTTACAATATGGTGTAGATATTCTACCTACAATACAAAAAATGTTAAAAATATCCCATTAATCCTATTATAGAAAAAATATTCATCCATGTTCTTGATGAAATCAAAAAATTTAGTACATCATAAAACTTGATGTTCAAACTTAGAGATGCTTAATTCAATCCATAAATGAACTATTTCTACTTACAACTCTTATCTGAATAATTTATAACTTCAAAACCATTATTATATATTATATAAGCATCCACAAATAAATTCTCATTATGGAGTTTGGGTTTGACCTCCATGTGATAAATATATTTATCATAATTAAGTGATATAGAAGAAAATATCCATATATCTGTTATCATCACAGCTGTAGAAAATGATTCTTTATAGGTAATACAATTAGTTTTTAACCATTTTCAAAAACGGGATGTTTACAAGTTGAAACTCTTCGATCCATTTATGTTTTCTTATATCAAAAATACTTGAATCCTATGGGTTTTACCAATTTTGGTGAAAAAATAAAGTTAAAAAAATTAGTGTATATAGAGAACATCTCGGATTTTATGGAGTATTACCATTCAAAAAAATTAAAACCATCTATGTATTCTTGGTAGGGAGAATGTTTATTTTCTAAGAATTACTTAATCATAATTTTCCTTAAGAAATAAATATCTCATGGGATCTAATGGATCCTACCAAAACACCAACATTATTTAGTAACATGAAGTAGTTTCTTTTTCAAAACTCTTTGTGAAATCATCTCTACATACATCATAGAAAAAAATTAATATTTATTGGTTTTAAACATGTATGAGTTAAAATTTATTTTTATCAAATCCTCAATTTATATATTCCTAATCATGGAATATACCATTTTATAACACAAACCCTTTGACCTTAGTAGGAATATAGAAATTATAATCTATATTTTCCTTTGGAAAACCAAAAAATAAATATTTCATTGATTTGGGGTTAATTTTATCGGATAATATACATCAAACATATGCTTCAAAAACCCATATAATCACAAAATAAAAATTCATATATTTAACAATCCTTATCTTATAATTTTTTATGACTTATTTATATTGAATGTAGTTAAGTATTAGTGAAAAAAAATTTAGACTATATACCAAGAAATTTAGAATGGTCACACTGATTTATTTTTTATCAAGCCATGTATAATAGGTTATGATTCCTCCCTTATGATGCAGCATTCCTCTATGTAATTCCTGGTGGATTAAGTTGTAAATTAATTAAACAATCTCTCAAATGATTAGTAAAATCCAAGATCAAGTATTCTCTACCCAAATATAAACAGGGAGTCTTAATTTTTTTCCAAATGATTATGTACTTTATTTGAAAGCTCATCAAACTTTTAAATTTTTTTAAACTGATATCTTAGTAGAAACACAAATCCATATAAACTAAACTAATTATTAAATTTTTTGATATACTTAATCCCACCACTTTCTTGAGTACTCGTCGGCCCACAAAAACATTTTCTATTAGATCTAATAGTCCAATATCTCTTTTAACTTTTTCCTTTTAAATGTGAATTGGTAATTTTATCTAATAAAACCAATTCCATATATAGAATAACTAATAAATGAATGTGTTCAATAATCCATCTCAATGAATTATTTGAATGTGTTTCTCAGGTACATGTTAAAGGAAACAATGTCAATGATAAATAATGTTATAATAAACCATGACCTTATTATTTTTAATATATAGATAGAAATATCCAAGTCCAAAATGTAAAAACAATTCAAAAATATTTTCACTTCTAGAAAAAAAAAATATTGTATTTAGGGTACATTTTGTTCGTAATAATTAATGAAAAATACATTTTTTCTATACAATGTATAGAAATTAAATTTCTATTTATACCTGTATGATAGTAAAAACGTTATAAATATAGAATTAATCCACTAGTTAGAAATAGATCATATGTTCAAACCTCCAACGCAACAAATCTTTCCCCATTTACAACACATAGATATACTTCATCTTTAATAAATTCTCTCATATTTGTGAATCTTTTTTTATCAACAAAAATGTGTGATGGACACCTAAAATCCAATACCCATGAGTCAGAATTTTAAAGATTGATTTATATAACATCAATATAAAAATGATTGGAATGATTCTCTTTTATAACTACTCTCAACTCTATATACCTATTTAAAATTATATTGTAGGCCATACCAATAAGATATCATAAAATAATAATTCTGATACATCCTATGATCTACAATAAAGACATATATATGGGTGAGTATTATGTTTTTTATCTTTTTATCTAGTTATTATAATGAATTTACTCTCACTGAAATGATAACACCATTTATCTACAAATTTAGTGGGATAAAATCCATATTTCTTGTTCTTTTAGGTTTCTTTGGCATTTCACCCACTACTCAACTATTTTGGTAGAAACTCATGCCAATATAGTATCTGGTCTAATACATAGAGACATACTGTATGATATAAAAAACCCCTAAATCACACATTAGGATATCATATATCATAAAAAACAATATAGTGATCCTGTAAATAAAAATTATACATGTCATATCATATCTTACGATATCATCTTCAACATTATATAAAACACATGTTCTTCATAAAGTCTGTATAAAATCATGATGATTCAATGATGCGGATGGATCTAATACAACTAATGGGTATTATCAGAATATTTCACACTCATAAAAATGGATAAAATCCAATAAATAGATAGATATATCAAACATAAACGAATATGAAAATAAATAACATAAAATAATTACACATAACTCATTTACAACATGCTCTATCTCAAAGAATCTTGATAGATTAGGGTTTTAGAATAGTACATAGTGAAAATATAAAGACACATTCCACCAAAAATATTACATTGGCCACTAGAATACTCATATGCTATGAGAGGATCCTTTAGACTCAAAATGTGTTCAATCACCTTCTCCTAATAGAAAAATGGGGAACGTGAATGAATGGAGATTCAACATAGCTTTCTATATTGGTCTCACCAAACTACAAATAGTATATACCATACACAATTATAATGCTCACTTAATCTTTAAAAAAGGTCAAGAATTAGCTACAAATGTTACATAATGACCATACATTACAAAATGTATTCCATCTTGTATATATATGATCGATTGAACACTTAAATGATCATATATCATTTAAAAATATATTAATAAGCCTTTACAATGAATAATAAGAAAATCCAAACAATTTGAAATATGTATCCATATTAATTCACCTGACATAACATATTGCAGGCCATCTATCATGTCATACAATACATGAAAAGAATCTACATGATTTTTATGATAGAGATAAATCATATCTTGTGATATGGATTATATGAATACCATAGTTTATAAAATGAATGAGTTAAATAGTTGAACTTATACCTTTTATTTCAAAACCAACACATATGTGGTCTAATTAATCCATTATATAGACTCTTTTGAAATTTCATGATCTTGATTTATGTGTCAACTAGATGGCCCCATGTCTGTATATCGTCCACTCAAAACCTATAATTTTTGAAGTTTATTTCCTAAATAATATGGTTAAGGGACCAATTCCAATATTATTCAATAAATTATATTCATCATGATAATATTGGAGAATATTCATTATATACTTTTAATAATTATCACATATTGTATGGAATAAGTGTTGGACATCCTATATCTTATATTTAAAATTTAAATAGTCTATATGAATCTTTTATGAAGTGATTAAAATTTATCTATTGATCACTTCTCATGAATCCACAATTTCCCTATTCAACTTGGGGACATGCAATTTGGACTATAGTAACATTAATTTAAATATGACAATTAAGAGATCATGAATTTAACCCTTTGAAAATAGCTTGTGGTCCTGAATAAAACATTTCAAATTTAATAATTTTTCTTGTTTTGTATATGAGCAATTATCACCATCACCTAAAAAATGGTACCCTAAAGAAAATTTAGAATTTATAATGGATCTGAATTTTTCTAGATCATGAAGTATCTTGACACAATGATAAGATATATACCTTTGATAATATATTTTTATTTTAGTTTTTATAAAATGATGATTCCTATATTAAAGGGGTGAAATAAATCCATATCAAAATAAATAATTTGGAAAATGAATTTGTTGTTGCATCTTAACCCTCATACAAATATGAGTGAACAAGGCGTTCAAAAGATTGTTAACATGTACAATTTAAGAAATAAATATTAGAAAACAATAGATGATTCAAAATAAGTTTCATAGTCATACATACTTACTTAAAATTCACTAGTTAGAATAGATATCTTATAAGTACAATCCAATGGTGATATTAACAAGGCTTCCAATCCCTATCTGATTAGTGGAATACAGCTCAGTTAAAAAGATAAATAATATTCAACAAAGAAATGATATATTACCCATGTTGATTAACTAATTAAAAAAACCTAAGATGAAAAAAAATTATCATGACATTATTTGAGAAACCAATCTACCAAAAGTACATAATCATGGTCAATAGTAAATTTCTATAAATTATAATAACATTGAAATATATTAGAATCGAGTGCTAATTTTACTAACACCAGAAGATGTTGTAATTGAGTAGAGACCATATTTATGATAAATTTTTAGGGGACGTGGAACAATATATTATTTTTAAGGATAAAATATCTAAAATTTATAATAAATTTCACGATACAATAAATTGGGATAAATCAAATGGTTTAACAAAATTAGAAGTAAACTAATTTTATAAACATGAGGTTTTTGAGTTAATTCTGGTAACCCAAAAAGAGATCAAACCGGTTAATTAAAAATGGATATTAGTGTGAGATATAAATGTTTATAATGAAATTTTGAGATATATAGACTAAATATATTCTCAATGTTTCTAAAAAATACTCAAAATTGATTATAATAAAACATACTCTATTATAATGGTTGCGAAAATATTTTGGTATATTAAGGTGTTTTTTAAAAATGATAATATTAAAGTATTCTAGACGGATGTTTTTAATGGATACCTATAGGATAATATTGATAAGGATATTTTTATGTAAAAACAAGAAGGATTAAAACTAATGGGTACATGTTCGGGATCTTGAGATATTTGTTTCTTTATGTTGAATAAATCATTATATGAGTTAAATTATTGAGTGAATATATAATATAACTATATCAGTGAATATTTTATGAAAGTTGGTTAGAAAAATGATTCAGATTATACATGTTTCTTCATTAGTAGGATTGGATCTGAAATTCTCATTAATATAGTCTATATTTATGATTTAAATTTTATTATAAATCTTGATGAGCTTTCTAAGATTGTAAAATATTTAAAGAAGGAATGTGAAATTAAATAATTTAGGAATATAATGTTTTTAATTATATTAAAAATTAAACATATTAAAATTTTAATATATATTAATCAATCTAAATATACTAGAGAAATACTATAGTGGAGTTATATGGATAAATCAAATCCATTAAGTACATTAATGATTGTATGATCTATTGATCATGAAACATATATTTTTAGAGTTTGAGAGGATAATGAAGTACTTTTTGGTCATAAATTATCATATCTAAGTGATATAGGGTCATTATTGTAACTTGAAAAGAATACAAGGCTAGATATATCATTTTATGTGAATTAATTGGCCTAGTACAAGTCTTCCCCTAATCATCAATAATGGAATGGTATCACATATTTATTTAGAGAAATTTATGTACCATTTGATCATGGATAATGTTATTTTAAAATTTTAGAAATGAAATTGTTTGTTTATGTCAATTATAGATAATATTATAATCCATAAAACCATATATCTAAACTATATATTTGTCCCTATATAGTGGAATTTATGTTTCATGTAATTCTATAAAACACAACATTTATGTTACTTCCTATAATAATGATAATTTGATTGTGATTTATAAAGAATGTTTACAAAATATATTTCTGAGATATATTATTAATCATATTATAATTTATTATGGTGAATATATGAGTAATTTTTTTCCTACCAAATTATATGAAGGCAATGCAGCTTGTGAAACACAATTAAATGGTGAGTATATCAATAGTTATAGAATTATACAAACATCAACTAAATTATTTTTCACTCCTGAAAATCAAAATAATGGTGAGATTTATCTCCCCCAAATAAGGAAAAATTATAATATTTTTTTATTTATCCACAAATTCATTACCGATTACAAAATTGGAGAATTTTTTTAATCAAAATAGAATGAAAAAAATAAAAAATTTATTATTATTTAACGAGGGGGAGTTAAGGATTCTACAATCCTTTTACCTTTATAAGGTGTTTTCCAAATAGGTTTTCTTTATATGTTTTTAAGTATTTATGATAATATGTAATGAAATTACAAGGGATTAAATTTTGTTTTCACATATGGGGTTTTTAAGTGAATATTTATTAAAATTTACTAAAATTATAACATCAATAATGGAATTTTATGAATTATTATTCTGTAGATGTCGTAATTAACATATTAAGATAATATTTCATTTCCAAAAAAAATATTCATATGGACAAACTTCCATTATCTCCATCCTTTCTTACTATGGTCTTCTGATTGTATATCGGTGATAGATATTGAACATGAGATTTGATTACAACCACATATAATCTATATATATTAAAATTTGTTAAGGGAATGATTTTTTTTAAAAAATATATATTTTTCTCTCTTCTTCTTATCTATATATTTTATACTATAATTTTAATTCTCCATCAATATCCCAAATATTAAACTTTATTTTGTATTAATTAATAACTTTACCTATGATAGATCACACATCTCTTGTTTTAAATATAATTAGGGTTACAATTTGATTTAGATCAATTTCATAATATTTATATTATTATATAACAATTATATATCCATAATCAAATATGTGTGGTTGTTTTTAATGAGGACCCAAAATGAATATATTAAAATTACTTAATATATTACATATCCTTATATAAAGAAGGGGTTATTGAACTTATTACCAATATTTGTTTTGTTTTCTTTTTTTGTCACATGTCCCATTAAACTTCCATAACATCACCTACTTTAAAAAATCACTCCTCATATTAGTATTTATTTATTTATTTATTAAAATAATATTTATTTCATCTGGTTTTTAGTTATCTTCTCCTAAGTGAAATCCTAAACACACCTTGGTCCTTCATTCTATGAGGCTTGTTGAACTTAGAACTGAACTATCAGTTAGTTTTGGCACCTGAGTTTTCATACTCTATTCACTAGAACCTCTAAAAACCACAAAATTGAACTTATGAGAACTTCCTACCTCCCCAAACTATTATACCACACCACCCTCACTTCTGTTTACCTTCATTATAAACCAGTATCCACATGCCACCACTACACTTCCATCACCATAATATCCATTTCCCAAGACATTCCCTCCACCCACTCTCATACCTAGATCCACTTCACTTATCAATTTCAATGGGGTCACTACCATCCAAAGTGGGGATTATTTTCATGATGAATTCAGACATGATTTCATGGTTAAGAAAACATTCCACAAACCTTAAAGCCATTTATCTATGCATTTTTAGGTATTTATCTTCCAAAAAAACCTTGGAACTATTATTTCATAAATATATCACATTTATGGAAGTAAATTTCTCGTTCAATAGTTATTTTTTATATCAATATCTATATTATCATAAAATATCTCTCTTATGGTATATATTGTAAATGAATGTTTCCAAGAATTTTAATTATGTATATCAAAATGAAGTGGCCTAATCTATTCATTTGGGTGGATAATAAGTGAATACCTTTTAATTAAACTCCTTAAATATATCTTAATAGTTCAAATATGAAGAATAACCAATGATTAAATTTTGAAAATCAAAATTATCAACCAATGAAATTATTTAAATTTGAAGGAATATATTGGTACTATAGAGTGTATGAGTAGAAAACATATGTGTGTTGGTATGATATGTATTTACCACAATCAAAGAAAATACATGATTTTAGGGGGATATAAGTTTAAGATAAAATAATAAAACAGAGACAATATAAAATAGAGTTAGTAAAACTTTTAAATTATTTTAAACTCTAGAGAAAAATGTGGTAATTATTATCAACTGAGATATACCACTAATGATTTTATCACATTATGATTGAATCAACAATATAATAATAGTAACTGAAAATAAAATAAAAATAATAGAGATCAAGATAATGGAATAGTGGTCTAGGCGATCTGCGAAAAATATAAAGGATGAGTGTCTTCAATATTTGAAAACATTTACTTATCATACAAGAATAAAAACAATAATCTCTTATAAAATAATCAAATGGATGATAGAGGAGTTATCACTTTAAAAATAATGCTTCTTTAAAATTTAAAGATTTTAGAAGCATCAAAATTGGTGAAATAATGATTGAATTGAGGGATATTCTATTTGTTAACGATTTGAGGTAAAACATCATGAGTGTTTCTAAACATTGTTAAAATTTGAATGAGTTGATTTTATAGAAGAATTATAATATCATTATGATATTTTATGATTAACCAATCATCATAATGGAAAATTGAAAAATTGAAAAACTATTTAAAATATGAAATGCCAAAAACACTTTTAGAATGAATTTAAAGGAAGATAATGAACATTGATTTTGGATAATTGTGTATTTAAGTCTAATTAATTTAACAAAACCTTTGAAATATAAAACAATGAGAAATTTACCAAACATGAATCATCTAATAATAGAAATATTTGATGTGTGTAAACAAGGATATATGGTAAACAAAATTTATAATTTAATGGATATCAAAATAAATAATACATTTGGATTGATACATTTTGGAGTGGGTGGCCTGACAATATTGAAGTATATCTACAATGAAAAGTAATTCATTAATTTTATTAATAATTTTAATAGTATAAATCATTTCTATTTGATGTTCAGTAACTCATAATATCTTAATATATTGAAGTATTTTCATCAATGTATTGAAGTTCACAAAAAATATTTTTGTCAAATGTTTTAGATTGATAATAGATCTAAAAACAAGAATGACTACATTAGGTTATATCTTGAGAATCATAGAATAATACATTATTATATTACGCATAGGTGACTAAACAATTTGACTAGTGAAATGAAACAACTACATACTAGCGGATAAGAAACAAAACATTCAATTTAAGAATGGAACTTCAAATTTATTTTGGATTCATATTAAAAAAGTAGATATATAAATTATCAATAAGTGTTAAATTCATCCAAATCTAGGTCAATATTCCTTACGAGACATGGATAGGGAAGAATATGATCTTTATGAGTTGGAAGTTGTTCAAAATCCCATGTCACATATAGATTATAGAAATTAATATTTTAAAATATAATTAGAGACATGACAAAGAGAAATTTAATAGATATACTCCCAATGCAAGATGATACCAATGTTATAGAAATAATATAAAATTGATTTTGGATATCTATGATGTTATTATCTTTGTGGATATGGGTATATCAAGAACATTAATTCCCATTGATGATAAATTGAGGCAATTCCTGTTAATGATGATGAAAAACAGGATATAAATTCATTTGGTATAAAAGGTTTGAATATTTTTCTGAAAGATTCATAATTTTTTAGTGATGAGAATAGTCTATATAGATTTTATTTATAGAATCATATGAAACACATTGATTATAAAACATTTCTGGATACTATAATAGGGTATATCAGACATGAATAGGGCTGATAAATTCCAATCATACTATCTTACACTTACAGGTTGAACTAAAGAGTGTTGATAAATCCATGTAATTCAGGGATTATATTTCATCAACGGAAAAGGTGATAAATAAGATTAAAAAAACATCATTTGTAAAATATTATCATGTACCAAATATAAAAATTTTCCATTTATAAAATGTGTTTTTGAAATAACATTAATGATAATGGGAAATTAGCATGGATAAAACTCATCTAATTTTTTTTCATTACTATCAAATTAAGGATATATTTTAAAAAAACATTTTCATATATCAACAGGCTTAAATGATTAATATTTTTCCTAAAATACATATTCAATGAGATTATAATGTGTTTTAGATGGATGTAAAGGAAAATTTTTACATAGATATGTCAGGGAGGAGGTATACATTAAATTACCTAAATGGTTAATTTTTTTATAGTGATGTAATTTAATTATACATGTTAAATAAATAATTATATAGGATTAAATATTCCCTTATTAAGATGATTAAAATCAGGAAAGCTCGTTTCGGATCACTAATTTGAAGAAAGCCAAGGTGAATAAAATTTTATAAGATAAGAAAATTGATGAAAATTCTCTCATTGTACTCTTCTATATCGATAACATGATTTTTTTCTAGTAATTAAGTGATATATTATAAGTAATTTTCTTCAAAAAAGAAAAATATTTTTAAAATATCAATGATTTTTGAAATGAGTGTATTTTTGTGCCAATAAGTTAGAAGGATAATGTGTTAAATATTTCACTCACAATAAAAATATGTTCATGTGTTATTAAAATTTTTCAAATATGAGAAATCAATAAAATATCAACTAATAATATAGTTCAGGAAAAATTCGCAATGGATAAATATTGAATGATTTGGATCAAAATGAGTATTTAGAATAATTATAATTATTTTTATCAACAATGTCTAGAGAAAAAATTGTATTTTCTATTACTATTTTCTCTCAATTTCAAAACATTCAAAATGGGTCACATATTAGGGTAGTAAAATAGATACTGTTTCACATAAAATGAAATATTTAATTTTTATTAATGTTTAATGAAGACACATATTTATAGTGTTATGGGGTTTTCAATGTTTATTTGTCAGGTGTCATTAGAGATTGTAAGAGAACATTTGGACGTATAATAATTATGGGGAAAGTGTGTTTCATGGTACTCTAAGAATAAAAAAATACCAAAATTATATATAATAAAATATGAGTATATTGTGACATCATAAGACACAACTCAAATAGTTTCAACGAGCCATAACATGAGGAGATGTGTTAATGATTTAATGATAGAATCAAAGTTTGATTAATGTTTCAAATAATCTATTGAAATATTAAAGGGTAAAGAATTATATTGACATAGAGTACATCAGACTTAAAAAATTGGAATGCAGAGAGCTAAAAATGAAATATATATTAATGAAATAACAAGTAATGGATATCAAAAAAATCCCTTGAAGAAGGATTCCTTATAGCACTTGGGAGTGCTATCAGAAGTCAATTATATACCAAAACCTTAATGAGTTAATTAGTTTATTTTCACTCTTTTTCCCCATTTCATTTTTTGAAAATGAGCGATAATATTTGGATGTTTTTCCTTATAAAGTATGATAATTTCTAATCACTTTTGGTTAGTTTTAAGGGTGACAAGTTATTCAATGAGAGTTTCCTTGTAAAGGGTGATAGAAGTTTGTTGGTAGTTTATATTTTGAAAGGAAAAAAAATCATTTTTTACATATTTACCAAAAATATATAGATAATTATTGAAGATCCCTTGGATATTGATGATCCACTATGGAGTAAATTATAAATTGAAGTGTTTTGGAGATCAAAATTGAGAATCCTTTAGTATAGAATTGATATTTACACCAAGGGCTTAGTGATCTTAAAAATATTATTTTCACTAATGGTGAGAGTTTTAGATAATTATAATTTTTAAGATAATTATATGAAAAATTTCTTGAGATAATTGTTCATTACTTTTGAAAGTTCCCAGTCAGAGTAATGTATCACTGAGATGGGCAGGGGTGAATCAGTGATACTGTTTCTCTATTATGTTTCTATTCAATTGAAACAACATTTCCTGCTAGTTAGATATTTCAATTACATACTGGAAACAAACTCAACACAAATCCACATGAACACAATGATTTACAAGGATCACTATTCAATAAGAACAACTACATCCTTGTTATGGTTTCGAAATGATCCAAAACCATATAATCCACTAAGAAAATAATCATATTATTATAACTAGTAGGAAGTACCCTTACACTCATGTAGAACTATAAACAATTCCAACACTGCAGTTCCACCCTCTTAGCACAATAGGGTAATACAATTGTTTCATAACAAGTCATGTTACCTGGAGTTCTTTCCAATTAAACAAATATATTCAATTAAAATAAAATACTTCAATTCCTTATCCCGAAGAAAGGTAAGAACCTCAAAGGACATAGATAACGAAATTATCCTGAATGTCAAGTCAGATTTTCCCAACCTATTTCTCTAAGTACAATTCATTCAATACATTTATTCTAGATTGATTATCCTTATAGAATTAAATACAAATTAATCAGAAATACTTCAATTTAGAAAAAAAATGCATCCTCAGTCTAGGAAATCCAATACGGAGATACTCGGCATAGAAATCCCAAAGCTAATTAATTCGTCCCAATACAAAAAATTAGCCAAATACAATTGACAAGGTGAATATGAAAAATCACTAAATACGATAAATCCTGAATACAGTGATCATCTGAATACAACTATTGCAATATTTCATCTTCTCATTCAATTATTACCCGCCAAATTGTCTTCAATATAAAACAAAATGGTACATCTTTATCTATTTGAAACTCAGAGATTCTCTCTCTAATACAATGAAAATTACTTCATCTTCACACAAGTACAATCTACTTCACACCTTTTATAGGTGACCTAAAACATGTCTAGGTACGAATCCTAAAGCACTTTCACACTCACATTAATTCACCCAAATATGAATTTCTCTTGAAATCTCTAAGAAATTATGACTTTTTCAATGCTTCTCGATTCTTCTCATAACATCCAAAATATGTACCTCTTCTTCTTCAGACTCTCATTTCAATCATCAATATGATTACAATTGACGAGAAATACATGGGTCCAATCGTCTGATTCTGATTCTCTCATGCTTATTTCTTCAAAACAAAGGTTTGTACAATTTAAAACCAAATGTATGAAGAAATGCATTATTTCCCAAAACACTCATTTAAATGAAAGACTCTCACATTGACAATTCATTCATCAGTATCCTTCTATTTTATTTTCTCTTTACCCACATGAAAAAACACATCGTCTCCAGAAACTAACTTCATTCACCAACTAGTGCTTGTATCATGTCTTCATTCATGAATTTGAATTAATCGAGGATCGACTTTAGCATTGCCTGATTTAAATTGTAATGTATTGAAACTTTCCATTCATTCATGCTTCTTTAATTTCATCACAACCCATGCATGATGTTTTCTGAATAGAAATCGTATGGATATGATTATGTTGAATAAGACCATTTTTGGATATAGACATTTTTGTTATGATCATATACAATGTAAAAGCAATGATCTTCCCTGATATGATACAAAACAATCTTATAATGGTGATATTCCTGGATACGATACAATACAATCTGAATGTGATTCATTCTCAGTCAATAAAATCTCTTTCCTTTTCATCTACCTGAATATGATTGTTTTAAAAAACAATCAGTGTGTCATATTCCATCTGCATCACCTACTCTAATGACATCACATCGATCGACACCACTTTCCATCAACATACCCTTTCCCATCGGCGCAAATTTTCATCGACACCACCATGCATCAGCACCACCTTAATAAAAATCAGAACATGATCTTTTACAACCACTTTATATCCAATTATTTTGAAGTATAATTGATAAAATTTCGATATAATTGTTTTGAAAGAGAACTGATAAAATATGGGTATGATTGTTTCAAAACACAATCGATACAATTTGGAAATTATTCTTTTTTTATAGTTTTAAAAAATAATCATTACCACTTTTTTTCTTTTCTAACCGGATAAAATAAATCTTAATATGATTCTTTTATCATTGTTTTGAAAGAAAATCAAAACCACTTCTCTCTCTCTTCCATCTAGATCTGATTATGATTCTTTTCTAATTGTTTTGAAAAAAAATCATTACCACTTCCTTATCTATTACATCTAGATATGATAAAATTTGAATACGATTATTTTCTAATTGTTTTGAAAAACAATATAATTATGATCCTTTTCAGATTGGCTACATCTCATTCACTCCCCCATTCTTCTATCAATCTCACATCACCAGTTCTCAATACAACACAAGATACTTATGAAATTCAAATCAGAAAAGAATCATCATAATTGATTCTATTGTTTCCATAGGGACTCTGATTCTCTAGAAAAACAAACACCACTTTCTCATTATATTCTGTGTGTATCTGATGACCATATACTTCAAGTAATTTTTTTTCACATTCAAATCCACTTCTTCTCATTTCAATACACTTTAATAGTGATTCCTATTTTTATCAATACCACCATCATTACTAATTTTTTTCAAAAAGAAAGTGAATCAAATCGAAATACATTTCTTCTTTCCATGAAAAACCAATAAGCCACAAAAATTTTAACTTCTTGGAATCACTTTCATTCTGAATTATCATTCATAAAAATTATTTATTTCTTCAGCATACCTATCGATTAATAACAAATAGAACCAAAACACAACTTAGGCCTAACAAATTTGACATATACATTCACGTTTAAATTATTGTCTATATAATTCAGGATTAATGGGAAATTTATAAGAGTCAAAGAAACTGAAAAAGAATGAAATATTTTTTAGGTTAAACAAACCAAGAAAATGTGTTTATAAAAAACAACATGGTTGGTGTACAAATTAAACAACCTCTTATGATTTGAAGGAAAATATTAATTTTTTATAGTTGTTTTAGACAAATATAGAATGTTTAAATTAGAGGGAAAATTATTTCATGGTTTTGTTTAGCATGTCATGGTTTATGGAGAAAATAATCATTGTTTGAATGGTCTTGGTACTTGTAGATTTGAAGAGTTGAGTCATTTATTTTTCACAAGGATCTAAAATTATTATTGATTTATCAATATAAGTAATAATGGAAACTAGTTTGGAAATGATAATAGTTTTAGTGAAATTTCATAGATCACCATGATCAGGGGGAAATGTTTATGGCTAATTGATCAGAGAGATGGAGATAAGTAAACCACATCAAGGTTTGATATCAACACATCATGGTGAAGTCAATGATATTACAATGTAAAATAATGTTACCTTTATGATTTTGGAGAGATAAGAATTTACAACTATGATTTTCAGTTTTTGATTTTACCAGATGAACCATGTTGTGGTCTATAAACATTATGTCACAGTTTTTCTAAAGATATATAAATGTAATTTTTTGATTGGAAACTTATGATGAAAAACTAATATTGGAGTATTATAATTCCAAGGATCATCCAATAAATAATTTTCTATGATTTAAGGATAAAATTAAAGCTGCATAATTAACCCATCATTAGAGGCACTTGATGAGTATTTCAGTAGATTAATCCACTTATTAAAACTTGTTTCAAATGTTTCTTATAATGGATTCCTAGAACATATTATTTCCCTATTTCTATTTTTCTTGTTTATAATAAGATTAAGATGTGGAGAACAATATAATAGCCACTGAACACCGAGGAAGTTTCCACATTACAAAAATTTAGTGAGATTTATAAAAATAAGTTATGGTATTTTTCTTTATTTATCAATCTCTATTTCCCATAATCATGTTTTATTGGTTTCATAGATCATATATTTTTTCAAACATTATAATATTAGTGATATTTTATAGAAATTTTATATTTTGGATCATAATTATTCACCCACAATATTATTTATTCTCATTGTTATTTTCTAGAACACTTCGTAGATTATAATGAAAATTGAGAAATATGAACCTAAATCATTATATAAGGAAAGTGGAATTCAATTACTATATATAGAATAATATTTATAATATCCATCAAATTATTAATAATTAAATTTTATTCTAGTGTCATATTTTAGTGGTATAATACTTTTACATATTATATTTTAATAAAAATCCTTCTGGAATCAAAGGATATCATATTATATCACTAGTGAAGAACCATCTTCGAATAATGGTTTGTGATGAATGGTTAGTATTTTTAAAAAATGTATTTTGTTAGATTAAAAATTTCTAGAATGAGGTATATGTATAACGTGTTCTTACAAATGTGATCCATCTTATGAAATTTCACATGGATAATTTAATTAATCTATTTATGTTTAATTAGTGAGATATTATTAATTCACCCTTTGACTGGACTTCTTAAGGTATTCCAATCACTAAAACATTCTTATTTTTGTTTTTTTATTATTTAACTGTGTTTTATGATCTAATAAAATGGTTATTGGTTAAATTAATATTCATTTATAAGAATGTAACACAAGATATAAACAAGATTTTCCAAGATTAAATATCATGGTTTCAATCCCAATAAGGGATAATTCTTGGGGTGGGGGTGAATCGGGGTATTCCAAATAAAAATATTCTTTTCAAAGATCATGTTCAATGATTATTTAAAACAAACCTATCTTTCTCATTCAAAATCAAAGTAATAAAGGTTCACGATATATGGATTTTTAATTGGTTCATCCATATAGGTCTCTATCAAAGTATAATTCAATAATGATGTGGTTATGTGCCAAATTCATTAAAGCGATTCACATGTATAGTTCTTAAAGTGAAATCACTACCCCCATTGGCTTAAACCCACTCAGAAAGTGGAATGTGCACCACCATTTTATACAAAAATAACATACTATCTCTCAAATGTACAAGTCTATTCATATACATAAATAAAATTAATAATACACCTCCGTTGGCATTGAAATAATCTCCATGATGAAGATTATAAAGATGATTAAATTCTTCATCATATTATTTTTTAGATAGATCTATAAATGGGTGAAAAATATCCTTTTTTTGATAACCTTCTTTCCATTAACTTCTTCCCTTTTATTTAAACTTTAATACACTTTCATTAATTAAATTGACGTTCAATATATTCCAAAATATTCAAGTATTAAAACTTATAATTAATTATATACTAAAAAATGAATTTATATCATTAAATTATTAGTGAATATCTCGTCAAGAAATCATAAAAAATTTACCTTTTTAATATTTTTCCAAATATACAAATATTTCACAAATTTACCAAACTATGACTCAAAAACTAAAACTAAGAACTGATTATTAAATCATACATTTGACTCCAAAAACAATGGTGAATAGATATTATTATCCATAATTTTTTTTAATTTCCTTATTTTTAGAAAATATATCTATCATGCACAAAATCATAGAATTTATAAAACTATAAAATATTTTTTAATGACTAAATTTCAAGGATATTAACTCAACCATAAGACTTTAACCACAAAAATCCCCTCATTTTATCATGAACCATGATAATAACCATGAAATGTTTTGGTTTTTATTGATGACTAGATATTGTAAAAATAATAATCCAAACCACACCTATGAAAATTATTGAAACAATGAACATTTTTCTAAAAAGAAACATTATCAAAACATTATTGTATTTATTTTATACAAAATTTCTATTAATAATTTAATAAAATATAATTTTAATCGTCATCCTCTATTAAAACATGATTTCTATGATTTTCTAATTTTTCAATAATACATGATAACCATTGGTTCCACTATATTATTTTTAAATCTATGGTGGATAATGAATATATAAAACACTTCTCTTGAAATAAATAGTTATAATTTAATCATTATTATAAATCATAGGTCAAAAAAATAATTTAAGGACTTGACCATGGAGTTGCTTCTATTCTGTAAACATAATTCAACTAAAATACCTTAAAACATACTCTAATCTTCACAATACATTATATGATGAATTATAAACAATAATTTACATATTTAGAGTAATTCATTCATGCCTTTATCCACAAACAGATCACAAAAACAATTATTTATCTTTTTTTAATAATTTTCAATTTAGTGTATTAAGAAAGTGAAAATTCATGCATAATAACATGGATGTACACATTCAATCTACAAAAAGAATTGATAAATAAATTAGATGGGTATTTGAGTTTAATGTGATTCATATTTCATGCCCATATATGATTCCATGGATATTTGTATAATTATTATATAAACACATTTTTAATTAAATAATTTTAAAATTTTGGTAGGTGTTTTGTTCATATGAATTGAATTCATATGTCACAAAAATCATATAAGGGGTCAAAAAGGTCACATAAATGAACTATCTAGAATTGGAAATATTTTTAAAAAATGTTTGTACATGTTTGAATTAAGAATTTTATTTGATGTGTGGTTAATTTTGATAAAATTATTTAATAAAATAATAAAATATTTATTTAAATAGATATTATTTAAATCATACCAAAAAAACACAAACATATTTATAAATATTTTTGGTAGTTCGTGTCTGTTTTATATAATAATTAAATAAATCAAAAAAATTGAATTTTCAATTATATATATATATATATGATATATGTATAAATTTTTAAAATGAAAATCATTATAAGTGAATAATTTTAATACATTTAATCATTATAATCATGTAATAATTATATATGTATAGTTTTAATCATACAGACACATTACATGTGAAAAAAATGTATGATTAACTTATAATTATTAAGATTAAAACATTATCTTTGAAAGCCTATAAGTATAGGGATAAATTAGATTTTCAAACCACAGTGATTGAAAATTAATATATTTTCTTATGATATCCTCTATATTTGTAAAAAAAATTCTCTACAAATAATTAGACGAAAAATAATGAAACGAGAATTTGATGAAGAATGAAGAACCAAGAATGTGAAAAATAATGAAGGTATAAGAAGATAGAGAATAATGGAAACCCAATATTATGAAGGATACTGAATTTTGTTTTAATGTAGAAGATTATTATCTTTTTTGATATACAATTTTTATTTAAGTTTATGGTTTTAATATTATTTTTAATCAACCAAATAAAATAATTTTATTTCTCTTGTAGTGTATTCAGATGTTAAAAGCATCTCTAAATCCCAAAAATGGTATCAAATCCATGTTGGGTTAAAAAAATTTCTTAAAAAAATTAAATTCATTAATTTTTAAATTTATAAAAAATATAAAAATATATATATATTTCATTAAAATATTATTAATGATTTATTAATTATATTTTTGAATTATTTTTATTAATTTATTTTTAATAAATGTTATCTATTTTATATAAAATGTATAAGAAAAAAACGTTAAAGTAAATTTTTAAAAACTGATGTTCACTGCATGTGATATTAATCACATGGGGAAAAATAAATTAGGACCTAATGTGAATTTTCCAAATGTGGGACAATATAGTACTCATAACCTTCGATTTATTAAGAAAGTTAAATTGAATAGAAATGTCTTATTAGTTGGATGTATATCATTAATTTACTTTGAGAATCAATAAATTCATGAGAATATTATATGTGGCTAACAAGATTCACGTATCATTTTAAGACTCAATTTCATAGGTTAGAGATTTTGATTATACTTACACATAATTTATTGTATCACATCAATCATTTAAATATTTTTTTAATAAATATGAACTTGATTTAAAATTAACACCTCTATTATAATGGTTAAAAAGGCCATATAAATTAGATTTGTAAATTTGGAATTATTTATCCATAGATTTTTTCTATATTTTAATTTTGGAGTTGATTCTATGTGCTCCTAATTTTTATTAAATTCTTAATAAAAAAATAAAAAAATGTTTTAAATAGTTATTATTAAAAACATAACACACATAAAATTAAAAAATTAAAACATAAAATTTCTAATTATTTATATAGGATATATGTAGAAATAATTATAAGTGAAAAGTTATTAGGACCACAAGGTTAATATTTGTCGCCCAAGATAACCTAAGGATAGGGGGGGTTGAGGTGATGTCTAGTTTTAAAATTCTTTCTTTACCCCCACCCTTTTTTGGATCACTTTCCCATGTTGTAGTAGTAACACATTTCAATATAAAATTTCTTTTAATGCATTCAAACCAAATATTTAAATCACATATAGAAAATAAATCACATAATAACAAAAGAATTTTATATTGTTCAACCAAACATAGCAATATCCAATGAGCATACAAATAATTATGTGACTTTTAATAGAAATACAATAATAAATGACATATTTTGTGGATATAATGCTTAAGAAATTATAAATTCATGCCAAGGTCTTATATTCTTACAAGAATGATGAGGGATGGTATACTACATCCCAATGGTGATATTAATTTCTTCCAAATTTGTGCACTACTTCAAGGAATAAATCAATTTATATATGTGTATGTATTTTAAATAATAGTATAATATATTGATTATAATTTTATAATTTAAGTACAAATTTTATGATTCAATGATGTTAACCTTACTTCGTCTTTTCTCCCAGTCTAAATATTATCAACTATATTTCAATTTCAGTTAAAATTTATATATTTAAATAATTACTATTTTAGAAAACATTACCTCCTAATATAATCAATATTATATTAATTACAAAAATAGATTTTTCTTTTATTTGATCTATTATATTTTATTATAAATATGTGCCAATTAAAATCCTATGATGAAGATTTTGTTATAGATATATCAATGATTCTCTATATCTATCATTCTCTTTTGACCACATCTTTTAATATTCATCCACTTTATTTGTCATGTTTCTTCCATAGTTGAATATAATGTTTCTTACTCTCTCACCAAGCTCTTAATCAATGATTAAGATTTAATAAATGTTATAAAAAATCTATTATCATGTCAAGAGTTCAAATAGATTTATGTTTGTTTAAACTATATAAAATTAGCTTCTTAGTGATGATTAATAAAACCACAAATAAATTATTTTTTTGTTATTACATTAATATAGTGGTGTTTTATAAAAATTCATTTCTATATTAATATCAAAAATAAATACCTATAAATTTAGAAGTGACATTAGTAAAATCGCTCCTAAATACAATATATAGTAGTGACTACTAGAGAACCATTTATTATTGTATTAAAAAACAAAACCCTAACCTAACCCCTCCCCCCGTATATACCTTGTCTTCCCTCTCCCCAATACCCTATAATTTACACCTAACATCGACCCATATCCCCTCTGTGTGATACCACTCCACCCATCTTTGAAATTATAGACACATTATCCCTATACTCAATGCTAGGCCCCCTTTCCGCTCTCTATGAAGGTGACCATGACTTCTCTCCCCTTAAAACAACACATCTCCCCCCCCATGGAATGCCTAACACCAAAATCTCTCCACTATTAGTGAATTTACCTCTAATTTTTTATAACATATATCAAGTATGGTTCAATTATATTTTATTATTTTTATTGGAATAAATTATAAATTTCTTTTTGAGAAACAAATTGTTGGAACAGAGTTCTATATTTTGTTTACAATATTAATATATGAATTATGTTAGTGAATTTACCTCTCCCATTAGCTCATGCTTCCCAACCTGAATCGCCAATTATAACCACTTGTGACAGGAACCCTCTAGCTGAAATGAGGCACACATTACCTTGACCTCCTCAAGTGTGTCACGGATCTCAAAGGTATCCTCAATATTTTCATGCCATTCCTATTCTCTTTGAGGTTCCAAACTATATCAGAATGAAGGAGGTTTATTCATCAAAGACTCCTAAGCCTTATCCTCCATGGAGCCAGACTAATCTCCTCTTGTTGGAACAGGAGTAAGAGCCAGAGTCGCTCCTTGTCCTAAAGACTGAACAGCTCGGACCACAGCTTCTGCCAATCTTTGATCAAGCAGCGAGGGAGAAATCTCTCCAACTTCCTATCGTGGGTGCATGTAAGCTCTCTAGGGAGGCATCCTACTGCAAGGAGCAACAGTCATAAAAAGAACATCATTAATTAATCATGTCTAAAGAAAAATAAAATTTTTGCAGGGACAACAATCAACAGAAAACCAAACTTGAAAAATTAGCATCATTTCTAAACCACTCCTTCCCCACCCGATGTCTACATATATTCTATAACCTGCACATCTCACCTGGAAGAGAAGTGAAACAATCATCCCGACACCCCATGGATACTTAGGGTCTGTCATGAGGTGTTCTGGCCAAGAACCCTACTCGGAACTAGAATTATGAGCCCCGATAGCCCTAGATCCCATCTAACTAGACTCATCCAAAATAAAATAACCCAATTAGGAAAACATGCCTCTGATACCATTTTTTCACGAACCTAGTTGTGTTCCCATCCGAACTGACACCCTACCCAGTCCGCAACAAGTCCTGAAGGGCATTCCAGATCCCCACGGGCTGGTACAACTACATGGGTATCAAAATTAACATTAGGAACAATTTACCCAAATAAAAAAAATTAAATAAATCATCCAACAATATAAAATATACCAATGTTTAATGTCGCAACCAAACATGCCTTTAACCAAAAAAACATTTGTTGAATGTTTGAACTGAAAACCAAACAAAAGATACCACTTGGTAGGGTGACCAAAAACCAATAAAAAAACCTCCACCTGGTGAGAGGACACCACCCTCATATCATCTCTACAACACCGCACCAAGTAGTCTGCTAACAGCTTGGACCACCACTCCAAACCCATCACCTTTACCTACATCTGACATAACAAAATCTATTTATACCCAAGGTTGTAATTAGGGTGTGAGAATTCTCCCAGAAGGATGCCACTAAATAATAAGATTCCATATATAAACATTAAATGATAATGTAGTTGCAAGTTTTACAAAGGAAAAGAAATGAATATTTTAACAATTCTAATGGAAATAGTGGAAATAATAATAACTTTAACGGAAAGTAAATTTTTAAGAATAAAATAAATTAACTCATTTATAAATAAAAACAATTTTACTTATTTAAAAATAAAATACTTTCACTTATTTCAAAAATAAAACACTTTTACTTTAATGCCACACAAAACCACACCGTATGCCGACAGTCTGAGAGGCCCTATAGGTACTAGAAAAATAAAGAAATATTGGGACCCTAGAACATTGTGTCTTGGTGAAAAAAAATAGTAAACACAAAAATATACATTCCTTTGCACGATCCACTAGTAGGGAAACACATTCATAGCCTAGTGGTCTCCAATCCCCATCCAAAGTTTAGTTAGTTTTGTAATCGTCAATCAAGCTAAGTGAAACTGGGCCAAAGCCACTCCTGTATCACTAGCACACTAGATCTAGTCGTCCCACATAATACTCAGGCTTCCCATTTCTGCTCACATGTTCCATGTTCACAGGCTTTTTATAGAAAAATGCACAAAACACTGAAGTATTATCTACATTCTACACCAAACTTTCTCACACCAAAAAACCATTTGGAAACATTACACACACCAAGGATTTTCTAAACTCAACCTACACTACCCACACAGTCATATAAATAGTTGAAAAAATTTCAATGATCATACTACAACTATTTAACTGTAGAAAATTTAATTTTATGGTTTTTCAAAAATTCTATGCATGACTCATGGTGACAAAAACCACAAAAAACACCTTTTCTATAACGAGAATCATACTGATGCCACCACAAAACACAAGCCACCTCTCCTAAACATATTAACAGACAAACTTCATAATTTTAACAAACACTGAAAATTCACAAAAGCAATACTAGCAGAGCAAAGACATGTTACGTTGAAATCTAAAACTAACTGTGCACATTAATACTAATTAAAAAATATTATAAATAAATTAAACAAGAAATAGAATAAATCAGATAATCCTTACACATAGAACCACCTACCTCGGTGTAGATAAAGTCTTGTGACTTGAAAAAAACTCATGTCACCCATCATTTTCTCTACAAGGGACTTATAATGGACCCGAAAACAAGTTAATTGGCATCTGCATCAAAAATTCAACAAAATGAAACCAAACACTAATTTCAACAATCACCCAATATAAAAGGATGATCCAGAAGGTTACTTTTCACCTACAATGAGGAGTTCGAGTGGCTGGACGGAGGTCAATGGAGGCTGTCAGATCTCCATCCGAGCCAAGGGGGTGGTGTGCGCGTAGTTATATAGCAAAGGGGCAGACCGCCAGGGTGAATTTCAATTGAGCAAAGGGAGAGGTGCACACGGGTCATCGATGAAAGGATAATCCGATGAGGAGGTTGTGTGGGGCAAGGGGTCGGTGTGAGGATGTCCTGGCGAGGATTTTGTGTAGCAAGGAGTGTGGTTGCGGCTAGGTGTGAGGCAATAATGAGGGGTGACATGGCTATCCAGAGGAGGGAGGAGGTGCGGCGTGGTCCGGCTGTCCGGAAGAGGGAGGATGGTGCGGCCAGGCACGGATGAGGAGGGAGATTAGTGTAAAAGGGGAAGAAAAAAATTTAGTGAATAGTGTGTGACATGGGGAGAGAGGAAATGAAAGGATAGGGAGAGGAGAGAAGAAAGGAAAAAAATAAAGGAAAGAAAATAAAGAAAAAGGGAAATAAAAAAAAATAAAAATAAAGGTTAATGATGGAATAAAATAAAATTCAAATGAAAGGATGGGAAATAAAAATAAAATAAAACCTAAAAGGAAATTCTAACTCAAACTAATAATAAGAATCATAATAATGTTCACTATAATAATATTAATAACAATAATGACAATAATAGTTATAATTATAATAATTTTATTTTTATTACGTTAATTAATCACCTGCGCACTAGGCAGGACACACGTTAAACAAGAAAAGCCACAAATATTTTCCCGTGACCTACCTGTGCGTGTTAGGAAATGTCAAGACGCCGCACATTTATCAGTAGAAAACTGAAAAACTCTTATCGGATCAGCACACATTTCAAAAAAACAATTATTAAATAGAAGATACAATTACGAGACAAAAATTATAATTGAAAAACATACATCAATGCAAAGTCAGGATATGGCATATATTTTCTTATTAATGTAGTTAAAAATTAATCTTTAAATAGATCAACTATAAATTTCATGGAATCAAGGAGGATATAAAATATGAATATTTTTTCCCTTGTTTGATTCCACGAAATATCCTCTCAGTGTAGTTGAAATATAAAATTTTAACAAAATCAATGAGTAATTTTATGATATATTCGATACTAAAAATTGTTTAAATGAAAATATTTATATAAATATTTTGTAAAATTTATCAAAAAATCATCTCACTCTATCTACATAAAATTTTATCCATGACATCATACTTTAAATATATTTGTAAATGAATGTTTCACTTTTTAGAATATGTAATGTTGAACTAGAAAAGAATGATAATAATTTATTTTTTTTTAAAACGTCAACCTTGAATCATTTGAATAATTGATTGAACCATATATCCATATAAATATATTTCAGCACATATTTTTTAGCCCAAAAATACTATAAAATGTTTATCAGTAAATGATTATCATAATAAATATACACTTTTACATTATAAATATATTTTTAATAGATTATAAATATTAATAGTTCATTTTATAATTTTTTGGTCACATATTTGTATTATTACAAAACAATTATTTTTAGAAATGATTCAAAATGTTTTCAAAATATTTAACTATTTCATTAAAATTAAATAATTCTTTTTAAATTATTATTTTACATCAAAAAAACATCTAATTTGTTTTAAAACTAATGTTATTTGAATAATTTATGACATATTCAAATATGAAAGTTATAGATAAATGAGTATTAATTATCTATAAGATATAATTTATTATTATGTGTATTATTTTTTACATATAGTTAATAATTTCTTTTTTACGGTAATTTTGTTTGTTAATTATATCTATAGGTTAAATTTATAATCATGAATATGGAAGGGTATTAAAATTTGTCAATTTTTGTAATAAAAATTTTGTATATAAAATGTATATTCACATAAAAAATCATTTTTTACTATATCTATCAATTAACCCTATATTGATATATTAAAATATAAATTTTTTTCAATATTAAAAACATATAAAAAATAATAAAACTGGGAAAAAATTCAATTTGATAGAAAACTAGGTGATAATAATTATTGATTGATTTTTGAAATGTACGAAAGGACTAAATATGAATCTAAAAAAAGTTTGGTTAGAATGAAACATTATGTGTTTTTTATTTAAAATAAAAAAGATGAATCATATGTTCAAATCTATAAAATAAAATTAGAATAACGTGAAAGTGTAACAAAATAATTATTTACTGATACATGATGACTTGGACCAAAAATTATGTCAACTCAACATGTGGTTTGGTTAAAATGATTCATTGTGCAGTTTTTATATTCATAATTTTTCTGAAAGTTTAATGCAAACACCAAATAATTAAACGAAAAATAAATATCAAATTGATAAAAAATAATATAAAAATGATATTTTGTTAATATGTGATATTTTAATGTGAAATAAACCTCAATTAAACATGTGCCTTGGTCAGAATGACTCGTTTTAATATTTTTACTTTTTAAAGTGTTTTAAAAATTATTATTAGAATCTCAAGCATATAAAATGAGATTAGAATGACATAGAAATATTGGGAGATGATTATTTAACAATATCGTAAATATAATATTGAACCACAAATATATCACACCTGTGGTATAGTAAGAATTATAGTTTAATAAATTAAGGTTTTATTAAATTTCAAATATGCATTAGATTCTCCAAATGTTATGGGATTGATTTGAAATAGTAATAAAATGACTGTTTATTCATATGTGATTTGTAGGAAGGAGCTTCATGTCAATTTGGTATTTGGTTTTTTCAAAAACACTCAATGCATGGGTTATCATTAAAAGTTTTTTTACACTTAAAAACAGGCTCCATAGGCTCAAACCAAGAAATAAATATCAAATACACATGAAATTATATGAAAATGATAATTTATTAATATGTGACACATATGAATAAACCAAATTTCAATCTAACATGTGATTTGGTTAAAATGAGTTATTTTTTAATTTTTTTATGTAAAAGTTTTTTAAATTTAAAACATTCACTAGATGCTCAAAATGTAAAAACAATATTGTATCGATGTGAAAGTGTAGAAAAAGATCGTTGAATAATATGTGACATGCATCAATAAACCATGTAGCAAACTGAAAATTGGCTTGTTCCAAATGAAACATTATTTGGTTTATACATTTAAAATACTTTTTTGATATAGAAATAAAAATTATACTCTCAAACTGAGAAAAAAATATTGGATTAATGTGAATATAAAAAATAATGATTTCTGATTAATATGTGATATGTAGTAATGAACCATTGTATCAATACCAAATGCGTTTTGGTGAAAATTAATCAAAGGTAGGATGCTAAATTTAATTCTGTTTAAAGTTAAAAACATATGTTTGACATTCAATCTAACTAAATGGACTTCGAATAAAAAAAATTGTTTTATAATGATAATTGATTAATATATTCTCCATAGGAATAAACTACACATCAACATGACATTAAGTTTCATTGTAGTTACTCAAAGTTCACTTTTTCACATTTAAAAGCGTTTTCCTGTTAAAAAATTCTTTTGTTATATATTTTTTAATTTTATTTATAAGTGTTTTAATTTGGTAATTTTTTTTAAAAAAAATAAAAATGACTTGAAATATTTTTTTTTCAAAATTTAATAGCATCTTAATATAAATGTAGATAAAAACCCATCGATAAAGTGTTTAATGGTAGTTATATTTGGGAAATTTTAAAAAAATAAAAAAACTCAACATTTTTGTGGTGATACTAATTTTTTCAATAAAATCGTTTTAAATATAAATTATCATAAAATAAACCATAAACATACATGAAATAGGAAAAATGAAACTTTCAAAGACATTCAAAAAATTGAACTAAACTGAAACATATATACTAACAACATTGATACATGAATTTTTTATTAAAATATATCTAAATAGATTATCAATGGCATAAACCACCACTAAACTCTAAATAAACTGAAACACTTTTATGATTTTACTATAGTATTAAAATAATCCATGCTTATAGAAAAAACCCAACAAATCTCAAGTTATACCTTTTTATTTTGAATTACAAAATGTTAAAAAATATGTAAATCACATGTAAACTAAATTTTGTTAACATAAGTCATAGTTTTATTCATTTATTCAACAATTATACTCTAAAATATAGAGATTTTATATTGTTATCCTCAATAAATTATCGGTATTTTATTCTTTGAAATTTCATATCTCCAGTAGCCCATAATGTTCTGTTCACCAAACCAAGACATGTTTTGGATTTTATGATCCTAGAATCTTCCAATAACTTCTCTATAAAAATTAAATACACTCTGATCTAAAAAAAATTTAATCAAAACATTTTAATTCAAGATGACCAAAACCACGACCATGTTTTCTTTGATTCTATTTTAACCAGGGATTTTATCAAGATTCAGTCTTTCATATTATTACTATAATGAATAGCTTCACTAAAACTACTCATATTTTATTTATCCTCTAAGACTAAGATATTTGTACCATCTTCTTACTAGTTTTTAGGTATCCCATGATCTAGGTTTGTTTTTGTTTTAGTTGGTAAAGTTTTATGGGTGATTTGGCTAGATTTTTAAATTTTTTGGAGGTTTTCTTGGATGTTCATAGTTGGCGCATGGTTTTACCAAACTTTATTCCCTCATAATGATAATCATGCAACCCTATACTATTGGGGTTTGTATAGTTAGTTCTTAGTTTAGAAAACTATATACCTCCAAGTAGAAACCACAAACTCTAGGAGATGGATACATAATTAGGGCACATTGTTTGTCTAACTGTGAGCCCTTTCCCAGCTAACTATGCACAAAAGAATTTTTAATTATGAAAATAATTTTAAAATTACTCAAACCCCAATTTAATTCCCCAATCAACCCTAACCAAACCAATCTATAATTTATAGGTCTTGCAGGATCCCAATAATCCTTTTATCCCCCACCAAACCCAATATTTGACGAATCAAAATGTTAATGGATTATTAGATCCCTCTTTAGTAAGTGGATCTCCTCTTGTTCTACATTTCCAAATCCCTCTTAATTTCCCCCATAGGGATTGTTAGATCATCGTGTTTCTGATGGATCTATTCTCTATTTAATTTAATATTGATTCTAAGATGGATTTCTAGATCTATATTTCCATCATTCTTTATTAGAAATCCTCATTATGGTTTTTATGCATTGTGATTCTATGATTAATGATAAGTGGGTCTTTTTGAGTGTCACCAAGTGGTTAAAACTGGATTTTCTTGATTTGATTTATATTTCTATAAATTTATTTATAGAAAAATCTATTCAAGATGAATTAAAATGTGGTTTTAATTGGAAAATAAATTGGAGAAAACCCCAAATTCTAACGGAATTAGAATTTGGGGTGTAGTTTGAAATTGATGTAATTTTTAAAATGATATAAAAAGTGAAATAAATGTAAATGATAAAAACCTATGAATGATTTTTGAAGAAAAAATGCATGAATTTTTGAAAAACCCCATGTTTTGGTTTTGGAAGTGAATTGACAGTTTGAAAATGAAAACCGGGCAATCAAAATTTTAATGATTATTGATTTGAAATGAAATAAATTTCTCTTTTTCTATTGATTCATAAAGTACATGATGTATTAAGTAGTTAGTGGGATATTTGGAACAAACTTGTTATAATGATAATACCATAGAAATGGATTGATGATGAAAAATCTAACAAAAAGTCTAGTTATGTAGTTCTTATCCTTGATGAGATATTGATGAGTCTCATTTATCCTAAGACGATGGGATGTGTCTACACACATTTCCTTCCTCACTAATACGAGATGTGTAAGGATCATATAAATAGAACCTATCATACCATAGGTATGATGACCTCGGTTCTTATTGTAATTATATATATATATATATATTCCATTGATTATGAAACTATTTTATTCATGCATGTTTATTTATATAAACAAATTTATTTAAAAATTTAATTTTATACATGTTTAAAATGTTTTCTATTATTTTAAAATGAATTAATATTATATTTTAAATATAAAATCATATCTTCATAACCTATTTTATTAATATTTAAATCATAATTTAGTTTATTATTAGGAATATATTTACAGAAAACCTGGTGAGACCCTACTAGTTTTATTATATCCCACATTAACTTTTCTTTAAGGAATTTATATATTTCATTCTCCCATCTCTATGAAAAGTTAAATATCCTCTTATAAGAGGCGGATGTTCTTAATCCTTTGGGATTGGAGTGAGGTTTCTATTGGGACATTGAGTTTATCTTGTCTATTTTTAATGTACTTTGGTAATGTACTATTTTGGGTTTTTATATACCTGTTTGGTTTCTAGTACTACCTCACATAGGATTTGTGAGAATACTATATTGTATCTGTTATCATCCATTATTTTGTTGTATATTTGTATCCTACATTTATATTATTTGATTTCATGTTATAGTTTCCAACCCATGGGGATCGAGAAGACCCTTTAAATCCACTTTGTGTTAAACAGGCCCTATACGTGGTCTAGAAGAATCCTAAAATTTCTATCCACCATGAGAATAATCAGTCATTGTTTTATCCTTTTAAGGAATACCCATAATTACCACTAAGAGAAAAAGTTAAACCATTCAACCTTGGGCTTCCATCCAGATCAAGTTCAACCATCAATTCCCTATCCAGCACATCAAAACCAAAAATCACTATGGTGCATCCAAATTCTTGATGAATAAAGGGGTTCTAGACAGAGGAATCATGAATGAATCTTCATCACACATCAGAAGAGTATCATTAGAAAGATGATACATATCTAAATAATGTGAGAGGTTCCATCACTACAGGATCATCTCTAGTGACTTCTTTTTTTGATATTGGTGTATCTGATTTGTTTATATCAACTCATACTATTAACATGAAAAATATTCCAATAGATACTTTATCATATGCGAGGGATACTACTACACCCCTAATAATGAAGGCATGGAAAGATCATTATTGTCTTTCTCATGCTTTCTCTTTATTAGATGTTGAGGTCACCTGGAATTTTCAAGTTCTCAACCTGAAACCTCTTGGTGTCATTTTCAATATGGATTTTCACATTGCTATTAAATCCTAAATTGATTTCCATAATCAATGTGTCTCATTTACCACACCGATATGGGGTTTTCCTTATCATACAAGGAGAATGTGACTCAATGTTGTGTAGATTCTGACCTTCTCATCCAATGATGGGGAAAGTAATAACAATGATTGTTTTTAATTAGGATCTAAAATATTTATCTGGTGATCTCCCTCTATTTATTATTGAGTTTCCCAGAAAAATTATTTGCAACTTCTGTAGATTACCAAAGGCATTAAAGGTAGTTTTTTTATTGATTTAGTGTCTGCTACACTTCCAGTATCCATACCTTCTTACCGTATGGGAACAGTTGAAATGAATGAATTGAAAACTCAGTTGGGCGATCTGTTAGAGAAAGGATTTACATGACTGATGGTGTAACATTGGAAGTTTCATATTCTCTTTTCTAAGAATGATAATGGACCACACCAATTATGTGTTCATTACCAAAAACTAAATCGAGCTAATATAAAGAATATATATCCATTTCTAGGGATTAGTGGTCTATTTGAACATTTGAAATGGACTAAATAGTTATCGAAGATTTATCTTCGATCTAGATATCACCAGTTGGGAATAAAATAATATTTAAATTTATAAATACACCATCCGGAATAGGTATAACCATTATTAGTATCTTTTCATGCCATTTGTTATATCTAATTCTCCTATAGTCTTTATAGATTCGATGTATAGTAATAAAAAAGAGTATCTTGATACATTAAAGGTGGTATTTGTGGATGACATCTTGGTTTACTCTGTGTATGAGGAGGATCATGTGACTTATCTAAGATATGTTTTAAAATTGTTGAGAAATCACTCACTTTATATCATGCTATCAAAATATGATTTATGGATTTAGGAAGTTAATTTCTTAGTACATATGGTCTTAGAAAATGGTATCTTAGTTGATCCTGAAACAGTGAAAGCTATGATGAAAGGGGAGAAACAACATATTGTTTTCTATATTGAGATATTATTTGGAATGTTTGGGTATTATCAAATATTAGTAAAGTATTTCTTGAAGTTGGAATCTCTGGATACCTCTCTCCATCAGAATTGGGTGATGTTCATTTGGGGTGGTAAATATTAGCGTTATTTTGATGAGTTAAATGTATTTTGACTTCTGTGCTAGTGTTGAATCTTCTAGAGGACACACATTGCTATGTGGTATTCTTTGATGCATTAGGTTCATGTTTGGGTTGCGTTATTATGTTTGGTGATCATGTGGTAGCCAATGACTCTTGACATATTAGGATACATTCGAATAATTACTAGACCCCAGACCTTGAACTCTCAACCATGATGTATACACTTTTGAGTTATTGGAATTAACTTTTTTGAGAAAGGTTTACCCTATTTTTTTACCACAATATCTTGAGATATATCTTCTCTCCAAAATATTTTAATCTCCACTAAATGAATTAGGTATAGTACATGTTTTCCTTTGATTTCTAATTTACATATACCCTAGGGAAATGGAATTTCACCTCTATTTATTTGATCAAGAAAGTACTGACCAAGACCATGAAAGAATCATTAGATGATTGTAACTTTTTGGAACATTTTAATCGTTGCATATAAGAGTTTCGGAAACAAGTTCTCGATGTTTTCTTGGCTAGTTTTCAGTTAGACTATTCCTTTCTCAAGATAATTCTTTAGGAACAGTAGTTTGATGAAGAATTTCATAGCATTTGGAACTTACTTTATAGTATGTAGACTATTAGTGAGTGGTATTTCTACACAAAGGGTTTCCTATGTTTTTGGAACTAGTACGGTGTACCTTTTCTAGTGAGAAATTCTATGAGATTGGACTTCCATAATTACTATGTGTTTTGAACCATAGTACTCCAATGATATTTTATGATATGAAGAATCAATTTTTGTGTCCATGTTTCAGATGTGACATTGTGTATTTCTTTCCCATTGTTATACTATTCAATAGGATAAGGCCAATCATTCTAGACTTTCATGTTTTCTTTCTCCACTTTTACTACTGACATGGAAGTAGGATGATATTTCTATGGAATTTGTAAGGTGTTACCATGTACCCCTGTAATAAGGAATGTGATATCGGTCTTGGTCAATAGGATAACTATATTTGATAAATTTATACCCATTCATGACACAATCATAGTTGAATAGATGAGAAATCTCTACGTGAAAGAACTTATTTATTTTAATGGAGTTATATATACTATAGTTTCTGATAGAGATCCTTATTTTACATATTCCTTTAGAAGAGGCCTCAAAGAGGCACTACGATATCAGGTTAATTTGAATATGGCTATCCATTTGTAGATAGATGGCCAGAAAAAAGGAATGTACATATTATTGAGGATAATATTCATGCACATGTTCAAGAAATTGGAAGAAATTGGGATTCCCATTAGAGATAATGTGTATTTTATTATAGAAATAGATTCTAGTCTATATTTAAACTTGCCCGTTTTGACACCTTGTATGGTTGACCTTGTAAATTTATTTTGTTTCAGTCAAAGATCAGTGAATGATCCTTGGTTAGATAGATCATGGTTTAAGGGATTTCAACAAAGATTCAGTTGATTCATCATATAATGTTAATAGAAAAGAGATAGAATAAATCTTATTCTAGTCATCATCTAAGACCATTAGATTTTTTGTTTGTGGCCTGGTTTTCTAGATTGTCTCACCGTGTTGTGGTAATTGATGTCTTGGGAGACAAGGGGAAATTTCTCCACATTTTGAGGTACCATTTGAGTTTGTTGAGTAGGTGGTGAAATTGGATTCACATTTAGAACATATTCCATAGTTGAAATTGATATACAATGTGTTCCTTGTATCAAGTCTATGGAAATATAATTCTGATCAATCTTATGTTTTGATCTTGAGTGATCTTGTTGTTAAGCCTGACTTATCCATGACTGAGTATCTAGTCTAAATTGTTGATTATGAGATAATGGTACATAATAGAAGAATTTCCCTTTATTACATGTGTTATGGAAGCACTGTTTTGTTACACATCTAACTTAAGAGTATGAGGCACTGATGGGGGAGTAGTGACCTCATCTTTTCAATATGAAAAATTGTTAAAAGGATTTTTAGGGATAGAAAACTTATATGTTTGGTAGTATGAAACAAAATGTAACTGGTTTTCAGTATTCCTAGACCCATGTTTCTTTCCCTTTATGAATTTATGTTTTTTATGGGTTCATTGGGTGTAAATTTAAAATATTTGAAGGTTTTCTAGGATATTCAAGGTTGGCACAAGGTTTTCCCAAACCGTTCACCCTCTTAGTGAAAACCATGAAACCCTAGATAGTGAGGTTTTTCATAGTTGGTGCATAGTTTGTAAAATAATGCAACCACTTAGTAGAACCCATGAACTCTAGTAGAGAGGCACATGGTTAGGGAACATGGTTTTTCTTAACATTCATCATACCCATCAAACCATGAAAACATAACTTTTTAGTTTAGAAAATTATTTTAAAATTGTAAAAACTCAAGTCTAAGTCCCATTTTCACCCTGAACTGATCTATCTTGAAATCATAGGTCCTGGAGTCTCTCAAGAACTCACTTTTGGATCCTCAAAACCTAGTCATTAATAAATCAATTCATTGGTGGAAGATCAAATCCATCTCTCATAAGTGGATATCTTATCGTTCTTTATCTCATGCTCTCTCTTTCATTCCTCTATAGGGTTTTCTATATCAACACATTTTTTACGGATATGAATGTTGTTGAATTGAATCTTAATTATATGTTGTATTTTTATATCTCTTTTTCAATTATTATTTGTTAGAAAACCCTATTGTGGTTGGTTTTATTTGTGATTCCATGATTAAAGGTTGGTTGTTCTGTTTGAGTTTCACAATATTATTGACCATTGATTTTCATGATTAGATTTTAATTTAATTCAATTTATTTATTAATTAACCAATTCAAAATGAATTTTACTTGTGATTTGAATTCAATTGGATTTTTTTTAAACCATAATTCAATGTGAATTTGAATTTGAGGTTTATTTTGAAAATGATGGAATTTATAAAATGATTTTAGAATTGATTTTAGAAAATCGATTAAATTTAATTGATAAAAACATTTGATTGAATTTGTATAGGAAAATCCACGAATATATGAAGAACTCGTGATTTGGTTTTTAAAGTGAATTGGTATTTTGAAAATTAAAATTGGTAAATAAAGTTGTGAATGACTATTTCATTACAATGAAATGGTTTTCCATATTTCAATTGATTTATTGAGCATAAGTAAACTTTGGTAGTCATTTGTCTATTTTGGGAAAACACTCTAGGATATAAATTCCCTATCAACATATTGATAATGAAAAATATAAAAAAAACTAGTAAGGAAGATGTTATCCCTAATAGTATATTAATGAGTCATATTTTTCCTAATCCTAGGGGACATGTGTCCACATATTTCCTCGATCACTGAGATGAGATGTGTGATGTTCCTATAACTAGAAACAATTAAACTATAGAGTAGATCACCATAGTTATTATGATTATTATTTTTATGTATATATTCGATTAATTAGGAAACAATTTTATTCATTCGAAATGATTTATATAAACTAATTTATTTAAAATGATTATTTATCCCATGTTTGAAATGTTTTGCATCATTATAAAATGAAGTTAGGTTTTATTTTAAATATATAATTGTTTCTCTATGCCATGTTTTTCAAAATTGAAAGAATTATTTGGGTTATTATTTTGTAATGTTTTTATGAAACACATGGTTAGAAAATACTAGAATTTTTATCTCACAACCTTACATTTCCTTCAGGAGTTGATATATTTCCTTCTTCTAGTTCCGTGAAAAGGGAAGTGCTTCTTCATGGAGGCAGAAGTTCATGTTCATTTGGGATTGATGTAATATAACCTTTGGTACATTTATTTTATATTTTATATTTTAGAATAACTTTGAGTATTTTCTATTTTGGGTTTTGATATACCTATTTTGTTTTTGGTAATACCACCCTTTGGAGTTTCAAAATACTGATCTCCATCTGTTATCTTCCACTTTTTTTGGGAAATTCACTCCCACTTCTATATTTTATGATTATAGGTTCCAGTCACAATCCTAGGGGGATCATGAAATCCCTTGAATACATGTCAATGTCGACTTGAGTATTATTTTTCTAGGTTATCTGGGTTAGATAATGATTATATATAAATGAAACATTCTTTATACTAAAATTCCTAAATACAATTCTATATATAACCATCAATATTCCACTTATAACCTGAAGCTATCTCATCATATTTTCAAAACCATATTGAAAAATGTGACTTGGTTTAGTCATCCCATGGTGTACAAATATTTTTTCAATCCCCTTATCCCAAAAATACATGAACCCCTATGGTAGTTCATCAAACTATTTCAAGTTTTATGAACCATGACATGGTTTTCATCATTTTATTTTAGTTTCTATTACTTTTCTTCTATACCCTTCATTTTAAAACCATGATATAAAAAAACCTTGATAAACCATGATTTTAATTAATATTTTAAAAAAATTATCTAATTTCCCCACATTGATTTATATTTGAAAATTTAATGAGAACTTGTAATTTGGATCCTGAATTTAGAAATTTCGTGAAAATTCCACCTATTCTCTTTTAAATTCAATCTGGTTTTTTATTATAACATATAAAATTAATTTTAATTTAAATAGAAGTTTTATGGATGAACTTTAAAATAAATTGGTTAATTTTATTACTTCTAATACACTAGCTTGATCAGGGTTTGGGAGGGTGAAAAGTGTCTCTAAAATCAATGTGGGGATGAACTCAATAAAACAAGCCTCATCTCATGATTAGTCCTATAAATATTTCATTATTATTGTGTTAGGTTGATTTTTTTTAGATTTTATGGAACTAATTTTGGAGAAATTAATTAAACCAGAATGATATATGGTTTACAATGTACTCTACTGAAATGGAGAATCCAAATAGAGTAAATTTTAGAGTTAAAGATCTTCATGTACCCTTGCTTACATATAAAACCCTACCCCACCCACCCAAATCTATTTAATTGATTTTTTCACATTTGGGGAGGGTTTTTTGGGGTTTTAGGACACTAATACCAATGATAGTTATAATAAGGATCTTATCCACTTCTTTTACTTCATCTTTCATTGTTTTTGTTCTTCTAGTTTCTCTTTATCGTAAGTAAAATTATTTTTTTGTTCTATTTTAATTTTTTTATTACTTCTGTAATAATATAATATTGGATATGATATTTAGTTTCACTCATTCAAACCATTACTTTTTAAAATCCTCTCTATGATGCAAAATCCATCCATGAAAGAGTAATTTCAATTCATAGTCAATATAATTAATACTTAATTGAAAAAATTATTTTTAATCCATGAGAAAACATTAATTTAAAATTTTTAATCAATTATTTAATATTAAATTTATATGTAACATAATAAATTAAAAAATTGACCATAAGACCGAGATTGTGTGATTCGTGATAGTTAATCATTTGTTCAAATATAATAAACATAAGATAGAATCTCATGGTTCTAATATAATCCCTAAAGAAAATAATTATGATTTCTAGTGTGGATATTATTACCTAATTTTAAAATGATCATAATTTTTATTTTTTACTTCAATTAGATCTGGGTTCCATGATTATAAGTCTCAAAGTTTACATATGGTTATTTCATCCAATATTTGTGGTGGAGTTAATTCCTATGGGGTTCGTGGGTAGAAAATATTATGGGATCATTATTAAATTGATTTAATAATAATTTATAATGGTAAATAAGTATGTAATGGGGTATATTAGATCAATTATGTCTTGTTATATATATGTGTGTGTTTTTTTATTATGATCTTGTCAACTTATTTTCTCTTGTTTTGAATCCACTCAATGAAACCCCTATTTTTTACCCCCCATTTTTTTTATTTCATTAAAAAAATTATTTTTTTTAAATGAAATGTTTATTTAATAGAATGACCTAGGTAATAATCTATGTTTAACATAATAGAAATCAAAAATCCTTTGAGAGTGTGTGTGATAACACTAATCAAATTAGAAACATTTTTAGAGAGGAATGTGTTTTATTTATACATTTTTTATATATCTTATACTAGTATTTTCATTACAAAAATACTAAAAAAATGAAATTCATTGTTTATGATTATTATTATACTTTATGTGAAATAATTTATTTTATATAAAAACAAGTAAGAGGGTTTTACAAGTCTACTTATAAATATGATGTATTTAATGAGTTCATCGGAGAATACAAAGAAAACCTCAAGTGCCAATATCTTAAAGCCTTATCAAATGAACTCACTGAGTTCTAATAATATTTTCTAGAATTTAATCAATATGATGAAAACTAATGGAAATAGATACTTATGTTCCATTATTTAATTGATGAAGTCATCATATAGATGGAGTTATATTGAAAAATCTATTTCTCACAAAATAGTCATAATTCTTTTAAATGGCCTTGCAAGAAGATCAAGTACATGAAGTTGATCATCTAAAGTTAGTGTACATAAATTTGGAATCAAACATTTTTTATTTTACATTACTAATAAAACCTACTCACTTATCATGTTTTTATTTAATAAGAAAAACACCAATAATATCCCGCGAGAGTGATGAAGATGATAAAGAACAGACCATGGAGAAGGTTACAGTGTTGGTGTTTATTGATGGAACCCCCAAAGATAATATAGTTAAAAAAGAAAAATAAATTTTTAAGTATATTATGGTGATGGAAATACAACCTCAATAATAACATGAACATAAACTATAGTAGAAAGCCATGATTTATTATAGGTAAAACCCTTTCCCTGTCCCTTTATATATATTTTATCCACTCATTCAAGGGGATGGGTAAATTTTCCTTTCATTTAGGGATTACCATTATTGGTGTATACTCATGTACCTAAGAAAACTTATATGTTGTTGTTATAATCATATCATCCTCATACACATTTTGTTATGGTTTAACACAATGGTACTTCCCGAATATAGGTAGTATAAATATAGCACCACTTGGTGGATGACCCAAGAGTGTTTTCTATCCCCATTTATAATTTTCATTTTACTATTCCTTGAATAAATTATTAAAAAATCATTTTTGAGGTTCTAGAAAGAGTAATTTTGGATATTAAACTAAAATCCACAGAAATTAGAGTAACTTATAGGTGGTTTCTGTAAATTCATTATGTTATCTTGTAAGGACCCAAACAAAAACATTATTTATTATAATGATTTTAAACTAGAATTTAATTTAATTTAAGAAATATTTTTTTGGTTTGTATTTTTATAGAATTACGGAAAAAATTAAATAGTAATCCCATACATTAGAGGTGTAAACATCGGCACATTATCAATTTTTTCTATAAGGCAAATGTCTTTAAACTAAAAAATGATTTCTTTTCAAGGAAAATCTTCACCATTTTTTACTAGACATCGTCTCTTTCCATAATCATCTGACGAAAAACATTTTAAAAAATAGAATGAGCATAACAAGCTCAATATGGGACATAAAAAAAAAATCATTAGGCTAGTGAAAAATAAGAAAATCTATTATAGAAAAACCTTTATTAAATTATTCTTTTATCTTACATAATAAATATTTTCTATAATAAAAACAAATTCATTTTCTCAATCAAAACATTAAAACCCCACAGAAAACATACATATAACATGTTGGAAACTTGGGGAATCATTGGATTGACCACCACAACTAATTATATAAGACCTTCAAGGTTAACTTTGATACATCACATTAAAGTAATCATCAAAACTACTCTTGATTAATAATCACTGTTAATTTTGGAATAAACGTCATAGAATATTCCCAATAACTCTTAGGAGAAACCAAACTTGTTAAATCTATATCATATTTGGAATAACTATACGGACAACTTCTATATGAAATGTATTGGAGGTTATAATGTATACACACATCCTTGGTTTATTGTAGAACAAACCACCATTGTTTAATAACATAACAACCCATAGTAGGATTATAAAAGAACAAACCACTATCATAACAATGATCAATAACCATAAAATAATAAGAAATCATGAAAACTTTTATCATTATAACATTTTTAAGGAAAATAATCATTTTACATTAGACTTACCTATCTATAGTAAAACTGCTCAAATATAAAGGACAAAAATTTATCCAGATATAACCGGGTAAACTTTTCAATTATGATCCAAAAACATATTACGTATGATGGTAGGAAATTACGCTCATGAAGCATTTGTTAAACTACATTCCTTATGTATTTTTTTAAAAAAAGTCAAAAAGTAACTCATTTGGAAGATAAAAAAATACTCATTTCAACCCATTTCATAAAAAGGAAAACATGGTAAAAATGGATTTTAAAAAAATATAAAAATAATTAAAACATTATTTAAATTAATTTTAGAAAAAAATAAATTGAATATGGAAGTAAATTAGGGTTTTTAAGGGAAATATATAATATTATATTTAAAATAAAGGACCTTACCATGAGTAAGACTCATCACATATGATATTTATATTTGGGAAAAACCATCATAGATTAGTTATTTATCCTTTTAGGAAACTTTTTCATTTTTTTCCTTTTATTGAATCTCTTATCTTGCAATATTTAATTATTCAATATATTTAATTCACATCGATTTTTTGATGATTTTCATCTCATAAGTCCAAAACGGATTTAGTAAGTCAAATATGGTAATAATGGTTGGAATTACATAATCTCTAAAATAATAATCTTGAAATAGATATTATTATTATACATTGATTATATTTTTATGTCCATAAATTATATATGGTTATGAAAAATTAGCTTCCTTTCAATCATGGAGACAGTAAGCTCTACGTATAGAGGAGTAACATTTCAATTTTATAAATATCATTATAGTAAGAAGGTAAATATTACATTATATTTTTATAATATCATAATATCATATATATCGTATTATTTATTTTAATATATTTATATATATCACCCATGTGATTTCGTGAATAAAAAAATTCACATAGATTCGTGGAGGTTGTAGTCCACACGTACGCACAAACGATGTTATCATTTTTAAGTTTATGGATAGATAATAAATTAAATGATATATTATCTATTAATAATGATAAATATTTCATTAATATGTAAACATTAATTTTATAATTATAATAAATCCATGTGAGTTGGTGATGGAAAATTAATTACATTGGTTGGTGAGGTGGTTGTCCGTCGAACACATGAATGCCAGTTTCGTTTCCCATTTTATGGACGATGAGATAGATATAGATAATGATATTAAAATAATAACATAAAAGTTTATTTATTATATTTTTTTATTATTATACTTTATTTTAATAATATTTTAAATTTACGGAAGAAGAAACAACACTAAAACATGTAGTTGAAAACTATACATCTCTTTTGGAAATCCTACATTCCTTAAAACCATAAGCACTAGAATATTGGTTATTGGTAAAAAAAGAGATATAGAATGGGTTGAGGGATTCCATGAAGGTATTTTAAAAGGTATTTTTGGAAGAAAATTGGTTTTCATGTTCGAAGAAATGAGAAGATGTTGTTCCCCCTTATAAGATAGGGGAGGGTCACTCTTGGAATTTCTCCAAATACTTAATTAATATATATTAATTTTCAATTAATAATTATTCCATAGTGATTTAGATAGAATAAAATATTATTATGAATCTAAATAACCTCATAAAATAAAAATTATAATTTTTTTCTATATTTATACATTTTTTATTTCGTTATAACCATTTTAACTCATACAGTTAAAAGGTAGATTTTTACTTTTTAAGGGTTGATATAGTTACTATAAAATGAAAAAAACCCATAAATATATTTTTTATTATATTTTAAACCATTTAAAAAAATTAGATTAATATAATTTTTTTGTGAATATTAAATCATTTAATAAATTATTATTTACTATAAAATATTCATAATATCACATTTGAGAACTATTCGTGTAACACCCGAGAATTTTATGTTATATAAATCATCAAAGGAATCATTTACTACACACAACACTTGCTCGACTTTCATTACACGCAATCATGACCTTCCTCGATAGCTTGTGTCGTACGCAATACCGAGTTTCACTAAACAACGATATGCTATTGAAATATTATTAAAACTAGTCGTTATGAATAGTAATAACCACTTTTGGAAATTTTTTAAATTTTATTTTTCAAAATTGACTTCATTTTTGGATTTGGAATATCGAAATTAGCCCAGGGTGAAATATTGGTATTTTTCTGAAAACTTTCAAATTTTTATGAATATTTAAACCACTAAGTGGTAGTTAAAAAACTGAATTTTTCATAAAACATAATTTTACCACTTCTGTGAGTGGAATTTCAAAAATCCGAGAGACACGGTTGATGTCAGTAAGTAAAATGTGGTTCAATGAGATGAAAATATTTTTTGGTGAATAATAACTTTTTACTTTTATTTACCACGGTTAAAAGTAAATAGGGTAATTAAGGGTAAAAGTGCTATATTATTACCCTAACACATGTCCTAATTATATTTGATAAGTGTAATTCGGCCAAAAACAACCTTAGGAATAAAATATGACCATTTAGGCCCACTTGGATTAGATTAGGACATTTATTATTAATTTATTTAAATAAGGGTTAAAATAGTTAAAATCAAAGTTTAATAACTAAATCATTTTTAATATAAGGTTATACATAAGATAAATTCTACTATAAATATTCATTAAAAATATAAAAATATTTCTAACATAATTATATTTTATTTGTAATTTTTAGACTTTAAATAAGTTAATTTATTTATGACACAAAGATGATGCAATAATTATCTTATTAATGAAATATTGACATAATTGATGTTATAAATATGAAAATAAATATAATTTGAGACTTTTTATGAATTACACTAATTTTCTAGGTTAATATGACATTTTATTATTGATTTAATTAACTTCTTTCGAACTAATAATTCTGTTATTATGTTCACAAAAAATCAATTACTAAATAGTGTCAAAATTGACATAAAATAGTTTTTAAAACAAATATTATATTATTAATTGTTATTTTATTCCTAAAAATCTAAGGTTCAGCCAATATAATTATAGAATGATAGTTGTATCATTAATGGACCACTTGGGGGTCCTTTGGATATATATGGTAAGTTTATTAACTATATAATATAAAAATACAAAGTGACATGGTAAATGTCAATCTAATTAACTAAGAGTTAAAACTAAAAGATAAGGTTAATATAATGACCAAAACTGGTCTAAATTCTATTGGATGAGAGGATTTGGACCCATCCCAACCTTACTTCGAAATATATCAATTTGGAGCTATTTAAAACCGAATTTCACTTTATAATAAAATAATATTTTTAGTTATTCCAAAGGTGCCCCTCTCCTCCCTTATAAAAGGGCACCTCCTCCCTCTCCTTGTCACACCAATTTGAGCCTTCCATCTCGGCAAACCCCTGCCAATTTCTCCTCTACACTTCCCTAGAAACATCCTAGAGGTCCTGGTCTTCTTCAAAGACCAATTTTAGTGCCCTAAAAGGAGGTCTCAAAGAGGCGCTTCAAAGAAGAGGTAATGTCCGTTACCAATTCTTTCAGATTTATTTCTTCTTCCACTTCTTCTTATTAGATTGTTTCATTATGAAGTAATAACATATATATCACTCATATACTGATATGTTATTATAAGTATGAAACAACCCTATTTCACCATCTATCCATCCTATGGAAAACGAAATCACTGCGCGTGCGTACGTATGGAATACCATCTCCACGCCGTGGTGTAATCTATTTTCCACCACCACCTTACATGGATGGGTATAATGGTGTAAATAACGACTATATATGACTATTTTAAAGTGATATTGATTCTGAAATAGTATACATACGCTCCAATACAATTCAACAATCATGAGAACGATATCATCGCTCGTGCGTACGTACGGACTACCGTCTCCACGACGCAATTAGATTCATTATCCATGTTAACCATTCATAAATGATTATAAAGTATATATAATAAGTAATAATGAAATATATTACATAATAATACTACTGGATTTATTTATATATCTATTTATGTCATCTACTTAATTCCACTCAATTAAATAAGGAAATGAAAACATCGTTCATGCATACGTACGACCTACCGTCTCCATGAACGGTGTATTTCTTTCCATTTATCGATCCATTATATATATGTATATTCTGAATATATATTATATATAAATCAATTTTTACATTCTGGATTTAAGTAATCATGATCTATGTAATCATATGAATAATTACAAGTTAAAACACGAACGACAAAGGAGACGATTTTACCAAAAACGCTACTTTAACATGAATTTAGAAAAGAAGGGGTAATATAAATTCATAAGTGAACCATATATGATATAATAACAATGAATATTATTCTTTAATAAGTCAATGACATTATTTAAATCATTATTTAGGAGGTTCGGACACTTACGAAGCAAATCGGACCTAAGGTAAGGGAAATATCACAATCTCATTTTTATCCGAGATTGTTTATACATTGGAATTTACTGGGGTGTATTTTATCATCCACATTCATGTTTACTCAATATGTAATATTATTTCCATCCACCTAAAATTTTTTAAATACAATTTTACCCTTCGGTGAGTTTTTATTAAAAGATATGAAAGGAATATTTTTTCGTTTTTCGTACGAGGTACTTTTTGACTTTTCCGACAAAAGTACGAGAAGAATGTTTTTTTAACTTATACGGCATGAATGGATTTTTTAAAACATTAATTCCAAGAAGCATCCTTTACAAGTTTTCATGTTTATTTTTAATCAACTTCTTTTAGTTTAAAATTGTATAACATGTTAAGAAAGGAAAATGTTTTTGAAGTAGAATGGATATTTTCCTCAAGAATGAAGTTCAAGTGTTTTATCAAAATTATTTTCCATCTAAGAAAATATATGGTTATGTTTCTATCCCTTTTATTACATTGATTTGATTATGTTGTGATGGAATTATTTTTATGAATTCCTTTATCTTATATGAATTGTTTTATGATGTCATGATGTTTAAGAATCCCATTTTTATTACATGGGTTATGCTATGATGTATGGTTTATGATTTTGTGGCACACATAAGAATGGTATCATTATGAGATGGGTGGGACCTATATCTCCCTCCAATGCATTGGGTAAAGATTTTATATATCATGAGATAAACATGGATGGAATGACAGGTTAAACCGGTTCAGTGAAACTGGACTGAAACGAGGAGTGAACTCGGTTCAGAAATGGTCTTTGTCCACTAATATAGTCTTGTAAATGAGCCTTGACTAATAATAAATGATTCTATATGATTATGTGTGTATGCCACAAAGTTTCATGTTTTAAGTTATGATTATTGGGATTACATTTCACTACTATGATTTATCCCTTGTTATGAAATTATGATCTCTTTTCCACGTTACGATTTCCAAAATTTATGTTCTTATGTATATGATGTGATTGATATTTCTTTTGTTTACCCTTACTGAGCATTTGAGCTCACCCTTTTGTATGTTTTATTTCCCCAGGTCAGTAAGAATGTTATTAAGTTGGATATTCCAAAAAGGGACTCCAGATATGATGAAATAAATGAGAGGCAAAGTAGATGCTTTATGAACCAGTTGTTTATGTTTCCCAGTTTCTAAAGACTTTATACCTATACGGTCCTTTCCTGGTTTTGTTATATGTTTTAATAAGTGTGCTTCAACTCTGAAGTCATAATAATGTATGTAAAGTATGGGCCATTATAATTGGTATCAGAGGCAAAGGAGGCAGGAATGTATCCGATCCTTGGGAACTCTAACATGTGAGCGTTGGACGAAGCATGGATCTTTGCCCAAGGGCTTCATGAGGAAATGGATGCCATTGGGGATGGTGGTGTGTCCCACCCAGGGGGTGTAGCCACCCATGGAGTGCCCTGATAGGTATCAATTATAGTCCACTGGAAGTAATTCCAGACCATTATAGTTGGTATCAGAGGAAAGGTATAGTCAACCTTTGGAAACTAGGATGTGAAAGCCTTAGTAACAACCCTACGGATAAGTCTAATCATAGAACACAATCTTAGTGTTTTAGAAATGGCCATGAATAACCTAGGATAAGACCTTAAGTGTGAAATTTTATTCTTGATTATGTGGTTTTCCTATTATAATTATTGTTGCTCACACTATTCTTCTTGGTTTTATTCAATGGCTGGAACCCGAAGGAACCGTGTTAATGAGGAATGCGACAGGCAATGCAATGGTTGTCCTCCTGAGCAACCAAAGGTTATGGGATCTGGAATGAAAAATCTTGTAGCCAAGCTCACAAAACTTTCTCAAGCTATGAATCATGAAGGACTTCCAAACCATCAAAGGAAGGAGCAACATTCTATTGAATCCTTCATGAGGCAGCGTCCACCTTCATTCAGCGAGTCTACTGATCCATTAGTTTCTAAACAATGGATTAGTACTACTGAAAAGTTATTTTCAGTTCTTCAATGTTCTGAACATGGTAAAGCCATCTTATCAGTGTATCGTTTGGAAGGTTATGCTGATCAATGGTGGAATCTTATCAAGAATACGAGGCAAAGAGATGAAATTGAGTCCATGGAATGGGACGAGTTCAAGAACTTATTTTTAAATAAGTACTTCCCTCGTATTCTCCGAACAAAGATGGAGAAATAGTTTCTTGAACTAAAGCAAAAGGTTGATGAATCTGTTGGTACCTATGATGAAAATTTTACAAGACTTTCAAGGTACACTTCTGGTATTATTATCCAACCTGAGAGTAAGATCGATCGATTCTTTAGTGGCTTAAAACCAATTCTTCAAAGGGCGTTAGCCATAAAGGACTTTAATAGGTACGAGGAAATTGTTCGATGTGCTCCCAAAGTCGAGATGGAGATTGGAGTAACCCATCAGTCATATGGGTTTGATAAGAAGAGGAAAATGGAATTCAAAGGAAAATATAAAGAGCACACTGAAAAGAAGATGAGCTTTCCCTTATGCTCAATGTGTGGAAAGAAACATGGAGGGAGTTGTCTTAAAGGGACAAGTAAATGTTTCAAATGTGGAAAGGAAGGTCATAGGGCATTTGAATGCCGCAATGATGGGAAGAAGATGTCTAATGATGCAAAAAAAGGAAGGGATACACAGAATGAACCTACTACACTTCAATGTTTCAAGTGCAAGGAGATGGGGCATTATTCCAATCAATGCCCAAATCCAAGGGTTGATGATGATGGTCGACGTCAATAAACTCTTAAGGCTAAAGACAACGGAAAGTCACATGCAATTTCTATCAGCTATGTGGAGTACGATAACGATGTGGTGAAAGGTACACTTACCATACAATCTAAAGTAGAAAATGTTTTATTTGATTTTGGATCCACCCACTCTTTTATTTCGGAAGAATTTTCTAAGGATATCACCGTATTACCTCAACAATTAGATGTTGAGTTAGCTGTGACAACCCCTAATGGAACAACAGTCGCATCAAAAGTTTATAATTCTTCTCCGATTAAAGTTTGTGGGAATGTGCTTCTTGTAAATCTTGTGATCCTTCCTATAGTGGAATTTTATGTGATTCATGGCATGTATTGGCTTTCTTTATATGGATATCATATCAATTTCCAAAGAAGTTAAGTCACATTTAATATTCCAGATCATTCTATGATCGTCTATCGATGCAAGGATAAACATAACCTTCCAGTGGAAATTTTTTCCATCTTATGGGTCTTGATTCCACTATGTGAAGGTAATTTATCTCAAATGGTTGGTGAGAAACTCACTATTAAGAATATTCCCATTGTACGGGAGTTTGACGATGTCTTTCCAGAGGAATTTCCGGGTCTTCCACCAAATTTTGAAGTTGAGTTTTCAATAGAACTCGTACCGGGGGCATTACCTATTTCAAAGACACCTTATAGAATGGCCCAAATTGAGTTGCAGGAATTAAAGAAGAAACTCCAAGATAATCTTGATAGGGGATTCATATGCCCTAGTGTGTTACCTTGGGGAGCACTTGTTCTGTTTGTTAAGAAGAAAGATGGATCAATGAGACTCTGCATTGATTATCGAGAACTTAACAAGATCACTATCAAGAACAAATATCCTCTCCCATGCATTGATGACCTATTTGACCAACTACACGGAGCTCAATACTTTTCCAAGGTTGATCTTCGTTCAGGGTATCATCAATTAAGGGTCAAAGGGGAGGATATACCAAAGACGTATTTTCGTACAAGTTATGGACACTATGAATTTATAGTGATGTCATTTGGTCTTACTAATTCCCCTATTATCTTCATGGATCTGATGAATAGAGTCTTTAGAGACTATCTTGATCAGTTTTTGGTAGTCTTTATAGACAATATTCTTGTCTATTCAAAGAGAAAGGAAGAACATGAAGATCACGTGAGAATTATATTGAAGACCCTAAGAAAAGAGAAGCTTTATGCCAAATTTACCAAGTGTGAATTTTGGCTTCAAAAAGTTTCTTTTTTGGGTCACATAATCTCAAAAGAGGGGATATCTGTAGATCCAGCAAAAACAGAGGTTATCGAAGGTCGGTCGAGACCAACAACAGTAACTGAGATCCGAAGTTTTCTTGGTTTGGCTGGATATTATCGACGGTTTGTGAAAGATTTTTCATGATTATCTAATCCACTCACCAAGTTGACTCAGAAAGGAGTTAAGTTTGTTTGGACGGAGGAATGTGAAGAGAATTTCAAGGAGTTGAAAAGAAGGTTATCCAGTGCACCTGTGCACACACTGCCTTATAGTGGAGAAAGGTTTGTGATCTTCAGTGATGCATCCAAGAAGGGATTGGGGTGTGTTCTTATGAAAAATGATATGGTGATAGCTTATGCCTCACGACAGTTGAAACTACATGAGAAAAATTACCCAACTCATGATTTGGAGTTAGCTGCGATAATCTTTGCATTAAAGATTTGGAGGCATTATCTTAATGGAGAAAGGTGTGACATTTATACTAATCATAAAAGTTTAAAGTATATTTTCACACAAAAGGAGTTGAATATGCACCAAAGAAGATAGTTGGAGCTGATTAAGGAATATGACTGCTCAATTCATTACCACCCTGGGAAAGCAAACAAGGTGGAAGATGCATTAAGTCGAGAAGAACATGCTAGTTTATCCATGATGAGGATCAAAAAAGATCCAATATTTTTGGATTTACAAAGGATGGATCTTGGAATTATAATGAAAGGGGAAAATTTGTATCTTTCTCAAATGAATGTTCAACCATCTATACATGTGAAGATTAAAGAGGCACATAAAGAAGATGTCGAGTTACAAAAGAAGGTGAGAAATGTTCCTGAATTCAACCTTGATTGTGATGGGATAATAATGTTCAGGAATAGGGTTTGTGTTCCTCCCATCCCCGAATTAAAGAAGGAGCTGCTGGATGAGGCTCATTGTTCTTCATTCTCTATTCATCCTGGAATCACGATGATGTATAGGGACATGAAAGAGTACTTCCGGTGGGATGGAATGAAAAGAGATGTTGTTGAATATGTCTCTCGATGCTTGGTTTGTCAGCAAGTTAACGCTAAGAGACAAAATTCTAAGGGGATGTTACAACCATTACCCATACCCGAATGGAAATGGGAAAACATCACTATAGACTTTGTCATAGGACTTCCTAAAACTTCCAAAGGAAATAATGCTATCTGGGTCATAGTTGATCATCTTACAAAGTCTGCACACTTCATCGCTATTAGAGAGGATTTCTCTCTAGATTAGCTTGCCAGGATATATGTGATGGAAGTGGTAAGATTGCATGGAGTCCCATTTTCTATTATATCTGATCGGAATCCGAGATTTACCTCAAAGTTCTGGCGAAGTCTTCAGCATACTCTGGATACAGAGTTAAGTTTCAGCACTTCTTATCATCCTCAGACAGACGGTCAGTCTGAGAGAACAATTCAAACTCTAAAAGATATGTTGAGAGCCTTCTCTATGGATTTCAAAGGTGGTTGGGATCAACACCTACCTTTGGTGGAATTTTCTTATAATAATATCATTTACTCCATTATTCAGATGGCTCCTTATGAAGCTCTCTAGGGAAAGAAATGCAGGACTCCAACTTGCTGGGATAAATTTGGGGAAATAAATCTATTAGGACCTGATCTCGTTGATGAAATGGCAGAAAAGGTCAGATCTATTCAACAACACATAAGAGAAGCTCAGAGTCGACAGAAAACATCTGCTGACAACCGAAGAAAAGACCTAGAGTTTGAGGTGGGTGATAAAGTGTTCTTACGAATATCTCCATGGAAGAGGGTCATGTGATTTGGAAAGAAGGGGAAGTTGAGACCTAGATAAATCGGTCCTTTTCAAATATTGTATCGTGTTGGGAAGGTAGCTTACCGATTGGCACTTCCACTGAATCTCTCTCACGTTCACGATGTGTTCCATGTATCTCTCCTGATAAAGTACATACCTGATCCTTAAGATGTACTCAGCTCAGATGTTGTACCGCTGGATCAAGATCTTTCTTATAAAGAAAAGCCGATAGAGATTCTGGATCGTAGCGAAAAAGTCCTACGAAACAAGACCACTCAATTGGTGAACGTTTTATGGAGGAACCACCAATTATAAAAAGATACATGGGAGCTTGAGGATATGATGAGGGAGAGGTATCCTCATCTGTTTGTTACAAAGTGACGAATTTCGAGGGCGAAATTCATTTTAAGGGGGGTAGAATGTAACACCCGAGACTTTTATGTTATATAAATCATCAAAGGAATCTTTTACTACACACAACACTTGCTCGGCTTTCTTCACACGCAATCACGACCTTCCTCGATAGCTTGTGTCGTACGCAATACCGAGTTTCACTAAACAACGATATGCTATTAAAATATTATTAAAACTAGACGTTATGAATAGTAATAACAACTTTTTCAATTTGTTTAAATTTTATTTTTCAAAATTTACTTCATTTTTGGATTCAGAATATCAAAATTAGCATAGGGTGAAATTTTGGTATTTTTCTGAAAACTTTCAATTTTTGATGAATATTGAAACCACTAAGTGGTAGTTAAAAAACTGAATTTCTCATAAAACATATTTTTACCGCTTCTATGAGTGGATTTTAAAAAATCTGAGAGACAGGGTTGGTGTCAGTAAGTAAAATTTGGTTCAATGAGATGAAAATAATTTTTGTTAATAGTAACTTTTTACTTTTATTTACCACGGTTAAAAGTAAATTGGGTAATTAAGGGTAAAAATGTTATTATTATTACCATAACACATGTCCTAGTTATATTGGATAAGTGTAATTCGACCAAAAACAACCTTAGGAATAAAATATGACCATTTAGGCCCACTTGGATTAGATTAGGACATTTATTATTAATTTATTTATAGAAGGGTTAAAATAGTTAAAATCAAAGGTTAATAACTAAATCATTTTTAATATAGGGTTATACATAAGATATATTTGACTATAATTAATCATTATAATTATAAAAATATTTCTTAAATAATTATATTTTATTTGTAATTTTTAGACTTTAGATAAGTTAATTTATTTATGACACAAAAATGATGCAGTAATTAACTTATTAATGAAATATTGACATAATTGATGTTATAAATACCCAAATAAATACAATTTGAGACTTTTTATGAATTCAACTAATTTTATAGGTTAATATGTCATGTTAGTATTTATTTAATTAACGTTTTCGAACTAATCATTCTGTTATGATTTTCACAAAAATCAATTACTAAATAGTGTCAAAATTGACATAAAATAGTTTTTTAAAAAATATTATATTATTAATTGTTATTTTATTCATAAAAATCTAAGGTTCGGCCAAGATGCTTATATCATGATAGGTGTGTCATTAATGGACCACCTGGGGGTCACTTCGATGTATATGGTATGTTTATGAACTATGTAATATAAAAATACAAAGTGACATGGTAAATGTCAATCTAATTAACTAAGAGTTAAAACTAAAAGATAAGGTTAATATAATGACCTAAACTTTTCTAAATTCTATTTGATGAGATTATATAGACCCATCCCCACCTTATAATTTAAATATATCAATTTGGAGCTATTAAAAACCAAATTTGACTTTATAGTAAAATAATATTTTTAGTTATTCCAAAGGTTCCCCTCTCCTCCCTTATAAAAGGGCACCTCCTCCCTCTCCTCCTCACACCAATTTGAGCCTTCAAGCTCGGAAAACCCCTGCCAATTTCTCCTCTACACTTCCCTAGAAATATCCTAGAGGTCCTGGTTTTATTCAAAGACCAATTTTAGTGCCCTAAAATGAGGTCTCAAAGAAGCGCTTCAAAGAAGAGGTAATGTCTGTTACCAATAATTTCAACTTTATTTCTTCTTCCACTTCTTCATCATAGGTTGTTTCATTATGAAGTAATAACATCAGTATCAGTCATATACTGATATGTTATTATAAGTATGAAACATCCCTATTTCAACATCTATCCATCCTACGGAAAATGAAATCACCGCGCGTGCGTACGTACAGAATACCGTCTCCACGCCGTTGTGTAATCTATTTTCCAACACCACCTTACTTGGATGGGTATAATGGTGTAAATAATGACTATATATGACTATTGTAAAGTTATATTGATTCTTAAATAGTATACATACACTCCAATACAATTCAACGATCATGAGAATGATATCACCGCTCGTGCATACGTACGGACTACCGTCTCCACGACGCGATGAGATTCATTCTCCACGTTAACAATTCATTAATGAATATAAAGTATATATAATAAGTAATCATGAAATATATTAAATAATAATAATACTTTATTTATGTATATATATATATTTATTTATTTCATCTAATTAATTCCACTCAATTCAATAAGGAAACGAAAACAGCGTTCATGCGTACGTACGGCCTACCGTCTCCATGAACGGTGTATTTATTTCCATTTATAGATCCATTATATATATGTATATTCTGAATATATATTATATATAAATCATGTTTTACATTCTGGATTTAAGTAATCATGATCTAAGTAATCATATGAATAATTACAAGTTAAAACACGAACGACAAATGAGACGATTTAACCCAAAATGCTACTTTAACATGAATTGACAAAAGAACGGGTAATATGAAGTCATAAGTGATCCATATATGATAAAATAACAATGAATATGATTCTATAATAAGTCAATGACATTATTTAAATCATTATACAGGAGTTTCGGACACTTATGAAGCAAATCAGACCTAAGGTAAGGGAAATAACACAATCTCATTTTTATCCGAGATTGTTTATACGTTGGAATTTACTAGGGTGTATTTTATCATCCACATCCATGTTTCCTCAATATGTAAAATTATTTCCATCCACCTACAATTTTTTAAATACAATTTTACCCTTCGGTGAGTTCTTAGTAAAAGATATGAAAGGAATCTTTTGTTGTTTTTCGTACGAGGTACTTTTTGACTTTTCCGAAAAAAGTATGAGAAGAATGTTTTTTAACTTAAATGGAAGGAATGGATTTCTTAAAACATTATTTCCAAGAAGCTTCCTTTACAAGTTTTCAAGTTTATTTTTAATAAACTTCTTTTAGTTTAAAATTGTATAACATGTTAAGAAAGGAAAATGTTTTTGAAGTAGAAAGGAAATTTTCCTCAAGAATAGAGTTCAAGTGTTTTATCAAAATTATTTTCCATCTAAGATAATATATGGTTCTGCTTCTATCCCTATTATTTCATTGATTTGATTATGTTGTGATGGAATTTTTTTTATGAATTCCTTTATCTTATATGAATTGTTTTATGATGTCATTATGTTTAAGAATCCCATTTTTATTACATGGGTTATGCTTTAATGTATGGTTTATGATTTTGTGGGACACATAATAATGGTATCATTATGAGATGGGTAGGACCTATATCTCCCTCCAATGCATTGGGTAAAGATTTTATATCTCATGAGATAGACATGGCTGGAACGGCAGGTTAAACCGGTTCAGTGAAACAAGACTGAAACGAGGAGTGAACTCGGTTCAGAAATAGACTTTGTCCACTAATATAGTCTTGTCAATGAGTCTTGACTAATAAGAAATGATTCTCTATGATTATGTGTGTATACCACAAAGTTTCATGTTTTATGTTATGATTATTGGGATTACATTTCACTATTATGATTTATCCCATGTTATGAAATTATGATCCCTTTTACAGGTTAAGATTTCCAAAATTTATGTTCATATGTATATGATGTGATTGATATTTCATTTGTTTACCCTTACTGAGCATTGGAGCTCACCCTTTTGTATGTTTTATTTCCCCGGGTCAGGAAGAAGGTTATTAAGTAGGATATTCCAAAAAGGGAATCTAGATATGATGAAATAAATGGGAGGCAAAGTAGATGCTTTATGAACTAGTTGTTTATGTTTCCCAGTTTCTAAAGACTCTATACCTATACGGTCCTTTCATGGTTTTGTTATATTTTGTAATATGTGTGCTTCAATTCTGAAGTCATAACAATTTATGTAAAGTATGGGTCGTTATAATTCGTTACATTGACTTTAATAATATCAAGAAAACAACAAAAATATCAATTTTTTTTATTATATACCTAAAATATCATGGTAATTTATTAAATTCATTGATAAAATTATATATACAAAATTATTTTAATTTTAATATTTTTGATATCATTTATTTTATTTTTCCATGAATTAAATAATTACTCCATAAGTGTTGGGTAACAATTTATGAAAATTATTTCATCACTAAAAAATAAAAATAATTTCAGATAATGAAGTTAAATATTTTATAATTAATTTTCATATTTATATTCAAAAATATACTCTTGATACCCTCATTTAAAAAATAAACTTATTAAAAACAATAATGTGATATATTGTATATTTATTTAAATAAAATATTACAAAGGTCATAATCTCATCATTATGACACTAAAAGGTCATAAATGCATCCCTAGAATGATTATGGTCGAGATATGAACATTAAATAATATTTAAATAAGTTTTTAGTCCATTTAATAGTTCTTATTATTTTATTAGTTACCTAAATTACCCAATTTACCATTTACTGTGGTAATAAAAAATTATTATCTTTACCATTAAAATTTTACCAAATATTAAATGGTCATATTTACTTAATTTTCAACCATTAATTTTAAATATAATTTCAATTTTAAAAAAATTAAAAACAATAAATTTTTATGAATTTAATTTAAAAATAAACTGGTAAAACACATTCAAAAATAGTTTTAAAAAATAAATTTAAATTTTAAATGATTGCACACTAAAAAATACTATAAAATCCTTTTCATAAACCATAATTAGACTATTTTAAATTAAAATGAACTGATCCAAATTAAAAATTAATTCAAAACACAATTTGACATTGTTAATACTTTAAAATATAATACATATTTCAGTAAAAAAATTTATTTTTCACTCTTCCTTGAAAGATTATTATATTCATAATATTCACAAATATTTACCCTATGATTATTTTGAAATGATTACTTTTAAAATAAAATTCATTTTTATCTAAAATTTTATATTTTTATAATTTTACTTTTAAATAAAATTTTATAATAAATGATTTTAATAGAAAAGATTCCTTTTTTATTTTAATAATTAATTAATATACCTATATTAATTATAACTACATAATTATTGAATATAAATAAATATTTAAATTATTTATTCTATAATTTCCTATATTTTTACATTTTACCCTCTTATTGAAATTTCATCAATGAAATTTTGAACTTAGGTTTAGTAACAATGGTTTGGATTTTCAAAATTCCATTATTGAAACCCCACATCATTAAAGGGACAATTAAACTTACACATTAAAAGAGAGAAAGGGAAGTGTGAAGGTAATATATAAAAAAACATCTTAGGTTTCCATATAGGATAATTTTTGTAGGAATTTAAAACATAGATATGGAAGATAAATATAACCCCCAAGGATAGATAAAGAGTGATGGAGAACATGATCCTAAAAAGTTAACCCTCGTGAAATAAAAAATCTATGATGGGTTTAATTGTTGTTGATTTATTTGGAAGAAAAGTAAAATGTTAATTTTTTGTTTCAAAATACACTACATAATATTGAATAATTATTTTACTACATAGAATAATAAACTAAGTAAATATACTTACATAAAAAGTGTAATTTCATCCTTTAATAAATTTCCATAACAAAATCAACTTTTTCTTCGAATTATGAGTCATAAAGATGATTTTTCATGCCTGAGGCACTAGAATCATGTTTTTTGGATCACAAAATCCCAATAATAATAACTATGTATTCTACATATATTAATAAATTTTTAAAAAATAAAAAACATTATTACAAGATAATATAATTCTTCAAATCAAATAAACCTTTATATGAAAAAAACAACTTTAATCTACAAAATTAAAATGGAATACCCAACGTTTTCATAGATCATTAAATAAATACCTATCCATAAAATTACTCAAATATATTATACAATATGATTGAAAACCAAAAGTCAGAAGTATTTTATCACGTAGAGTTCCAAGTTGAATTTTAATATTTTCTCCAAATAATATCAATCACTCTTAATATATCATACGCAAAATGTAATTTTTTAAATTAAATACTCTCTAAGATATTCTAAAATTTTTGATAAATTACTTGAATAACCAGAAAACCAAAATAAAATAATATATTTTTCCAAAAAATAATTCAATTTTTATTCCTCAAATAAAATTCCATAAAACTATTTTTATCATAATAATATAACATTCTCAAAATATTGAATGTTTTTTGGACAACATTAATCACTTAACCAATAAATAATTTTACAATAACATGGATATCTATTATATAAAACATATCTTCCCAAAATGATCATTAAATTTATCATTTGGAGAATTTTAATATAAATAAAATTTCATACTAACTAGGACATCACGTAGTAATATTCTTATAGATACACCCTTATTTTCCTTGGGTTGTGTGTTCAATACTAATTTCCATACTGAATGGGATGGGTTTTTACCCATCTTTTGAGATTTTTTTCTAATGCAATAATAATATAGTCCTTATAAATTTATAGTAATGTGATAAACATCCTAAAAAAATAATGTTAATATATGAAAAATTTAAAGAAATGTTTTAAACTTAATGGTTATCGTATAGCTTCTAATTTTCATCCCAAAATGTAATAATCGATAATTACCTCAAACTCGATTTTCATAAAAAAACCTAAAGTCTAACAATACCTTTAAAATATTTCCACCAAAATTAAAGGAATTAATTTTTAAATAAAATTTCAAATTAAACCTATACTAAACTCAAAGGTTGTATTACCATAAATTCTTCCCATAATACTCTTAATTTTCATAGTAATCCACCACATAAAACCTAAAATGGTGTTTATGATAATTTGGACATATTTTCAACGTTAAAATTGTTAACCAATGAGGGTATTCAAAGCTCCTCATATTACCACAATTGAAAACATCAAACCCTTTAAATTAATATGAACCTTACTCTTATACCTACTGTAAGGACCCGAATGTAAACTTAACATATTCTGGTGTCTTAAAAATATAATTCACTTTATTTTCCCCAAGATCTTTTATGTTTAGAGTTTTAGAGCATTCGGATAATCTCTTATATAGTAAACTCGTTCATTACAAGTGGAAACATCTACAAAATATCAAAAAATTAAAATTAAAAAGTTGTATTTAAAATAAAACATTATTTCTTTTCATGATAAATATTCTCCATTTTTATATCTACATTGTACTTCTCCCTCTTAATCCTTTGAAAAACATTTTAAAATTTAAAACCCATAGAAAAGTGAGATAATACTTTTTGGAAACCTGTGGCTTCATTGTTTTAACCACACAACTACTCATAGAACACCTTCACTATCAACTTCCAAACATTACCTTAATGTAATCACAACAATATCTCATGTTTAACTATCCCGGATAATCTTGGAATTGAAAGCACATTACATTCTAATTAATTCTTAGGAGAAACCCAAATGGTTAAATTTATCTCATATAGGGAATAACCATATGGTCGACATACATAACCAATGTCTTGGAGGTTATAATGTACCCACGCCTCTATAGTTTACCACTAAACCACCATCATTCGTTAATAATGTAACCAAGAATCTTTGATTTATAATAAAATCACTAATCATCCAAAACAATTACCAACAACTATAACATAATCATAAATCGCGAAATCTTTCATTATAAAAACATTCTTAAGCAAAATAACATTTTCATTTTATAAATGTCTTATTTTAAGAAAAATTTCACATATATAAAGGAGAAAATTTTAATTGAAAATAAAAATATAAACATGAAATTAAGGATCAATGTAAATATTATTCATGGTGGTGTGTAGTTCCAATCATATCGTATAATTTTAAAAACATTCCTTTCATGTTTTTTTTTGAAATGTCACAAAGTACATCATATTAAAAAACAATTCCTTTCAAAAGCTACATTAAATGTCCAACATGGGAAAAAATGATTTTTATAAGTCATAGGAAAATAATAAAAACAATTTATAATTTATATTTTGAAAATAATTAATTTAATATGGATGAAAATATGATTTTTATGGGAAACATTAAAATATGACTTTTAATAATAAAAAATCTCCTACCTTGAGTCTGACTTATGATGTTCTTTAATTATCTCCATGAATAATAAAATTAATGTAACTATTTAGTTGTTTAAAAATGTTTTTAATTATTTATTTTCCCTTAATTTTATCTCCTACCATGCTATGTTTAATTATTTAATTAATTAAATTCATATAAGTTATTTTGATGATTTTTGTCTCATATGTAAAAAATGGATTTAGTAAGTCGACTATGGTAAAAAGGGTCATAATTACATCATCTAAATTAAAAAAAATTATTATATAATTATCATTATTTTAAATCTACTATACATTTAAATCCATCTATTCAATGTGGTTACGTTACAATCGTGAAGATGGTAGGTCATACATACGCATGGGTAACACTTCTATTTTTAAATGATAATTATCATGAAAATGTAAATATTATATTATATTTATAAAATTATAATAATATATATATATATATAATATTATTTATTTAAATATAGTTATATATATATCTACTCTTTTATGTTGTTATGAGAAATGAATCACATCGCTTCGAAAAGGTAGCACTCCACAGATATGCATGAACGATATTATCATTTTTTAGGGCATAGAATGACCTAAAATTAAATGATATATTATATTATAAAAATTAAAAATATATCATTAATATAACATATAAACATTAATTCCATCATTATAATCCATCTGTGAGAGATGGTGAGGGAAAATGACTTACATTGGTTTGTCAGGAGTTAGCCTGTCGTACACAAGAATTATGATTTATTTTCACATTTGATGAAATATGAGATGGATATAAGTTGTGATATTTAAATAATAACATATAATTATTTTTATTCTAATTATCATCGTTGATCAGTATTTGAATGAGGTGGAAGAAGAATCAAAACTATAATATGCAAATGAAAACTAAATCTCTTCTTTAGAAATCCTCAATTTATTAACACCTTATTCTCGATAATATTGGTTATATTCCTGTTAAAGTACTATAAAACTATGTTATGGATTATATTAATGTATTCTTATAGGTACTGGAATATACAAATGGGTTTTTACGTATGAATAAATGAGAAGAGTTTCTCTTTTATAAGAGAGGGAGGGGCACTCTTGATATTTCTCAAATTATTAAATTAATATAAATTGATTTTAAATTAAAAATGGAACAAATGTAAGTTATTTATAATATAATATTATTATGGGTATAAATAAAATCATATAATAATAATTATTCTTGTTTTTTCTATATTTATACCCATATATTTTTAGTTTCAACCCGTTTAACTTGTGTTGTGATAAGGAATATTTTTAATCATTGAGGGTCAATATAGTTAATATAAAATTCCTAAATGCCAATAAATATAAAATGGTTTATATTTTAAATAGAATAATAATCACTTTTAATAATTTAATATTTTTATGAATTCTGTCTCATTAAATTAATTATTATTAATAATAAAATATCCATAATGTCAATTTTTATAACAATTTCTAACATTGACATTAATAATATCCTAAAAACCTAAATTAGAAACAAATATTTTATTATAGACTTATAATTTCATGGTAATATATAAAATTAATAGATAACAATATTTATAAGAAATTTTATTAATTTTAATATTTTTAGTATCATTTTTTTGATATTTCCATTAATTAAATAATTACTCCATCAGAGTTGTGTAAACATTTAAGGTAATTATTTATTCACCAAAATTTATAAATAAATTTTCATTATGAATATAAATCGTTTGTATTTCAGAATAATATTTATGGTTGAACATATCCTCTATATATTTTCATATTAAAAATATTAAAATTATTCAAAAGAAGAATGTGACATGTTTAACGTTTCATTAATAAAATACAAAGGTAATAAACTCGACGCCTTAATTATTATGGCCTATATATTCTCATAAAATATTTTTTAGATATGTTTTCTAGTGAATTAATAGTTCTTATAATTTTATTTTTAACCCAAATTACATGATTTTCCCTTTATAGACGTAATAAAATATTTCTCATGTTAATATTCATATTATCCAAAAATAAATGGCTCTTATTTAATAAATCTGTAACCATTAATTACAATTATAGAAGAAAATAAAAATTAAAAACACATAATTTTCATAATATAATTTAATATTATTTAGAAAAAATATAACGAGTAGTGGGTTTTTTTGGAAAATGTACTTTAAAAAATATAAGATGTTTTTTGACTAATTAAATTGTCAAATCCATTTTCAAAAAGAACATTATTGTATTATTTTAAATAAAAATGAACTAATTAAAATTTAAAACAAATCTAAAGTACACCTCATCCTTGTAAATACATTAAAATAAAATAATTTTTTCAATAAAAATCAGCATTTTTTAATATTCCATGTATAATAGATATTTTCAGAAAAGTAAAAAATTTCATTATAAGATAACTTTGTCTTGATAAAGATAAAAATTAAATTCATTTTTTCAAATTAAAAATTATGTAATTTTAAACTTTAATTTTTTGATAAAATTTAATAAAAAATGAATTTATTATAATCATTTCCTTTTTTATTTTAAGAATTAGTAAATATATTAATAATTAATATAACTATATAATTAAAAATACTAATAAATATTAAAATTATTTATTTTATCATTATTAAATTTTTTATATAGATGCCCTTTTATTTTTGGTGAGAACTATAACTTGAGATTATTTCTCTTCCAAAAATTTGGAGTTCCTCAAATGCTTTTATATTATCGAGGCACTTTTTTGTCAATATCATATTTTTCACTTGATACCATCCCTTAAACTGACATTTTTTTATCCCATAGAATGTATGGATTTCTTTATGGATTTAGGCCATATTAAATGTTGATTTTCTTTACTTCCCACTACTCTTAATATTTTTTCACTTGTATTTTTTGTCTGAGTGTGGGGAAATTATAACTAAGGGTTGTTATTTCAGAAGAATATCATTATGGGGGTGTGAGGTTTATTTGTTACTTAATTAGAAAGTGGTGAAATAAATGGACATGAGTTAATTTTATTTATTACACTTAATTCATTAATCATTTTCTCCTCAAAAATCTAAAAAAAAGTTGATGACATTAAATTATTTATTTTGGATAATTTTATGAACCCTTCGCCTATAAAAAATAAATGTTATGATTTTTTATTCATTTGTTACATCCATTTATTTCTCATCCTCATTGAAAAAATGGAAAAACTAACAGAAAAAATGGGATAATCTGGTTGATCCCATTCATTGCATTTATTTTTTTCTCATTAACTACAGTACCATAATATAGTGAGTTTTATAACTTTCAAGGGGAATTATATTAGGATCATCCAATGGTTTTATCTGAATATTAATGAAACAGAGTTTTTGGGTTTAAACTTCTATTTTGAGGATTTATTTTTTAAATTAATTTAACAACCAACCCTTTTCCAACAAATTCACCTAGAAAAATTCCTCATGAATGAAATTTTTTTATATATCGCATCATAGAAAAATTATAGTTTTCACTAGCCTACAATGACACATGTATTTTACAAGTATGAGCTTAACTATATAATAATTTCTTTTATGTGATGATTGACTTAAATTTTCAAGTGGTGTTAGTTATTGGGTCATGGAATGATTTTTGAATTTGAATAAATAATAACTCAAGAAAATAAAACTAAATATTTTTTTCATAATTGTGAAATAATGAGTTATATTTTGGAAAGGAACTTGTAAAATTCTATCACTCGTGTTTTTGGGTGTATTTGATATGTATAAAACACGATTTCCTAGGAGTGAAAAAGATTAATTATGGAGCAGTTCATAAACTGTGTTTTTAATGAATATTTTTTTTTGATAATAATTTATTAAATTTATATACATGGATCTATATTAGATTAATTTATGATAATTACAATTTGGGCATTGAATTTGGCAGTTTCATATATATTTTATTTTTTTCCAATTAAATTAAATCAGGTGTTTTTATTATAATATTTAATATTGGATGAATTTTAATTTGAAATATTATTGATGAATTATAAACTAATTTGGATACATTTTTCAATTCAACCATACTAGTCAGATAAAATGTTTTAATGGAATAATTAATCCATGAAATCAATGTTGGGTTGGGCTGGACAGAATAGAACTCACCACAAAAAATACACAATAATTAATTCATAATCACATGGATTGGGAATAAAATTTTCTATATATTTAATAATTAATTTTTAAACATTTCATTCAATTGTAGTTGTATCTAGTTCATGTGGTAACTCTATCAAAATGGTTTCATAATGTGGAGTATATTTTAAAGGAAAAACTATAGAGGTAACCTTCTTGAAATTTCGAACCCTAACCTTTCCCCCAATATCTTTAATTTGTATTTCCACACATGGTAAGGGATACTCATATATTTTAGAGGTGTGTTTAAATATAGTGGTTCCTTTATATATGTTTAAACATTACGAAAAAGCGATATATTTGGAAAGGATTTAATCCAAGAAGGATCTTATCCACTACTTTTAATTCTTATTTATTTTAATTTTTACCTGCAATATCTATTTATAATCAATAAAAATTATATTTTCATTAATTTTAATCATTTTATTTTTATTATTTTGGATTTAATTTAAGAGTGTAAATGATATTGGGTTTTACCCATTTCTACCCACACTTTTGGAGATCATCTACATGATAACAACTCTTCCTGTGGAAGAGTAGTTTCAATTTGTAATCGTTGTAATTATTATTTCCTTAACTTATTTATTTTTAATCAATGAATATAACATAATTCATAAATTGTGATCAAATATTTTATTTTTCATTTATAAGAAACTCAATCTATTAACACTTTGACTGTGAGGTCGAGCATACATGAATCATGATTGAGAAAATTTAATTTCTAAATCTAATAAATTTGGGACAGAATTGTAGGGTTAAATTATAATACACAGACTTATATAATTATAATTTATAGGTTACATATTATACCTTAATTAACACTGACCATAAGTTATCTTTTAGACTAGTAAAAATGTAGGGTGATGTGATTGGAAGTCCTGGTGTTAGCCTTGTTTTTTATTTCTTCCAATATTTTTGGTCATGTTAATTTAAATAGGGATAGAGGTTGAAAATATTATTTTATCATAATTAAATTTGTTTATATATAAGTTTAATGATTAATTAGTAAGGAACAAGTATATTATATTGTTTATAGATTTTCATATAGGCGTTTTAATGAAATTTCGTAATTGTTTTCTTTTTCTCCAAAGTCAGTCAACAAAACACCATAAACATTTCCCATTTCTTCATTTATTTTTATTTTTATTAAAAACAATAAGGGGAAGTTTAGTTAACCTCCACCTCAACAGAATGACCTAGGTTATCCCCTATACTTCACTTAGTAAAAATAAAAAAAAATGTTTGAGAGCATGAACACTAATTCTCATCACACATCTAACCATAATGGTTAGTTAATAATCATGGTGGAATTTAGATAATTGTGTTTTTGTTAGGTTTTATTAACAAATAAATTCATAAATCTATAATATTATATAATAACTACTTTAATTATCCTTATTCATTAAAATATCTCTCGTGATTATTTCAACTATTTAAAACACCAATCAAAAGATGATAGTGGATCTCCATCTTTCGTCATATCATTTAATACTAAAAACATTTATTAACCTCACCATAAAATATCATAGTCATGTCTACATTACCATAATCTCTATATTTAAAATGATAAATTTTATACATTACCAATTAATCTTTTATGTATCAATATACTAATCTATAAATTTAAATGAAATGTATTTTATTATTCATGAAACCTTCTTATTTCACTATGTTTGATCCATGCATCATCTTATCTATCTGTTTTCTAATGACATTACAAGGTATTCCATTTTCTCATAAAATATTTCCCATGTATTATCCTCGTCTTCCATAATGAAATTAGTTTTCATTATAATTAAAACATTTTCTCCTTTTAATTAACCGAACGTTTTTCAATAATTAAAAAGAAATACAACTTATAACCATTGATTTTAATATTCTCCCCTTTCGATTTTGTTATCAATTTTTATATAAATTCACATCGAACAATTCTATACATAATTTTTCAAGAAACGAGGATATTTATTTATCCCTTTGTTATAAGATCCAAAAATCAAACAAAATATGGATTTATATTGTATTTATTTCTACTAAATTTATATTTAAATTCATGGAATACAATCATAAATACTATACTACATTTTAGAATTCAAATATTAGAGTAATGAAGCCAACCATTTTATATTAAATCCAAATCTCTAACTCTTTCACATTGTTAAAATTTGGTAGGATTATTTTAAACTTTTTTTCATGAAAAAATCTTCTCCCATATTTATATATAATATTATCTCTATTACTCAATTTGAACATTCTACCATATCAACCAATTTTTTAAATTATTTCTCATATTTTCAACCAACTACTATAAAATTATCTAAAATTATTTCATACCATTAAAAAATAATATCATTTTTAATATTTTTTACATGCCACTTCATCTCCTTTGGAAACACATAAATGTACAACCCTTTGTCAATGATTGATATATCTTTTTGTTTATCAAATGGAAATTAGTTAAAAACATTTTAGAAAGAAATAAAAAAATATCTTTGACTGTATTGTTTATTAACAACATATCTACATACAATTATAAAATAATTTCAGAAAGTTAACTAACCAATTTTAACTGAGGTATCATAAAACCTCAAGAATATTGATTTCAATCTTGTTTCAGGAAATAATAGATTAAATCAATGGATCTAATGTTTTCCATTTCACTCACATACATCCTAAAAATAATGTATCTTGAGAATTTATTTCCTTAAAATATATTCAAATGATGGAAATAAAAATTCTAAAAGAATTTTAGAAAGGAAAAAATTATGCACAAGGTTATGAGTTGTACCACTTTTTTAAATATGTTTCTTAGGTCCTAGAATATGAATCTGTTACCGAATAAGGCTAGTAATCTCTATGTTCTCACCAATAGAAACTCCCCTATTATAATTTTAGATTCAGAATTGGGTTTAAGAATTATTTTCATCTTGTGATTATCTTCCTATAAATAATCTTATGTATACTAAAAAATATCAAATGATTCATCTCATTCGTTCCAGAATATATAAATTATAAATTCCTTCTTCAATGTAACTACTGCCCTAAAATAGTAATGTTTTCCTCTTCCCTCCATAAGGTCTAATTACACTTTTATGTGTCTCTATTTTAGACCACTAGTATAAATGTTTAGTATAACTTAGATTAATTTTAACACCTCCCATATGGATTACATTCTCTGTTTGATTTTCTAGATTTGGCTCGAAACCACATGAATTGACATGTCACTATTAAAAAATTCACATTAGGCCTTGATAATATATAAATATATAGTTAGGCTGTTACCACATGATTTTTTTGATATATTACATATAATTCATTCAACATACCGATTCTATCACCCCCTTCAACTTGAATCACTCCAAAAATAATTATGATAGAAAAATACAAGGGAAGAGGGTGTACTTAATGATATTCTCCAATTAGAGAATTTTGTTTTTTATTGATAAATCGTTCCATATATTTAAACTCAAATTTAATAAGTACTAGTAGTTATCTTTTAAGTGATACTAAATACACAATACAATTCCATAAAATTAAAATTTTAATCCTCTACCCTCTTGGTTTTTAATCCCACTCTAATGTGAGGCTGAACCTATTAATACATATTTCCTTTTTTATTCATTTTTGTTTCATTCTTATTCTTTTTTTATTATACATATGTGAGTAATATAACATATTTAACTCTATTTAAATGTAGTAAAATTTGGAAGTCCACTTAGTAATTCTTCATGATTATCCTCATTGTGAGTTCTTATTCCCTACATACATTTTATAATCACTAGTAAGACTTTTATTAACCATACATCCATCATTCTATCATGTAGAGATGATTTCAACATATTTTATGACCATATTTTTTCGATTTAATAAAATATTTGTTATAGGATTAAATAATGATACAGGAACATAGTATATAATGAAAAGAATAATAAAAAACACATTGAAGATCATAACAATTAAATTAAGAACACATTAAAAAACAATAAAATAAAAACGCCATTTTAATTAGTGATATAATTTTGAGATCAAAAATGAATTGATGAATTTGATTCGACATTGGAATCCAATAATAACTCCAATTACTAATGATTTAGGGGTATCCATTTCTCATACATGTGATTATAGTCACTTCTCAATGGAAAATAATGGAAAAACGGAAAGAAAATGGCACTATAGAACCTATCAGATGAGGAAAACTAAGGAATTGATAAATATGAGGATAAATAAAGAAATTTATATCAGATAAAGAAGTTATATATCTTTAAGAACCACCATTTCATTCCCTCTAGATAGGATGAATAAACATACTTCTTCCTTGATATTTATAAAAAGATGGGAATTTTATAGATTCCAAGGATATTAATATAAAATAAAACCATAAGAGGAGTAATAAATAGTATCCAAATGTTATTTGTAGAATTAAATAGCATTAATATTTGGTTTAAGTCCCGAAACACATTAGTAGGTTCATTATTGAGTCACCACATAAGGTAAAACTATGAAAGGTTGTGTTTAAATGGACTCTTTAATAAGGCCTATGAGTTTTCATAATGTAACGGTCCTTCAAATCCCATTAGTCCCATACAAATACAAAATCACATTTGGGATTTGTTATTTCATCATATATATGTTCTAATAATATAAATACCTCATTATTTATATCATAATTCCACATTAATTATATAATTAAATATTTCTGAAACATAAAACACAAATCTAATTTGAGGTTATAAAAAATATAGACATATTATTACAATAACCAATAAAATTAATCAAAAAATAATTATTAGTTTTATCTATTATTTAACCCCAATGGTCCTTTTTATAGTTATCAATGATCACGAATCTCATTCAAAATGAAAAACTAAGAGTTTTATCTTGTAACACATTATAGACACCCAAATCAAAAAGGGATTTGGTATGATTTATATCTAGTGTTAATTTATGTTACACCAATGAAGAAAATATTATAATTTATATTCTGTACATTAATTGAGTAAATCCAAACATAAATTCACAAACTTATATCCCATAGTTGATTAATTATATCATTATACAAGTGATCAAACCAATAGCATTTTTAATATATCATTACATGCTGGTATGATTTTCAATAATAGGGGATAACCCCAATAATATATATTATCTAGGGAGTTTCATCGTATCATATAACATATTTTATCCAACAAACAAAAATAAATGATAATTTATTACCATTAATTTACATTACAAGATAGTAATTTTCCCTAATATAATAACACATTGGTCACATTCAATCCCAAACACTAATAATATCCCACTTTCACTAATGTTTGTGTCATGTTTATCTAATCCTTAAATAATTGGTGTGAAATTTATGGTTTTACCACATAAATGGATTTATTCGGGGATCTATAATAATATTCTATTTAAGAACTAGACATATCATAAAATGGATTTGTTAATAATCTTGTGAATGAGATAAAATAAATAAATAATACATTTAGATCATTGGTGAGACTAGGGTTCCCTAGATTTTGTAGTTTATCCATTATAATCATATTAGAGTTTAATTGGATGCATGATATTTGGGGAAACCCCTAGTTTAGTGGTGAAATTTTTTATCCAAAAAATCATTAGATTTATTAGATATGGTACTATATTTTGATTAAGTTGTATAATAAAAAAATTCTATTTCATGGAACATTTATAACATAAAAATCCATAATTTAGGAAAAATAAAATTATTCATTGGGATTTAAATTCATCTTTGTTAGTTTGGAAAATATCATCACTGTAAAACTTCATAATGACCTCCTCATCTCCACCAAAGAGTAAGAATACACACATAGTTCTTATCAAGTACTTCGATGATATTATTTATAGTTATACAATGACATTCACAATGATTTTTTTGCATATACTCATCACAGTTAATATAAAATATACATCATTACATGTATATAACATGACATACATGATTTATATAATAATAGAATCCCATAAAATCTTACACATCTATTAAATTCTTTAAATAGTTGAAGGACACCACGTATTTGGAATAATCTTTCCACGAAACATTAATAAAGAACGTTTTTAAATGTTTTCCTTGTTAAATATTTTTAACACATTAAACTTTTAGGTAGTATGAACAAGAAAAATAATTAATTTGGATTTATCTTCATGGATCTTCATATTATGTATGTATCCTTCTGCAACAAGATTTATCCCTAAGAAGAAATTTCCCAAATAAATTTTCACTTGTAATATTGGGATGTAATTCTTGATGAGAAATATTTCCTAAATATAAAATGCCAAAAAAATAACCATTCTAGAACATTCCCATTTATATACACAGGTTCCATCCTTGTTTCTAATAAAATAACTATTTAATAGTTTCGTACAAAATAAAATTTAATGAACAATAATTTTATTTTAATACATAAGTGGATCATTTTATTTTAAAAATATTGATATCATTTCATTGATCCAAAAAACCATCAGGTTATATCATATATACACCACTAAAAAATCATATAACTGAATAAAAGTTTTACATCCCTTTGAAATATCTCATAATAATAAAATACCACTATAGCTGAAATAAATTAATATATTTTATCATAAACACTCGATAAAATATTTCTCTATGGTTAATTCCATGAATTTTTGGAAAAACATTATCTACTAATAGTTATTTATTTATAGACACTCTTCCACTCATGTCATTCTTCTTATGAAAGGCCTAATTATTCCTAATGGTTTTTACCCCATTAAATGGATCTACGAGTTTCTAAACACGAATAGTGTACATTGATTCTATTTCAAATATGATATATTTTAACCATTATTAAGATTCCATAATCATGATATCCTCTTGGTAAGATGTTGAATCATCTACCATGTATGTTATATCACCTTCCTAAAAAATAAGAAAATCCATATATCCCAGGTTCTTGGATAAATATAAAAAAAACCTTATCAATTATTTTTTATATTAAGTTAATTAATTTTCTACAACACGTAATGTTTTCAACTCGTCCAAATTATGATTAAAATAATATTATAGGTCTTTAAAATTTTGAATTTGAAATTTACACCTACAATTTTTTTGGGAAATAAATTCACTTTCTTAAAAGTCAGAATGATGATCTAAAAACACTTTATACAATAATAGGTTTTAGTGATAAAATCCCACTCCCTCATTGTGATAACTCACAATTGAACATGTATCTAATTTGTGTTAATGTTTACCTAATATAACTCATCTCAGATAAGCCTCATAACCCTAAATCAAAGGAAAAATTAAAAATCATAATGCTTATAATTCAATATATTGTGAGATGAATTTTTAATATCCATGGATGGAACATGGTTTAACATAAATAAATTAGTTTTTAGAGATTAAACTCAAGAGTATTTTTAGAATGTCGACAAGAATTATGATTAAATAACTAAATCAAAAAACGATAGATTTATTCTTTTATAAGAACCATTTAACAATAGTGTACTGGGTGGTGTGAGTGGTAATATTATACCACAATGTTATATGTAATCATAGAATTCTTGACTGAAATATTTTCCACATCGATCAGATCAATTTTTTTTATACTTTTTTCAAGTTTATTTTATACTTATTTTTTTGAACACTTTTAACATTTATATGGATTCATACTCATGTTTCTTATATACTCATACCAATACCGGCTGAAGTATCTATAATGGTAATGGAATACAAAAATCCATAATTAGTGACATTACATATAGGAATAGATATGCCAGTATGTGTGAGTTATAATGAATCATTATCTCTATACCCATTACCCTCAATAGTGATTAATCATTTTACATGATAAAAAAATATTCCTATAAATTAAATTATTCAAATTTATTTGATCCCACTAATCCATCATTATAGAGTCATTAGATTAGATTATTATTTATATAACATAGGAAACAATTTCAAAGATAAGTGGAATAAATATCATTACTTATTATCTTCTTATTATTTAAATTATAGAATTTATTTTTAAGATCCAATATATTTAATCCATTAATAATATTAAAAAACCTTAAAGGGTTTCAATCATAAAAATAAAATAATAGTTTTTCTTTATTACAAATTAAAATTCTACCCTATCTAAGAAAATTATAGAAATAAAATTTCTTCTTATTGGTGGCACTTGATAATAATCTTATAGAAATAGGGACGATACTCTTGGAAAAATTAAATTCTCTATACCTATAGATAAATAAATAAATCTTTCCCCATATCTATTTTAGAGTCTAACATATCCCTTAATCACTTTTATTTATTATTTGTGAAGTTATGAATTTCTATAAATATGTAATGTGAATCTAGTATTTAATACACATAATGAAGAGTTAAATAAATTGAACTCTATAACGTATAGTTCTTTAAAACTGTGATTCATTGAATAATTCTTAACTCATTCAATCATATTTAATGATTCCATATTTTTATATAGATTTAAATTTTTTAAATGATGGTTAATAGAAGAAGACATCTTATTCCACATGCTCCATTTTAATTTTTTCCATAAGTTTAGTTTACCTCTTTTGAGATAGATGAAGATAGAATTTATGACATCGGTTTCTCTAGAATGTATAAATTAACATATTACTCATGAAAATTTATTAAATTACATTATTAATCGATAAAATTATAGTTGTTAAATTTTATTTCTCAAAGACTAATCTTAATAATAAATTTTCATTTTTTTTCTTCTGGAATGTCGAAAAAATATGTGTCATTTTTAGTATAATTTATTTTTTTATTAAATATTTTTTTATTGAACATACTCCTTATAAAAAATAACATTCTAAATTAGAAATTTAGTTGTACAAGGTCTATATTTATATATATCATAACTCTTACAAGATCATCTATTAATAAATTAATATCTATGTAAACAACTCTTATTAATTTTAACTAATAAAAATTATAGATTGTTGTGTGAATAAAATATTTTCTAATTCATATCATGAATCTAATAAACACCGTAAATGTAGTAGGAAATATGATTTGTGTAATACCTAACATACTAGTACAGATATTTAATCATAATTCATGATATTTTATTTCATCAAATTAGTACAAAAAAACTATTGAGTTATATTCCCTTGAACTACTAAGATTAGTTATTTAAAACATTAAATATAAATAATAAATATTCCATAAAAAATTAAAATTAGTATTACGGTACAATAAAAACAAGTAAATTAAAAAACTAGAAGTTGAAATTCTGGTGCATTTTGGTGCCTCAAAAAGTCTCACATGTGTAAAACACTATAAAAAGAAAAAAAAATTATAAAAAATAATTTTATAAATAATATGTAAATAACATTGATCGGGTTATACTTATAATTTATCCCCTCAATAAAATCCATGGACCTGTAAGAATGTGTATTTTAAATTAGAATTCAAAAGTCATAATCAGCCTGATAATCATCACCATATTCAAATCATTCGAAGTTGTAAATAAATTAATATCATTTTTGATGATTATAATTTACTAATTTTGAAATTTATTTTTTTTAAATGTCTCTCATTTTTGGAATCATTATTTCAATATTTGTGAAAAGTGATGTTTCTTAAATTTTAATGAATTGTAAAATAACAAGTATAATAGTTAAATAGAGTGAAATATATTATATTCAATTATAATTTAAATATATGATTAATTAAATCCAATATGATGTTTGAAAAAAATTTATTTCCATCACATGAATAAATTACTATACCATGTTATAAGAGTTAAAATTATTCATAGTCTTGAAAAATAATAATAAACTAGTCAATATGTTATTCTAAAGATCCCCTCTCCTTATCTTATAAATATCACCTATCACCAACCGAAATCTCCCCAGAGATTAATTTTATTAGATTGGAAAAATTATAATAAATTATCTCCCTTAACTCTCATATCAATATTCTAGATATTCTGGTATTCAAAAAAGTGTATTTTTTAAATATTGAGTAACATATCAAAAGGGCGCTTCCAAAGGAAGAGGTAAATTATCCCAACACAACTCTTTTGTTTTTTATTCTTCTTATACACACTCAAAATATATTTTACCTATCATGATATAATGACATAAGTATCATAAGTATATTTATACATTATTATAACAGTGGAATAGCCATAATCTTACTCACTCTAATTTATTATAAAATTATAACATCACCCATATTGTGGTTCAATCACCATCTCTATAAATGATGTATTTTATTTTTAATAATCACATAAATGGATGGATATTATATTTTATTTATGTATATATATTTTTTAAATGACTAAAATAAAAAATTATAATACCCTTTAGAGAAAAAATAGAGCTTCAATAAAATTACAAATAAACAATCATGGTTCGTATAACATACTATAAAGATATTGTTTGAAAATAATTATTACCACCATAATGGATAGTTATAATAAATAATTTAGTGGTTAAATATTAACATAGTAATTATTTTATATCAGTATTACGATTCTAGAGTAGATAAATAATTAAAAAAAATTAAATAACAGAATTATGTTCTTCATGGAAAGTTAAATCGAATAATTGAACATACCATTATATGATAATATTTATTTTCAATGAACCATTATTATGAAGGAAATGTTTTGGAAATTTGTAACTATCTAAAATTATGAAAAGGCAATAAATCTATATCAGTAAAATTATTGATATTTTGAATCCATTTGGGGAAGACGACAAACGGTTACCATTATACCATAGTGATATTGGTATTATGGACCAAAAAATCCAAAAGGATCAGTGTGTGAAACATAAAAAAATAAATTAATGAAATACGATAATAAAATGGGTTCATATATTTAAAAAAAATTAATAATATTATTGATTATATAATTAAAAAATTTTGTCAAACCATTCATGAGGATTGAGGAGCATCAAATTAGTTGGGACATGAGGTAAGGGGTCCCAATTCTCATATGTTTCCAATTCCAATATTTTATAAAATGTATATCAAATTTACTTTTTGTGAATAGTATATTTAAATTCCCAGGTTTTTATAATAAGTTTTCTTATCATCAAGGAAATATTCCATAACCCCTCTCATTATAAACTTTTTCTATGATATTATTTTGTTGAAGTAATTGATTGTCTTCTAAATGTCATTTGTTTTCAGAAATTGATTCATTATTACCTATATTTTATTCCATTACTAATCATCATTTTATTAAAATAATTAACTATCTGTTTTTTATATTTTTTAGGTTTTCATATATTATTACATGTCTTTTTTATTTAATAGGTATCTAACACTCCTTGTCTATTTTTATGATCTCTATCACTCTTTATCACCCACGATTGACATACCATGTTATTCCGTGTACGTGTTTTTTATCTCATTGATATATTCAATAAATTTTTTATTATTTGAGTTTTTTATATATTATTTAATTAACCATATACCATTTACTATATATGATGTCAAATCACCATATTTATTAATAATGATAGCAGTGTGTTTACCTAGGAAGTTATAATAATTATTTGACCAGGTAAATTGTGAATATTTTTAATAGATTCTTTGGAATCTATCAAAAAAATCCTAATATAATTAATCCCATTACAAGATTACTATTCATATAATATATGAAATCTTTTTAAAATTTGGAAGTGAAAGTCCTATAAAATTTGCATACCTTACACCATTTTTGCTACTATGATATCTATATTTCCTTTATATATACTTAATGATGATTAATTATGTGGAAAAGGTGTATCTCTAAAATAATTCAAATGTTGACTTGATTTCAAACAATTCATGTGAGACTATTATATATATCATTTTCTAGCACCTTATTATATGAGGTATGAGGAAGATTGGGGCATAAGGTTAGTTTCACGAACAACACTAAGATATCATCCAACCTAATAGCCTTCCATGCTCCTGGCATGGCCCAAATTGCATTTCCAATCACCATGGGATGCAAACTAGTGCCTGGATATCAAATAAATCCCCTAGGAATGATATTCCTAGGTTAAAAATTATCAACATCCACACAAAAAAATCAATATAACAATTATATAAATATCCCAACCACTATCCATAAAAAATATATAAGAAAGTAGATTATACATGGTTGAAGAAAAGATTTAATTTACAATAATAACCCATAAAAATAAATAAAAAGTAGAATATCAACTAAATAAAAAAAATCTGCATCATGACATGAGTGTCGATACACACCATACCCCCACTATAAACCCTACCAAAAGGAAAGATACTAAATAGAGTACCCACTACCCCCACCATAAAAAGGCTATACATTTCCTAAGTCAGATAAAACATGGTCTATATACACCCAAGGGGTTAATGTATGGCATGAGATCACCTTCCAAGATGGATTTCACTGGGTTCTCTATGAATATCAATTTTAAGAAAACTAAACATACTAGTTTTGAATGAAATAAACCAGTTTAATTTTAAAACACACATTAATTTGACAGATATATAAGTGATGCACGAATAAATGAAAATAAGTAAATAAACCTCACAAGAATCAAACCTAGACATGAAGGTCCATCGCCATCTTGATACATCTGATCCCCGTCATCATAGTCCAATTAGTGTTGTAATGTAATGCTACTAGGTAGGTTGGCTGAGGCAGAGAATATTTGTCCTAGTCTACCCACCCCAGTACCTAGGTTTACATTATTCTTCACACTATTTATCATCAATGAAAATACATATATTTTAATAACCAAGCCATAAAAAACAATAAAATAACATTTTGATCCGTTTTACATATGGTAAAAACCATTTCAAAGCCTTACACATACTAACACCTTGGAAATCACAGATTTTCACACTCACACAAATACAAAACACATTTATAAATATTTGATGAATATTTATTTAATAAAATACTAATACAATATATAACCACCTACCATGTTCCTTGAAATCACTAAAAGTCAGTTGAAGACCACAAGACAAGATGAATCAGAACACTACATAAAAATAACTTGATATAACCAAAAAAACAAATCTAATAAATTTTTATTTGTCTAACCCTAGGAAATACACCCATGAATGGGAAGGAAACTCAATAAATAATTGAGAAGATACCAATATGAGAAGAGAGAATATAATTACATTAAAATTTCCTGAATAACCATGCCAAAAACACCCATGACTTGATGCCAAGAAGAAGGTGGAGGATAAGGGAACAATGACTAGGTATGAGGATTTGAATGGGTGAAATGAGCTGTGGAAATGTGTTAAAAATAGAGGGTTAAAATATAAAAACATGATTTCTTAAAAATAGGATAATTTGTATGGTTTTGATAAATGGTATACTTGACTATGACCCAAACATGTGGGTGCCTATATCCTAATAGGTGGAGGCCAGATGGTTTTGACCACATAGATTCACAGAATCTTTTCCTAACTACATAGTATTCCAATGACATTGACCAGGTTGCATGGTTTTGATAAGGGCAGGGGCACAATCATGTTCCTTACTGTGTGTGATTCCTAATACCTATTTCAAGGCATGCATGGTTTTTAGAGGCCAAGACACAATTTCTAATAAACATTCACAAAATATTCTTCAGTTTTTACCCCTCCTAAAAACATATATTTTTCTTGAAAATTATAAATTAATCCTATAATATGATCTGATAATAAGTGAGGGTACTTATATTCCACTCATGATTTTTCCCATGTATCATTCTCCTCATTCCCATTCTACCACAAAACCCCAACAAATATAATAGATTCTCCTCAATGCACTTTCACGAGGGTATTTGTAGCCCAAAATTGGCTCTCGATCACTAATAGGTGAGGTTCCAACTTGATCTATTCTTAGATAAACATGTGAAAAGGAAATAGATAATTCTCATTTAGCTAATATATGTTAAAAATGCCCAAAATTGCTGTTAATTGAGAATGAACCACTATGTTATATTCCAAATTACTTTTCCTCTCGGTAATATGAGAAGGTCTAATGTAATCGGTATAAGATTCCCTTGCTTCCCAAGATAGTGATGACCTAAGAGAGGTTCCACCAATAGAAAAACCAATTCACCCATCAATAATTATAAATATTGTAATTTATGATCTATATATTACTTATAAGAACTATCATATGTCATCAAACACAATCTGGTCATCTAAATCTTGCACGTTGTCTCAAGTAACATGGTTTATCCCACTAAATAAGGGGCACCCACTTTTGTCCATTATAGATAATTCTAACAAGGAAGACCATAAAATACGTAAAACAAATACACCATGGTCGAGGATTATAGACTATTATTGTAATAAAATTACACCAATATAATATGGATTTTCCATGAGACACTAAAGTAAAAATTACAAGCATAAATAATTCCATATAATAATTTAGTTCCCCTATTCTGTCTGGCCTTCCATTTGAGGCTGGAATTCCATGCTAATCCTAAATTGCAACCACATTCCCTTCTAAAGGCATTCCTAAACCCAAGAGGTGAAATGGGATCCCTATTATAAACAATATCATATGTCATACCATGTATCTTCACAATCTTTTGAATATATAACATTCCCATCACATTCAATCTAGTTGTACACTTGATTAGAATGAAATGGGTGGATTTGGTTAGGTGATCAATAGATACGAAAATTAAATTCATTCCTCGAGGTGAATGGGGTGTCCCAATAATGAAATATGTGACCGACTCACCACCATACTATGTAGGAATATGATGATTCTAAAAAACCCTAAGGGCTTCTGGTGCTAATCTTTATCCTGATAACTAGTGTAACATTGAGATAAAATTTCTACTATATCACATATCATACCGAGGAACCATAACTAGAAACATACATCATAACACACATTGGTGTCACAAAGATGTACAACCCACTGAGACTGATTAAATTCATGTGTTACAACCTTTCACAAATGCTATAGTAAAACAGAGTATCCCTTAAATTAGAGAGCATCCTCAGAGGAAAAATACCATTCACCAGACACATCCCCATTATTTAGAAAATGGGTAAAGCTTTCAAAGAAATCATATTTGATACTTTATCACCCACTAAATTACAAAAGGGAAGGTGTCAATATCATACTATCTATAAATATACATCCAATTTTTTCTTAATATTCATAATATAATATAAGAAAAAATCATATCATACTCCACTCATAACTAGAGTCCATCAGATCTAGGATAGGTTACTATATGATCAAAGCATATTCAACTATATTAATTATACCCATGGTTTAGAAAATATCAAGGTTGAACCCATGAAACAACTTGATCCATCATCTCTACCTCAATTTAGAATCCAAATGGGAGAAGATATATTTTACAATTTTGTGTTCCAATTAGAGCATAAAACACTACCAAAAAATAGAAACTCTAAGATTTTAGGGAATTCATCTCTCCATAAGTTTAAGGTCGTGGTTTGGGTAATTAACTTAATGTGGTCAGAGTTGGAAAAATCCTTACACCACCATACGGTCACCCTGCATAAGCACATAACCCAAACTCATACGTGAAGAATCAATATAGACCACATAGACCTATCCAAACATAGGTGAAATCATGATCAGGGTGGTATTCAACCACTATATAAGCTTCTAAAAAGAATCGTGGCATTCTAGAATCTCTGAGAACTTTTCTCTCTTCATGATGATAGACATTATAGGTAATAATTTCTAGAAGATTCCACAATGAACAATATGTAACGCACTACTAGGACAAAAAATGACCAATATTGGAAATATTACATGGATTATCCAATGAAATAATAGCCTTCATCGTGTTTAGGTCAACTAAAACCCCAATGTTCAGAGATCAAATGTCCTAGAATCATTACTCTCTAGATCCAAAAATTTGAATTTAAAACCTTATCATAAAAATGATGGTATAAAATTATGCCCAAAAAACCATCAAGTGTTTCTTACGATCCATTTACAAAATATAATAAACCAAAATGTACAAAAAAACACCATGAAAAATAATTCAAGGTAACTGGAAAAAAATTCCTCTAATCCATGAAAACCAAAAAAAAATCCAAACGATATTACCATATACTCAAAAGGGACATAACTACTTCAAAAAGTGGTCTTGGGAACATAATAATCTCTAACCCTGACTGAGTGGTACACATAATAGAGGTCAGTATTTTATAACCATATTGACCATTTGAGAGGTTCATAAAAATAATCAATGTAGGGTGAGGGGTAATTAATCATGATGGTGACTCAATTCATCTTCTGATAGATGATACACAATTTCAAAGACCCATCATCTTTTTTAGCAAAGAGCACTAGAGCAAACCAAGAAGAGAGGGTTGGGTGAATAAACCCTTTTGATTCAAAATTGTCCATCTTCATCTTTATCTCCCTCAAATCTATGTGTCTAACCAATATAAGGGTAGGGATATTATCTATTTTATTAGTTAAAATTTAATGGAAAACGTAGAATCCCATTCAGGGAGTGGGCCTATGAAATACCCTAGAAATACCTCATAAAAATCACCCACTACAAAAAGAAATCCACTTTACAAGCCTTCCCCATTACCCTATAGTAAGAGGAATGAATCGTAGAATGTTTTCAAACCTAAATTTGGATGTGGAGGTCCAAAAATTCTGGACTGTGGATCCCATTCTCCCCAAAAAATTGAGTTCTCCCCTCAGGGGTTTTTAAATTCACATTCCAGTGAATGCAGCCAATATAGATCTTGAAGAACATCATCCAATACTTTCCTAGTATCATGTAAAATAGTTCCATTTCAATGATAATGAAATACCATTTAATATCAAATTCCATTAAGGAGACATCACAAGATGGGAATTAGAAATCCAACTTTAGTCATCTTCCAAGAGGAATAACCAGCTCCAAGGAATATGAAATGGGATATGTTGGAAGTTTCAACAAACCCACAAGTTAATTATAAATTATTGAATTAGAAGGCCATATATTGAAAAAATAAATTTATAAGGAAAATTCCTGAAAAATTGTACATCAAACTATCATAGGTCCTATATTTGAATCCACAATTACATGTTCCATAATATAATGGTGATTACACTTTATCTATGCTTATGGTTGACTATGGGAAAGTGGTTCTGCCTAAAGCTTACTCATCCCATAATGAAATTCAACCTTTTCACCATGTCCACCCGAATGTGACCCAATGGATTTAGACTCATCAAACTTGGATGCTAATACCCTTGGATATCGAGATCATACGCAACTCTAAGAATGTGGGACAACCTTACAAATCCTCTACAAGTGGCCTAAGAATCCACAATAACTGTAGTATTTTAGTGGACCCTGAAATGTAGACCAAATATTATCCAACATCCTACACTGATGGAACATAAAATATCATCCACATAGAGATGCTGAAGAATATGGTTAGGGTGGATATCTGGAGATACTACCACCATTCACCCCCAGTCTTTAAGATTCTTATTCTTTTAAGATGTGATAATCACACTATAGCCCTGTGATAGAAGCATCATTTATAATAATTAAATGAATTCCTATTCAATATCTACTATCAAATATAATTCAACCACCTCAGTGTACATATTAAACTTATACAAGAAGAATTTAGATCTAATGAAAAGTTGCAACCCCATTTAAAACTATTGATTTTTAAAATATTAATTAGAAAAAAACTCGAGGGAAAAGGTAGAAAATTTCCTAAAAGTGTTTACAATACACCATCATTAAACTTACTCAATGATAGAGGTGTAGGAACATCATATACATTAACAAATAGAAAAACATGCTATGGACAGAGACCTATTTCCATGGTTTTAAAACCGTGGATATAGGAGGTTATAGCCACGGTTATGGGGCCTATAGCCACGGTTTTAAAGACACTGCTATAGGTCTTTTTTCATGGTTTATAGCCATGGTTTTGAAAAAAATGGCTATTGAACACACCTATAGCCATGATTATGTGGCATATAACAATAATTTTCAAAATCATGGAAATATGACTTTTTTAAGGGCTATAGCCATAGTTTTGAAAACTGTGGCTATAGGTCTCCCTCCCTTGCGTGGGAGAAAAACATTCCCACAAAAAAATAGTGGGAAGAACTATTACCACAATTTTAGGATATTTCTATGTTTTTTAATAGTATGTATATACAAAGAATCCATAGTGGTGTAGTGGTTAGGGAATTGAAACGTAATGGAAAGGTGCTGGGATCAAATTAGTCTATGAACACATTATTTGTAGGCTATTGCCACCATTTTCTAGGGTTATACCCACAATTTAATCCATTGAAATAGGTCACCTATTACCACGATTAAAATGGTGTCCATAGGTCAAATTCCACATTTGACGATGAAGACACCTATTTCCAGGGTTAAAACTATAGTCATAGGTCTAACACTATTTCCACGGCGATAACGCCCATAGTTGGGAAAAATAGTGGTTGTAGCCTATGACCATAGTCTTGGGCCCTATTTCCATGGTGGTGAACTATGGAAATATCCCATTTTTCAATTCGTTTTGGTGGGAGCCAAATTATCAAGGTTGAACTAGTCATTGGTGACAAATTTCAAGTCATTTCATCCCATTTTATCGTGTTGAAATTCTATAACAATTGAATCCCAACATCGGAGAGTGGTTCCATCCAATATAAATCTGTTAAGTTGATAGTAATATCATTTGGAGTCCTTAGGAATAAAAAAATCATCTCAATCTTCCAAACTTATTCATCCACCACTTTTGGATCCATGTTTCCCCAAATTAAAGTGGAATTATGACTTATGAAATCAGGAGAGAAATCCATTTCTAAATATAGTTTGTCTTCCTTTTCCTAATCAGTACAGAAACACACTCCCTAAACCAAAGCTCAAAAAATATAAATCGCTGCCACAACTAATATTTAATCAACTAGTGATAAGTAAATCTCCCCATCCTCCACACATGGAAATACATGATGTCTCCTAGAAGGCATGAATCTACACAAGTCAAAAAAATTAAAAGATAAAAATCATCAATACATCCACCCATGGGGAATCAAATTAACATGATAAGACAATCACATAAATAAAAAATCACAATAACTCATTTAAAAATTTAATGAACTCCACCATATCATGGTGACCATGCCAATTTTACTTAATTATATTACACTTAAAGGAGGAATCAAACAATCCCATGGATACCCAAGGAATATCATAAGATGTGTTAGCCATAAACCCCACTAAAAATATTAACAACAATCTCCAATAGTCCTAGCTTCAGCCTATATGGACGTTCCTAAATAATAATTCCAAAATGAATTGAAAATACTACCATAATAAAACAATGTTAAGAACTATAAATGGATTCCATCCAACCTAACACACAACCCAGAAAATGTTGTAGCCTGAACAACATTACTGATCCCCAAAAAATAGATATCAGTTCATTATCATGGACAATAATCTTTGGGTTTGATTTTACCATGTGAATAATAATCAATATCTATAAGAAACATTTAATAAAAAAATTACACAAAAAATCCCAACAACCACCCAAGACAAATATAATAAAAATTATAAAGTACAAGGTTCATGTTAAGCTTACATCTAGCATCATAAACCGACAAAAATAAACAAAAAAATTCGGGAAACATGTAAATCAATAAATCCCCTTCCGGACATGAGGAATGACACCCCCATGCCAATAATATAAACCCTATAAAAACGAAATTCACTTACAAGATTACCTACCACCACCACCATAAAAATCCTTACATTTACCCAAGACAGACAATACAATCTATACGTACACCCAATGGGTTTTTATAAGGTGTGAGGTCACTTTACTAGTGTGATACCACAATGTGTTCCATGTATAAACATTATAGGAAAAATAAACTTTCTAGTTTGGAATCAAATAAAACATATAATTTTTAAAACATTATTTAACATTGAATGAAATATAAGAGATGAAATAATAAATTAAAATAGTTAAACACAAAGCATAATCACCATGGGAAACACTTAAGAATCTAGGGTTAGTGGGTCCTTGGATCATTACACATTCATTGATTAATCCTAGACCTGAAGGTTCAGCTTCTACGCGAGAAAACAAATCCCTATCATCATAGTTTACTTGCTGTCATAATTAAATCCTTTAAGGTATGGAGTGTCATTCCTATCATATTTTTCTTAGCCTATCTTTCTAGGTAGAAAGGATTCCCAAATTCTTCTCCCCATTTATCAACCAAGAATATTCCATTTTTTTACCAACCAATACATCACAAAAAAAAGCATAAAACTTTAGACCATTTTCCATAGTGATAAATCTTTTTAAATCCTTACACACTCCAACTCCTTGTAAATCACCCATTTTTACTCACACACAATTCTAGAACACATTTTGATATATAAGAAATCATATTAATGTCATCAAATAATATCACAAAATGGAACCACCTAACTTTATCCTTGAAATAAAAAAACCAGTTGGAAACTGAAATCCAAGATGAGTGGGGATCATAATGAATTAAGAAAACACCAAAAAAATCACAATCCAAGAATTTTATATTAATCCAAACCTGGCTCAAGATATCCATTAGAGAGAAGGAAACTTGAGAAAAAAGGAAGAAGATACCAAGAGGAGAATATAGAAGTCACTTACTTAAATATATCACATGAATTTCACCTTTATGGATGATAATAACACATTCCCATCATCCTGATAGATTATAACATAATTTTTATTACATAGGTGTGGCCACTCACTTCCTAGTCTATCGTAATTGAGAAACCCTATCTCATAATCAACATATAAGAGGAAAATTCGTTTGTTGTTTGAGTTCTGATCAATGAAAATAAAAAAAATAGCCAACCGCCCCTTGATTAGCAAATATAAAATGGATTTCGTAAGAATGTTATCAAACTATGAAGGGTCCTATTCAAGGTATCTCACCATCCTCAGGTAATCGGGATTCATATATGGTCCACACACCCCTAGTATACTAGAGGCATAGTGTATGAATCTTAATGTGGTATACTTTGGGGGATATCTAAAATCATAAAGAAACCATTCCCTTATTAGGATTTAATATCTTACTTTGTATCTCTATAAAAGTATCACACTCACACTAAAGTTTACATTTCGTCATAACTTATAATACTCGATGAAAAAAATCAGTTCGGGATAACTCAAATTCATACATTGAGTGTTAAATTATCATTATATATATATATATACAAACAATGAGAAATAACGAATAAATAGATACCAACTTCTATATGATACATTTTTTTTCTTGAACTCTCAAGAATACTTATCAAACCCCAATATATGAATCTGTATATCATATCTTATATGATACAAAACCCAAAAAAAATCTAAGATTTCAGCACTTTTAAGGTATTTTTAAATTATTACATATTTATATAATTTTTATCATATCTCTATATGAGAATATGATAAAACAATCCCACTAAAATATTTAGTGGGTAACATCTAAAAATAAATAATGTTTGGCTGATAATGAGCTTAAGGAATCATAAATTTGAAATTTAACTCCTTAAACATATTCTACTTAAAAAACATCAAAAACAACTATTATTATGATGATAAAATACTTTTTTATACTTTAAATATTTTTGTGTTTAATACAATCATCTGAGGAACCCTATGCCATCAATTTTTTCCTTCAAATAATATAATTATTTACATTATTTTTTACTTTGAAAATTTGATCTTCCTTAGGATACAATGACATTCAATTAAAATATCACAACCCTTTAGAAAATAATGATATTCACTTTTTATGTTTTGTAAATGTAACTCTTTATATTTTTTTCTTGTTGTCACATATAATAAACTCTTCAAGATATCCTTTAAAATCACCATAAGTGACACCCCAAGTTTTTTAGAATTATTATTTTGGAATAAATTAAATTTTTTTTGATAGATTAATCTTCACAGAATACTAATTTATTACTAATCTACCCAAAACACCAGGTTGATCTTTCACTACATGCAACACTAGGTTATCTAACATTACACATTATACAATGTTTTAATAAAACAATTATATATTATTAATATTATTTAAACTTGAATATTATAACCTAGACATTAAACATAGAGGTATGAATATTAATAACTTATTTTTAAATATTATGTATAATTGTTTTATATAAATGAAATAAATTGATAAAAAACATAATTTTCAGAAATGACTGTATATGTTTTGAAACAACCATTTTCTCAAAAAAAATACCTTTTATTTCTCTTTTTGAACAATAATAAAACTAAATTTTGACACTTTAATAAGATTAATTTTATAAATAAAAATTAATTTTTTAAATCATAATCTAAAAATTATCTTAGAGTGAATTTTCTGGGGGTTTTTTTTAAGTATCAGTTTTTTTATGAAAAGTGAAAATATTGAATTTCATTTAAAAATTGCATGTTTTTAATTTATATGATAAGTTAAATTACATTTTAAATTGGTTTAAAAGTAATATGATTTCAATTATATATCCCTTAATCCCATTTAGGTCATTTGAATCGATTTAATTTTGAATTTAGATATTAGAACATCATAATCTTTTCAACATTTTATCTTTAAAAACTCGCTTTCTCATCACATCCATGGGATTAATTTTCAATTAAATTTTGACTATAATGTGATTTAAATGTTAAAAAATGGATTAAATTATTTGAATAGGAATAATTTATATTATCTAATTATGTTAACTTAATATTTTACCAAAATTAATTGTGAAATTAATAAATATTACTTACCACAATTAATGTAAAAATTAGTTTATTGGGGGTAAAACTAAAAAGATAAGAGTATAAATGAAATATAAACTTGTAAAAATACCTAATTAGGACAATAGTTCATCCATTAAACCTAAAAAGTTATATAATGACCAATTCTTACCCATTTTTCATAAGAAAAACATGGGAGCTCTCAATATTTTTCTAAAATACCATATGTTTCCTTTCCCCCAATTATAAAAGGCCACCCCATATCATCTAATCCTCACACCGTAAAACCGTTTTGGATTCGAAAATACAAACCAAAATCACTTCCTAAATTTATTTCTTTAAATTTATAATCCATATTTTTTACATAAATCCATCCAATGAAGGATTTTTATGTAAACATATGGAGAATACCCAAACAAATGGTAACGTTCGTCAATGAGTGTATTTATTTTATTTTTTACTCAAAATAATTCAATTATTATCATAAAATGATGAAATAATAACCTAATTATATAAAATATATTTATATTTTTTTATGTTATGGTAATTACCTAAAACCATTTCCAATTCCATCAAATGGGTTATGAAATCATCATTTGTGTCCATGGCGGACAACTGCCTCATGAACTGATATTATTCATTTTTTCATTACCACCAATAAATATTGGAGAAAATAATGGATTTATTATTTATATATGATATTTATGATATTATTATTCTTATTTAGTTTTTATATGACATATAACTTCATGGTTTACATCTTCTGTGAATAAGATAATGTTTCTTTTGTCTATGGCGGACTACCATCTTACATAGGGATGTGATTCATTCATGCAATACATGGAATGTATTAAGGATGGGTTTAATAAAAAAAATTACATATGGGACAAAAAATGATTCTAAAATGATAATATATATATATATATATAACATTTACCTTTCATTATTCTAATTTGACTCGAAAGTTGAGACAATATTCATTCATACGTACAACCTACTGTCTCCATGAATGGTGCACTTAATTTTCTATCACTAAATTTTATTGATTACCCAAAATACATATATTATAAATATATATTATTTATATCATGGTCATAATTATATATATTATGAAACCGTGATCAAGGTAAGATTACCAAAAAATAAAAGTTAAAATGTACATGAAAAATAAAGTAATTATTGCCCGAAATGTGAATTTAACATTGAATTGTTGATAAAAAAGTAATAATATGACATATGAAAATCATATATAGTATGATATATATGAATATTATTATGTAATATATGTATAAATAACTTATATTTATTATACATTATATTTTAAAAATTATGAGAAAATTCCAGACTTATGGTAAGGTATTTTTTGCCTCAATATCTTTTTTGAGAGATATGTTATATTTTGAACCGATTTTATTTTATGAGGTGTTTATAAAGACCCATTAAAATTTAATATCTTGAATTTTTTTATATTCATTATATATTAATATTTCATTTGATTTTATCATTTCATGGGCCTTATTATTCAAGTTTACTAAGGTGGAAATAGTTTTATGATACAACTTCATCATTTATCAAAATTATTTATGATAATGTCTCCAATGTTGAAATATCATGATCTAAATGAAATATATCTGATTAAGTTTATTCTAATTTGGTAATTGATTATATACTAATGTAATATTAATAATTTTACACACTTTGTTACTTAAAATAATTGAGAAAATGTTTTGAAGAAAATATGACAGTATTTCTCTCTTCGTTCAAAAATATGTTTTCTTCCAAAACATTGTTTTATAAAAATGATTTTATTATTATTATTAAAATTATTTATTAAATAATGTTTTACACACATTTGATGTTAAAAAATATTTTAAAATGAATCTTTGTTCATTTTCTAAATAATGTTCATTTGGGTTTTACTGAAAATGTGAAACGAATCATCATTTTAATGTGTATGGCTTGAAGAAAATTTTATAACATCCTGAAATGTAATTTATTCAATGTTTACTTTATAAATTTTCTATTTTATTTTCATAAAAAATATTTTCAAAAAAAAAATTAGGGTTTAAAATGTTTTTTTCATAGAGGAGATGATATTTTCCCATTGAAATGCTTTAAATAACATTTTAAAATAAATTTCAATCTAAGGTAAAATCCATTGATGTTACATATAACCTACTGAAGATGAGATGTAATGATAAAATTAATGTTATTTCTCTAAATGATATATGTTTATTATGGCATGATGTTTATAAAGCTCATTTCTCTTCCTCAAGTTATAACATGACTAAATTTTTATGAAACCCTCTTCTTTTTAATGGTTAGTCTATGATGAAATGATTATGAAACATGTCTATTTTCCATAGGTTATTATATGGTAAAAAATTTATGATACACATATCATTTCATGGATTATGATATGATTCATGTTTATGATTTTGTAGCGCAGATAAATATGTTTTTCCTTGTGTGATAGGTGGGACCTATATCTCCCTCTATTGCATTAGGTAAAGTTTATATCTAATGAGATTAATAGGACAGAAATGAGGATTGGAATTGGTTTAGTAGGGTACTTATTACACTATAACATTATTGTGAGTGAACAGTGACACCTATGATGGTTTGGGGAGTGAACCCATTCCAATACGATAGCCTTGTTAATAATTCTTGATTAATATGGAAATTATTTTAGTCTCATAGATCGTGTTCTTTGATTTTATTGGGATTAATCTCTTATAAAATTCCAATATTTATTCTATGACTCAAGTTTATAATATTTGATATGAGTGGTATGGTTTTCAAATGGAATTATCATGTTACCATACACTTATGTTCATGTTATAATTATATATCTCCCTTATTTACCCTTATTGATCACCTAATCTCTCCATTTATTAGGGTTCCTTTCCAAAAGTTATAAATAAATGTATTCTCTATGATATGTCTAAGAAGGGTACTATATATGAATAATGGAGTGGGAGATGATGTAACTCACTTATGGACCAGTGTTCATTTCTATGTTTCCAATGGCACTAAACTATTATGGTCCTAAAGCATGAATCTTTTTAATGAAATGAATATTTATCCAAAATTATGAAAAATCAATATATGATAATCTTTGGTCATTATAATTATTATTTGAGTATTGGTTTAGTAAACCATTTTAAAATATAATGAGAAAACCATAGTGAGATCCTTAATGACATGGCTAAGTTTAAATCTAAGGATGAGTCAAAGCATAGGAAAATGTCATTGAATTTGGTAATGGATATAAAGAGTTTTTTTAGGAAATTTCATCCTTATATGGATACAATATGTGGATCTAGCTCAAGTATAGAGGGAGCTTGAGTAATAACTCAAAAAATGGTGTATTGATCTAGACTCGATCGACACCTGGTGCATGAAAATGGTCCTTTCTACCCACCTAGTTTGATACTCATAGGCGATAGGATTTTAAAATCCCCCATCCCTCCCAAAATATTTTTATACAATTTATAAGGCAATTTAAGTTTATGTGGGAACCATACAAAAACATTCACTACAACATAAGTTACGAGAACCGTCATAAAAACAAATATCACACAATAGATTACAAATTTACAAATATTACAACATAACCATCATCATTGTGCCACGAAACATCCAAAACAATCCTTATTTCAAAATTAAAACAAGAGGAAATCATAATTTCCTTGAGGCTACCACCTAACAATGCACACCATGTGTCGTGTCATCCAAAGTCAAATCTCCTACCATCCTCCATCATTAGAGGTACAAAACATTTATCATTGATGTCTTCCATCTTTACTAGAGTTGATGACTAGAGAAATTCCATAAGGTCCCTTCATCATATCAACCACATAGTATACCCTTCACCACTATTTTCTTCATGTTGCTGCCATAGAACTCAAAAAATTTTGTCGTAAAAGAATAATAATAAAAACATCACAAACTCCTGAACCATCATCAATGGAAGTAATAAAAAGGCTATACGCCCTCATATATACCACATGATACTCAAACAACACATCCCATAACCTCCTTCATGACTATGTGGTCCTTGTCTATGATTATTTTTACTAACACTATGATTTTTGGTTTTAGTCGATGGATAAAACCTAAAAAACCATGTTACTTCTGAGTGTGATATAAAATGTAATAATTATCCTCTAGAGAATCTAAAAGTTATGGAATATGGAATGAAAAATATAACTTTAATACTCACAAAACATTCTCAAGATAGTAATCATGATTAACTTTTATAAAAAATAAGGGGAGAACAACATTCGGTCTAGTGGTTCATGAGGAAATTTCAACCTTCCTTTAGTGAAACCACTGATACACTAGTTTTTGAAAATGGACCAGTACCCCTGAGAATATATTTTTCATTCTCCAATTCCAAGAACCTAAAAATTGATTTTAGATATCTACCATTTATAATGTGAACTGGATCAATGGTTTAATTTTATCAATACTGCATGGAAATTGGTTAAACTTTAATCCATATAATTTGAAAAGTTCCTAAAATTATTTTTCAATAAGTAAAGTCCTCATATTATTCATAAGAATTTATTGGATGAGTTACTTGAGTTAAAAAAAAGGAAAATGAATCTATTGGTACTTTTCATAAAAAAATTATAAGACTTTCAATGTACATTTCTGGTATTATAATCAACATTAAATCAATGTTGATCGATTATTTTGTGGAATAAAACCTATTATATAAATATTTTTATCCATAACAGAATTTAGTAACTATGAAGATATTGTTTGATGTGTTATCAAGGTGGAAATGGAGGTTGAAACTATATATCAATCTCATGGTTTTTTATATGAAATTAAATATAGAGTTCAGAGAATATTCTAAAAACCATAGAGAGAATAAGATGATATTTCATTTATTATTAATGTGTTGGAAAAAATCATAGATGAAATTTCTATAAGGGAACTAGTAATTGTTGTATGTGTGAAAGGGAAGGTAACCAAAAAATTGACTATGATTGAGATGTTAATAAATTGTCAAATTATTCAAATCAAGATAAAGATACACAAGATGCACCACCCAAACTCCAGTGTTAAAAATGTAGGGAGTATGTGAACTATTCTAACTAGTGCCCAAATCCTAAGTTTAATGATGATGATCTACATTAAAAATATCTTCAGCAGGGATACAATAGGAATTATCCGGTGATTACTAGTTCTGTTTTTTGATTCGTTAATGACATGGTAAAGGTACACATAATATTCCCTCAAGAAATTAAAATGTTTTATTTGACTCTATATATAAAAATTATTTCATTTCTAAATAATTTTTTATGCGTATCAAGATTCCACCAAAATGATTAGATGTAGAATTTGTAGTGAAAAACACTAATGGAATGATGAACACATCTCAAGTATATGATTCCTCACCAATTAATGTTGGAGGGAATGTGATTCTTATAAATCATTTCATTCTTCCTCTGGTTGGATTTGATGTCATATTAGGAATGGACTAGATTTCTCTATATAAACCCACATAAATTTTCAAGTATGGGAAATCAGGTTTCAAATTATAAACCAACCAAGGATTTTCTACTTATATGAAGATAATTATGAACTTAAATAGAGATCACATATATTGTATGGGCCTTAATTTTCATTTTTATGGGGTTTTTAACTCAAATTGTTAGGGAGAAACTCAACATCCATGATATTATTATTTTTCAATGATTTGATGATGTATTTGAGGTGAAGTTTCGTAGTCTTACACCAAAACATGAAGTTTCATTCTCAATATAACTCATACCTGGTTCCACACAAATTTGAAATACTCCCTATAGAATGACCCCAATTGAGTTATAGTAATTAAAGAAGGAAATACAAGTAAAACATGACAAGGTATTCATTTGGCCAAGTGTGTCACCTTTGGGTGAACCTATTCTCTTTGTTAAAAAGAAATATGGATCTATGAGACTCTATATTTATTATATGGAGTTAAACAAGATCACAGTTAATAACAGGTATCATTTTCCCATATTGATGATCTGTTTGATCAAACGTCCATAACTCAATACATTTCTAAGAATTATTTTCATTATGCAGGTCATCAATTGAGGTCCAAGAAGGGGGATATACCCAAGAAAACAATTTATACAATGTGTGGGCACTATGAATGTATAGTGAAGCCATTAGGTCTTACTAATTCCACATTTATCTTTATGGACTTATTGAACAAAGTCTTTAGATATTACCTTAAATAGTTTTTGGCTATCTTTATTGATGATATTATTATCTATTAAAAGAGAATAAAAGATCATGTAGATCACTTGAGAATTATACTAAAGAGCTGCAGAAAGGATAAATGATATAATAATTTTAAAGTAGGTTAATTTCAGCCACAAAAGGATTAATTTTTGGGTCATATAATCTTAATTGAGGGTATATTAGTAGATCCATCAAAGATGAAGGATATCAAATGTTTTCATACACCAACCATGGTGACTGAGATCTATATTTTTCTTGGTTTATCTTAATATTATTGATGGTTTTTGGAAAAATTTTGGAATTATCTAATATAGTCACCAAGTTAACTCAAAAGGGATCCAAGTTCCTCTGTATAGGTGGGGGTGAGAAAAATTTCGGGGAACCGAAGAGAATATTTTATACCACACCTAGGAATACATTATCATATAGTGGAGAAGGGTTTGTAATCTACATTTTTTCAACCACAAATTTATTGAGATGTGTTATTATGCATAATTACATATTTATGACTTCTTCCTCATGAAAATTGAATTTTCTTCACAAAATTTCCCAACTCATGATTTGAAGTCGGCTATGGTAATTTTTTCTTTTATTATTTCTAGGAATTATTTTTATGGATAAAAGATTCATATATATAATAATCATAAATGATTAAATTATATATTCATATAGAATAAGCTTAATATTAAATAATGAATATGGTTAGATTTGATTAAATATTATGAATACTCAATACATTACCAACCTAGGGATGTGAACAAGATGATCGGTGATATGAGTCTAAAGGACATTTCTAGATTATCTATGACGAGGATTAAAACAGATCCAACATTTCCTGATTTAAAAATGATATATTTATAAATCCTAAAGGAAATTTAAAAATATTATATTTCTCAATTTAATTCTCCACTATTCATCCATGTGAAGATTAAAGTAGTGTATAAGGAAGATGTAGTGCTACAAAAGTATGATATAAATGTTACTAAGTTTAAACTCAATAATGAGGGAATGATAAGGTTCAGAAATATTGTATTAATTTTATCCATACCATATATAAAGAAGTATTAGTTAGAGGGAGGTAAAAAAATTCACTCTCTATTTATCCATCAAGTAAAAATATGTAAATATATTTTAAAGAATACTTTTGGAGGGATGAAATAGAAGAGAGATATCATAGTGTTTGTATCTTGGTTCATAGAATATTATAAATCTATGTATAAAAGAAAAAAGTCTAAGGGGATTTTGCATCCATTTTCTATACTAGAATGGAAATGGAAAAACAACACTATGTATTTTTTCTTCTAACTCCACAAAACATATAAAGGGAAAAATACTCTATGGGTTTTTGTCGGTCAACTTACTATGTCTGCACACTTCATTCCAACTAAATAAGTCATCTCTCTAGATTTTCATGCTAGGATATAAATTATGGATGTGGTAAGTTTTCAGGGAGTATCATATTCCATTATTTCTAATCAAGATCTATGGTTTACCTCAATGTTCTAGAATATTATTCAATAATGCCTTGATTAAATGATGAGTTTTAGCACTATGTATAATCCCCAGACAAATGGTTAGTCGGGAACAAAAATTTAAACAAGGGAGGATATTTTATGATATTGTTATTTAGATTTAAAAGTTTATTAGGATCAACACTTTCCCCAAGTTGAGTTTTCTTACAACAATAGCTTCCACTAATGCATTTAGATGGATCATTTTGAACCCCTCCATGAAAGGAAATGTAGATTTCCAATGTGCAGCAATGACATATAGAAAGTGTTTTATTAAGACAAGATATAGCTAAAGAAATGGTAGAGAATGTTACAAAGAATTAGAAAGACATCAAGGAAACTAAGAGATGATAGAAAACTTAGGTTGATAATCACTTATGTGATCGAGAATTTGAATATTTGGATATGGAGTTTCAAATAATTTTTCAATGGGAGAAGGTTGTTACATTTATGAAGAAATGGGAACTAGTCCCAAGATATATTGGTACTCTGAATATTATTGATCGTATCGAGGGTGTATCTTACCACATGGAAATTCCCTAGAACCTCAATCAAGTCCATGACGTGTTCCATTTATTTCTCTCGAGGACTTACATACCTAACCCTTCACATGTTCTAAACTTAGAAATCACACTAATAGAGTATGAAATTTATTATGAGGAACAACTGGTGGAGATTTTGGTTCGTAGAGAGAAACTTATATAAAAAAATACAAATCACATGTTCAATGTTTCTTTAGAAATCCACTAGTTTTAGGAAGCTATGTTAAAACTTGAGGATATGATTAAGAATGTTAATCCTCATTTGTTTGTACCAGAGTGATGAATTTTAGCAATGAAATTTATTTTAAGGGCGGTCGAATGTAACAACCATGTTTTATGAATTTTTATTTGTCAAATAAATAAAATTTACTTGATAACTTTTAGTAAACTCAATAAAAATTTATGAATGTTATATATGAAACACAATGTTATGCTTGCGCTACACAAAATATTGTCTTAGCTTTTATTACATATGATCTTGAGTTTTGACAGAACCATGATATATAATTAATATTATTAAAACATGATAGTTAAAACCAAGACATAAAACCTATATGTATGAAACAAATAACAACATTAAAAATATTATGTATAATGGTTTTATATAAAGAAAACATATTGGTAAAAAATAATAAATTTTTGGTAAAATCTTTATATGTATCGAAAATACAATTTTCCGAAATAAAAAAAATATATTTCTTTTTGTGAATAGTAATAAAATTATAATTGAAATTTTTAGAAAATATTTTCATAAAAACATCATTTTTGAAATCACTATGTAAAAATTTTCTTTGGGTGAATTTTTGGGTTTCTTCTGAAAAGTTTCTTTTTTTGATGAATAGTGAAAAATAATTAATTTTAATTAAAAACTGAATCTTCATTTAATTTATTTTTAAAGTTTAATTAAATTTTAAATTATTTTTATGGTAGAATTTTCATTATTATTGATCAATTAGTATAATTTAGTTAATTGGAGTCAATATTATATTGAATTTAGATATAAAAACATGGAAACATTTTGAACGTTTTCTTTTTCCAAACAGGATTTGTCATCACTTCCGCAAGATTAATTTTAAATTCAAATTTTCTAAATTAATGGTTTTTATTTTGAAAAATTAATTATATATTTGGAATAATAATATTATATTTTATATAATAAGGTAAATTTAAAAAAAATTACAAAAGTTAATACTGAATTCAGTAAAAATTAATTATTACAGTTAAGGATCAAATAGGTTTACCAGGGGGCTAAATTGAAAATATAAGCGTAAAATTGATCTATAAACTTCTATAAAAACAATATTATTTAAATATTCATTTCATTGAACCTATAAGGTTTTATAATGGTCCATTTCATACCCTTTTTATATATGTGAAATGTGGGAGCACTTAATTATTTTCAAAAATACCTAGTGTTTTTTCTACCACAATTATAAAATTATTCCCCTATAATATCTTCTTCAAACCATAAAAACCTTTTGGTTTAGAAAATACATTTCTAAATCACTTCCTAACCATCCACCTCTCATCTTAAAATCCTTAGTTTTTATATAAATCCAATAAAATAAGGTGTTTAGTGCAATACATAGGAGGATAGGTGACAAATATGTAACACTCATCAACGAACATCTTTGTTTTATTTATTTATCTAATTCATTAAATTATTATTATACCATGATGATATAAAAACCTCAGTTTATACCATAAAAAAATATAATTAAATGTGAAGATAATGAACTAAAAATTTCTCAACTTCCTTCAAATGGGTTAAGAAATCATTGTTCGTGTCTAGAATGGACTACAACCACGTGAACCGATATCAATCATTTTTCCATTAACAACTCAAATGGTTGGACATAATGATGAATTTATTGTTTATATATAATATTTCTGATATTAATATCATTTTATAATTATTATATCACACATACCATCGTGATTTCTATTTTATTGGGAATATAATAACATCGCTCGTGTGTGTGAAGGATTACCGCATCGTGAAGCGATGGGATTCGTTCATGGTTTACATGGAATGTATTAATGATAGGATTAATAAAAATAAGTGATATATATTAAGTAAAAATTATTATACAATGGTAATATATATATAATTTACTTTTTTCTATCAATCTGACTAGAAAATAAAGATAGCATTCATGTGTATGTACGACCTACCATCTCCATAAACAATGTATTTCATTTTCTATCACTAAATTTTATGGATTACCCTAAATAAAATTACACTAAATATATATGATATTTGTATCGAAGTTAAAATTATTTATATTATAAAACCATGATAAAGGTAATAGGAGCAGAAAATAATTAGTCAAAACAAACATGGAAGAAAAGTATTTATTGCCTAAAATGTAATTTTAACATGGAATTGTTAATAAAAAAGTAATAAATGGTCATAGTAAAATTAAAAAAGGTATGATATAAATTAATATTGTTCTATAATAGATTTATAGAAAAGTTAATTTAGTATACAAGATGTTCGAATGGGTACAATGGACGTCAATACCTATGGTTAGTGATTTTTTTCTCAATTTTCCTTCCCGGGGATATATGTTATGTTATGCACCTATATTAATTTAGGAGTTTTTTATAAAGTTCATATGAAATTTATTATCATGAATATATTTATCCCAATGATATTTTAAAGTTTAATTTTATTTTATCCTTTCATGTGGCTTATGATTCAATATTACCAAAGTGGAAAAGGTTTTATTTTACAATCTCATCATTTATCGAGATTGATTATGGTAATGTCTCCAATATTGAAATCTCATGATCTTCCTCTCAATAATTCTCATTTATTTTCTTTTAATTTATTTTTTCATAATATATTCAATTTATATTACCATTTTCTCACAATTTGGTTCTTAAAATAAGTGATAAAACATTTTTATAAAATCCAACATTATTTATCTCTTGGGTCGAAATCCCATTTTCTTCCAAAACCATGTTTTCTAAAAATGTTTTAAAAAATATTTTTTTAAAATATAAATTATTTATTAAATAAATTTATAACCATGGTTGAAATTTTATGAAAAATTGAAACGAATCTATAATTCATTTTTCTAGTAATTCCAATTTTGATATTAATGAAAATTTGAATTGAATCGTCATTTAAACATGTACGAATTGAACATAATTTTCCAACATGATGAAAAATAATTTTTTTTCCAGATTACATTATATGTTTTTATGTTTATTTTAAAATAATAATATTTTCAAAATGGTTTACATTTTAATATTTTTCAATTTAGAAATGATATTTTCCCCAACAAATGTTTTTAATGTTTTTCTAAAAATTATTTTCTATATAATAACAAATATGTTGATGTTATATATGAAATAATGGGGAAATAAGCGAATTATACCATTCATATTCTTCAAATTAGTGATTTATTATTTTGATATCATGATTTTTTGGATACATGTTCCTCTTACATAGGTTATACCATGAGGAAATACAAATGAAACTCAGTTATTTTCATGGGTTTTCCTATGATGAAATAATTACGAAATATGTCTGTTTTCTATAAGTTATGATAGGAATGAAATTTTTATGATACCTACTTTATTTAATGTTTTAAGATATGAATATTTATTATAATATTGTGGAACACATAAATATTGTTTTCATTATGTTAGTTGTGGGAGTTATATCTCCCTCTAGCGCAATGGGTAAAGATTTATATCTAAAGAGATAGAACAGATGAGAAATGGGAGTGAACTCTATTCATTATGGTACTTTTTCCACTATGAAGTTCTTGGGAGTCAACCTTGACTACTATGGTGGTTTTGGGAGTGAATCCATTCCAATATAATAGTCTTGGTCGAAATCCTTGACTAATATGGAAATTATTTTCAATTCTTTTGTGTATGCCATAAATTTCATTACTTATGTTTATTTTATGCTCTCATGGATCATGTTCTTATTTTTTATTATGATTTATTTATTACAAACTACAAATATTCATTCTATGAGTCTATTTTATGATCATTGATATTCAAGGAATGGTTTTCATATTTTATTCGCATGTTCCCATACCCTTATGTTTGTGTTATAATTATGTATCTCCCTTATTTAACCTCACTAGGTATCTGAGCTCACCATTTCTAAAATATCCTTTCTCTAGGTTATGAAGAAATACAAAATGTATGTGTTGACACTTTGTATTTTCCTGTGGAGTGAAAATATGATCTGAATAATCTTTAATAAGCTAAGATCTCGGAGAAGAATCAAAGGGTCATGCCCAACCTGGTCTGTGCACAAACCCCTATGCATCAGAAGTTTCGAGCAGCCCCCCAATGTGATACTGAAAGGCATACCTCCCCTGCACCTATAACCTATACCAAGAACCTTTTTCATAGACCTATGTGGACTACCTCCATCAACCACGGTCAGAGCATTATAATCACAACAAAAAACCAAGAGGAATCCCTAATGATCTAGTCACAGAACCCCATTATTTAGGTCCTCTAAAACCCATCTAGTGGCTCTCCAAATCCCATAAAAAGACATAATTATGGGTAATAGGTGATATAAAATTCACTTCAGGGTCTAAAATGAATGAAACCTACATGAGGAACCCATCCCCCTTGTAGAAAACCTCCTTCGTGAGGCCCCTTGTCAAACCAGGGACCAACATGAGCCTCATCCAGGAACATGTGAGGGGACTCGTGGTGCCTAGAATAAAACCTCACCCAAATGTTGTTTCCCAGGAGGATCATTTCCCAAGTAATATCCAACTCACACAAGAATATCCCCCCTACGAAAATCATTTCATGTTCCTATCATTCCCTGCACGAAACAACTTTTCTATCTAATCCATGACCTATGTGATCCCACCGTTGAGCCATATCTAAGGCCATTGGTGGTAGAGATCATATTTCAATTGACCCATTTTCCAATATGGATCAATTTTAATCATCCAATAAATCCTCCAAACTTTAATAACCCTAGAATTAGGAACACTAATATGTCTCCCATTTTGGTATGAATTCCTACAGGCAAAGGTTTCCCACACTTGTCTTACCTAACGGTTTGGGTCCTCGGGGTGTGTGTGAGTATGAATTACCAAATTCACAAGGGCCATGATCCTAATTTAGGTTTTATGATACTCCAAATCTCAAATACTAGGAAAAGGACCATATCGACCCCTATTCATCTATAAGATATGGAGCCTCCATTTCTAGGCAGTGAGGGTGAGGATCACACTTTACTTTCTCTTAAATAAGGAATGAGATCCTTATCAACTACTATGGAACCAATTTTAGGGAATACCTCGTTGATTAATCCCCCAAAATTTCTGGTAGGACCTATCCTACTTCATTTCTTTACCATCCAAACCCATTGGCCATAGTTGGGTAAATCACCAAATGTGACTATCTTGGTTACCAAAATAATGGGGGAGGTGGTAACTTCAAATCCCTTTGTCTCCCCCTTTACATCTAGGGTATGATGACAGGTGGAATTTGTCATATCACCATACTCGTCCACCATTAGAAGAGGGATCGTGTGGTTTTTTTATTTTATGTATCCTATTGTTTATCGCATTCACGCCTAATTAAACATCACTTATGTGGGATTATAGGTTATTAGTGATCATGGTTCCTACACGATCAGATGAATGTTTTGGAAGAGTGTATTCCATCATATCTTCCTCTCGCCTTCCTTAATAGGGACTTCATAGGTGTGGGTGCACATGTCCACATATCCAACCTTATGGAAAAAAATATTGTGTGGTTTCTTGAATATTTCACTTTCTATTCATTCTCACACCAAGCATGACTCACTTGGGTTAGAGGTTAGTGGTGGTCATGAAATCTACATGATCCTAAACACCATGGTAATCATTCCATGTTTAAGTACCAAAATAACCCTATGGAATCCTTCTCATAAATAAGCCTCAAAATCCATCCTCAGGGTCTCTAACTTGGTATAACCCCAAACCATATCACCATATTCACCCATGGGACTCATATTCAGTTCAATTCCCAATCGTAACAAATCCTTAGGGAATCCTCCTCAAGAGTAAGCCCCAAAAAAACCTCATTCACTATTTAATCCACCTCTGGAGTAATCTCATACTAAATAATCTCATTTGGATATACTACCAAGATATACAATATTTCAGAGGGACCCCATAAGTGTGGGTCTGTAAAATCGATCTATATAGTCATTGATTCCCATCTAAATGAGATACGTAGGAATCTTCATTGAGGTCCAAAACCAACACCCCAAATCAACCATATTCTCTCTGGTCCATATTCCCTTTAGATACTTATTCATCCTAGAAATCCAAATCCTTATCTAGGTTCCCTAGGCTACTTTAGAATAAGTCACACACCAAATTTTGACTAGGTACCTTTCACCAAAACTTACTTTCCAAAAGATAGTAAACTATACTATTCACTCATTATCACAAGAACATAAAAGGTATTATATTCCCCATTAAGATGCACTATATTACATTGATTATGATTATTTTTTATATGGATACTTGGGAAGCCCATTCCTGGGTCCAATTCTGATATCAAAACAAATATATTCTCCCTAGATGACAATACACTCCAAAACACCGAACTATGTAGCCAAAACTAGCATTGACCTGATAACTACCAAATAAAATCTAATCATTATATAAGAGGAAACCATAGATTGAGAGTCTTAGACACATAAACAAATCCCCATTAATGAAGAACCTCATATGAATACAGTTGATTCTAAGTTTCATAAAAGATAATAATTGACAATTAATTCAATGGAAACCTATGTAATACTAGGGAATGAATGAATGACTCATGAATATGTATTACATTTATAAGAGAGTACCACAGTAGGAAAAAATTCCCCCTAAAAGGGTTTGATGGGCCTGACCTCCCATCCTCTCAACTAATGTGTGTTCCTAAGAATCATTGGACAAACTCCCCCAATGAGTAGATGCCTTTGGAAAATAGGCCCCTCATGGATATATAATCATTGGGTGTTTCTAGTTCCATGAATAAACCCATAGAATCCATTCCAAAATAGTGAAACTGATGTAAATGATTACACAAAACTCCACCCCTTCAATCGATTGTCAAGCGACATGTATTTATATTTTCTATTGGAAACAAAAAAGGTGAAGCTGATGTGAATCCTTAACCAAGATAATAGTTTCTCCAACCTATCAAGCCCCTTTCACTCTCAAAATGAATTAGGTACAAACAAGATAATCAATCATGAATCTATTCATGTAAATGAGATTATAATTTGACGATTTTTTCTTGTTTGTGTTTTTCATCTATATTTAAGAACATTCTCTCATAACTCATATCTATCCAATGGAATCCATCAATATTCCACAAATTTGTGACCTTACTACTATTCACACATGGTATTATTCAATTAAAAGGATGACGTCAGTAACCTAGTGCCTTCAATGTTGGGACATGAACAACAACTCTAGGAGTTTCTCTATAATGGTATAATCTCGATCCTAGAGGAATCTCTATAGGCCCCCCATCTTGAAAATCATCACTGATCGTCCGTTTATTGATGACCAGTGGTCCAGATGCCGACAGCACCTATCACCATCTTCATCTGTTTCAAGATAAAATCCCATGAATGAATTAACAAGTCACAACCTTATCTTAGGTAGGTGGAACAAGATTCCATATATGGAGTCATATAGAAGACATAAAGGTCCTTATAAATGTATCCTTCTATCAGTCATGACATCCTATGTCGTATGGTAGTGAACTCTAAACATGATGAGGGTTCCATGTTCAATAGTTTAGCCCAGGTCATCTAGACCCGAGCATGCAAGACGACCCTCTATGGGAAGAAATTGTTCAATAGGGAGCATGAATACACCTACTCTCACTCTAGGGAATCCTACCAATAAAATAAGGTTGCCATAAATGTATGATAACATACACCAAACCACCCTAATATAGCTGGCTGGAAAACATGCATGGCATCATCCAAGGTAGCCCTCCATTTGAATATTTTGGTAAACTATGAGTTGGAACATAGAACTATCATCACTAGTCAAGATTTATATTAAATGAAACCAGGATCACTAAATTAATACCTCCAACTAGTTTTTATTGAAAATTGAAAGAAGATTCACAAACCCTCCTACATTCGTCAAACATACTAGCAGTTTCATCTGGCAGCACCAAAAGAAGTTGTTTGGAATTTCTCAATGAATAATAAGTGGTAGACACAAATCCCTTCCCCCACACATGAGTACTATCATTTTTCATCAGTAGGAAATGGAGGACAAGAGAAATCAAATACCCCTTCTCTAGATATGGAATTGTCATATATCATAATTCTCTTCACTGATGTCACCAATCATATCCTAAAAATGGTTTAAGAGGAAATGTAAATCCCTTCCCACATATATATACATTCCAAGACATCATAATGGAGACAATAGTAGAGATAAAGGGATAGTCATTCAACTCCATCCCTGTAAATGGGGTGGCTCATCAGCATGCCACCCTGAAGTAGAAACACAACCCTGCTTCTAGATAGGAGGGTCGGGGAGCAAGAACACCCCTTAATATACTGACTAAAAATTAACTTTTTTAATGAAAACTCTTTTAAGGATAAAGCGAGAAACCAATAGATGAATCAAAACAAATGCATACAAACAAAACAGAAAACAAACCAGAACAAACTACATGATCTTCCCCTCCCCAGCAACTACGCCATGAAGAAGCCTCCACTAGAGCATGAGCATTCCGCAAGCAGTCTCGTGCAAGAATGCATGGGAACGAAAGCAATGGCGAAGCCATACCCTCTCGATCAACCAAATCCAAATGGCATGCACCGGTGAATATTTCCTACTCTGAACCTCATCTGAATCAGATCCAAGTAGAGTGAAAGCATCATATCCCTGCAACATGATATCTCATCCAAACACAAAGATAAAGCAAAACCTAAAGCAGACACAACACAAACAGTACTTCCACGAACCAAAAAACAAGAACAATCCATTAAATAGAGTCATTAAAATGTAATTTAAGATTCTAGGAATCTTTTTCCCAAAAAAAATTCCAGGATAAATATGAAACATGGATGCCTGATGACTCCATCATTAGCTTTTGAATCTCAGAAGCCAGCCGGTCCCAGGACCATATGTATTCCTCAATGATAATATTTTTTTATTTAAGCCTCCAACCATAATTAGGTCTTCCTTATCAATCCACGAGAATTGATCTTCATTAAGAGTCACGTTTAGAGGCCTCCTCATCATTTTGGCCACTTCCTCATCAGTTGCAATAAGTAAGAAGACCTATTCAACCACGTCATCTTCAGAACTTAGTATCAAGTCCAAGGATGGATCACCCTGGTCCCCTAAATTCTGGTGCCTAAAAAATTCAGTGCGTGTCTTCTTATCGTTAACCATTTTATCAGAACGAGTCTCCAATAGAGGAGGTAAGGAGGAGTAAACCTTCCTACCCTTCCTTCTCCTCAAACTCCTATTACTATTCAGACTTAAGTCTTTTTTTACCGAACCCCCTTCCATCCCTTACATGAATATTCAACACCCAAACTAACCACTTATAGAGAAGACACATCAAGAGCAGCCTCCTCATTGCCTTCCATCTGCTACAAAATAGTATTGTTCCCCTTCCATTGTTCCTCCACTTGAGAAGCGTATTACTGGAGTGACCCACCCCCTTGGAAAATGTAACAGAACTTGAACCAACTTAATTCAGACCTTCAAACCTGTTTCTCACTTGTAAAGGGGTCCGAGACTTCAAATTGGAACCTCCTGTTCCCTAATCTCTAACAGTGATGGCCTCCTTTTTAACGGATCCTTGCCTAACCTTAAAAGATACTCCATTGCCCGCATGCATCGCCTCATCAAAGGAAGTAGTGAATTCCTCTGCCTCATCACATGACCGCTGCTCCATACCAGTTGCAGCCTCCTCCATTTGGGGCAAAACAACACTCACCCTCAAACTCTCCACGTGAAACTGATCCAAGGTCCTGCTTTAGCCTATAGAAGACCTCAGAAATCTTCTAATTTCTCAAATCCTTCGAGTCCTTTTTCTCTATAAAATCATCAGAACCCATGACTGGTGACACAACCACTGAGTCACTGTGTAGAAAATTCTCCTCCACTGGACTCAATGTCTGTCGCTCCTCCAAAACAGAATGTGAAGCATAATCCTTGCCACCCTAACCATCGCCTTCCATCACCATACATACCTGATTCAACATGAACACCTCCACACGGAATTCCTCGGCCTTTCCACTGGATCTACACGCCTTCCATCCAGAAACACGATCAACCCGACGAAAAGTACCCAAAGAGTGTCCCAAACGTTTGTAGGAAGAGAAGAAATCCATCCATTTCTTATACACCACCTATTACTTGAAACTATACTCCTCTACGATAGTTACCCAAACGCACTCAAAAGAGATCTTCAAGACATTCATCTCCACGCATATTCACAGGTTGACAGGATAACATACAGAATTGGTTCGACTATCATCACAAAGGAACCATCCAACAAGATTTCCAAGCATCCTAATAACAGAAGGATTTTGAAATGGAAATGGTAGGTTAGGGAAACTTACCCAGACTACAGCGGAAGGAGGATCATGTCCCATGTGGAATTTTAAAGACCATCGAAATTTGAAGAAACGAAAACCATTGAAGCTGCAGGGAGCACTCGACCAGGCGACGATGAGGTCCTCCTCCAAAGCAAGTCGAACCATAAGGTTATGGCTATCAATCAAACCAACAGTATCCCTCTCCTATAAATTCTCGAAGTTGAAGATGACCCTGTCGAATGCATCCACTGAAGGTCACCTCTGCGTGAAGCATGCAACTTCAGTGATGTTTAGGAGTACCGATGTTTCTGAAAACTTCACAGTCGACAACTGGAGGTTGGGAAATCCATCACCCAAATCCGGAACTTTAGGGCCAAGGAAATCATTCTGGAAGGTCGGAAGAAAATCGGGATTTGAAAAGGGTCGAAAGTAAGACCCTGATTTGTTGAAGAGAGAAGAAGATCACTCCACCACCAAGGGGGGATGAATCAGCTCGAAGGCCACTATCGCCTATGATGGCATCGTCGCCTAGGGTTCCTGTCAGAGCCTAGGGTTCTCGACCCATCATGAACATGGTGGATTATTCACCCCTTTATATACAGAAAACTGGATTGGGAATATAAAATTCTTCTAATAGGAGGAGAACTACCCATTCCATTGGCCAATCCAAGGCAAGAAAAAAGCCCTTCCAAAATTCTGCAATCCTTTCAGAAAATTCCTACACCATCACATGAGCTATTTAAATGAGATTCCATACATAAAAACCACTCCACCTAGCAAGTGACCACAGTCACTCAAAGTAAGTAATAAAAACATAAGCTTCACGAGAAACTACAGAAAAAATGAAGTGCCAATATAAGATCATTCTCTACTCAATGATGGAGTTTTTGAAGCCTTCATATGATTATATATGGAAGATAAATATCATGTTATCCCAATACCAAATTATGGGGGAAGTAGTAGTAATTATGAATGGCCTCCTAATACACTTTACCACAATGGCTTGCTTCATGACCTTAACCAGATTTGTCTCAAGGGCATATCTTCTGATGACATTCACTACAATGCTCTATGTGTCCAGAAGATCAATGTTCTAGAGGGCTATCCCCTTTCTATAATCCACCCTGTTAGAACTCCCTAGAGTGGAATTTTCTATGAAATTTATCTTTAAAATAGTGTTTCAAATCATTAGAAGGGTAATTCCATTGGGGATGTGGTTATGAGAAAGACCTCATACTGTGAGGCACTTCTCAAAATAAGGTCAGTCATGTCTGATTAATTCTCACTATCTAGTGAAATTATTTCTCAGCCAGAAGATATCCCAAGGTGTTGGTCCCTCTTTGAGACACCCTTGGATCACCTTTCTTCCAACGCAATACAGGAAGTTCCTACAAATCATGTCACTTATGATAAAGTGATGGAAAATCAACTACTCTGGTCAAATCAAGTTGAGAAGCCTATAAAAAAATATTAATTTTACAAGATAAATATGAGGAAACATCTAGACCAAGACAACATACATTTCACATTCTAACCTTTAGTCACACATTAGAACAACATTCCAAAGGCACTATCAAAATATTGTTTGCACAACATCCACCTAAATATATAGGAAACTCTGCATCACATGAGAGAAAAAGTACTACCCTATGTTGAGTATCGAAGTCACATCAATATAATATAAAGGAATAAATGAAAAATTGACTTGGAATATATTCTTATTATTTGGTATCTAATGATTGGTAAATAGAAAAGAACCCTTTAATGGTCATGCCCCAATGAATTAGATAGATTGTGGCTGATGATCATAGATACCTAATTTGGTGTTCATAATAGAGTATGAGAAGAATACAGAGAATTAAATTTCACTTCATTACCTAACCAATAAAGCATTATAAAGGTAGTATCATTCAATGTCATATCTTTGGGTTGTCTTCAACAAATGTGCCTTATTCACAACTGAAGATATGCTCAACAAAAATAATCCCCACATGACTCTTATCGACATTGGTCGAGAAGAGAGCATACTATTGAGAAACATTTTCATCAAGAATCTAAAAATATAAAGCAATCCCCCCACTTAAGATAAGTTTTTAGTCAGATAATGCATATGTTGGAAATAGAACAATGATATTTAGAAGTGGGTGATTCATGTTCATACCAAGTGATTCACCTGAACCATGTTCAAAAAAAGATCAACAAAATCAAAAGGGTATCCATTATTGTAGAATCTACTGAGGTTCAGAAGCAACTATATCCCATACAGCTAGGGAATTTTTTAACCAATGCTTCAAGGATATCCAACCAGGACCAAAGATTTGTTAAAGTTGAATAGGAAAGTCCCTAGCCCTCTGGATGGGAGAATTTTTACATCAAAAACATCATCCTGAGTAGATGTTGGTATTTTTAGTAATGGAAGAAAAAAATTATAATTAATCCATCCATCTCACCCGAACATGTGATATGGTACCCCCATTAGGTATGAAGATGATTGGGATTTCAGGAGATTCCCTTAGAATTACCATCCACCGAACTGCTCCTAGAGAACTAGTAAAGGAGAGGAAGAGCCCTTATAGAGGTTTTAGAAAATGTAATTCAAACAAAGACACTGATATAATTTCCTCATGCATTACAATTTCAAAAAATTCATCAACCCTTCCCTTGTGGTCCTTACAAAACATGAGTCCAATTTGATGGAGGATTCATAGGGGGAATTCCTCTTCATAATTTGGTCCACACAAAAATAATTTAAGGATGTGTTCATACCTAAAACCAAAGGCTTTTCCTGAATATGGTAATCAACTCACATAATCCATTTTTACCTCCTTTAAAAGAATCTAACAAGGAAATGGGTAATGGTCAAAATTTTATCACATACCTACTGAAGAGGTTAACGCCTTTCACTTTAGGAAAGATTTTCTCAGTAGTAGGAAGAGATGAAATAATTGAGGACACGCATTGCAGAACTACACTGAGGCATATTCCTACTAGATATAATTTGAATGATGATCCTCAAGTTATACTCCCATCTGGAAAATCTCAGCAAAGAGGGTTTTCTGTAGCGATTGAAGGTGATCTGGAACATTCGATCAACATAGGATACCAACAAAAAACATACTTGGATCTAATTATAGAAGATTGATAATTCCTCTATTGGTTGAATAAATAGAATAGGTCTAGGCACATCCTTATAAGAATACCCCTATAGGTTAACCATTTTAGATACTGCTAGTGCTACAACATATTTCACTACAAGCCATTTTTCATGTTCAATCACTAACTTGTTAATAGATTCATGAGGGCTTGTAAATAATCTTGAGTCATGCAGGGCTTGATTTAAAGCCATGAAAGAATGGTAATCACTGATATAACCAGAAAATAATCCTTACCCATAATTCTTAGTTCTGACTCTTCCCCCATTGAACTTTTAGAATCCTACATGTCCAATTTTTAATGGATTAGTAGTCCTAGAGTACCATTTGACACCATTAGTCTCTCACTGCGATCCAAGGATGGGGACCCCCTCAAAATAGGAGGCAGTAAAAATCACGTGCTTCATAAGATCAATGCATGTAAAAAACATTGTATGGTAATCTAGCTTGTTGGCTCAGTCAATTATGGGGTGGGAGGACATCCATCATAAGTTTATCTTCCATTTCATCTTGATGTTGTAGAAGAAAAAGTCCTCAATCTATTTAACTATAAACAACAAGAGTATAAAAGGGTCTCAGATTTTATTTCCCGGTGGAAAGGATTGAAATACTCTTTAAACTTATGTCTCCCTAAACAAGACTTGTTTCTCGTCTATATAGATAATCCTTTTTATTAGTTGTGCATTCCATTTGTCCGTATGAAATACAAAAGAGGGATTCCGGAAATTTTCTTAATTAATCAATGAGATTAAGAATCCATCACAAAGAACAAATATAAGTCATGAGTAATTTTATCATCCCATGGAATATTAATGGGGAAATTATAGGCCACCACTATAACACTTAAGCAGGACCCTATACCCAATCCCACTCCAAATCCTACATTGTATCATATGGTACTTCCACCTAAGTTCCATCAACAAAGCTCGTATCATCAAGATGATCAAAGAGAAAATAGACAAAAACAGTTTTAGGAGATGAAAAAAGGTCTATTGTTTTTGAAATGACCAAGTCCTTGACTACTTCATATCGGAATTGGAGAAAAAGATGATCTAGTTTCCAAATCCAATAAATCCAAGAAAGGATAGTGATGAAGATATTCCCAACTAGTTCCCCTTACACTACGTATTGGGTAAAAACATAGAAGAAAGTTTTTCATCAAACACGTTATGGAAATGATGGTGGAATTTGGGTAACTAAATCTACGAAGGCCACCTGATCAAGTTGAATTTATTTCCACCACTAATCCAGATGATGGGAGTTAATATAAGGATGTTAACAAAAAGGGTACACAGAAGTTATGTAACTGGATGTTCTTAAATATGATCAAAGAGACTCATTTTATTCTACAAACACAGTTGAAGAAACCAATTGTGCCTTCAGCCACTCCTCATAAAACACATACAACACATCCAACATCACTGGTAGTTCAATCCCCAAAAATCCTATCTTCTAAAAAGTGACATGGCCAGAATAGTAAGAAGAAAACATAATAAGACAACCCTATTCCAAAGATGAATATTTCTTTGACTTTATTATACTTTATTCCTATAGTCTCAGAAGTATGGGCACTACCCTATCAAATGCTACAACAAGGTTTAACTCTATAGACAGAATCTCCATTAGACAAGGAGTTGATCTTCAGTTTCGTTAATGTTATTCACTTAATGGATCCCTTTTTATATTTTGAGTAAAATTATTAGCCTGAATTCCATACACTAGATTTGGGAACTGGGGGAAGTGGTTGTCAGATTCTGGGATACAGGCGAATAATCAGTCATTCCCGGAGTCACAATTATAACTACGTCCCCTCTCAAAATGTCTATGTGTCCAAAATGCATGGGAGAGCTCTATAGTATGATCAATAAGAGAAAATAAGTTCCCTAAGACATGAAAAGGTCTTCCCTGACATGATCATCTTGGAAAAAAGATTATAGTTCATGTCATTTCCTAATCGACCTTGGCGTGCTGGCGTAACTAGTCGATTTAATCCACCAAGATCAAAAGCACCTTCATATCCTATTTCAAGGGATGATCTGTCCACATCAAGAGATTAATCTCCTACAGAACATGTAGAAGTGAATCCACATGCTATAAATCATAGACCATTAGACTTGAAGTATGATGTTTCGAAGAAATTGTCCCTAGTGCTAGTTATAGTGCTAATATTGGATGCTATAAGTCCATCAAATAACCTCTAGGAATCACTCATAGAGGTATTATAAAGCCAACAAGAATTTTAAGTAGAGGTTACTTCTCCCAAAGTGTATCTTGTGATGAATGATCTTACAGAATTCCACACATTCATATCTCGTCAGACTAGGATGAGGATGAGATCATATAGGGGAATGTCAAAACCTAGTTTATATAGTTACGGTTAAATGACATTGATATTTGATGATCCTTCATTGAAAATGGCTCAGGATTCAACCACATTCCAGTCCAAACACTTCATCCATTGGGTTTCAGAAAAACACACTTTTCCCCCTCCACATTAATGATATTGTGATATGAAAAGAATGAAAAAAATCAACTAGGTGAAATAAAAAACAAAACACAGTTTAGTAATATTATGTTTATCTCATAATTCATAATTGTTAGGAAGGACACAACCTTTAACGTTCTTTTGGGAATTAATTCACTACATTATCATGCATTTTTCCCTTTATAGTACCCCAAATGCCTCAAATATAGTATCATTGTTTGGAATAGGTTATTTCATGGTGAAAAACTCCATTTAAATCCTATGAATCATATTATATTGAGGCATAATTCTACCATAAGGAATGGAAACATTCCTTGGATGATGACGTCACTTGCATCAATTCACTGAATGGTCTATAGATGATTCCATTAAACCCTTTCAAACATCTTATTACTAATTACATGCTTCCCATAAATCAAATTGATGGAGTGGGCTCTAATTTGAGCATCCATCCAGTAACTTCTATGATATTTTTCATGACAATTGTTCCCAATGCAATTGGATAATCACTCAAATTCTAAGTAGTAATTAATGTTTGGATAAAAGTGTATTCATTAAATATCTCCAATTTCAAAACATCTCTTTTCAACAATCTTGGATGGAATAAATAATCATGAAAATGGGATAAAATGAATATGCCCATTCCCAGTCCCTCATCTTCCCTTAGAAGTTTCAATAAGGCCTCATACCATTAATTGATCCAGAAATGGTTTTTTCATCTTCAAGATGTCCAAATGGATACTTCTTCCCTAAGTCTAAGAAACTCAACGCATCACCTAGCTAAAGGATAAAGAGGTAAATCATGAGGAAGAGGAGCAGTAGGACCTAGGGAAACCTCTAATTCATTTGATTTAGATTTCTCTAACAATTTTTATTAACTAAGAGAAATATATCTTATAATGGATAAGGATCCATGACCCACTTTGATCAGTGCATACATGACATACAAATAATTAGAAGTGTATAAATCCTTCCTAAAGAAACATCAGGATATATTTTCCGGGAATTAAAAAAAATCAGGCTTTGATCTTGATTTGGCCACCCATCACATCTTTTTTCCAAAAAAACCATAAGGGATACAAACATGCATCTAGACAGACACACACTCATGGCTACCTTACAATTTGTGTAACTATCGCAGTTACACATTGAGTATGTATATATACTGTAAATAAACATAATAAACATATTATAAATAGAAACCATCACACAAAAAAATTAAATAGAACATAAATAATTTAGTATAAGGTTAACCCAAAGAATGTAAATCAGGTAAAGAATTCCCTTACCTCATGTTTTTCTTACTTCCAAAATGTTTAAACCTCCTATATAATTGTTAAAGAAGTGTTATTGGTATTTAAATGAAATATTTTCATGTTTATAACATCTTATATGATCATTTAATAAAATCATTTCACCCATTAATTGTTATTACTTTGCTCCTTGCACTATTTTTTGGTGAGTTTTTTACATGATTTCCAAGATTGGTTCAAGATGGATGCTCTCATCGATTGAAAGTGGAACTCCAAAATTGGAATGGAATAGTATTTACATATTTCCATTACAAAAAATTATACCATTTATCATTTTTTAATTCTTAAATGAGGATGATTCATAAGATAAAACATTAATGACGTTCGTATAGATCATTTTAGTGGCTTTTTGGTAATAACGACCTCATTTTGTCTTATAAATTAAAACAATGATTACAAAAGAATTCCCAAACCATGGATGAGAAATAATACAAATATTATGACATGGTTCAACCATAAATTTTTTTTCGTAACCATACATGAACTAGTTAATAAAAATTAAAATCACATCATCCATGATGTCGGTAATTCGACACATCACGGACAATGTTT